>OY288246.1:49028223-50241392 GCA_958450325.1 Agrostemma githago | reverse complement strand
ATGTAAGATCCGCCGGATGTGGGGCCATGGGTCAGATAACAGAGCCCTCGAGGTTCAAAGACTTGGCTTGGTGGTGCTAGTCCCAAATCTAGCCCGGTGACCAACTCTTGAGGAAGTGTCCTGGAGGTTTGCATGCTCGTGACAGGTTCTCGGCGGGTGCCAGACCCTCCTTCAGGTATCAAGGGCAGGACTTCTGGTGACGGTTGGACTGGTGCGGCTGAAGACTTTGACGTTGCCAACATCTGGGCTCTCATGTCTCGATTGTTCTTTTGCAGGGTCTTCACCGCCTGACGCAGAGCATTAATCCCTTGGAGCACCTCCTTCAGGGGATCTGGCGAAGTTGGGATTCCAGAAAAATCTTTGGGTGTCCCTCCATGGACCGATGTCTTAGATGAGGCGCCTTCCTTGCTGGGCTTGAAGGGGTTAAGTGCCTTTGACACCACAGGCGCATGAGGTGGCTTTGAAGCCGTTAGCACGGGCCCTGCTGTCAGGCTGGTAGGAATTGCCTAAGTGAATGACGTGAAAAGTGGGCCTGCTGATCCTAGGGGCAATGCTCCTTCAGTGGATTGAGTCGAGGCCTCCAAGCTGCGGGAAGGACTTTGATCGGATCCGGACATGATGGTATGCAAGTCATCTCACTGTAGTATTTGGCTAGCAAACGATCACTTTGCCCCACGGTGGGCGCCAAATTGTTTTGGTAAAAATTTACCGAGTTAGGATGTGGGATGCGGGTTAAAGCGATCGGGTTAGCGTGTGCGACTTAATGAGCGAATCGAACTGTAAAGATGAAGAAAACAACAAACGCAGACCAAAAAGACACGAGATTTGGTGACGCGGAAACCCAATGTGAAAAAAACCGCGGGGGGAGTCGGAATCCTACCAAGACTCTACTATGGATATGGAGGACGTTGTACGAATGATAATACAAGTACTCAAGCGATATTTTACTACGAGATATGTTACTAGTGTATTTGCTCAAGGCTGCTTGATGTTGAAGATGAGTGGAATCCCCTTTCTTGTTGTATTCTTGCGTTTATATTCGTCTCTATTCCCCTTAGCCGTTACTCCAACTTCCTCCCTCTCTTTCTCCTGATTTCTCTCCTCTTTTGGTGGAACTTTCCCTAGGATTTAGGGGGTTGTTCATTGACTCAGTCCATCACTTAGGATGGGGCATGCTTCTTTGTACTGGGCTGCCCTCCTGGTCGGCCCATTTCTCTTATCTTTTTGCGCTATTGATTTGGCCCATCGTTGTATTTGATCTCGGGTTCTGTCTTGTTAATCTCAGTTCGTGTTTGACTTATGACTTTCTCGACTTTTGATTTTTGGTTTTCGGGTATCGCTTCACGACTTTCCGTCTTTGATTCTCTGACTTCTTGACCTTGACTTTTTGACTCGAGGAATGCCACGTCGTCTTTTGGGAGCTCAAATTTTATCCCAAACAACTACCTCGACATGGCAACAGCACGAAGACAGATGAACGAAATAGCAGCAGCGAATTGCAGCAGTAGTGACAAAACACAGAAGGGGGATTGTGTGTGAGGGTGAATGAAGGCGGATGAACATAAAAAGAAGAAGACGAAAGAGGCAAGAACTGTTGATTGCTGAAATGAACCAAGAGGGTGATAAGGGACACGTATAAGTTGATAGAAGTGGGAACAAAAATTGAGTTGAAGCGGTGGAATAAGAAGCAAGGGGAATGAACGTATCATAAGTGGGAAACAAAACGAAGGTGAAGTGAATAAGGGGAATTAAGCGGTGGGGTGTACACAAAAATGAGAAAACAAGGGGAATGGATCACTGGTTAGACATACGGATTAATTGAATTTCGTAAAGGTAAGTTAACTGACCCATTAATCGAATTAAACGATTTAATAAAATTTAAATAAATAATCGGGCCGACAAATAAAATGTTTATATAAAGTATTCGAGACGAAAACGAATCTTATAAAAATAAATAATTAGACGATGAAATAGTATAACTCGAAAATTATTAAATCTTCGATAAAGTGAATTAAATTGATTTCTCGAGGAAAGATAATAAATGTTTTGACAAAATTTAAAATAAATGAGCTTCGAGCCGAAAATAGAAATTCGTGCTTAAAAATAAATAACTAAAAAGAATTTAGCATTTAAGTCGTCGAAATAGACATTCGATAAGAATTAAATTAAATGTATAAAATAAATCGAAACACAAATAGAAATACGTTTTAAATATAAGAATAGTTTTCGAGACAAATAGAATTTTAGGAGTTTGAAACGATTAAACGATAAATTCGTTCTATAATAATTTTGAGAATTACTAGTTAAATCGTAAATAAAATAAAAATACGAACATAACTTTAGTTTAATTCAATTTATAAAATCAGGGGTGTTACACTCGAACATTTTATGTTATTCTCGAGCCCTAGGGGTCATAGGCCTCCCGAAGGCAATTGTTCGAGTGGATACTTACACACTCGAACATTTTCTTTCATTTTCATGCCAACGAGTCATAAGCATTCGAAGGGCAGTCCAAAGTTGAGCGAATTCTCACGCATCCGGAAATCAAAACACCTGAATGTAACAAACCCATGACGAGATAGCAAGCATGGACTCGAGCCCTGATAAGCGACCGCAGCCAAGGACGTCAGGTATGATTTCTAAGCCTTGGCTAGCGAGCCTCAACACGTAGTCTAACGGACTTAAAACGACCAAACCGGACAGCCACCAGGATGTAATCCTCGATTGACCGGTGCGGCTATACTTTGACTCTTGCCTTGTCTAAGCCTCAGTCAAAGTGCGGGCTTTTGTAGACACCCAGATTTAGACATAGTGGCTGCGGGAGTGCCCAACAAACACCCGATGACGATCGGATTGCAACGCGATGCGAGATTGCGATGTTTTATATAGTTTTTCTATAGAACGGATCAAATAATTACTCGAAAAAATTAAATTAACATCAAGAAAGCCTTAGTCGTGTCATTACGGTCCCCGTCGACACTAATTAGAGTCAATTCCGACACCGGGATTCCGAATCGGTCCCAAAATAGACAAAGTAAAACCCCAGTCAGCACGTCGCGCCAAGCGAACCTCGGGATGCGTACCCGAAGCCCACTCGGCGCAACGGCACGTTAGGTCAAGGGGAAGACTCACTCCCAAGCAAATAAAGGATACGCATGTTCTCGGTTTTTGAAAGTTTGAAATTCGTATCTTCAAAATCCTAGGCGCCTCACTCCGAGCGTCCTGATTCTCGTGCGCACGGACCCAGTCACCTGAGTTGTAGTGTGTCTGGACTCAAGCGTCTCACCGGGCAATTTGAACTACGTGAGCAACTATAAATACCCCCCCCCTCCCCCCACCTCATTCATTCGACATACAACTTCTCATTCTCTTCTCCCTTTACTCATTACGAGCTTTTTAGCTTGGGCTCGCACTCCGACACCCAAAGCCAACAATCCACTCGATCGTAGTGCCGATAAGCGAAATCGACATTATTCCTCACCTTCGAGCACTCCACTCGATCCAGAGGTGCCTGTGTTCGACTAGCTACTCCGAGTATAGCAACGAAAATCTGCCGTATTAGCCGCAGAACTAGCAAATGGTAATGGAACTCTGCCGAAATCAGAAGGCAAGTTAGAAGGATCCGCCCTTTGAAGTCGAATCGTCACTAGGTTGTCATCTAAAAAAACATTACATTTCTGTACTTTTATTATGCACTATGACAATGTCAAACGTGGACATTAGGTCCATAGCACGTACTACAGCACGTAACGTCCCAACTTCAACAATAAACACTAAAACACCCTTAATAGACCCGAGTAGTTCTGAGATCCATTCTCAACTATCTATGCATCGTGTCCCGTTTAGCTTATACTCCGAGGATAGGGGTGTTCACCGGTCCAAACCCGGACCGGACAGGACCGGACCGGCTTGACCCGCGGACCGGCAGCCCAAAAATCCAAACCTGCGGAACGGACCAGTTACAAAGAAACCCGGACCGGACCGGATCGAACCCTCTTAAGACCGGACCGGACCGGCAAAATACACTAAATTATATTAATTTTTTTAAGTGTGGACCGGACCGGACCGCGGACCGACAACAAAGTATTTGGAGACCCGCAGACCGTACAGGTATGTAGTCGGTCCGGACCGGACAGGACCGTACGGTCTGGGTCAGTCGGGTTTGCCGGTCCGGGTCACTTTTTGAACACTCCTATCCGAGGGTGCAACTCCACACTATGTGATTTACTTACATTCGCATTTACAGCTTTTGTATGATTTATTGCTTTTATGACCTTATAATCGCATGCTAAATCACCTAAAAGGGAATCAAAACGTATCGCCATACACGGTTCGACGCATCCCTATTAATTCCGAGCCGACTCATTTTAAGCAGAATACCAGGTAAGGTATACCACGAGAACGACTAATATCTGTATTATCACGTTAAAACTGATTTCCTAATACGTATAATATTAGTACCCTCTGCTCTCCTATGTGCATCTTTTCATGGCCTGCTTGTCACGTGAAATCGCATGCAAAGAATGTAAATACACCTATTTCGACGAAAAAGCTTACTTGTCCTTAAACAACCAACATAGCAAAGACATAGGGCTAAAACAACGGATGTTACAGTAGTTCCGCCACAATAAGGGAACAAAGTTATCAGCCCATCGATTGATTAGTAGAGGCAACTATGTGCGGGCGGGATTGGGTGTCGATGTCTAGCGGACGTTGGCTTCCCAATACGTACCCTCACCCCTTACTCAGAATCGACGGTTTCCGGATGTCCGAAACCATTGGCAATGAGAGCCATTCCAAGCATGGAGTGCTTAAGGGTACAAGTCTTTATCTTTAGGTCCCGTGCCACTCAGCTTTGAGCCGGCTAAGGATCAAAGTTGACTTTAACGGTTTCCAAGTCCCCATAATTGACTCGGTGGCGACTCCACAAATCGACAACGAATTCGGTTCACTAAAAAGGTCGTTTTACCAAACATATCGGTCTTTAAACATTTACAACCACGACTCGATCGATTCCAACGGAAACACGGGTGCCCGCACCTGTCTAGTACAAGTCTGAATCTTCATCCGAATCGAGGTCCAAAACATCACTCTGAACGTGAGATTGGACCGGTCCCCGATCGGGAGGGGTTGCTTGGGTGGCCGCCAAGATGAAAAAGGGTTGGTCCCGCGCGGGACACCAGGCGGTGCGGACGGACGTCCACAACATTGCCCGGGTGGAGCTGATTTCCATTCTGAAACAATTGGTTATTAATCCAAACAACTTTAATTTAAGGGCACAAGAAAAGGAAGAGCATGACAGGTATGCAAAATTGCAGGAGAATTGCTTAGAGTTCTTACAGCATAAAGCGAAATGCAACTGGATCAAGAATGGAGACCAAAACAATGGTTTCTTCCATGGTTCCCTATGAACTAGAAAAATGGCCAATATGGTTACGCAGATATGTGATGAAGGATACGAGTCAAGATGCTATTCAACAGGCTTTATTAGGCTATTATCAAAGACTGTTAGGGGGCAGTTCTCCTACTGTCAAGGTAAATCAGCGTGCTATTGTAATGGGGAAGTCTTGTACTACAACACATAAGCAGATAATTGAGCATCCTGTTACACCAGAAGATGTTAAAGATGTAATGTTCAGTATCCTAACGACAAAACCCCGGGTCCAGACGGGTATTCGAGCAAAATTTTTAAAGATGCTTGGGATATAAATTGGAAGTACATTTGCGATGCAGTAATGGATTTTTTTTCCATTCAGGACAGATGCTTAAGCAAATTAACACTACTGCTATCACCCTAATCTCAAAAGTAGAGAGGCCTACTACAGTGATGCAATTTAGACCCATCTCTTATTGCAATATTGTGTATAAGGCCATATCCAAATCTTATGCACCTGACTTGCAACCGTTCTTCCTGATTTTATTTCACCTATTCAAGGTGGTTTCATTAAAGGAAGAAGCATCATCGAGATCATTCTTATTTGCCAGGATATCGTCAGATTATATAATAGGAAGAGTGTCTCTCTTAGATGTATCTCCAAAATTAATCTACAAAAAGCTTACGACACGGTGGAATGAGATTTCCTTCATCAAATGATTGTTTCTCTTCATTTTCCTACACATTTTAGGAAGTCGATAATACAATGTCTGCAAACTGCAACTTATTCCCTTAACTTGAATGACAATTCCTTTGGGTTTTTAGCAAGCAAGAGAGGACTAAGGCAAGGTGATCCTCTTTCGCCTCTCCTTTTCACTATTCGTATGGATTATCTCACAAGGCTGCTATAATATACCACTTCCACCAGGCCTTTCAAATTTCATCCCCTATGCAAGCCTAGGGGTGTAAATGAGCCGAGACAGCTCGTGAGCAGCTCGAGATCGGCTTGGTCAAAGCTCGACTCGTATGAGCTCGGCTCGGTCTCAAGCTTGACTCGGATCATTTATGAGTCGAGCCGAGCAAGACCTGGCTCGGCTCGAATAGCTCGCGAGCGGCTCGATATTATTCTAAAACTACACTTTCCTTTCCGCTACCTAAATCAAATATACCTTAAAAAAGAAAGTAAATCGTATATTGTTCATAAAAAAAAGTAAATTGTAATTTACTCATATTACCTTAAATATTTGCCCGTATATTGTTAGTTGTTACCATAATTTACTCATATTACCAAACCAAATTAACTGTAAAGGCCTAAACCATTCAAATCCCGTCATATATGCCTCTTATTAAGACGATTTTATTTTATTACTATAAGGTTGCGAATTGCACTATTCAAGACATCGATTCTTATCTTTCATCATTACAATTTGTATTTTTATTTCTCCTTTCATCGTAATAGCTTAAGACACCCATAAATCAATAATGTATTGATTTAATTTCCGTTTCATTAGTAAAAAACTCAAATAAATTGAGCACTTAAGCTGCAGCCCAACCCATCATGCAAGTCGAGCTCAACACGAGCCCACGAGTCGAGCTCAACTCGAGCCCGCGAGTCAAGCTCAACTCGAGCCCGGAGTCGACCCTTTTTCCGAGCCACGAGTCGAGCTCGAGCCACGAGTCGAGTTAACGAGCTTGAGCTCGAGCCTTTGTTTTTGAAGCTCGACGAGCTTGAGCTCGAGCCGAGACTCCCCCTTTTCTTTTCGAGCTCGAGCTGAGCAGCCCCAGGCTCGCGCTCAACTCGGATCGTTTACACCCCTATGCAAGCCAATGAGATTAAGTTGTTTAATGTTCGCTGATGACTTGCTTCTCTTTAGCAAAGGGGACATGAACTCCATGATGGTTTTATTACGGACTTTTGCCTCATTTTCTACTGCATCTGGATTAAAAATGAGCAGGGGAAATTCTAATGCCTCTTTTAATAGGGTATCTCAAGAGGTTAAAGAAGAAATTGTTCACATCTCAGGTTGTACAGAAGGCTCCATGCCTTTTCGTTAACTTGGTGTTCCTATCAAGCCATCTAAGCTTTCTGTGCTCGATTGCCAACCTTTGGTTAACAAATTGGTTGAACGTATCAGGAGGTTAGGTGCTAGGAAAGTTTCTTATGCTGGACATTTAGTAATAGTAAAGAGCGTCTTGGCAACTTTACACTCGTACTGGAGCTCTATATTCATTATTCCCACAGCTGTTATTAAACAAATTGATGCAATATTGATGGGAGGGATTTGCCGTGGATCCCTGCCAACAAATAAAAACCAACTATTCCTAACACGTAGATAGGGCAAGTCGGGTCGAGTCCACGGGGACGGTAAGAGGGTTTGGACCAAGTTTCACCCAAATACAAGACTAGGTCAACTAGGCTAAGCTAAACTAGCACGTTAAGAATGGAATACACTAAGACTAGGACTAAGCTAAAGACAACAACTAAGGCTAGAGAATACAACTAACTAAGGGAACAATGACTAAGATGACGAATAAATCAAACAAGGAAAGAATAGGGTTAGGTCGGGTTCATAAGTGTAGTATGATAGTTGGGAGATCGATGGTGCAAGGTTCACCTAGTTACTAAGGTTGGTCCGCGCTCTCGCGTCAAAGCCAATGTCCGCACTCTCGTGTCAAAGGCAAAACCCGAATACTTATGCAAGATGTTACCCAATACACAAGGATTCAACCACAAATCTATCACACAATGAGAAGAGGAAGACAAGCAAGAGAAGTATTTGCAACTACCACTCTAACAAGCAATTCAACAAACACATGGTGTGCATAACTTGTGACTAGCAACAAAGAATCCAACTTTACCCACAATCAAACCCTAACCATCCATAATCAACACTTAATCCCCCTAATAACCCCACAAAAAGTCTACTCACACATGTCTAAACAAACATTAACATAAACAAGAGAAATCAACACAAACAACAAAACATTCATAATGAAACTAGTAAAAAAACAATGAACAATGAACAAAACAATGGACAAAGATTAAAACTTGAATGATAAAACAAAGATTAAAGGAAAGGAGAAGAAAATTATACCAAACTAGTAAGGAGGAAAGATTGAAACTTGTAATAATAAGAAAACCCAAATACATCAACCAAGGTTGTCAATCTTGGTTGGATTCTTCAAGAATTCCCTTAATACAAGGATTAAACTAAGATTAACGATTAAGTAAAGACTAATCTAAGCTAATCTAGTCTAAAGTAGTCTAGGGTTTAGTGGGTAATGAAAAACATAAGCTAAGATGATGTAATAATACAAGAAGGGGGGGGGGGGGGTTATGGGGTTACAAGAGTGGAAAAGGCGAGAAAAGCGAAACAACCTATTTCTAGGCTCATCCCGTTCGGGATGGATGGTCCCGTCCGGGATGGTTTCATGGTCCCGTCCGGGATGGCTTCATCCCGTCCCAGTTGACTCAGCAGAAGAGCTTCTTTGTTTGCACTTCATCCCGGACGGGATGAGAGTTGTCCCGACCGGGATGGGTCTTGTAGGCCTCTAATATGGTCCCAAACATCACTCCTTGCTCTTGTTAGGCTTCTCATTGATTCTCAGCGCTTGGTATCGGGTCCAAGACGCTCGGAAATGGGTCCCAAGGTCTCGGGATCGAGTATAGGCTACCGAGTGATCGTCGCTTCTCTTCGAAGGCTCCAAATGTGTCGGAAACGAGTCGGAATCTCTCCATATCTCCAATAATGGTCCTAGGAACCTAACAAAAGCTAGAAGAAGCGTAAGTAGCCTCAGAAACCGCTCCAAAGAGCGATTTCACAAGAGAAACCGGGACTAAACATAAGAAAATAGGCACTACAAACTACACTTATCAACTCCCCCATACTTAACCCTTTGTAATCCCCTAGAAATTCTAACGCGATACAGTGGCGGAAACACTGTAGATTCGGGATTATAACACGCTGTAACTATGTTTTTATAAAAATATAAATGGTAAAGTCAAACATTAGGCCCTAAATAAAATGGCCAAAATTAAATAAATCCACAAAGGGGTTTAACAATCCACAAAACATAATTATTAAAATTAATCGAGCAAGGATCATGTCTGCCCGCTAGCCCACACCCGGAAACATGCATACCTGTCATATTAAAAACATAACAGCCACAATCAGTGAGGAGCAACGTCAACGTTCTCCCAGCCGTATAACAAGATTTTAAAACAGTAATTACTATTATAGGAAAAATAGTCAAAATGGAAAACAGTAAAACAACATATTAAAATAAGCTTTCAGCACGAAATGAAATAATTAAATGGGTTTCCGAAGAAACATAAATAATATTTGCCAACCTACGAACCAAATTATATCGATAATAATAAAAATATTCAAAATGGCATTATGGATTGGATTAATGTAGAATCTAGACTTTCACTAGGACAATACTAAACTAGCTTCGAGAACTTAGTCAAAACAAATCAGACTTCGGTCTCTAACTAGGCAACTCAACCATAACAGGACTGCGTGCAGCGAGGTCCTGGTTTAAGTAGTGCACACCCCTCCTGGATACAAACCATATCCAGTTCAACCCAACGCGACTTACACGATGCGATATCTAAGTTTAAGGTAAACATACACTCTCCTGGACACAAACCATGCTCAGTTCAACAACCAATGTGCCCCACAATAACACACCAGCCTTACAGTTGATGGCAAAAACGTACATCCCAGACTATATTACTCTAAACCCACACTTTTTCTTATTCCATAACTCCAAAACAATCCATTATCGATATTTAAAAGATGAATTCAATATAAACAATAGGAGAACAAAAGGAAAAGGAATCTCTTTTCAAAAGAGGACACTTTCTATTTTAGGAAACTTCTATTTTTAGAAACTTTACTAAAAATAGCATCATATAAAAATAGCGAAAATATTAGTTTATACTACATCACATTTTTAGTAAACGATATAGATTTATAAAACTAGTACTGTCGGCCTTAACGATATTAATTACCAAAGTGAACATTTAATTTTATGAAATTATTAAAATATCGTACAAGTGTGTAAAATGATTAAAAATGTCTTAAACATTTTAATAATACTAATCAGTGTGTTTTCAAAATTTACAAAGCTAAAATTCCCTAATTATTATTAGTTACGACAATACGATTACAAATAGGATTTTACGGCAAATGTCAAATTAAATCTTTTAACGTCTTTTATTTAATTGAACCATTGAATATATTTAGAATATGTTAAGGGATGATTTAACTCTTAAAGTTTCAGATTTAAATATTTTCAAAATAGTTGGAAAAATAAATCTTTTTGGTAAGACGAACCATTTTAACGATAAATCGTAATTTGTCCAAAAATCAATACTTATTAATTAAAGACTTTAATAAATAGTACAAAAATTACGTAAAATAGTTAAAATATATTTATGGACATTCTGCCCAGAAAAGAAAATTTTCAAGAATCCTAAAACACGGTTTTTAAAGCGTTTTCCCGTTAATCGTCTAATCTCGACAATAACGATTAATAAAAATAGTAATTACAAAACGATTTAAGTATTAATATCCAAAAATTATTATTAAACTTAAAAATCATGATTTTCCAGAAAATACTATTTTTCCAGATTTCCAAAAATTCCAGATTTACTAAATACCGTTAAAACCGTCATTTAAACCCGTTTTCACAATTAATGATTCCATTAATAAAACTTATCGTTCCTAACATTTTATTAAGGCACTAAAAATCATAAAAATACATTTTATTATGAAATCATCAGAATCACATTTTTTACAGATTTAATCGTAGGACCAAAAATCGAGAATTTAAACGACAAACACAGTTTAACCGATAAACGATGATTTAAAGTGATTAATTAATTCATCCACTTAACAATTCCGAAAAATTATGAACAAATTCAGAAATTTCTATTTCATCAGAAAGTTTCACCACGTCAAAAATCAGATTAAAATAAAATGTTTAAGTACTAGAACTAAAAATTGGTTTTTAATCGTTTTTGTCCGATAACGGTAATAATTCAATAATCGATATCAAAAATATCAGAAAAATACTAAATTATTAAAAATCGTCAAAAACATCATTTTTACAGAATATAAACATATATTACATGTTTAGGCCGAATATTATGATTTTACAAAATATGACGATTTAATCGTTAATCTCGTAAAAGCGATAAAAATACCGAAACATTCAAATTTTCAACTTTTAAATTTTTCCATATTTGGTGACATACATATATTGTCAAAATGAAACATAAAAATATATACATGCAATTACACAAATAAAATCAAGTAATACCGAGTAACACCGACGTTACCTCTAATCCAAATCTGAATCGATAATATACTCGTCGGACACGGGATCATCCACGAAACCTACATCACACGAAAATCATGGTAGAAAAATACCATGAGAAAAACTAAGAAAATCAATGGTAAATAACGATCGAAAAACCATCGATTATTACCTTAACGATAGGATCAGAAAGAGGATTAATTTTACGATAAAATGAGACGATCAAGACTCGATTATGGACAAAATTGGGCTGGAAAATATGGCTGAAACTCATGGCCAATATGAAGGAATTGAAGAGTATTTTCTTTGTTTAATGTGGTTGAATGAGAATGAAAGAAAAGAAATGAATTATGTGAATTGTGTGAATGAATATGATTTTAAAAATTGATGAAAACAATGTTAGATACACTAAAAAACCAGCCAAAATGGATTAACAAGGGAGAGTGAAGAGTTTTGCAATTAGTCACCAAATTCATTAAGGTAATAAAAATATCTAAGGCTTTAATCACTTTATAAAACCAAATGAAAAAAAAATGTGAAGATGTGTGACCATGGGTGTCATGGTCTAAAAAGGGGCCAAAAAGTGCTTCTTTTAAATGTAGGTTGATAAAAATAAGAATCGTATAATTACTAAAAGCATTTCAAAGCAATTCGAGTAAACCTCGCGATAGAAAATAATTATTTACGAAACTTTGTAATAAAATGATTAAAGGCTAAATTTTTCGTAAATAAAAATATTTCTTAGTTGGAAATATTATATAAATGTGTTTAGACATTTTTAGGAAAAGAAATAACTTAAATCCGAGCTTAAAAAGTTAATCATAGAGAAATAGAATTTCTCGCGAATAAATAAATAGTTTACGATAAAAATCAAATAAATAGTTTAAAATAATTAAAATATTTTAAAATAAAAATAAATATTATTTGACTAAAAAAACGTGACAGAGTTATGATGAAGTCACAGCGGAAAGGATAAAAGCGTTACGAAAATTGCGGGTGTTACAATCCTCCCCACTAAAAGAAAGTTTCGTCCTCAAAACTAAAAATAAGCAGAATGGAATCAACATTACTCCACTCGAAAATATGAGGATAAAAATTTCTCATAAAAAGTTTGCTTTAAAAGAAAATTTTACACTTTCAAAGTGATACGAAATCGAATGCAAATATTTATTCCAAGAGGAATTGGGCTAAGCTACCCGGAGTTTAATTTTTTTTTAATAGAGAAATCGTAAAGTAAAGTTATTTGATAAAATAACGACGTCAAATAACATTTGTAAAAAAACTCGAAGTTAATAGGATAACCAAAACATTTTCCAAAACAAAAGTAAAATAATATGATTAATAAATTCGATAGTATTTCTTTTTCTGATGAAACAAAATTTAGTTTGGAGAAATCAAATTCTGTAGTTAGTAAAAATCGAACCAGTCGTCAAACATTTTAAATAACAGATCCAAAAGTCCACCAAAAACGAAAACTAATTTCAAAACGTCAAAATTTCGAAAATGTTATCAAAGTAATTATGAAAGTTTTTAAAAATGTTATCAAACTTGAACATAAAAAATAACTTCGACAATGTTAAAATGTTTTACATAATAATCCTGTAGAAATTGAAGTATTTGGAAATATGAAAGTCTTCATAAAATTCCGATCGCATGAAAAAAAATAAAATAAAAATTGAAATAATTTTGAAATAATTTAAAATAAATTATTAAAGCATTTTGAAACAGATCTAAATATAAATATCAAACAAAAATAAAACAAAAGTGAAGTATAAAGTTCTTAAATTATAATTCAAAAATGTTAAATTTCACGATAACCCAAAATGTTAAATTGTTCAAAGTTTTTACAAAATGGGGAGTTTTAAAATTTGAAATTATGCTTCAAAATGTTAAAATTTCATGAAAATCAAAAAAAATTTTAGATTAGTCAAACTTTTCATAACACAAGTTTGGGGAAAATAATAAATGGATAAATAGAGTCAGAGTCAACGACAAATCGAAACAAAAGTTTTCAAACCCAATATAGAAGTCGAAAGGGATTGGCAGAAGATGAAGAAGCGGGATTCCAGAGAAGCTAAGGGGAGGACGAATTTGAGAGTCAAATAGAACTCTCAAGGATTGAAGAATTAAATTAACCATCTCGATATTCCCGGTACGACTCCCACAACCCGGGTCCCTAAATTCCATCAAATAACGTTAAAGCCAATATTAGGCACTAGGTGGTACTACTCAGTCACTATCTTCAAAAATGTCTTACGTGACTATCCAATCGTTCAAGCGACACGATACTAATCCACAAATGCTTTAGAATCAAATCCACAATTAAGATTCCAACGGTTAACAAAACATACCCTAACCCTTGATCAATAAGGCCCCTAATTTCAAAACTCATAAGGTTTGAACTCGAGGTATGCTCCAAATTTCTCGAGTAAGGAACACTAAACAAGGTCCACCAATATAACAATGCTTGAGCACAAAATCTTCAAAATGATTACCAACATGTTTATAATGCCACAAGTAAAGAAGTTGGGGAATGTATAACAAATCCTCAAATACGCTCAAACCTATAGGTAATGGCGCAAACACTCACATCTTCGAACACGTCATTCGACTAAGGTTTCTAAAAATTCCACCAAATTTCATATTGTATCAGCGAAACCACCAAAATATTTATTAAATCAACGAAGCCACAATCTCGTTGGTTTAAGGTTATAACAGTCCCAATAAGATGATCCGTATTATAATATTCCTCAAAACAGCACAATAAAACTAAACTGTGATTGTGCAAGATAGTTCTCTTCTCTAGGGACAACAACAATTTATCCTAAGTTAGATCACTCAACCCCAAAGTTCGTAGGTTACAACCTTAAACAACGATCAACGATCTAATCCTTAAGAAATACGGGTAATCTATGTCAACCAAAATTTCTAACGACATTAATGAAAACCTTCAATGATACCACAACACTCAGTCTAACACCTTAAACAATACTCTATGATCCCAAATATTCGCAATGCATCCATTAAATAAGCATTAGGTAAGAATCCAAAGTAATATTATCAGTTACCATTAGTTTGGTTCTAGGTTAGGTACTAGGTATCCATCAAATATGACATACTCTCTTACTACTCCCAAATATATCCAACTCTAAGTACCCCAAAATAATCAAGGTAACCTATAACCCAAGGTTCAGTGTCTAAAGTATCATCCTAATTCCATCAAGCAACATTTTGCTATTCAAATTAATCCTCAAGAATTTCATACTTGCTTAGAAAGTAGGGTAGACTCAAAATCCTCAAACCAGGTAACAAGGGTTTACTAAACCTCAAACATCTATAACACGGGTTCACTAAGACAGAATCCTGTCTAACCAAAGAATCTCAAGAGAAAGATAGTAGAATAGAATAATAGAACAAGGATTCACCAAGAGAATGAAGATGAGAATATATAAAAGAAGAATTGGAAGAAATAGAGGGAGGAAGAAAAGGATCGATGATCCTATAATACTAAGTTCTTGAACCAGAGGAGAAACTTCGATCCTCCAGAGTTCACGAGGGAACAAAAAGGATTACTTCATCTTCTTGTAGAGGAACGAGCACACAAGTCTTGGGTCGCTCCATCTGGATCTACTACTGCAACGTCACGGAACAGGGATCTACTCTTAATCATCTAACCTGTAGCTTGAGCAAACTAAACCGGAGCTAAAAAGTCACCATCGACCTCTTTCTTGGAGCACAAAGTTGTCCACTCGAGTCAGTAGGCGTTGAGAGTGCTAAGCAGGTCTTGTCCCGATCTGGAGCAGCATATCAGCATCTTGCTCTTTCATCTTCTTCTCGATAAAAGAAACAAATATTCAATGCTAGTCATTAAGTTACAAGAACAAATAATCCTAACAGTTAAGTCCATATTTGTTTCTACCCATTATTTCTAATAATATTTTTATTTACTGTTTAAATCATTTACTGGTATTTTCCCTAATTTCAGGTGTAAGCGTTGGAAGCAGTGATGCTCTGATACCAACTGTAATCCCCTAGAAATTCTAACGCGATACAGTGGCGGAAACACTGTAGAGTCGGGATTATAACACGCTGTAACTATGTTTTTATAAAAATATAAATGGTAAAGTCAAACATTAGGCCCTAAATAAAATGGCCAAAATTAAATAAATCCACAAAGGGGTTTAAGAATCCACAAAACATAATTATTAAAATTAATCGAGCAAGGATCATGTCTGCCCGCTAGCCCACACCCGGAAACATGCATACCTGTCATGTTAAAAACATAACAGCCACAATCAATGAGGAGCAACGTCAACGTTCTCCCAGCCGTATAACATGATTTTAAAACAGTAATTACTATTATAGGAAAAATAGTCAAAATGGAAAACAGTAAAACAACATATTAAAATAAGCTTTCAGCGCGAAAGGAAATAATTAAATGGGTTTCCGAAGAAACATAAAAAATATTTGCCAACCTGCGAACCAAATTATATCGGTAATAATAAAAATATTCAAAATGGCGTTATGGATAGGATTAATGTAGAATCTAGACTTTCACTAGGACAATACTAAACTAGCTTCGAGAACTTAGTCAAAACAAATCAGACTTCGGTCTCTAACTAGGCAACTCAACCATAACAAGACTGCGTTCAGCGAGGTCCTGGTTTAAGTAGTGCACACCCCTCCTGGATACAAACCATATCCAGTTCAACCCGACGCGACTTACACGATGCGATATCTAAGTTTAAGGTAAACATACACTCTCCTGAACACAAACCATGCTCAGATCAACAACCAATGTGCCCCACAATGACACCAACCTTACAGTTGATGGCAAAAACGTACATCACAGACTATATTACTCTAAACCCACACTTTTCCTTATTCCATAACTCCAAAACAATCCATTATCGATATTTAAAAGATGTATTCAATATAAACATTAGGAGAACAAAAGAAAAAGTAATCACTTTCCAAAAGAGTAAACTTTCTATTTTAGGAAACTTCTATTTTTAGAAACTTTACTAAAAATAGCATCATATCAAAATAGCAAAAATATTAGTTTATACTTACATCACATTTTTAGTAAACGATATAGATTTATAAAACA
Source organism: Agrostemma githago (assembly GCA_958450325.1). Taxonomy (NCBI): domain Eukaryota; kingdom Viridiplantae; phylum Streptophyta; class Magnoliopsida; order Caryophyllales; family Caryophyllaceae; genus Agrostemma; species Agrostemma githago. The sequence goes on along the minus strand of OY288246.1, from coordinate 50,224,581 downwards.
AGTACTTTCGGCCTTAACGATATTAGTTACCAAAGTGAACATTTAATTTTATGAAATTATTAAAATATCGTACAAGTATGTAAATTGATTAAAAATGTCTTAAACATTTTAATAATACTAATCAGGATGTTTTCAAAATTTACAAAGGTTAAATTCTCTAATTATTTTTAGTTACGACAATACGATTACAAATAGGATTTTACGGCAAATGTCAAATTAAATCTTTTAACGTCTTTTATTTAATTGAACCATTGAATATATTTAGAATATTTTAAGCGATGATTTAACTCTTAAAGTTTCAGATTTAAATATTTTCAAAATAGCTGGAAAAATAAATCTTTTAGGTAAGACGAAGCATTTTAACGATAAATCGTAATTTGTCCAAAAATCAATACTTATTAATTAAAGACTTTAATAAATAGTACAAAAATTATGTAAAATAGTTAAAATATATTTATGGACATTCTGCCCAGAAAAGAAAATTTTCCAGAATCCTAAAACGCGGTTTTTAATGCGTTTTCCCGTTAATCGTCTAATCTCGACAATAACGATTAATAAAAATAGTAATTACAAAACGATTTAAGTATTAATATCCAAAAATTATTATTAAACTTCAAAATCATGATTTTCCAGAAAATACTATATTTCCAGATTTCCAAAAATTCCAGATTTACTAAATACCGTTAAAACCGTCTTTTAAACCCGTTTTCACAATTAATGATTCCATTAATAAAACTTATCGTTCCTAACATTTTATTAAGGCACTAAAAATCATAAAAATATATTTTATTATGAAATCATCAGAATCACATTTTTTCCAGATTTAATCATAGGACCAAAAATCGAGAATTTAAACGACAAACACGGTTTTAACGATAAACGATGATTTAAAGTGATTAATTAATTCATCCACTTAACAATTCCGAAAAATTATGAACAAATTCAGAAATTTCTATTTCATCAGAAAGTTTCACCACGTCAAAAATCAGATTAAAATAAAATGTTTAAGTACTTGAACTAAAAATTGGTTTTTAATCGTTTTTGTCCGATAACGGTAATAATTCAATAATCGATATCAAAAATATCAGAAAAATACTAAATTATTAAAAATCGTCAAAAACATCATTTTTACAGAATATAAACATATATTACATGTTTAGGCCGAATATTATGATTTTACAAATTAATATGACGATTTAATCGTTAATCTCGTAAAAGCGATAAAAATACCGAAACATTCAAATTTTCAACTTTTAAATTTTTCCATATTTGGTGACATACATATATTGTCAAAATGAAACATAAAAATATATACATGCAATTACACAAATAAAATCGAGTAATACCGAGTAACACCGACGTTACCTCTAATCCAAATCTGAATCGATAATATACTCGTCGGACTCGGGATCATCCACAAAACCTACATCACACAAAAATCATGGTAGAAAAATACCATGAAAAAACTAAGAAAATCAATGGTAAATAACGATCGAAAACCCATCGATTATTACCTTAACGATAGGATCGGAAAGAGGATTAATTTTACGATAAAATGAGACGATCAAGACTCGATTATGGACAAAATTGGGCTGGAAAATATGGCTGAAACTCATGGCCAATATGAAGGAATTGAAGAGTATTTTCTTTGTTTAATGTGGTTGAATGAGAATGAAAGAAAAGAAATGAATTATGTGAATTGTGTGAATGAATATGATCTTAAAAATTAATGAAAACAATGTTAGATACACTAAAAAAAAACCAGCCAAAATGGATTAACAATGGAGAGTGAAGAGTTTTGCAATTAGTCACCAAATTCATTAAGGTAATAAAAATATCTAAGGCTTTAATCACTTTATAAAACCAAATGAAAAAAAATGTGAAGATGTGTGACCGTGGGTGTCATGGTCTAAAAAGAGGCCAAAAAGTGCTTCTTTTAAATGTAGGTTGATAAAATTAAAAATCGTATAATTACTAAAAGCATTTCAAAGAAATTCGAGTAAACCTCGCGATAGAAAATAATTATTTACGAAACTTTGTAATAAAATGATTAAAGGCTAAATTTTTCGTAAATACAAATATTTCTTAGTTGAAAATATTATATAAATGTGTTTAGACATTTTTAGGAAAAGAAATAACTTAAATCCGAGGTTATAAAGTTAATCATAGAGAAATAGAATTTCTCGCGAATAAATAAATAGTTTACGATAAAAATCAAATAAATAGTTTAAAATAATTAAAATTATTTTAAAATAAAAATAAATATTATTTGACTAAAAAAATAATAAAGCTTGGAAAATGATGAAATGGAAGGCCAAAACGTGACAGAGTTATGATGAAGTCACAGCGGAAAGGATAAAAGCGTTACGAAAATAGCGGGTGTTACACCCTTACTCGCCCTCGAGTAAGCACAAATTAACTAAAGACTAAAAGAAGTTAGACTACTAGCCGAGCGGGTATTAGCCCACCCTACGCCCTTTCAACTCACGCGTGAACACTTAGAGGACAAGTGCTCTCTGCAAGGCAAGTTGGGTCTTGCGACAAAACTGTGGATGCAACCGGACACGAAAACACTCAAACAAACAAACACACATACACATAAACACCAAATGATTGCATCCAAGACAAAACAAATACCGCTTCCCTCAACAAAGCGGTGAAATAGATACCGGTTAAGGACTCAAGGCAAGTGACAACGTTCCCAAGCTAGCAATACAAACCGAAATGGACAAAACCCTAATAGTATGACAACAAAGCAATAAAAAAGTTGGTAACTTACCTAGGTTCCTCCTAACCTTCTAAGAATGTACCACGTGACGATAGGCGGGATGGAAAAAGGATGAACCACGGAGTTAGTCGACACTGTAGGTAAGTGAAGTCCCGCCCCCTTTAGCGTTAAGCCAAGAGGGTCGTCCCATATCCAAAATCGCCCAAGTAGTCCAAGTAAAAAGGTGGTCAAGGTTGCAAAATGCGGGAAGACCGACCATTATTGCTATCATCCTTCCTAGGGACTCGGTCCTTTGGTAGGCTCTTCACGGTAATAGTCGGAAAAAGGCTTATTTTTTCGGGTGAAGGTTCTTTTTGTGAGATGATTTTCTTTGGCATTCTTTTCTTTTGCATTTGACTTTTGAGTTGCTATGCCACTACTTTTTCTTCTTTTGTATTTTGTTTTTCTTTTGTTGTGCCTTTTCTTTTTCTTCTTTCTTTTATTTTCTTTCTTTTTCTCTTTTCGTTTTTCTTTCATTTTCTTGGTTTGCTCTTTTGGCTTGATTTTGTAGGCATTTCTTGCAACCAAGTGAGAATTTCAACAATTTGCAGCTTATTTGTGGAGATGTGTAGAAGGTAGGGAAATGGGTAAGTAGGGCGCGCTTTCCCTTCAAACCCACAAAAAGGTGAAAAACTTGGACTAATCAAACAATTTCGAACACGGTCACGTAAGGAACGGGACTCGGCAACCAAGGCCTTTTCACACCGCGGGTGGTCAAAATGGTCAAAATGCAAATCCCGTAGTAAATCCCTAGTAAACTAGGTGGACTCAAGGTAAAGGACCAACGAATCTATTGATTTAGGGTCATTCTACTAGACTAAAGTCCAAGACTCGATTCACATTACTAGGAAGGGAAAGTAAACACTTGCGCACTAGTCTCAAAACCGGGTTTTCGAAAACCTTTTATTACACAAGACACAAACTACACAACACAAAACAAGCACTACAACAAAAACGCCTTTTCGCGGCAACTATTTCCTGACGATTGGTAAATCATCATAATTAATTACTTTATTCCTTTTAAATGACCACTTATTATATCAAATGTTAATCGACACTAATAAACCCAATCAATTGACAAGTTATCTCCCCACAACCCTAATAATATCAGCCTACTTAAAACCGTTCCTTAATAAAAAAATTAACATTCAGTGATATATATCGCGATATCTTCCTCCTTGCTAACCTCTCCTCTCAACCTCCATCGTTGTTGCCTACCTCTATCGCATTCTTCGTCGCCGAAAACAATCCTTCACTGTCACCACTCTACTTCCTGTTTCACAGAACTGAAAACCATCTACAACTGCTAGTGCGTTTCATAATTTGTGACTCTGATTTTTTTATTTGATTTTGTGTTTATACATGTTTGATTTGGGAGTTATTTATGTTCGATAATTTAGGGTTTGCTGAATAAATGATTTATTATTGTTGTTTTGGTAGTCAATTGAGGTTAATTAGATTTAAGAGGTTCATAGTATGTAGGTGTTTGTTGCTCGCTCCCCACTATTATCATCGAACTGTAAGTCTTGTTTTTCGCATTTAGTGTTTGTTGTTGAAGTGTGTGAAACTTTCTTTCACTCTTCAGTTTATTTAATGGTAATTGAGTTGTTTATGGTTTGATTTAATTTGTTTCTTGATAAAGTTGTGAATTTCTTAGTCAAAATACAGTTTGCCTTGATAAGAATGTAAGGCTTCTGAAGATGATAGAACTTTATCAACTTGACTCCAGGGAGGTCACTCTTCTTCGGAGACTGATATTTATAAGGTATTGCAAATTGATTCTATGCTCTTTGATGATTCTTTCAATGATTGAAAAATAAAAGCTAAATAATCACCAAACATCACTGCCCTTTCTTCAACATATAAATTTGCTATCAGTCAACTCATTTCTTTTCTTGAGTATACACAATTTTGAGTAGTTCTCAAAATTATTAATGTACAGACGTCAGTATAGCTTCTTGTATATTAATGCAGTAATGTTTGTACATGTTCCAGAATTTTCAGCCATAATGATGTTATGAATATTACATTTTTCAAGCCCTTTATATGTTAGAGACTTGATACCTATCACTGCATTTAATCTTTCTTTTTTGTTTTTTTTGGTGCTAGCTGCCACAGCAAGAAAATTAAACTGACTGCGGTCTCTTCTTACTTCATTATGCGGAACTTTTTATAGATGAAGCTCCACTAAACTTCAGTCCTTTTTGGATCAATAAGTTTGACCCTTTTGTGAGTAATATTTTCTTGACATGTCTTTGCTATTTGTAGTAGTTAGCTCTCATTTATCCAGTTTGGCCTTCAATGATACTCATGTATAGTTTCCTCTCTTTGAAAAAGACATTCGAGCCAAGACTGACATTAGCGAATCAACCAATATGCTAGTATAAAGGACAACCAACTAATAATATCCCGTACATGAACATGACTATAACGAATCAACTAAACTTGTCATCTATAAGGACAGTCCCTTTGATACTTATGTTGATGTTAGCTATTTTGTTGAACCTAGGGGTTTAGATCTCATCTGTTTTGTTTATATCAAGTTTTATATGCTTCAAAGTAACGTGAGTATTATGAACAGTTATGATGTGTAGTACAAGACAAAGGGAGCATAATTCCAAGAAGGCATCCAGTTAAAAGATCAAGGGGGAAGGACGGAGGCATAGGACTATAAATGTAAATAGAATAAAGAAAACTGTACGACAAGGATAAAGTAACCTTGAATAAGGATACATTAACCTCCCCTGTAAATAATCTCACACGAGTCGCCAAGATTTAACTTCAAAATATTTTTATCTCGTGTATTTTGTCAAAAAATCTCAGTGCTCGAAGAAGATATTTTAAAGATGGAAGTTATCCATCAAGAAAATAAAAGTTTTCAAAATAAATGATTCTCAAAATATCTTAATCTTTCAAAGATATTAGAAAATCATTAACATGGGAAACATAATTATATTATCTTGATTGATTGATATCTCACCTAACATATCTTCTTTAAGTAAGGAAGCACATCAATTAAAGTGATCTTATTTCCTTTGTTAAGGAGAATAATTCACCTATAAATACTTTGCTCTTCCTCACTTTGAGATCACGACTTGAATACATATTTTTTTTCTCTTTGCAAAAATAAAATCACATTTCTTTCAAAAGGCTTTTTGCAATACTTTTCGGGTCAAGTCTTGGCTTTTTAAAATCGTGTTTAAATTGTTTACGCTTGAAGTCATATAGTTTCATTATTCTCTCTAAACAATTGAAGTGTATTCATAAGCTAGAGAAATTTTGTAAACTTGAGTAGTATAGACACACGAGTCGAGTAGTGGTTACTCAATCGAACGACATACATCGTTCACACCTTGAACGCTTCACATCGTTCAAACACCGAAGGACTTCACATCCTTCACACCGAAGGCCTAACATCCTTCATTGTCGTGGGCTTCACATCCCACACACCGAGTGCTTAACATCACTCACACCATCACGATTAGAGTTAATCGTGAGAGCATGTATTTGTAAGGTAATCCGGAGAAGGTACGCTTATAAATAAAGACACCGGTGGACGTAGGCTTTTCAATTGGGCCGAACCACGTTAAAACTGTTCGTGTTATTTACTTTACATTTTCGCTGTGCTTTGCTATTTCTTATACTTATACTCTTTAGTAGTAAGTATAGTAGCAAACATTTTTGTACTTCTTTTTATTTAGCCATTCAACGAAAGAAATATTACACTATATCTTTCCAAATAAGATTTTGGTGTAATATATCATTTATATTTTTAAAAGTACCCAAATACTCTATTCACCCCCCCCCCCCTCTAGAGTATTTCCTAGGATCGCTAGATTCTTCACTCAACTTCGTGACTTGTCTCCTTCTTCGTCCTGCTCGTCGTTGTTGCGCGCTTGCTCTTTGTCCATCTGCTATTATGTCGTTGCAATTTAGTTCGATTTTGCTGCTTTTGTCGTCTCATTCTTGTCCTGCTTCCTGCTCGATTTCTTCTCTTTCGCATGTAATGATTTATGTTCTGTTGTGACACGTTGATGCTTTACGTACTGCTGATGCTTCGTTTTTTTTCTGTGTCTGGTTGGTGTGTTGCGTTGGTGTTGTCCATTATGTGCGCTACTGCTACATACGCTTCTTTGTGTGCGCGCTGCTGTTGTCTATTTACTGTTGCTGCTCCATATCTTTCTTATTCTCTTCCTTCGTTTTCCTGTTTTCCTCTCTCTTTGTCGACCTTGTTGCTGTTACACAACTGTACTACTACTGACTAATTGCTGCGGGTGTACTATGTACTACGGCTGCTGTTTTGCTTTTACATCGTCGTCGTTGTTTGTTGTTGCATGCTCTTGCTGCTACTGTCGTGGGTTACTGTGGTTGGTCGATTTGGCTGTTAATCTCTTGATTATTCTCCTTTCCTTCTTCGTTTCCTTTGTCTCCTCTCTTTGTCTGTTGCTCGCTGCTGATGCGGACACTGCTTCTGTCGTGTCGTTGTTGTGGCTGTTCTTGTGTTGTCCTTTGTTTTCCGTCATTCCTCGCAGTCTTATGCTGCTGCTTATGTTGGGTTCTACTGCTGTTATTGTCGTCCAGTTGGGGTTTCGCGGAAAGCCTCGGAGTTCTATTGAAGAGTAAGATTCGAGAATGACTTTTCATATTCAAAGGTTGGAGCTTGGACTAATCAAGGAGTACGATTACGCGTCTGTTTCGGATTCGACTTAAGGTAACTTTAGGACGTTATTCGATTTTATATCGCATGTTCGACTAGTAGTATGTAGTAAATATTTTAACTTCGTTTTTCTAATTTTTTTAGCTATATATTATTTGCAAAAAAAATATTATTTTACAAATCGTGTGCTTTATAAATATTTTACGACTTTCGATATCGTTTTATAAATAGTTAGTAATTTAATTATTTACGATCGTTTAAATATTTTGTTGGTTATCGTGACACTAGTAACTAAATAATATTGATTTCATATTTTCGGTATATTTCGTTGATTTATAATTTAAACTCAAAATTTTATTTTTATATTAAAATCGAGATTTGTATACTTGTTCAATAAATTAATTTCGCTTTACGACTTATATAAATAAATGAGAAAGTAGTCGATTTTGATTTAAATACATTTTTAGTCGAGACTATTTTCACTAATAATTTCTTATTTGTTTTCAATTGACTATTTTTAGTAAAATCCGTATTATTTATTAATAAAAGCGATTTTCTAAAAATGATTTGAAATCTTTGTAAAATTCATTTCATTTATAAAATCCGATGATTCAATTAATTTTGATATAGTTTTTCTTAACACATCTCTCTTCTAAAATTTATAGTTTTAACTCGATTTCCTAATTATTTATAAAATACTATATATTTACTTATTATATTTTATTTGTATTTTGGGTAACGAATTTAGAAATATATTAAAGTTACGATAACGACGATAATAATAAGATGTTAATTTCGTTGGAAATGTTATTTTTGTACATTTCACTTATTTTAATCACTTACGTATTTTCTATAACAATTTTTTTATTTCAAGTAAGTTTCCAAAATTAGTAAGTTTCTATTTATAGAAAGTTTCCTTCCAATATAAAATGTTTATTCCTTTTATCTTCATATTATTTATAATAATTATATCCCTTGTATATATCGTTAATGGCTTGTTTTGGAGTTATGGAATAAGAACAAGTGTGAGGTTTAGAGTAATATATTCTGGGGTTTACGATTTTGCCATCAACTATAAGGTTGGTGTGTCTTTATGGGGCACACTGGTTGTTGAACCGAGCATATATGGTGTTCGGGAGTGTGTGTAAATTTTGACCTTAAACTCGTGCCTCGCAGTGTAAGACGCCGTCGGGTTGAACTGAATATTTATGGTGCTCAGGAGGGTTGTGCATATTATCTTAAACTAGGGTCACACAGTTATATATGTCGCCGAACTATTATGGTTGAGTAGCCTAGTTAGAGATCGAAGTTTGATTTGTTTGAACTAAGTTCTCGAAGCTAGTTTTAGTATTCTTCTAGTGAAAGTCTAGCCGTCTACACTAATCCGCTATCCGTAACGCCATTTTGAATATTTTTATTATTATCGATACATTTTGATTTGCAGGTTGACAAATATTTGAAGTTTTCTTCTGAAATCTTGTTCTGACTTTATTATTCCAATAATTAAAGTTTTCTCCGAAAGCTCATTTTTATTATATCGTTTTAATGTTTTTCTTTTTAATATATTTTGATATAATAGTACTATTATTTTCCATGATATAATATGGCTGGGAGAACGTTTGAGGTACTCCCCACTGACGTGGTTGTTATGTTTATAACATGACAGATATTTGCTGCTTGGTTTTGGGTGTGAGCTAGCAAGTAGCATGAATCCTACTCTTTCTTCATTCTCTTAATTCATGGATTTGTAAAATCCCGTTTGAAGATTTTACTTTTGGCCCTTTTGTAAAAAGAGGCCTTTGTATTGACTTACCATTTCTTTTAATAAGATATATATAGTTTGTCAGTGTGTTTTAATCTCAACTCTACAGTGTTTCCGCCACTGTACTGCGTTAGAATTTCTAGGGGATTATAGTTGGTATCAGAGAATCACTGCTCCCAACGCTTACACCTGAAATTAGAGAAAATACCAGTAAATTATTTAAACAGAAAATAGAAATATTAGTGAGTGATTGGTAGAAACAAAATAAGGACTTAACTATTAAGTTTATATGTTCTTGTAACTCAGTGACTATCATTGAATATTTGTTTCTTTTATCGAGAAGAAGATGAATCAATAAGATGTTGGTAGGATGCTGCTCCAGATCGGGACAAAACCTGCTTAGAACTCTCAATCCCTGCTGACTCGAGTAGACAACTTGGTGCTCCAAGAAAATTCCGATGATGACTTTTAAGCTCCGGTTCAGTTTGCTTAAGCTACAGGTTAGATGATGAAGAGTAGATTCCTGTTCCATGATGTTGCAGTAGATCTAGATGGAGCGGCCCAAGACTTGCATGCTCGTTCCTCTACGCGAAGATGTAGAATTCGTGAGTTCTTTTATGGAACTCTTGAGGCACGCACTACTACAAATGAACACTTGGGCCACGGCTGAATTCGTGGCAAAAGTGCTAAATTTTCGTGGCTAAAGTACTTTGCCACGGAAAGACCATCCGTGGCGCAAGTGGTCGTGGCAAACAAATAGCCACGGAAAAAAAAAGCGTGGCAAGTATTGATTTTATTGCCACGAAGTCTCCCGTGGTTAGAATTATTTTTTTGCCACGGATTATCCCGTGGCTAATTATGTTGGTGACGAAACATTTATTCTGGTGAAAAAATATATAATAAATTAATAACCGTAAGAATTCTCTACCCTTATAGTAGTCACATCTGAAACGGTTACTAGCTTTTAGCTCTGAATCATTAAGATATTATTTAATTTCACCATACACATCGAAGAGCCTTCCCAGGAGGTCATCCATCTTAACACTACTCTCACTCAAGCACGCTTAACTGTGGAGTTCTTATGGCATGCTACCAGAAATGAAATTGAACTTTATTGACATAATCATTGGTTTGAATTCTTCTAAAGTGATGTTTTTTCACAAACTACATTTACTTTGAGTAAATTATTTTTTTTCTCCAATGATTTACATATTATTAATAAAAAATTATTACTCCGGAAAAAAAAAATAGTTTCGAAGTTGATTTTCGGACTCATGATTTCATTAATTTATCGATATTTTTATTTTAGTTTCTATTTTCCACGTTCTTTCATTGCTAGTTCTTTTGATATGTTTTTTCTTTTCGTTATCGGTCGTTATTTTATTTCATCAGTTTTTTATCCTCATTGAGTTTCCGCTTGCCTACTTCAAGTTTTACCCGAATTTTATTTTAAATTCATTTTTTAATATATCTTCCAAATAATATTACAGAACAGTTATTGAATTAAACGGTTGACGATAAATTAGTTTTGGATTTTCTCACTATTAGTCCTTAATTATTATATTTTCTTACCTGTATTTGTTAATTATTTGAATTTCTCGTTATACCTCTATTTTTTTTGAAAAAATAGTTTGGATGGTTATTGAACTTAGGCACGACTTTCTAATATATTAATCTTTCTTCCAAATCAAACAACTTGAAAGATAAATAATTTACAAAAATAAATATTGTTTTCGCAGTCAAATTTAATTCCATAAAAAAATATAGACCGATTAGAATTCTTAAATACGAGTTTAATAAAGCGTTTTTTAACACTGCAAATATTGTAAGAAAATCAAAAATTTGGAAAAAAAATCATGCTCAATCACTTTCTTTTTAAGTTTTTTTGTCTTAAAAAGAAGTGTATTACATGTGAAAAAATTTCATTAATTAAGCGGTAAAAATGAAAAAGTCTAAAATAATATTAGACTTCTCAATGATGGATGATCAATCACATACTTATTTTACTTGATATGCTATGCACGCCGCATTTTAGCTAGCATATATTTCACTATGTAAATGTTAGTTGTCGTTCAAAAGTTATACATAAGATTATAGAATTAATAAAATATATTGTCAAATTAAGAGAAATCAATTACTTCAAAAATGATGATTAGTAAAAAAATCCACAAATTAGACAATCAATGTTTTCTTGTATTTAATTTTACAAAAAAAAATCAAATTTTTTCTTAAAACTAAATAAAATAATACCAATTTTTTTTATTAATAAAATATTTTCTAATTTAATATTTTTTTTGCATATTATCTTTAACTTTGAATTTGAATGAATTTTTTAAGATCAATATTTGACACTCGGCTTAACTTGAAAGTAATTTGATTAAAGTTTGGAGAACCATTAGCCACACGCGTTTATTAAATTTGTGGCTAAAAAATCATTTCGCCACGCAAGTTAACTATGTCGTGACTAAAGAATATTTGCCACTGAAAAAATTCATGGCTAAAAATATTTTTGCCACGGGTGTGGCAGCTTTCATGGCAAGAGAGATTATTGGCCACGACCTAAATAAAATTCGTGGGGCAAGTGAATTTTTGCCACGAGAAAAAATGTTCCCGTGGCATAATTTTTTTCCCTAGTAGTGAATCAAATTTTTCCCGTGGCTAGGTAAAATTTAGCCACAAATAACAAATTCCCGTGGCATAATTCGTGGTGCAAGTGTCAATTTTTTGTAGTGACGGAGATTCTCTCGTTTTAGATTTTAGTTATCTAGGATCATTGATTGCTTCTTTCCTTCCTCTACTTCTTCTAACTCTTCTCTTATAAATTCTCGTCTTCATTCTGGTGATAATTAAATCTTCGATTGATTCTCCTACTTTACCATCTTTCCTCTTGAGATTCTTTGGTTAGATCAGATTCTTTCTCAAGGAACCTCGTGTTATAGATGTTTTAGGTTAAGTAAACCTTTGTTACCTATGGTTTGAGGATTGTGAGTTGTACCATATTTTCTAAGCAAGTAAGAAATTTTTGAGGATTGATTTGAATGGTATTATTTAGATTGATGGAATTAGGTTGATACTTAAGACACTGAACCTTGGGTTATAGGTTACTTTGATTATTTTGGAGTACTTAGAGTTGAATATTTTTTGGAGTAGTAAGAGTGTCATATTTGATGGATACGTAGTACCTAACCTAGAACCGAGCTAAGTGTAACCGATAATATTACTTTGGGATTCTTACCTAATGCTTATTTGATGGATGCATCGCGAATATTTGGGATCGTAGATTATTGTTTAAAGTGTTAGCCTGAGTGTTGTAGTACTAATAAAGGTTTCCATTAATATCGTTAGAAACTTTGGCTGACATAGATTACCCTTGTTTCTTGAGGATTAGTAGATCGTTTATCGTTGTTTAAGGTTGTAACATATGAACTTTGGAGTTGAGCGATCTAACTTGGATAAATTGTTGTTAACCTTGAAGAAGAGAAACATATTGCACAATTAAAGGTTGGATTTATCGCGTTGTTTTGAGGAATACTTAATGCGAATCATCTTGACGGATTTATAGTTCAGAACCCTTAGACCAACGAGATTGTGGCTTCGTTGAGTTGATAAATATTTTGGTGGTTTCGCTAATACAATATGAAATTTGGTGGAAATATTTTTAGAAACCTTAGCCCAATGACGTGTTTGAAGATGTGAGTGTTTGTGCCATTACCTATAGGTTTGAGCGTGTTCGAGGATTTATTGTACTTTTCCCAACTTCTGTACTCGTGGCATTATAAATATGTTGGTGATCATTTTTGAGAATTTTGTGCCCGAACATTGTCAAATTGGTGGATCTTGTTAGTGTTCCTTACTCGAGAAATTTGGGGTGTACCTCGAATTCAAACCTTGAGCTTCGAATTTAGGAGCCTTATCGATTAAGAGTTTGGGTGTGTTCTGTTGACTGTGGAATCTTAACTGTGAGATTAGAATCTAAAGCATTTGTGGATTAGTGTCGTGTCGTTTAAACGGTTGGTTAGTCATGCAAGACCTTTTATTGGAGGTTGTAACAGTAGACATTTTTTGACGTTGTAAGATGAGTAGGTCAACCTAAAGCCTAATATTGGACTTAGCGTTATTTGATGGGAATTAGGAACCCCTGTTTGTGGGTTGTACTAGGAATCTCGAGATGGTTAATTTATTTTCTAATCCTGAGAGCTCTAATTGACTCTCAATTTCGTTCCTCACCTTAACTTTTCTCAATCCTGCTACGTCTTCTTCGGCCAATCTCTTTGACTTCTTAATCGGGTTTGAAAACTTTTGTTTCGATTTGTTGTTGACCTTGACTGTATTTATCCGTTTACCTTTTGCCCGAACCTATGTTATGAAAAGTTTGTCTAATTTAAAATTTTGGGCTATCGTGAGATTTTAACATTTTGAGTTATAAATTTCAAAACTTTATACTTCGTTTTTGTTTTATTTTTTTGGTTGATAACACATTTTTAGATCTGTTTCGAAATGCCTTAACAATTTATTTTAAAGTATTTTGAAATTAATTCAAATTTTGATTCTCGAGCAAACGGAATTTTATGAAGACTTTAATATTTCCAAATACTTTAATTTCTGTAGGATTATTATGTAAAATGGTTTAATATTTTCGAAAAACATCGTATGTCTAAATTTTTGTTTTATTGTCGTTAGACTTTAAATCTGTTACTGAAAATGTTTGACGACTAGTTCGATTTGTATTTACTAACTACAAAATTTGATTTCTCAAAATTTTGTTTGGTTTTAAAACAAAATATTGTCGAATTTATTAATACAAATGTTTTTCCATTGCTTTGAAAAATATACTCCCCCTCGAGTCCGTTTACAATTATTATTTGTCGTCATCATTTTGTCCAATAATTTTTAATTTGCGATTTCATTAATTTAAATGATTTTAAACATTGGGAATTGAGCCCAACTCATCTTGAAATAAATTTTGTCGTTGATTTCGATTTCATATCATGTTTAAAGTTTTAAAAATTTTAAACCGAGATTGTGATGCGAGTTAAGCATTCTCGTTTTGTTCAAATTTATGGCTGTCAAAGAATTTACGGGAATGCTCGGTTAAGCATTCTCATTTTATAACTTTCATCTCGCTCGGGTCCACACCTTCAGCCTTGGGCGCTCTAGAGGCCTCCACATACGATCTCTAAAAGAAATTGTAGTGATGATTAGGTGAGTTGTAAAGAAAAATGTAAAGAAGCCTTATGTTTGAATATTACCCAAATGGCGGCATCCTTCCTCGTAACGAATGTTCGACCGGTGGTGGCGTCCCCCTTGGTCTTTGTGTCGAGAAATAGCTGCGCAGGCGGGGGGAGTTCTCCGGTTTGCTTCTTTAACTGTTGACAGTACATGTAGATTTCTCATTTATATTTACAATGAAAACATTAAATAAAAATCCAAAATAAAAATCAAAGGTAAGGAAATACTAACATTCATAGTCCGCTGGTGCATCGACTGCGACCCACTGTAGTGGGTGGCCTCCGCATCTGCCTCGGGGTCCCCTCCCCGCCTCTTGTTCTTCTTCGCCTGGACGGATCTCTTAATGAACTTTGGGTCGTTGCGGGCTTTTTCGAACTGTTCAATGGCTGCACCTACAATTCATATTAAGAGATCAATAAGCGTATTGAAGATATATACAACTTTCTATTCAAGTACAAACACTAATTGAGTAATCAAACCTTTAAGATATTTGTGTGCCCTTCCCTCGCTTGCCAACTTCCACATGTTGTCCTTGTATCTTGGCTTTGCGACGTCTATGTATCTGTCTCTCGCAGCCACCTCGAGACTATCGTGCCAATAGTGTTTCATCTGCAAGATCGTTTGTTGTTAGTGTATAAGTAAACCGTAAACAATAAAATTTAATTAATAAAACAAAAAAATTGGTGCACCTTAATGTTGGTGAACCACTTCTCCCGCTGCCATTGAGGCACCTTGGTCCAACTAGTGCAGTAAGCAGTCAAGTCTTTGAGGAAGTTGTCCGTCACACCAGTCACCACCACACGAGTCCGAAACCTACACCAAAGAATGAAATAAGATGATGTCTCACAAAAAAATGAAGTAAAATGAAGTTGCTAATGTGATTAAAGTTCGAAAACCAGTAAATGACGTTGCTAATAATATAATGTCTCACCATGTGTTCTCGGGGCTCATAATTAGACGCCCGTCGTCTAGATATTCAAGCCCTCCAGGTCCCTGCTCTGGTTGTTCAGGTTGCGGCTGATCCTCGTTCACCTCCTCCTCGTTCTACTCCTTGAGCCGGTCCTCCTGCTGGTCCTCCTCTTGCTGCTGTTGGGACCCCCTGTTCCTGCTCCCACTCCCGTACCGCATTCTTCGGCCCAACATTCTCGGCGCCATCACGGTAGCAATCAATAATCTCATCCCAACATTCAGTACCATCCCGGTACCATATCAATAATCTCATCTCAACGCTTCCGGCAGGCCCTTTCATTCCGAGTGTGCAAACCCCCCGCAGGTTCAACAACCCACGAGAAGAAATCAGGAAGGGGACCGTGATTAGTGGCCCCGGCTAGGTCTAAAGCTAGCCTCACCAACTCCAATATATCAATATTCACCAATCATTCTCCCATCATTATTCAACATTATTCTCATTATCACAATATCTTCGTTGAACCAAAAAAAAAAATATATAGCACATCGTACTCGTAACATGCATCATAATAATAACGTATTCTAACTAAGGAAAACTTTACCTAGCAAGCAAGTCACACAGCTCTGGTAACACAGTTCACAACGGAAACTCTATAAAGTCTGATCTTAATAAAATATTATATCTTTAAATTAATATCGATCCTAACAGATCTTTAAATGCTTAAACCAGCATTAAGCAGACAACAAATAATGTAATCCCCTATAAATTCTAACGCAGTAAATTGACGGAAACACTGTAGAGTTGGGATTAAAACACACTGACAAACTATATCTTATTAAAGGAAATGGTAAGTCAATACAAAGGACTCTTTTAACAAAAGGGCTAAAAGGAAATTATCCAAACAGGTTTATATAATTCCATAAATCGTGAATGAAGAAAGAGTAGGATCCATGTTACTCGCTAGCTCACACCCAAAACCCAGCAGCAAATACCTGTCATGTTACAAACATAACAGCCACGTCATTGGGGAGTAACTCGGACGTTCTCCCAGCCATATTATATCATATGGAAAAAATAATAGTATTATTATATCAAAATATTTAAAAAGAGAAAAACATTGAAACGATATAATAAAAATAAGTTTTAAGCGAAACTTAAAACTCTTGCCAACCTACAAGTCAAAATCAATCAATAATAATAATATTCCAAAAATGACGTTATGGAAATTCGATCAGTGTTCACAAGGCCAGACTTTCACTAGGATAATACTGGAAACTAGTTTCGAGAATTGTAGACTTAACTCATAACAGAATCCAGTCTCTAACTAGGCAACTCAACTATAACAGGACCGCGTGCAGCGAGGTTCTGGTTTAAGTAGTGCATACCCCTCCTAGGCAACAAATATGTCTAGTTCAGCTGACGGCGACTAACACGATGCGGTATCTAGCTTAAGGTCAAAACATACACTCTCCTGGACGAAACGACGCCCAGTTCAACGACCAAATGTGCCCCAAATAGACACACCGGCTTTATAGCTGATGGCAAAAACGTACATCCCAGATTATATTACTCTAACCCCACACTTGTCTTTAATCCATAACTCCAAAACAGCCATTATCGATATTCAAAATAAATACAATCATTATGAGGATAAAAGGAATAAACATTTTATATTAAAAGGGAAACTTTCCATAAGTAGAAACTTACTAATTTTAGAAACTTAAAATAGAAATATTGTTATAGAAAATACGTAAGTTATTAAAATAAGTGAAATGTATAAAAATAGCATTTCAAAAGAAATTAATTTTTTTTATTATCGTCGTTATCGTAACTTTAGTATATTTCTAAATTCTTTACTCAGAATATAAATAAAATATAATAAGTCAATATATAGTATTTTATAAATAATTAGGAAATCGAGTTAAAACTATGAATTTTTGAAAAGAGATGTTTTAGGAAGAATGATATCAAAATTAATTGAGTTAACGAGTTTTATAAATGAAATGAATTTTACAAAGGTTTCAAATTATTTTTAGCAAATAGCATTTATTAATAACTAATACGCATTTTACTAAAAATAGTCAATTGTAAATAGATAAAAAATTATTAGTGAAAATAGTCTCGATTAAAAATATATTTAGAATAAAATCGACTATTTTCTCATTTAATTGTATAAATCTTAAAACGAAAATTAATTTATTAAACAAGTATACAAATCTTGATTATAATATAAAAATACGAATTTTGAGTTAAAATTATAAATTTACAAAATATGAAGAAAATATGAAATCGTTATTATTTCGTCACTAGTGTCAAGATAACCAGCAAAGTATTAGAACGATCGCAATTAATTAAATTACTAACGATTTATAAAACGATATCAAAAACTTGTAAAGTATTTATAAAGTACACGATTTAAAAATTAAACTTTAGCAAATAATAAATAGCTAAAATTAGCAAAACTGAAGTTAAAATATTTACTACATACCACTACTCAAACATACGATATAAAATCGAGTAACTTCCTAAAGTTACCTTAAGACGACTTCGAAACGAACTCATATTCGTCCTCCTTGATCAACCCAAGCTTCAAATCAGTAGCAAAGTCATTCTTATGCTCCAAGTTGTAGAACCGCAAGTCTTCGTCACAATTCACCACGATGATCGCGACTGACACGAGGAGAAAGAGCGGAAAACAAAGCAAAAAAGACAAAAGACGGCGAACATCAGAACACGAAACGATAGCAGCTCCAAAACAGAGGAGACGAGAGCGCAAGACAACGATAACGCACTGCAGAGGCTCGGAATAGAGTATAAAAAAGAATAGGGAACGATACAGATAAGAACGGAATTGGAAACGAGTAAAAACAGTAGGCAACACAGTGACAACAAAAACAACCACGAAACCCGACAAAATGAGCAGCAGAAAAACGAATACAACAGCAACATAAAGAAGACGGACAATAGCACTACATTAACAGTAGCAGCACGAAAGAAATCAGAGGACGACAAGGATGTTGGGTTACAACCCTTAAACCCAAGGACCTGTTACAAGTATTAACCGAAAAGACAAAAGTAGAGGGATAACAATTATACCTTATTTGCAGCGGAACAACGTATTAATAAGAAATATAATAAACCCAGAAATATATATAATCTCCACGGACGGAATAAATAATTCCCACGGACAGAATAAAGCACCCCAAACGTGATGCCTCATTTGGTATCCACACGGGTACGGAACTATGACGTATATGCTAGTATATGGGTTTGTGAGACCGTCTCACAACTTCTCTCTAGATCTCTTTTATTACTAATTATAAGACGAATATATTATGAGTCAATACTCTTTATTCCATATATTGGTTCATCGTATGAACCTCCTTATATAGGAGATGAGAAGGTAGAATTAGGTTATTAGTATAACTTTTATTACCATAATTAGATTATTACTATAACTCTAATTACCATAACCCAACAACGCAGTTGAGTCCGTATTACTACTGACCCGATATATTTAATATATCGATATATATTAATAATATCCCATACACATTGTGTGTGACCCAATGGGCCCACTTAAGACTACCAGACACGTAAATCATTTACATTTCAACCTGACATCGACCTCTAGCAAGGCATATCAGATACATAGACTTAAGTGGGTTAATCCGTAGGATGTACAGTGAACATAACTCCTTCAGTCTCCCACTTGTACATGTCCTTTCAAGAACGGCGTTAAGTCTTTTTGCTACTATTGTCTCCAATTGAGAATGAGGTAAGAAGAAGTGTCATCCTCACATATCTCAATCTTTTACTTGAATCTTTGAGTTGACTTGTTAAAAGAGCAGATAGATGACAATCATCCTATCTGAGCGCGGCCACGCATTTGCACAAGTCACACTCTTCGAGTGGCCAAGAAACAATAAATTCCTTTCAATAAAGGAAGAGCGAATACCCTCTTGTCTAACCACATCCTATCACATGATCCATGCATGCCCAATAACCATCCATAGCCCCCTTCCACAGCTGACGAGGAATAGTATCAAAGCATACACATCACATGTACAAAATAGTCAAAGACTCAGGTCTAAAGATCGTACAAGTTCATAACTTGCAAAGAACTTTACTGACACTAAGCGAATCTTAGTAAAATCCCTTTTGGTGGGTCTGTCTAATGCATATTCTTAACTTACACCCGTGTGCCTGGTTTAGTATCTCAATACCTATGACTCAAGGAACTTAGTCATCAACCAACTCACACACCAGTCATTTAAGGGTATTCAAATGTCCCAACTCAATACCCTGACTAGAGATAAAATAATTACATCATCCAAATAGAGTTCCAAGACTAAGTCACGTACTTAGTGATCTATTTCATTAATGTAAATTATTTAGGGACAAAACTCGGTTACATTAACCAAATGACAATATGTCAAACATATACTAATTATCAAAATAACTCCCACTAAACCAAACACCTCTAAAAGTACTAAGACCACTCGCCCATGCGTCTTATACCAATCATAACAATATGATCTTTATGTAGAGGAGGTTTCGGGACATACACCATTTGTATCAGTTATTTACAAGCATATGATCAATCTACCTTCTCTCAATTAAGGCAAACTGTTAGTTTCATAAGCAACAAATTGCTTCATAAACTTTAAAGTTGAGTGTTTGCTTGATTCGTAATCAAACGTCTATTTGCTTCATCAAAAGCAATACAACACTAACTTTAGTTATAATACTAGTCACAAAGTTATCATTTGGAACCGTTCCAACGCACAACTTCTCATCCAAAACAAAATATACCGAGATTACAATCTCATGTCATCTTTGTCTATTTGGAAATATGAATCGTTATAACTTGTTTATAACAATTCTCTTATCACATCAATGCGCATCTCTTAAATAATTCCCCTTTTTGCTTCTTAAGCGCAAATGAACAATTCTTAGATAGCATTCTAGTGACAATCACCAGATTAGTTCTACTCGTCACACGAGCACATAATAAACAACTTTCTTGCCAAGTCTCATAGACTAAAGCAACCAAATGTCGTTTAGTTAGAGAAGTATGTCCCTTACATACCAAATCATAACGATAAATGCACTCCCACTAGCCTCTTGTACACACTGTCTTTCTTCGTCTCAAAGGAAAACAAACATCTTTGAATTACCACATTGAGAACGAAGATGCTTGCTCCATGATCCAATCAAATCGTAAATATTCACATTTGTCTAGCAATTTTGATAATATGAAATTCATGCGATGAGTCGCACACACATCATATTGCATCTCTTTCAAGAAATGTATTTCACACATATATGTCCAAAACTCATCAAATGAGTGATGACAATCAAAATGCTAAATCATTCCTAATAGGCTCAAACATAATGTTGTAAAAAGGGTTTTTGTCCATAGTCATTACTATGAGATCAATCCTTAACTACCAACTATGCTTCATAGATACTCTTACATCAATCTACATCGTCTTTAAATTGAAGACTATTCTTCACTATAAGACTCATTTAACCATAGTCTATACTTGGTAGTTATGGCATATAGAATCTATTAGATTTTAAGTGACTTTTGGAGTCTTTGCCCATTATTGTTTAATCATAGGTCAAACCTATGTAGGGTATGTAGACACCCACATTTTGACCGCCAGGTGTCTATAGTAGTTTCCAAAAAACACCCGATGATGATCGAACGTAAACATGACTTAATACACTCGGTTTTGGACTCGAAATCAGTAGTAGTTGGCATGATCTTTTAGCGGAGTTAAAATCTCACAAAAACGACCTCAAATTCAAGCCCAGTGGGTCGTTTCCAGTCAAATAAGACTAATTTGGGTCAAAACCGTCACAAAGGGCAAAACCGTCTTTTAACGACCAGGTCAAATCCCGGTCAAAGGCATTTCCGAGCCATAAATATCTGACGCAACATTCGAGAATCCAATTGGAAGTCCAATTTCTCACAAAAATCAGCCACGAAGAAGAATTAAGCAACCAAAACTCTTCCTTAAAGATAAAAATCAATCTCTAAATGAGACACCTACTCGGCTCAGACCCTCTCGATCGAGTGGACCGGCCACTCGGTCGAGTGAGCTCCAAAAAAACACCAAATCTAGCATCAGACCGGGCACTCGATCGAGTGTTGTTCACTACTCGATCGAGTGACCCTTGTTCCAGCTGAAAACCGGGTGTTTCTTCCCCTACAAGTAACCTTTGCCTATCCAAAGACGGAATCCCACTTCATCCGAACCGGTAGCCTTCTTCCTTGGCAAGACATCTATCTCCTATCCCAAGCCAGGAAACCTCTCCTATAAATACACCCTCCTACACAACACATTGATAACATCAACAATTCCCAACAATTACAACATCCGACATATACAACTATCAAACCGGAATTTCAGCAATACTAGGCATATTATATTCCGATCTTTCCTCTAGAAATCCTATAGGAAACCCGAGCCAAACCATACAAAAAATACAACACCATAACTCACCTATATACATCTTAATGCTCCCGCGCCTAGGCCGCTATTACAAGTCCATTTTCGAGATAATAAAGCATCTAGGTTGAGAGTGTTACAAATCCCGTTTTCTTCTCTTCTCTCTTTCTTTTTTTCGTTTTTTCTCGTTCGTCGTCCGTCGTCGTCCTTTTTAATATTTATTTTCTTGTCTCTAATATCGATATTATCATACTACTATAATTAGCAATAAAAGTGTCGTCCCTAAGGATTCGATATCAACTCTATAGTTGAATATCGGATCTAAAGTAATCAATCAAATAAAACCGTTTTCAAAAAAATTTCTCGTTGATGCCGAATTAATTGTCACATAGTCCTAAAAAGACTAATACGACATTACAACGCAGAGGGATTTATTTCAATTCAAAACAATTTCTAAAAACATCTTTTTTTTCGAGCAATTACTCTAAATATCGGATGTCGATTTCATAATCGAATATCAGATATTTACGAGATTTGAAAATTTTAAGTTGCGTATAAATTACGCCATATTTTTACACGGATTAACAAATTTATCGGTTTTCAAAAATTAAGAGTAATTTCGAAAATTGTAAATTGAGGCAGCCCTCAAACAGGGGGGCACTCGATCGAGTGCCATAGCCACTCGGTCGAGTGACACCTCAAAACAGAACCAGAAAGCTTTTTTTGAGGACCACTCGATCGAGTCCCGTCATGACTGGATCGAGTGGCATCTCAAAATCCGAATAGAAGGCTTTTCCCAAAGTCCACTCGGCTGAGACCATCCATGACTCGATCGAGTGGCCTTTGTCACGACAAATCCGTGAACCTTCAACATTATTTCGAGCTTCGATAAAACTTTTTTAACGACTTCGGTCAACACGTGTCAAATCAATCACATGTCCTAAATCTTTTCAAAACCTTGCATCATATTATTTATGTCATTCTAATCTTTTCTATATATCGTTACTAACTTGTTGGTTTCCATTTTGGCATTCTTTTTTTATTGTACTAAAACGAATCTCACATGCTAAAACAACTCCGACTTAGTTCAATATGCATTAAACGACATAGTTAAACATAATTCACATGTTTAGTCTAAAAAGCCTTGTTTGCATATCATTTAACCGTCAAACTAACGCGCGTACACCAAAAACTAACGATATCTTAGTAAAGGCCGCTAAGTGCGGGCGGGGTTGGGTGTTCTTTGTAAACTTCCCAACACGTACCCTCACCCCTTACTCAGAACCATGGTTTCCGGATGTCCGAATCCATTGGCGCACGAGAGTCATTCATTACTTGATTACCGATAATGTCGGTATCGGTATCGTAATGCAAAGGGACGAACCCCCTAAACTCTGAAATCGGAATGGGTCGTACTTTGTGCACGGCCCACTACGACATAGAGTGGGTTCGAACGGGCCCGAACTCCCACAAAGTTCGGTGGCGACTCCTACTTTGATTTAAATTTCAACTCGAGATCAATCTTACCACAAGATTCATTCACCTCACCAAACCCGCGCGTGGCCGCGTCAGGGTGGACCTATGTCATGTCCACAATTTGGCGACTCCGCTGAGGATTCCTGATGTACCACTAGTCATCGGGGTTCCTAGGGTGAGACTCGAAAAGAAATCGTTCGATTAGTAATGTACGCATTTTAGTTCGATGGTTCATGCATAACCCAAATTTTTCCCGGGCCGGTTACTTGTGACCGACGTCCCACTATACCGCGGTGCATTCCTAAATGGGTGCACTAAAGACTCCGATGGCGGTACTCGCATGGGTTTGACGGCATGTTCTAAGTCCAATTCGGCTTAGGAAGTCCGTCCTGATTTGCGAGAAAGTCGTCGTTGTTGGTATTGACCCTATTTCGACTGACCGAGACTTAGACTAAGAGCATACATAGTGTCATTATACAGTTTCTGTGACTACGTGCTACTTGATCTACATGTCATCTTTTTTCAAAAACAGCTATTTCAAAAAAAACTTACATCTTTTCAAAGTTATCCTTTTTTTTTCAAAAACCGGGAAACTACCGAATTTAGGACTTACGATTTTACTTAAAATAGCCTATTTTTAGCCGGTATGCTGCCCAAACATTTTCAAAATTTCAAAAATTTCGGCCCAATGGCCCTTTGCCGATTTTCAAAAAATTGGGCCGTCCGCCCGACTTTTTCGGATTTTGCGAAGCCCAAATATCCCTTTTCAAAAACTTTCCTCTTCTTACGACTTCCCGTATTTAGCAGTGTCGGGTCTTGTCATAAGTTGTCAAAGTCTTTAGCGTCGAAACTCCGCCGATCCTATATCACGGGTTTCCTCTCTATCCCAGTCCGCCTTATTTGTCAAGGCACGGCCCACCTACGTAGGACATACTCCTACAAAGGAAGGCCCGTTTACACACTCGAATCCAAAAGTCTGGGGAATATATCACGTGGACCTTCCTACGAACAGACCTCGGCCCACCTCCCAAATCCTAAGGGAGGCCCACCTTTCACGAGTCACTCGTCTAGGTGTCCTTTCCAAGTCATTCCCTTTTCAGGCTTTTCCTCACTCGGGGGCTACTCTTCAGCAGAGCGATCAATCACAGTTGCTCTAAGGGTCATGTCTTGCACGTGTTGTCTCACGTACCCCGCTTTTAAGTCACTTATATGCCACATCATCAGAGTCTTTAGACTCACTCAGGGGTTGTCCTCCACCCGAGTAGTCAACCACGGTTACCCTAGAGAGTACCCTGCGGCGTCCTTATGATGCCTTCTTCGAGACGTACCTATGCTACGAATACTCGAGTCACCTAGGTTTAGGTCATCACGATTGATCCGAGCACGAGACACGGTCAAACACGGTCGCCCCATTTTCGGACTTATCCTCGTACAGCTCGAATCTCATGGTCAAGTCTAGGTCACAGTAATTACTTTGTCTGGATTAACGTTTAGGTATCCCGGTCAAAGAATCTTAGTCATCTCCGTCACCCTGGGCCATGTCTAGTTTGACTCCCTCTCTTGCACTTGCGCAAAACCGAGCTTAGGTGAGTTCTAACACCTGTCGCTTCTTCCCACCAGGGACCCAATGAGCAGGACACTACCTAACCAAGACAAAGCCCGCACCATCGAGAAAGGGGATATCCAGGGAAGCATGCTTATGTTATCTTGCTCCATTAACAATATCTTCTCAAAAATCAATACTGCCCTAGATAACCTAAGTTCCAGGGTAGCTATCATCGAAGAGGATCTTGCAAGAACCCAATCCCGTCTAACACAACTTGAACGGGTAAGGCAGCCAATCATCCAACCGGGCCATTTAAAGGGGGAGGACTCTTATGAAACCATCCGATACTCCCAAGATGGCAAGACCGAGAGAGGTAATCCACAAGTCACCTCTCAGAAAATCAAGAACCAGTCAAAAGTAAGAAAATTTATCCACTTGGATATGTCCTACACCGTCGCTTTCCAAAGGTTGATTTCAAAGGGCCTAATATTACCCATAGGCCCAACAGCCGACGTACCTTTGGAAAAACGCTCCAAATCATGGAACGCCGAGCATTACTACAAATTCCACAGAGGGAGGGGACACGATACAGAGCTGTGCTGGAAACTGAAACACCTCATCCAAGATTCCCTCGATGCCGGGAGGACACCCGTCATAGAAACATTGTCACTTGCAAGGCCCCTCATGAACTATACAGAGCCCAACGACCAAAGCATCCAATCTACCTCCCATATATCAAAGAGTCCGGATTTGATTTGAGTCCTAGTTTAAGTCTGAGTCTAGGATGTACTATTTCTTTCAATTTCAGAGTCAAAATCAGAGTCATTTGTATTCTGTCCTCTTTTAAAAAAAAATCAATAAAATCAGCTTTCAATATTCTATCTCCACTATATGCTTTCCCTATGTGTTTCTGAGAACATGATGAACAACATCATACACTGTGAGCACATGCATGTGACTATGTTAGGCACATCTATAATGACTGTAGGAAATTGGGACCCGTGTTTTCCTTTACCTGTTCCATGTCCGACATAGAGAGCCACATAACTACCCTTAGCAGGAGCGGTATCGAATCCTATGACAAATCTAGGTAGTCTCCTAGTTTGGGTTCAAGACAGGAGGCAAGCCCATTTCCCCAACAATAAACACCCTTCCAATAAGACTGACCAATCCCTACCTTAGGTGTTAGTCTAACCAACAGAACAAAGAGGGAAAAGTTGGACAAAAAAAAGATCAAAAGTCCAAGAGAAAAAATGCAAAAGGCCAAAACAAAAAAAAGCAGGCCATCATCAAAAAAAGAGGCATCCATGACCAAGGTTAAACGGTCAATCCAAGTGAAGAATCCCAAGACCGGGGCTAAGAGATCAACCAAAAAATATTCAAAAACCCTTGACCGTAGTGAAAACGATCAATTCAAAATTTTCAATACTCATACCATCCAATAAGGGAGAGACAATCAAGCCGGTCAGCTAGCACCACATCTAGCCTTCCCACATTACAACCCTCAAGACATTCTCAAGACCTAGGCTAAGAGACAACCCAGAATTTTGAGGATTCAAGCTCCATAGGATACACCCTAACCATTAGGGCCAGACATGGAAATCAGATCCCGCATTATCAAACCTGCCCGATCGAAGTTCGAGTCACTTTTACTCGACTTCCCCCTTTCCTACCACATCACAATTCCTTACCCTCGAAGCCTAGCTCCACAAAATCGAGCTCCAGATTTCGAATCATCAAAGCCATTTACTTCCTAGCACCACATTTCCAAAAATATCCAAACCAGTTACCAGCCCTGAACACGGGAACTCAGCTTGCAGTTGGCATAGAACATGCCCAAATAGTTCACACCACCTCTGAAGGCTACCCCGGAGAACGTTCGCAGTCACAGGATAAACATCCTAACTATTCTAGCCCTTTGATCAAGACATCATTGGGAATGCACCTAGCCTACACTGTAATCCCCTAGAAATTCTAACGCGATACAGTGGCGGAAACACTGTAGAGTCGGGATTATAACACGCTGTAACTATGTTTTGATAAAAATTTAAATGGTAAAGTCAAACATTAGGCCCTAAATAAAATGGCCAAAATTAAATAAATCCACAAAGGGGTTTAACAATCCACAAAACAAAATTATTAAAATTAATCGAGCAAGAATCATGTCTGCCCGCTAGCCCACACCCGGAAACATGCATACCTGTCATGTTAAAACATAACAGCCACAATCAATGGGGAGCAACGTCAACGTTCTCCCAGCCGTATAACAGGATTTTAAAACTGTAATTACTATTATAGAAAAATAGTAAGAAAACGGAAAACAGTAAAACATTATAATGAAAATAAGTTTTCAGTGAAAAACTTCACGTATCGAAACAATATAATAAAAATGAGTTTTCCGGAGAAAACATAAAACATTTGCCAACCTGCAAACCAAATTATATCGATAATAATAAAATATTCAAAATGGCGTTATGGATAGGAGTAGTGTAGACGGCTAGACTTTCACTAGGAGAATACTAAAAACTAGCTTCGAGAACTTAGTTCAAACAAATTAAACTTTGGTCTCTAACTAGGCTACTCAACCATAATAGAGCGGCGACTTATAAATGTGTGGCCCTAGTTTAAGATAATGCACACCCCTCCTGGGATTACCTGTCACCCAGTTCAACTTATGACGACGACTTACTGCGAGGCCTAAGCTTAAGGTCAAAATGTACAAAACTCCCGGGATTCCTGTCACCCGGTTCAACAACCAATGTACCGATTCCTGATACACTAGCCTTATAGTTGATGGCAAAACCGTAAACCCTAGAATATATTACTTTAACCTCACACTTGTCCTTATTCCATAACTCCAAAACAAAGTCATTATCGATATTCAAAAGATATAATCATTACAAACAATATGGAGATAAAAGGAGTAATCATAATATTCTAAAAGAGGAAACTTTCTATTTTAGGAAACTTCTATTATTCGAAACTTTACTAAAAATTGCGTCATATCAAAATAGCGAAAATATTAGTTTATACTAACACAACATTTTAGCAAACGATATAGATTTATAAAACTAATACTTTCGGCCTTAACGATATTAATTGTTAAAGTGAGAACATTTGAGTTTATGAAATTATTGAAATATCATACAAGTGTATAAAATGATTAAAAATGTCTTAAACATTTTAATAATACTAATCAGGGTGTTTTCAAAATTTACAAAGCTAAAATTCCCTAATTATTATTAGTTACGACAATACGATTACAAATAGGATTTTATGGCAAATGTCAAATTAAATCTTTTAACGTCTTTTATTTAATTAAACCATTGAACATATTTAGAATATGTTAACGGATGATTTAACTCTTAAAGTTTCAGGTTTAAATATTTTCAAAATAGCTGGAAAAATAAATCTTTTCGGTAAGACGAAGCATTTTAACGATGAATCGTAATTTGTCCAAAAATCAATACTTATTAATTAAAGACTTTAATAAATAGTACAAAAACTACGTAAAATAGTTACAATATATTTATGGACATTCTGTCCAGAAAAGAAAATTTTCCAGAATCCTAAAACTCGGTTTTTAAAGCGTTTTCTCGTTAATCGTCTAATCTCGACAATAACGATTAATAAAAATAGTAATTACAAAACGATTTAAGTATTAATATCCAAAAATTATTATTAAACTTATAAATCATCATTTTCCAGAATATACTAATTTTCCAGATTTTCCAAAATACCAGATTTACCAAATTCCAATAAAACCGTCATTTAAAACCCGTTTTCACAATTAACGATTCCATTAATAAAACTTATCGTCCTAACATTTTATTAAAATACTAAAAATCATAAAATTACATTTTATCATGAAATCATCAGAATCATAATTTTTTCCAGATTAAATCAAAAGACCAAAAATCGAGAAATTAAACGACAAACGCGGTTTTAACGATACACGATGATTTAAAGTGATTAATTAATTCATCCACTTAAAAATTCCAAAAATTTACGAAAAAATTCATAAAATTCCATTTCATCATAAAGTTTCACCACGTCAAAAATCAAATTAAAATAAAATGTTTAAGTACTAGAACTAAAAATCGGCTTTTAATCGTTTTTGTCCGTAAAACGGAAATAATTCAATAATCGATAACTAAAATATCAGAAAAATACTAAATTATTAAAAATCATTAAAAAAAAATCATTTTTACAGAATATAAATATATATTACATATTTAGGCCGAATATTACGATTTTAATCGTTAATCTCGTAAAAGCGATAAAATATCGAAACATGCAAATTTTCAACTTTTAAAAATTTCCCAGATTATATGACATACATATATTGTCAAAAATGAAATATAAAAATTATACATGCAAATACACAATTAAAATCATGAAAACCGAGTAACATCGACGTTACCTCTAACCCAAATTCGAGTCGATTACAAATTCGTCGGCTTCGGGATCATTCAAAAATCCTTCAACACAAGAAAAGCATGATGGAAAAATACCATGAGAAAACTAAGAAAATCAAGGCAAATAATGATCGAAAACAACATCGATTATTACCTTAACGAAGGGATCGGAATGACGATTATTTAGGAGATGAAAACGAGACGATCGAGACTCGATTATAGACTAAATGTGGCTGGAAAGGATGCTGGAAAATATCAGCCAAGATGAGAAAATGAGAGGAAAAGAGAGGGTTTTTGCCTTGAATATTATATAGTGGTTGAATGAATGAAACTAATGAAGAGTTTATGAATGAATGTGACTTATAAAAAAATGATAAAAACAAGGTGGATGTACCACTAAAACACATGGCCAAAATGGTGCATGAGTCATCAAAATTAATGGATGAGAAGAAAATATCTTAATCCTTTAATCATTTTATAAAATGAAATGTTTATAAAAGAAAGTGTAATGGTGGTGTGAGACAAGGGTCACGGTACAAATGATTCAAGGGGAGTCCAAAATAAGTCGTAAGTCGATAAAAATAAGGATCGTAAAATTATTAAAGGCATTTCAAAGCAATTTGAGTAAATCTCGCGTAAGAAATCAATTAATTACGAAACTTCGTAATAAAATCATTAAATGATAGATTTTCATAAATAAAAATATTTTCTTAGTTAGAAATATTATATAAACGTATTTGGGCCCTTTTAGAAAAATAAATAACCCAAATCCAAGCTTAAAATGATAGTTCGTATAAAAATGAGATTCTTTGTGAATTAAATATATAGTTTGCGACGAAAATTTAATAAATAGATTTATTATATGAAAATAAAATATTTAAAATATTTTAATGAAAATAAATAATATTTGACTCAAAAATATTATGAAGTTTGAAAATGAAGGATACTGAAGTCAGAAAAAAAATCACGGAGTCATGACGGAGTCATAACAGAATATATAACAACGCCTAGAAAATTAGCGGGTGTTACAATCCTCTCCACTAAAAGAAAGTTTCGTCCTCGAAACTAAGAATAAGCGGAAAGGAGTCAAGATTACACCACTCGAAAAGATAAGGATATAAATTTCGCATAAAAATTTTGCTGTAAAAGAAAATTTTACAACTTTTAAAGTGATGTGAAATCAAATGCAATTATTTATTCCAAGAGAAATTGGGCTAAGCTACCTGGAATTTGAAATCCTTTAATTAGTGAAATCGTAAAGTAAAGTAGTTATTTGATAACATAACGACGCTAAATAGCATTTGTAACGAGCTTGAAAGAAATAGGGTAATTAAAACATTTTCAAAACAAAAGTAAAACAATTTGATTAAGAAATTTAATAATATTTCTTTTCCTGATGAAACAAAATTTAATTTTGAGAAATCAAATTTGTAGTCAGTAAAAATCGATCCAGTTGTCAAGCATTTTCAATAATAGATTCAAAAGTCCACCAACAACAAAGAGAAACTAATTTCAAAACGTTAAAATTTCGAAATTGTTATCAAAGTAAAAAAAATGTTATCAAACTTGAACATTCAAAATAATTTCGACAATGTTAAAACGCTTTACAACATAATCTTATAGAAGTTAAAGTATTTGGAAATATGAAAGTCTTCATAAAATTCATATCGTTTGAAAAAAAAATTGAAATATTTTCAAAATAAATTATTAAGGCATTTTGAAACAGGACTAAGTATAAATATTGTTCAAAGATAAAACAAAAGTGAAGTATAAAGTTCTTAAATTATAATTCAAATATGTTAAATTTCACGATATCCAAAAAGTTTAATTGCTCAAAATTTTTACAAAATGGGGAGTTTTAGAATTTGAAATTATGCTTTAAAATGTTAAAATTTCACAAAAATCAAAAAAATTTAAATTAGTCAAACTTTTCATAAGTTCGGGGAAATGATGAACGGATGAATATAGTCAAGGATAAACAATAAATTAAAATAAGAGTTTTCAAAATCGATAAAGGTCAAAGGGATTAATTAGCAGCAGGTGCGGAAACAGAATTCAATATAAGCAGAAAAAAAGACGGAGTTGAGAGTCAGAAAGAACTCTCAAGGATTATAGAAGAAACTAACCATCTCGAGATTCCTAGCACGACTCTCGTAAACACGGGTTCCTAATTGACCCATCATGGCCATCAACTAACGCTAAGTCCAATATCGGTACAGGGTGGTCCTACTCAATATACAACCTCCAAAATTAAGTCTTACATGCCTATATAATCTTTCAATTAGTATGGTAAGAATCCACAAATGATTTAGACTAATCCATTAATTAAGATTCTATCGGTTATCAAAACATACCCAAACTCGTAATCACTAAGGTTCGTAAATTTAAAGCTTATAAAGTCTCAACTCGAGGTGTACTACAAATTTCTCGAGTAAGGAAGACTAAATAAAATCCACCAATTAACAATGTTCGGACACAAAATCCTCAAAGATGATCACCAACATAATTATAATACCACAAGTGCAGAAGTTGGGGAAGTACAATAAATCCTCAAACACGCTCAAATCTATAGGTAATGGCGCAAACACTCATATCTTCAAACACGTCATTCGATTAATGTTTCTGAGAAGTCCATCAAATTTCTAATCGTAATGGTGCAACCACAAAATATTTAATAACTCAACGAAGCCACAATCTCGTTGGTCTAAGGTTCTGAACTGTAAATTCATTAAGATGATTGACATCAAAGTATTCCTCAAAACAACGCGATAAATCTAACCTCTAATGGCAATATGTTTCTCTTTTTCAAGGTTAACAACAATTTATCCAATTTAGATCACTCAACTCCAAAGTTCATAGGTTACGACCTTAAACAACGATCAACGATCTAATCCTTAAGAAACACGGGTAATTTATGTTAACCAAATTTTCTAACGATATTAATGAAAACCTTTGATGGTACCACAACACACAGGTTAACACTTTAACCAACACTATATGATCCCGAATATTCACGACGCATCCATCAAATAAGCATTAGGTAGGAATCCCAAAATACTATTATTAGCTACACTTGGTTCGGTTCTAGGTTAAATTAGGTACTAGGTATCCATCAAATACGATATACTCTTACTACCCCAAAATGTATTCAACTCTAAGTCCTCCAAATAATCAAGTAACCTGTAACCCAAAGTTCAGTGTCTAACGTACCAACCTAATTCCATTAATTGACAATTTATCATTCAAATCGATCCTCAAAAGCTTACTAAGATAGATAACAGGGTATAACTCACAATCCTCAAGCTATAGGTAACAAGGGTTTACTAAACCTTAAACATCTATATCCTTTCACGGGGTTCACTGAGACGGAAATTGGTCTAGCCAAAGAATCTCAAGAGAAAGATGGTAGAGTAGAAGAATATAATAAGGATTCACCAAGCGGTTGAAAAAGAGAATATAAAAGAGAAGAATAAGAAGAAGTAGAGGAAGGAAGAAAAGAGTCGGTGATACTATATTACTAAGTTCTTGAACCAGAGGAGAATCTTCGGGCCTCCAGAGTTCACGCGGGATCCAAATGGCTTACTTCATCTTCTTGTAGAGAAACGAGCACGCAAGTCTTGGGTCTCTCCATCTCGATCTACTGCGACATCATGGAACAGGAATCTACTCTTGATCATCTGGCCTGTAGCTTAAGTAAACTGAACCGGAGCTAAAAGTCACCATCGGCATCTTTCTTGGAGCACCAAGTTGTCCACTCGAGTCAGCAGGCGTTGAGAGTTCTAAGCAGGTCTTGTCCTGATCTGGAGCAGCATCCTATCAATATCTTGTTCATTCGGCTTCTTCCCACAAAAGCAACAAATATTCAATGCTAATCATTGAGTTCAGGAACAGATAATCTTAACAGTTAAGTCCTTATTTGTTTCTACCCGTCTCTAATAATATTTTTATTTAGTGTTTAAATGATTTACTGGTATTTTCCCTAATTTCAGGTGTAAGCGTTGGGAGCAGTGATGCTCTGATACCAACTGTAATCCCCTAGAAATTCTAACGCGATACAGTGGCGGAAACACTGTAGAGTCGGGATTATAACACGCTGTAACTATGTTTTGATAAAAATTTAAATGGTAAAGTCAAACATTAGGCCCTAAATAAAATGGCCAAAATTAAATAAATCCACAAAGGGGTTTAACAATCCACAAAACAAAATTATTAAAATTAATCGAGCAAGGATCATGTCTGCCCGCTAGCCCACACCCGGAAACATGCATACCTGTCATGTTAAAAACATAACAGCCACAATCAATGAGGAGCAACGTCAACGTTCTCCCAGCCGTATAACATGATTTTAAAACAGTAATTACTATTATAGAAAAATAGTAAGAAAACGGAAAACAGTAAAACATTATAATGAAAATAAGTTTTCTGTGAAAAACTTCACGTATCGAAACAATATAATAAAACCGAGTTTTTCGAAGAAAACATAAAACATTTGCCAACCTGCAACCAAATTATATCGATAATAATAAAAATATTCAAAATGGCGTTATGGATAGGATTAATGTAGAGTCTAGACTTTCACCAGGAGAATACCAAAAACTAGCTTCGAGAACTTAGTTCAAACAAATCAAACTTCGGTCTCTAACTAGGCTACTCAACCATAATAGAGCGGCGACTTATAAATGCGTGGCCCTAGTTTAAGATAATGCACACCCCTCCTGTGGTTACCTGTCACCCAGTTCAACTTATGACGGCGACTTACTGCGAGGCCTAAGCTTAAGGTCAAAATGTACAAAACTCCCGGGATACCTGTCACCCGGTTCAACAACCAATGTACCGATTCCTGATACACTAGCCTTATAGTTGATGGCAAAACCGTAAACCCAAGAATATATTAATCTAACCTCACACTTGTCTTTATTCCATAACTCCAAAACAAAGTCATTATCGATATTCAAAAGATATAATCATTAAAAACAATATGGAGATAAAAGGAGTAATCATAATATTCTAAAAGAGGAAACTTTCTATTTTAGGAAACTTCTATTATTACAAACTTTATTAAAAATAGCGTCATATCAAAATAGCGAAAATATTAGTTTATACTAACACAACATTTTAGCAAACGATATAGATTTATAAAACTAATACTTTCGGCCTTAACAATATTAATTGTTAAAGTGAGAACATTTGAGCTTATGAAATTATTGAAATATCGTACAAGTGTATAAAATGATTAAAAATGTCTTAAACATTTTAATAATACTAATCAGGGTGTTTTCAAAATTTACAAAGCTAAAATTCCCTAATTATTATTAGTTACGACAATACGATTACAAATAGGATTTTACGGCAAATGTCAAATTAAATCTTTTAACGTCTTTTATTTAATTAAACCATTGAATATATTTAGAATATGTTAACGGATGATTTAACTCTTAAATTTTCAGATTTAAATATTTTCAAAATAGC
The DNA here is from genome assembly GCA_958450325.1 of Agrostemma githago. Lineage (NCBI taxonomy): Eukaryota > Viridiplantae > Streptophyta > Magnoliopsida > Caryophyllales > Caryophyllaceae > Agrostemma > Agrostemma githago. Next base: position 50,189,886 of record OY288246.1, on the reverse strand, counting down.
TGGAAAAATAAATCTTTTCGGTAAGACGAAGAATTTTAACGATAAATTGTAATTTGTCAAAAAATCAATACTTATTAATTAAAGACTTTAATAAATAGTACAAAAACTACGTAAAATAGTTAAAATATATTTATCGACATTCTGTCCAGAAGAGAAAATTTTCCAGAATCCTAAAACTCGGTTTTTAAAGCGTTTTCTCGTTAATCGTCTAATCTCGACAATAACGATTAATAAAAATAGTAATTACAAAACGATTTAAGTATTAATATCCAAAAATTATTATTAAACTTAAAAACCATCATTTTCTAGAATATACTAATTTTCCAGATTTTCCAAAATTCCAGATTTACGAAATTCCAATAAAACCGTCATTTAAAACCCGTTTTCACAATTAACGATTCCATTATTAATAAAACTTATCGTCCTAACATTTTATTAAAACACTAAAAATCATAAAATTAAATTTTATCATGAAATCATCAGAATCATAATTTTTTTCAGATTAAATCAAAAGACCAAAAATCGAGAATTCAAACGACAAACGCGGTTTTAACGATACACGAGGATTTAAAGTGATTAATTAATTCATCCACTTAACAATTCCAAAAATTTACGAAAAAATTCATAAAATTCTATCTCATCATAAAGTTTCACCACGTCAAAAATCAGATTAAAATAAAATGTTTAAGTACTAGAACTAAAAATCGGTTTTTAATCGTTTTTGTCCGTAAACGGAAATAATTCAATAATCGATAACTAAAATATCAGAAAAATACTAAATTATTAAAAATCATTTTTACAGAATATAAATATATATTACATGTTTAGGCCGAATATTACGATTTGACAAATTAATATGACGATTTAATCGTTAATCTCGTAAAAGCGATAAAAATATCGAAACATTCAAATTTTCAACTTTTAAAAGTTTTCCAGATTATATAACATACATATATTGTCAAAATGAAATATAAAAATTATACATGCAAATACACAATTAAAATCATGAAATACCGAGTTACATCGACGTTACCTCTAACCCAAATTCGAGTCGATTATAAATTCGTCGGCTTCGGGATCATTCAAAAATCCTTCAACACAAGAAAAGCATGGTGGAAAAATAACATGAGAAAACTAAGAAAATCAAGGCAAATAATGATCGAAAACAACATCGATTATTACCTTAACCAGGGCCGGCCCATTAGATTTGGAAGCCATGTTCCAACTTCAATATGGGGCCCTTAATATAGTACAATAGTATAAAATTGCAACTCAAATAAAAAGTTGTTGCTAATAAGATTTGAACACCCAACCTCTATATCAATAGACAAGTATCATATCCACTACACCACATTAATACTTCATGTTAAAATTGTATGAACAATGTACATATTGAGGCCCTCACTTGTTTGGGCCCCGGTTCCTTGAACCCGACCGAACCCCATATGGGCCGGCCCTGACCTTACACTACTACAAATAAGATTAAAGAGGATGGTTGGATAAGGAACCGTCCTTTAGGTCGACGTCCTATTAAATCAAATAGCGTGGTTCCAAGAAGGTCAAACCATCCTATTTAATTGCAGAACCGTCCTATTAAATTGTTTACAAATAGGACAATTGAAGGCAGAACCGTCCTATTACTTTGTTTACAAAAAGAAGGGTTATTCTACTGAACCGTCCTTTATTATCAATTAAATAGGACGGTTTGACCTTCTTGGAACCGTGCTATTTGATTTAATAGGACGTCGACCTAAAGGACGGTTCCTTATCCAACCATCCTCTTAAATCTTATTTGTAGTAGTGTTAACGAAGGGATCGGAATGACGATTATTTAGGAGATGAAAACGAGACGATCGAGACTCGATTAGAGACTAAATCTGGCTGGAAAGGATGCTGGAAAATATCAGCCAAGATGAGAAAATGAGAGGAAAAGAGAGAGTTTTTGCCTTGAATATTATTTAGTGGTTGAATGAATGAAACTAATGAAGAGTTTATGAATGAATGTGACTTATAAAAAAATGATAAAAACAAGGTGGATGTACCACTAAAACACATGGCCAAAATGGATGAATAAGAGAGTGAAAAGTCTATGCATGAGTCATCAAAATTAATGGATGAAAAGAAAATATCTTAATCCTTTAATCATTTTATAAAATGAAATGTTTATAAAAGAAAGTGTAATGGTGGTGTGTGACAAGGGTCACGGTCCAAAAGATTCAAGGTGAGTCCAAAATAAGTCGTAAGTCGATAAAAATAAGGATCGTAAAATTATTAAAGGCATTTCAAAGCAATTTGAGTAAATCTCGCGTAAGAAATCAATTAATTACGAAACTTCGTAATAAAATCATTAAATGATAGATTTTCATAAATAAAAATATTTTCTTAGTTAGAAATATTATATAAACGTATTTGGGCCCTTTTAGAAAAATAAATAACTCAAATCCAAGCTTAAAATGATAGTTCGTATAAAAATGAGATTCTTTGTGAATTAAATATATAGTTTGCAACGAAAATTTAATAAATAGATTTATTATATGAAAATAAAATATTTAAAATATTTTAATGAAAATAAATAATATTTGACTCAAAAATATTATGAAGTTTGAAAATGAAGTATACTGAAATCTGAAAAAAAAAATCACAGAGTCGTGACGGAGTCATAACAGAATAGATAACAACGCCTAGAAAATTAGCGGGTGTTACATACACCATTACTATGGCTAGTTACACACAAAGCCCTAATAAACTAGGCATCATAATATATCTTTCAATCACTGAACTACGGCATGGTTTGATTTCACCACATGTGAATACGTAGGCAGCCTTCTAAGAAGGGCACAACCACCCACATTGATACACATTCAAATAGCACCGTCATTCCTATCATGACACTTTCATGTTCTTAGCTTTCTCATTCCGGGGGCTTCTCCTAGGCAGAAGTTCTCCATCCACTCACAAAATCCAAAAGACTTTCAAAATCTAGCCACCTTTCTACAGTGTGTCCTAGTAATCGGCTCAGTCGAAGACGAGAATCTGTCAAGGACTCGAAGCAATACCCATTTTGGGAATATACCCCAAAAGCAAAAATTCAAAAGAGCACTAGTCTACAGCACTGCTACTGCTAAGTCTTGTCATGCAGAAACAGTCTCATTACAGATTACTACATATCTATCCCATTTTGATGTTCGACCGTGTTGTCACTCGCCTAGGCTACGGAATAGCGCAACTTAAGAGTCTTGTCTTCTTAGGTGGCTCACCCCCTACCGAGTCGCGGTCCAATCCCTCGAAAGTCCAGTAGTGTCTGTCAACTCGTCCTGTCGCGTCCGGAGTCGAGTCTGTCGGTAGGCCTGTCTCTTCAAATTCTTATTTTGAGATTTGCAAAACTTAGCCATTTGAGAAAATCCTTTTCGATAAGGTCAAATTTCGCTATTTAAACTGCAAATTTCTTTTCTACCTCTTTCAAATTTGAAAACCTTTCTCCTAGCACGTGAGTTTCTTTCAGGACCTCGATTTCAAAATTAAGCAAAAATCATTTTCCCCAGCGCAAGTCTGTCTATAGATGCTAAATGCATTTCCTGTATGCTATCTTGCTATCTGCTATATTTGTTATTTCTGCCTATATATCTAATGTTTCAGGTACCAGCTTGTGCTTCCCAAAGGAACATCAAGCTTTTACTTCCCCAGCGTGAGTCGGTGTTTCGCCTAAATGTTACATACAAATTGCTATGTGTCGGCATCATACAGGTACACCCAGACTCGAGAAGGAAGTCTCCTCGCAAGAATCCCCCAGGCAACATTTCTACTAAAGAATCAGGATGTGTCTGCAAACAGACACACCCATAGCTTCCTATGCAAACAACCGCGTAATTATGAATCGAGATGTGTCTGCAAACGGACACACTCATAGCTTTCTATGCAAGCTCCCGCGTAATTCTGAATCAAGATGTGTCTGCAAACGGACACACCCATAGCCTCCTATGCAAGCTCCCGCGAAGCTCCAAGATAGGATGTGTCTGCAAACGGGCACATCCAAGGCTTCTTAGGCAAGTCCCCACGGAGCTATTATCATCAACTCGGGTATGATTTCTATCTTATGGCTGGCGAGCCCTTTTACGCAAGTCTAATGGACTATAAACGACCCGACCAGAAGTCTGCCAGGTCTTAATCCTCGATTGGCCTGGTAGCTACTCTGACTTTCGCCTTATCCAAGCCTCAGTAAGAGTGGGGGCTCTGTAGACACCCACATTTTGACCGCCAGGTGTCTATAGCAGTTTCCAAAAAACACCCGATGATGATCGGACGTAAATATGACTTAATACACTTGATTTTGGAGTCGTAAATCAGTAGTTGTTGGCACGAGCTTTTAGCGGAGTAAAAATCTCACAAAACCGACCTCAAATTCAGGCCCAGTCAAAGGCATTTCCGAGCCATAAATATCTGACGCAACATTCGAGAATCCAATTGGAAGTCCAATTCCTCACAAAAATCAGCCACGAAGAAGAATTAAGCAACCAAAACTCTTCCTTAAAGATAAAAATCAATCTCTAAATGAGACTCCTACTCGGCTCAGACACACTCGATCGAGTGGACCGGCCACTCGGTCGAGTGAGCTCCTAAAAAACGCCAAATCTAGCATCAGACCGGGCACTCGATCGAGTGTTGTGCACTACTTGATCGAGTGACCCTTGTTCCAGCTGAAAACCGGGTGTTTCTTACCCTACAAGTAACCTTTTCCTATCCAAAGACGGAATCCCACTTCATCCCAACCGGTAGCTTTCTTCCTTGGCAAGACATCTATCTCCTATCCCAAGCCAGGAAACCTCTCCTATAAATACACCCTCGTAAACAACACATTGATAACATCAACAATTCCCGACAATTACAACACCCGACATACACAACTATCAAACCGGAATTTCAGCAATACTAGGCATATTATATTTCGATCTTTCCTCTAGAAATCCTGTAGGAAACCCGAGCCAAACCATACAAAAAATACAACATCATAACTCACCTATATACATCTTAACGCTCCCGCGCCTAGGCCGCTATTACTAGTCCGTTTTCGAGATAATTAAGCATGTAGGTTGAGGGTGTTACAAATCCCGTTTTCTTCTCTTCTCTCTTTCTTTTTTCCGTTTTTTTTTCGTTCCTCGTCCGTCGTCGTCCTTTTTAATATTTATTTTCTTGTCTCTAATATTGATATTATCATACTACTATAATTAGCAATAAAAGTGTCGTCCCTAAGGATTCGATATCAACTCTATAGTTGAATATCGGATCTAAAGGAATCAATCAAATAAAACCGTTTTCAAAAACTTTTCTCGTTGATGCCGAATTAATTGTCACATAGTCCTAAAAAGACTAATACGACATTACAACGCAGAGGGATTTATTTCAATTCAAAACAATATCTAAAAACATCTCTTTTTTCTAGCAATTACTCTAAATATCGGATGTCGATTTCATAATCGAATATCAGATATTTACGAGATTTGAAAATTTTAAGTCGCGTATAAATTATGCCATATATTTACACGGCTTAACAAATTTATCGGTTTTCTAAAATTAAGAGTAATTTTAAAAATTGTAAATCGAGGCACCCCTCGAACAGGAGGGCACTCGATCGTGTAACACCCCGGCCCAATCCTAGGACCGGAAATGTTAACCGCGGTAGCTCGCCAGGCTTTGTACTGGTCCCACAGACCAACACGAGTCCTTTCCAGCGCATTTTGTCCTCACTCATGTGCATCCTGGAAACCTTCCCAGGAGGTTACCCATCCTAAGATTGCTCCCAGTCAAGCACGCTTAACTGCGGAGTTCTTATCATGGGCAAACCAGAAAAGAAAGTGCACTTTGTTGATATGAGTAGTACTTCAAATCCCTTTAAGCAAAGCTCATAAATAGGACATCTTCAATCAATGTGGGGTGTTTCAATCACTCCCACTTGAAGAACGCAACGTCCTCGTTGCGCCTGGCAGCATAACCGCTGACCCAGAATCCACCCCCGCTAGGTGCCAAATGCACGGTCGCAGGGTTGCTCTGATACCATTTGTAACACCCCGGCCCAATCCTAGGACCGGAAATGTTAACCGCGGTAGCTCGCCAGGCTTTGTACTGGTCCCACAGACCAACACGAGTCCTTTCCAGCGCATTTTGTCCTCACTCATGTGCATCCTGGAAACCTTCCCAGGAGGTCACCCATCCTAAGATTGCTCCCAGTCAAGCACGCTTAACTGCGGAGTTCTTATCATGGGCAAACCAGAAAAGAAAGTGCACTTTGTTGATATGAGTAGTACTTCAAATCCCTTTAAGCAAAGCTCATAAATAGGACATCTTCAATCAATGTGGGGTGTTTCAGTTCGAGTGTCATAGCCACTCGGTCGAGTGACACCTCAAAATAGAACCAGAAAGCTTTTATTGAGGATCACTCGATCGAGTCCCGTCATGACTGGATCGAGTGGCTTCTCAAAATCCGAATAGAAGGCTATTCCCAAAGTCCACTCGGTCGAGTCCATCCATGACTCGATCGAGTGGCCTTTGTCACGACAAATTCGTGAACCTTCAACATTATTTCGAGCTTCGATAAAACTTTTTTAACGACTTCGGTCAACACGTGTCAAATCAATCACGTGTCCTAAATCTTTTCAAAACCTTGCATCATATTATTTATGTCATTCTAATCTTTTCTATAAATCGTTACTAACTCGTTTGTTTCCATTTTGGCATTCTTTTGTTTTATTGTACTAAAACAAATCTCACATGCTAAAACAACTCCGACTTAGTTCAATATGCATTAAACAACATAGTTAAACATAATTCACATGTTTAGTCTAAAAAGCCTTGTTTGCATATCATTTAACCGTCAAACTAACGCGCGTACACCAAAAACGAACGATATCTTAGTAAAGGCCGCTAAGTGCGGGCGGGGTTGGGTGTTCTTTGTGAACTTCCCAACACGTACCCTCACCCCTTACTCAGAACCATGGTTTCCGGATGTCCGAACCCATTGGCGCACGGGAGTCATTCAATACTTGATTATCGATAATGTCGGTATCGGTATCGCAATGCAAAGGGACGAACCCAATAAACTCTGAAATCAGAATGGGCCGTACTTTGTGCACGACCCACTACGACATAGAGTGGGTTCGAACAGGTCCGAACTCCCACAAAGTTCGGTGGCGACTCCTACTTCGATTTAAATTTCAACTCGAGATCAATCTTACCACGAGATTCATTCGCCTCCCCAAACCCGCGCGTGGCCGCGTCGGGGTGGACCTATGTCATGTCCACAGGGTAATATTTTACAGCTAAGATGATCATGACTTTTCATGGATGCATCAATATTTTATTCAACAGATGTAGGGAATCACTATTAATTCTGAACAATTCAAGGTCGATTCTACTCCCACTGTTTCTATTAGAAATAACATTTCTTTAAAAGAAAGATATCACTCCATGCAACAAAACAGTTTTGTTCTTTGGATGTGTAACACCCCCATTTACCCAGGAGCCTTATCAAGACATTCCCGAATAAATAAAGGTGTTACCATCTCGATTTCCCGAGGTAGTAGCTCATTACAATACAACGTGGATTGCCAAGCCGGCCATCTGATTTAAACATTACAATTCATTAACTTTTACAACTCTAGTTACACAGCGGAAGCTATACAATCTATATAAACAGGAATGCCTACGCAGTAACCCGTGCTACGACCAGGATCATTATCGCGTTCACCCCAATCCCGTACAAGCATCCCCGCATCTAAACACATCACAATATACATAACCTGTATTATAGACTGCTCCCCAGTTGATCAGATATATCAATTGGATCATCATTGGCCCCCAATAAAAATAGGGTGATAAAATAGATAAAGAAAACGGTTAGAACATGTTAACATTATAACATAGAAACATAATATAAAGCATCCAATCTCAACTGTTTCAGTACCATCATCGGTACCAATCAATAATATCATCTCCACATTTTCGGCACCCTCACGGTACCATTCAATAATCTCATCCCAAAATTCAGTACCATCTCGGTACCATATCAATAATTTCATCTCAACTCTCCTGGCAGGCCCTTTCATTCCGAGTGTGCACACCCCCCGCAGGTTCAACAACCCGCAAGGAGAAATCAGGGAGGGGACCGTGATCAAGGGCCCCGGCTAGGTCTAAAGCTAGCCTCACCAACTCCAATATATAAATATCCATCAATCATTCCCCCATCATTATTCAACATTATTTTCATTAGCACGATATCACATCGTATTCGTAACTCATACATGCATCATAAAATTAACGTATTCTAAGTAAGGAAAACCTTACCTAGTCAGCAGGCCACCACCACATCGGTAGTACAAATCACCATGGAAATTCTACCAAATCCGATCCTAATAAAATATTATATACTTAAGTTAATATCGACCCTAACGTAACTAAGTAATAAAATGAAATTCGACCTGACTAGCTAAGTAGTAAAATGATACCCGACATGACTACATTATAAACAGAAAACGACCCAACCTAATTACATAATATACTGACACTGACAGCAACACCGACTTTAAGTCCGTAAGACAAGCGTATAATAAAACTATTACAACGCATGACCATAATAATGTTATGGTCTCACAAAACACCAGCCTCCCGTATAACACTACGTCGACCATCTCGACGCTTTGGCTCTCGCTAAATCAAGCACCGACAGCAACCCGAAAAAAACAACGGTTGTACCCGACGACAACCATAACACCCTGATAACAACGCTACACACCAGACCCGACATCCGCAACACCCACAATACAACCACGCAAACACACGACCAACAACACACTACACATCTACAACCCGACTACTGTAACCTCACGAAATACAACTACAACGATGATAACGACACTAGAAAACAATAACAACAGTACGAGATCAACAACCATAACATATGAGTCCTTACATCGATATGCTCGCGCTCACGATTATGACAACACGGGCAAGGTATCCAGGTCCTAGAGACAGGAAAGGGGGTGCGTGACATCAATTGCCAAAATGGTGATGGTGGTTGTCGGGAAACAGACGCGGCGTGAAGGAGGTTATACAAATGAATAAAGGAGGTGTGCGGGGTTGATGCGGCGTGAAACGTAACTAGGGATGGTGGTGGTTGCTTATTATAATAATATACTATGTTACAAAATTAGGAATAGGTTATTATATGACTATAATAGGTGTGAATACAATATTGGAATAGGCAATTAGGTTATTAGGTGTGAATACAATATTAGTTTAATAAGTCTAAGGATTATACGGGTACTCTTATTATTAGGGATAGGTATCATACGACTATTGGTAAAAATACCCGTATTATTATATGGATATCATAGTCTGCCTTCACTTTACTCTGTTTGACCTTTATATAAAATTTCAGGTATTACAGACCCATTATAAACACGTATATTACAATTATATTATTGTCATTAAAGGTCGTGATAGATGTGCCCAGGAACGGGTTCAGTCTGATATAGAACGGGACGATCAGGTCTACTTGACTTGACTCGGGTTTGACTTCTATATAAATTACGGGTATTACAGGATGGTTTGTGGAATTAACATAATACCCCTAATAAAACAAATGTCATAATTGAGTCTAAATTCTAGAAAACAATTTTCTTTAAACTTTAAGCCTTGATAATTAAGAAAAGACTTTTTAATACATTTTCAATCCATATCTCATATGGCGTCTATTCTCCGACTTACATGGACAATCCCATCAACATTTGTACAAAGACTTTTATAGTGCATAAGTCTCTAAAGCGTCAATAATATCTGCATATGACTCATCATAGACCAAATCATATCAAATATGGTTCGATGTAGTTTGAAACACTTTTCACTATACTTCTAAGATGATCACAATCTTTTAGTTCAATTCCTCCCTGTTTCAATCATATCGAACGACTTGTACCAACTTATCAAGTTGATCTTGTACTTTTATTTGAATTTCCTTGAACAATTCAAAGCATTCAATTTCATTCAATTTCATATTTCATCAAATGAACAAAACAATACGTGTTACCCAATTTTGCAACATCACTAGTTAAACTCACATGTATCTGTATATGTGTGATCCAACAAGTCTAAGTACCCTCTCACTACAATTAATAGGAGTCACTTCTAATGTCATTTATCCATCTAAACAAGATCCATTTGCCTCAGTTGATCCTTATCAATAAGGTTTATAATTTCATCATTATGAAACTTATTCTTATGTTTCTTGTCTCATGAATTCAGGACAATGCCATAATAGGTAAAATTCGTGTCGAGGGACGGAACCTTTTGATTGTTATGTTACAAATAAAAGCATTCACTACTAGGAATGTAGAGCCCAACAATCATGCTAGCCTTATTGTACCTCATATTCTTGCAAGGTATAGAGCAGCAATTGTTCTCTTTTATTAAACTTTTCATGCCCATACATGAAACAGAATCAATATTCTTGCTTATGACTAGTACAAGAATAACAATTATTCAATTCTAGTATTAAGCTTTAAAATAAAATCAAGTGATTTCCTTTTATGAACTGAAACAACAACGTTTGTCCATTTCAATCATAAAACGCTCACTTATATCATTATTCCACTCTCTTTGAACTATCACATCTACAATGTAATAATCGCATTTGGTATCATTATACCAAATCAGTAGAATGAAAGTAACAATTACTCTAGTAACATACACACCTGAAGTCATGCTTCAATAATTGATTTGCAGATTTTCTCGACATTTCTAGAAACTATCTACCAATGTCATATATATATATATATATATATATATATATATATATATATATATATATATATATATATATTTGTCATTACATTAATGACTAATAAAATCGTACTTAATCTAAATTTGGCAACATGTTTGGGTATGACAACGATTGTGCTTCCCTTACTTTAACCAACGTCTTAGATTCATCAATTATTATCTTAAGCAATTTTATTAATGAACTCATAGAACATTAATATTATTTGCCTTCTTGATACAATGTTCAATCGTCTTTTAACATCTCATGCTAAAAGGTAAGAAACCTTATTAAGTCACCGGTTTATTCATAATAAAGTGACCTAAACTTAGGACTAATTGAAACGATTTCAATTCCTAATTCTTTAGAAAGAAGCATCCAAATTTTTCTGATTATCAAGATAATCATTAATCATATGCCATGGATTAATTGGATCATCTTTAACATTTTCTCACTTAATAGAAACGGTTCCCTTTATTGAAACAATTGATTTTGGTACTCATAATAGTCATCTCCATGACTCTAATTATACAGTTCATACTGTACATTAACACTGGTTATAATTTGTCGAAATTATCCTTCACAAGGATAAAATCTATATCTCTAATTTTGAGAACAATTCTCAAGATACCAATTGACAAGGTTGAACAATTCAAACTCATCTTTAGTAAATATGATAAATGGACTAAATTACAACTTCAATTATATGCAAAGTAAAATGATAATTAATTTAATATTAATAATCTTAAATAATTTTAAGATAAAATCATGAAAACTACCCTCAAGTTCGCATAATATTCAAAGATCTTAAACCTTTTGTCGCTCAAGTGAACTTGGGCTCACTGTTCAAGCTCCAAAAGTAAAGGTAGACAACAACATTGTCAATTACATCAATATGTAATTCTTGGTTCGTCGGAATTAGTCATCATATGACACCAACTATTTGCCTTAAAGCCCAAGTCCGACTTGATAGCAATGTTAAGCAAACCAGACTAAACCTGTGGGTAACCGTTAACCACCTACTCAGTCCACGCACATCAACAAAGCACCGCTTAGGCGGTCACTTCAACCAATGGTATGAAATTGTTGTAGTCAATTCTGGAAAGGCAATACTTAATATTTGTGCGAGGGATTAAATACATTATGGGTCCTAAACATGCTGCTAGGTCAACTTACAAAGCGACCTATCCGTTCTAGGCACACAAGTCACAAGTCTAAACAATAAAATTGATGCATCATATGACATAATTATTCAACAGTCATATTAGTGAATTGTGCATAAAACAAGTTAAAAAATCCCATATTTTGATTCGAAATCATATCACAATTCGTAATTGTTATTTGGTTTGAACAATTTCACCAATATCTTTAATTTTTTTCCAACTACGGGGAACAATTTCTCACTTGGGAAAATTGAATGGATATACAAAACTCGATTCACAATCGATCTGCAACTTATAATTGTCATATAGATGAACAATTCATCAAAATCAAATAAGACTCGAGAAACTCTTTTTCCGATCTATTTATGATAATATGATAATTAAAATGCATAAAATTATTTAGCCGATTTAGAAAAATAATTTTTCATTGATCCGGAATAATAAAAGTATAATCCATGTTTGATTCATAATCAACACATAAACGCAAGAAAACGACCTTTCTTAAAAGCGTCGCTCGCCCCGACACCATGTCGTCCGAGTAAATATTGTGTCGTCTTGGTCAAACATTTGCATCCGGGTCATCCCGTTTCAACAGGGACACACCCGTACCGACTGAGTCACACTCGTGACAACCGAGTCATACCTGTTCCGAACGAGTCACACTCGTGTCCACCGGGTTGACCTTTTTTTTTCGTTCCGTCTCTACCACAATTAAAACGGGTCTTGTCCTAATTTTATTAGGACTCATCGTCAACAATAAATTCCAATAATTTTATGTTCCCAATTTCAATCGAATCTTGACTAATCCAATTAGTCTCATCATCAACAAAGTAATTTGGGATTATAGTGGGTCAATTTACGGCAAAATTAAATTAAAAATAATCAATATTAGATCTTAAATTAATTTTAAAAATCAATTTCAGAACTTAACAATTTAAATTCACAAATTAAGATAAACCCTAAAATTGAACGAAAACAAACCGCATAATCTGGATGAGTATTTATTATCTATGCACATAATTTTCAAGTATTGCGTAGCATACAACTCAATAACTAACCATAACAATCATAATTGTTGGCAAAACATTGCATTCTAGTTGTGAATTTGTGATGAACAAGTGGGTGACATGATTCATGACAACATATAACACAATAATCACAAAGGCTTGTGCAATTACAAGTTAAAACTGTGCAAAATTAAGAGATAGAAATATACCGAGAACAGTTCTCGTACGACGAAACTCATAATCAAATTAATACGCGGGTGAATCCCTCATAACCAATTATGAGACATAGATTCATGTCCATTAGATTAATACTACGTAACAGAAGCTCTGATACCACTGTTGGGTTACAACCATTAAGCCCAAGGACATGTTACGAGTATTAACCAAAAAGACAAAAGTAGAGGGATAAGAATTATACCTTATTTGCAGCGGAACAGCGTATTAATTAGAAATATAATAAACCCAGAAATATATATAATCTCGAACGGACGGAATAAATAATCTCCACGGACGGAATAAATAATTCCCACGGACAGAATAAAGCACCCCAAACGTGATGCCTCCTTTGGTATTCACACGGGTACGAAACTGCGACGTATATGCTAGTATAAGGGTTTGTGAGACCGTCTCACAACTTCTCTCTAGATCTCTCTTATAACTAATTATAAGATGAATATATTATGAGTCAATACTCTTTATTCCATATATTGGTTCATTGTATGAACCTCCTTATATAGGAGATGAGAAGGTAGAATTAGGTTATTAGTATAACTCTAATTACCATAACTAGATTATTACTATAACTCTAATTACCATAACCCAACAACGCAGTTGAGTCCGCATTACTACTGACCGATATATTTAATATATCGATATATATTAATAATATTCCGTACACATTGTGTGTGACCCAATGGGCCCACTTAAGACTACCAGACACGTAACTCATTTACATGTCAACCCGACATCGACCTCTAGCAAGACCTATCAGATACATAGACTTAAGCGGGTTAATCCGTAGGAGTGTGAACATAACTCCTTCAAAGGAGACATACGAACACGAATAACAACGCATCAACACGACAACAATAGCAGCAGTATCAACTTCATCAAGACAAAAAAGCTGAACGAGAAGTAAGAAGAAAATAGAGAAAACGGAGAAAACGGACAAGCATCAAGGCACCAACAGTTGGGCAACAACAACAACTGAAACAATCGTGCATAGCGGCAAATTAACGACAGCAAAAGACAAATCAGGAAGATGAACGACAGAAAAGAAGAAGATAAGCAGAAGGACTAAAATCGACAACTGACGACGACAAGCGTAGCTGCCACACAAACGCAGAAGAAAAATAAGAAAACGAAAGAGCAGCGGCAGATCAGGCGAAGTAAAAGAAAAGGAACAACAACAACTATAATAGAACAGCAGCAGGACGACAAAGACAGTAGCATCAAACCCACGAACAAAGAAAAACAAAATGGCAACCACAACGCAATAAACGCAGCAGCTGCTGTGGACGTCCGTCTGCACCGCCCGGCGCCCGGCGCGTGCCCGCGCGGGACCGACCTGGTTTTCATCGTATGGCGGCGGCCACCCACGCGGCCCCCTCCCTACCGGGGGCCGGTCCGATCTCGCATACGGGGCGAAGTGTCGGACCTCAATTTGGGTGACGATCCGGACTTGTACTAGACGGGTGCGGGCACCCGTGTTTCTGTTTGGGAATCGATCGAGACGTGGTTGTAAGTGTTTAAAGGCCGATTCATTTGGTAAGGCGACCTTTTTAGTGAACTGAATTCGTTGCCGATTTGTGGAGTCGCCACCGAGTCAATTATGGGGACTCGGAAACCGTTCAAGTCAACTTTGATCCCTTACCGGCTCAAAATTGAGTAGCACGGGGCCTAAAGATAAAGACTTGTACCCTTAAGCACTTCATGCCTGGAATGACTCTCATTGCCAATGGTTTCGAACATCCGGAAACTGACGATTCTGAGTAAGGGGTGAGGGTACGTATTGGGAAGTCAACATCCGATAGATGTCAACATCCAATCCCGCCCGCACTATAGCGGCCTCTACTAATCAATCGGTGGGCTAATTTCATAGTTCTTTTGTTGTGGTGGAAATACTGTAACATTCGTTGTTTTAAACCTTATGTCTTTGCTATGTCGTTTGTTTTAAGGACAGATAAGTTTTATCGTCAAAATGGTAGTGTTTACATTCTTTGCATGTGATTTCACGTGACAAGCAGGCCATGAAAAGATGCACGTAGGAGAGTAGAGAGTACTAATATTATAGGTATTAGCAAGTCAGTTTTAACGTGATAATACGGATATTAGTCATTCTCGTGGTATACCTTACCTGGTATTCTGCTTAAGATGCGTCGGTTTGGTATTAATAGGGATGCGTCGAACCTAATAAGGCGAGCACCTGGACTAATACAGAACCCGACCATCACTTTGTTCAGTTTTAGTTATTTTACGTTTTAAATTCCGTGTTAGGTGATTTAGCATGCGATTATAAGGTCATAAAAGCGATAAATCATACGAAAAATTGTAAAAGCGAACGTAAGTAATCACATTGTGAGGAGTTGCACTCTCGAAGTGTACACTAAACGGGACTCGATGCATAGATAGTCTTGAGAATGGATCTCGGAATTACTCGGGTCTATTTTAGTGTGTTTTGATATTTATTGTTGAAGTTGAGACGTTAAAGTTAAAGTTAGTCAAACTTTTTACAAAACGGGCAAGTTCACAATTAGAAATTATAGCTCAAAATGTTAAAATTTTACGACAATCCATTTTTTTTAAACAAGTCAAACTTTTAATAAAATAGGGAGTTTGATAAAAAAAAATGGTTAACGGGTAAGTAAAACAAGGATAAACAATAAATCAAAATAAGAACTTTCAAATTCGATAAAGGTCGAAGGGATTAGCAGCAGATGCGGTAACAAAATTCAAGAGAAGCAGAAAGGAAGACAGAGTTGAGAGTCAGAAAAAGCCCTCAAGGATTATAGAAGAAATTAACCATCTCGAGATTCCTAGCACGACTCTCACAAACACGGTTTCGTAATTGGCTCATCAAATAATGCTAAGTCCAATATCGGTACAGAGTGGTCCTACTCAATCCGCAACCTCCAAAATTAAGTATACTTACATACTTATATAATCTTTCAATTAGTATTGTAAGAATCCACAAATGATTTAGACTAATCCATTAATTAAGATTCCAACGGTCATCAAAACATACCCAAACTCGTAATCACTAAGGCTCATAAATTCAAAGCTCATAAGGTCTGAACTCTCGAGTAAGGAACACTAAATAAAATCCACCAAATAACAATGTTCGGACATGAAAACTTCTAAAATGATCATCAACATATTCTTAACATCATCAACAGACAGAGGTTAGTAAAGTACGCCAAATCTTAAACACACTCAGCCTGACATGTAACGACAGATATTCACATTTTCAAGCACGTCATTCGACTAAGGTTTCTGAGAATCCCATCAAATTTCATATCGTAACAACGGAACCACTAAAATATTTGTTAACTCAACAAAGCCAAAATCTCGTTGGTCTAAGGGTTCTGAACTGTAAATCCATCAAGATGATTGGCATTAAGTATTTCTCAAAACAACGTGATAAATTCAACCTTTAATTGTGCAAGATGTTTCTCTTCTTCAAAGTTAACAACAATTTATCCAAGTTAGATCACTCAACTCCAAAGTTTATGGGTTACAACCTTAAACAACGAGCAACGACCTAATCCTTAAGAAACACGGGAAATCTATGTCCACGAAAATTTCTAACGACATTAATGAAAACCTTTCATGGTACCACAACACTCAGGCTAACATTTTAAACGATACTCTATGATCCCAAATATTCGCGATGCATCCATCCAATAAGCATTAGGTAAGAATCCCATGGTAATATTATCGGTTACACTTAGTTCGGTTCTAGGTTAGGTACTAAGTATCCATCAAATATGACTAACTCTTACTACTCCAAAATATATTCAGCTCTAAGTACTCCAAAGTAATCGAATTAACCGATAACCCAAGGTTCAGTGTCTAAAGTATCATCCTAATTCCATCAATCAACAATTTACCATTCAAATCGATCCTCAATAGCTTACTAAGAAAGATAACAGAGTATACTCACAATCCTCAAACCATGTAACATGGGTTTACTAAACCTCAAACTGCTATGACTTTTCACGGGGTCCACTGAGGCGGAAATTGGTCAAACCAAGAATCTCAAGAGGAAAGATGGTAAAGTAAGAAAATTAGTCGAAGATTTGCCTCAAGAATGAAAGCGAGAATTTATAAAAGAAGTGGAGGAAGAAGGAAAAGACTCGATGATCCTAGATAGCTAAGATCTAAAACGAGACGGGAATGTTCGGACCTCTAAGGTCCCACAAAGGAAATCACGGGATATCTTCTTCATCTCGTAGAGATACGACCATACTAGAATTAGGTCTCTCCATCTGGATCCAAAGTGATTTCACATCTGAGTCTGTTGCACCGTCATGGAACTAGAATCTACTCTTGATCATCTGGCCAGTGGCTTAAGCGAACTAAACCGGAGCTGAAGAGTCACCATTGGCATCTTTCTTGGAGCACCAAGTTATCCACTCGAGTCAGCAGGCGTTGAGAGTTCTAAGCAGGTCTTGTCCCAATCTGGAGCAGCATCATGTCAACCTCTTGTCCACTTATCTTCTTCTTGGACAAATAAAACAAATATTAAATGCTAACCATTGAGTTTCAGGAACACGAAGACTAAACAAATAAGTCCTTATTTGTTTCTACCCATCTCTAATAATATTTTTATTTACTGTTTAAACAATTTACGGGTATTTTCCTTATTTTCAGGTGTAAGCGTTGGGAGCAGTGATGCTCTGATACCAACTGTAATCCCCTAGAAAATCTAACGCGATACAGTGGCGGAAACACTGTAAAGTCGGGATTAAAACACACTGTAACTATATCTTAGTAAAATTAAAATGGTAAAGTCAAACAATAGGCCTTAACTAAATGGCCAAAATTTAAAACAATCCACAAAAGGAGGTTTGAACAATCCATAAGACATAATTATTAAAATAAATAAGCAGGATCCATAACTGCTCGCTAGCCCACCCGAAGAGAAACACATATACCTGCCATGTTAAAAACATAACAGCCACAATCAGTGGGGAGCAACGCCAACGTTCTCCCAGCCGTAAAACATGATTTTAAAACTGTAATTACTATTATATGAAAATAGTAAAAACGGAAAACAGTAAAACAGCATTCATAAAAATAAGCTTTCAGTGAAAAAATATAATAAAAATGAGTTTTCCGGAGAAAACATAAAACATTTGCCAACCTGCAAATCAATTTATATCGTTAATAAATAAAAAAAATCAATGTGACGTTATGGATAGGGTTAATGTAGAATCTAGACTTTCACTAGGACAATACTGGAAACTAGCTTCGAGAACTGTAGACTTAACTCATAACAGAATCCAGTCTCTAACTAGGCAACTCAACAATAACAGGACTGCGTGCAGCGAGGTCCTGGTTTAAGTAGTGCACACCCCTCCTGGATACAAACCATTTCCAGTTCAACCCGACGCGACTTATACGATGCGATATCTAAGTTTAAGGTAAATATACACTCTCCTGAACACAAACCATTCTCAGTTCAACAACCAATGCGCCCCATAAAGACACACCAGCCTTACAGTTGATGGCAAAACGTACATCCCACACTATATTACTCTAAACCCACACTTGTCCTTATTCCATAACTCCAAAACAGGGTCATTATCGATACGTAAAAGATATAATCATTGTAAACAATATGGAGATAAAAGGAGTAATCACAATATTCTAAAAGAGGAAACTTCTATTTTTAGAAAATTTACCAAAAATAACATCATATCAAAATATCGAAAATATTAGTTCATACTAATAAAACATTTTTAGTAAAAGATATAGATTTATAAAACTAATACTTTCGGCCTTAACAATAATAATTTCCAAAATAAGGATAAATGGGTTTATGAAATTATTGAAATATCATACAAGTTATTATAAAATGATTAAAAATGTCTTAAACACTTTTGTACTACTAATTAGGGTGTTTCCAAAATTTATAAAACTAAAATTCCCTAATTATTAATAGTTTCAACAAAACAAGCAAAAATAAGATTTTATGGCAAATGTCAAATTAAATCTTTTAACGTCTTTTCTTTAATTTAAATCATTAAACAAATTTAGAATATGATCAGGGGCGATTTAACTCTCAAAGTATCAGATTTAAATATTTTCAAAATTAATGGAAAAATAATTCTTTTATGTAAGACGAAGCATTTTAACGATAAATCGTAATTTTGTCCAAAAATCATTACTATTAATTAAAGACTTTAATAAATAGTACAAAAATTACGTAAAATAGCTAAAATATATTTTTGGACATTCTGTCCAGAAAAGGGAATTTTCCAGAATCATTAAACTCGGTTTTTAAAGGGTTTTCTCGTTAATCGTCTAATCTCGACAATAACGATTAATAAAAATAGTAATTACAAAACGATTTAAGTATTAATATCAAAAAATATTATTAAACTTTAAAAATAATGATTTTCCAGAAAATACTATTTTTTTTTCAGATTTCCAAAATTCCAGATTTATGCAAAAGGCCAATAATCAAGAATTTAAACGACAAACACGGTTTTAACGATAAACAATGATTTAAAGTGATTAATTAATTCACCCACTTAACAATTCCGAAAAATTATGAAAAATTTCAGAAAATTCTTTTTAACAGAAACATCATCCACGAAATATTTCAGATTAAAATAAAATGTTTAAGTGCTAGAAATAAAAATCGGTTTTTAATCATTTTTGTTCATAAACGGTAAAAATTCAATAATCGATATCAAAAATATCAGAAAAATACCAAATTATTAAAAAAACATTACAAACTTCATTTTTACAGAATATAATCATATATTACAAGTTTAGGCCGAATATTACGATTTTACAAACTAATATAACAATTTAAACGATAATCTCGTAAAAGCGATAAAAATACCGAAACATGCAAATTTTCAACTTTTAAAAATTTTCCAGATTATATGACATACATATATTGTCAAAAATGAAATATAAAAATATACATGCAATTACACAATTAAAATCACGAAATACCGAGTAAACATGGACGTTACCTCTAATCCAAATCAGAATTGATAATATACTCCTCAGCCTCGGGATCATCCTCAAAATCTACATCACACGAAATTCATGGTAGAAAAATACCATGAGAAAAACTAAGAAAATCAAGGTGAATAACGATCGAAAACAACATCGATTATTACCTTAACGATAGGATCGGAAAGAGGATTAATTCGACGCTAAAAATGAGACGATCGAGACTCGAATTAATCAAGAATCAGCCAAGAGAAGATAGGTGAGTGCCACGGACAATTTTTGATGAAGAAGATGTTGTGGTAATTTTTTGGTTAATGCACAAAATGAATGTAGAGTAAAGAAGGAGAAGGGGGTTTACTACACTTAAAGAACATAAATGATAGTAAAATAGTTGAAGAATCCTAAGTGCATCTAGACAAATATGGTTGGCCAAAGAGATATGAAGAGGTGTCGGAAGAGCTTGAGTAGTAAAGCCTCAATTTAACGAAAAGAAAAGAATCTAATGTTAACGGTTTAAAGTGATAAAACGAAACGTGTTAGTAAAACGTAGTTAAATTGCAACAAGAAGCTTTGTCGGTCCAAAATATGAGGATACGTCTCAAATGATTTATAAGTTGATAAAAATAAGAATCGTAAAATAGTTAAAGACATTTTAAAGCAATTCGAGTAAACCTCGCGTAAGAAAATAATTATTCGCGAAGCTTCGTAATAGAATCATTAATGGCCAAATTTTCGTAAATAAAAATATTTACTACTTGAAAATATTATATAAATGTATTTAAACATTTTTAGGAAAAAGAGTGATTTAAATCCAAGTTTTAAAACGTCAATTCAAAGAGGAATAGAATTCCTCGCGGAAAATTAATTAGCTTACGAAGAAAATCAAATAAATAGATGTACAAGAATTAAAATCTTTTAAAATAAAAATAAATATCCTTAAACTCAAAATTGAAGATAAGTTTGGAAAAATGATGACACATAAGCCAAAATGTGATAGAGTTATAACGATGTCATAATGGTAAGGAATAAAGATGCTAGAAATATAGCGGGTGTTACAATCCTCCCCACTAAAAGAAAGTTTCGTCCTCGAAACTAAGAAAAAACAGAAAGGAATCAAGACTAGCCCACTCGAAAAGATGAGTATACAAATTTCGGATAAAATTTTTTTCGTTAAAAGAGAATTTTACAACCTTCAAAGTGATACGAAATCGAATGCAAATATTTATTCCAAGAGGAATTGGGCTAAGCTACCCGAAGTTTATTATTATTATTTTTTTAATAGTGAAATCGTAAAGTAAAGTTATTTGATAAAATAACGACGTCAAATAACATTTGTAAACAAACTCGAAATTAATAGGATAACCAAAACATTTTTTAAAACAAAAGTAAAATAATTTGATTAAGAAATTCGATAATATTTCTTTTTATGATGAAACAAAATTTAGTTTGAAGAAATCAAATTTTGCAGTTAGCAATAAAAATCGAACCAGCCGTCAAAAATTTTCAATAACAGATTCAAAAGTCCACCAACAATAAAACAAAAACCAATTTTCAAAACGTTAAAATTTCGAAAATGTTATCAAAGTAATTATGAAAATTTTCAAAAATGTTATCAAACTTGAACATAAAAAATAATTTCGACAATGTTAAAACGTTTTACATAATAATAATCCTATAGAAATTGAAGTATTTGAAATATGAAAGTCTTTATAAAATTCTGATTGCTTGAAAATCAAAAATTGAAATAATTTCGAAATAATTTAAGATAAATTATTAAAGCATTTTGAAACAGATTTAAATATAAATATCAATCAAAGATAAAACAAAAGTGAAGTATAAAGTTCTTAAATTATAATTCAAAAATGTTAGATTTCACGATATCCAAAAAGTTAAAGTTAGTCAAACTTTTTACAAAACGGGCATGTTCACAATTAGAAATTATAGCTCAAAATGGTAAAATTTTACGATAATCCATTTTTTTTTTAAACAAGTCAAACTTTTAATAAAATAGGGAGTTTGAAAAAAAATGGTTAACGGGTAAGTAAAACAAGGATAAACAATAAATCAAAATAAGAACTTTCAAAATCGATAAAGGTCGAAGGGATTAGCAGCAGATGCGGTAACAGAATTCAAGAGAAGCAGAAAGGAAGACGGAGTTGAGAGTCAGAAAAAGCCCTCAAGGATTATAGAAGAAATTAACCATCTCAAGATTCCTAGCACGACTCTCACAAACACGGTTTCGTAATTCGCTCATCGAATAATGCTAAGTCCAATATCGGTACAGAGTGGTCCTACTCAATCTGCAACCTCTAAAATTAAGTATACTTACATACTTATATAATCTTTCAATTAGTATGGTAAGAATCCACAAATGATTTAGACTAATCCATTAATTAAGATTCCAACGGTCATCAAAACATACCAAAACTCGTAATCACTAAGGCTCATAAATTCAAAGCTCATAAGGTCTGAACTCTCGAGTAAGGAACACTAAATAAAATCCACCAAATAACAATGTTCGGACACGAAAACTTCTAAAATGATCATCAACATATTCTTAACATCATCAACAGACAGAGGTTAGTAAAGTACGCCAAATCTTAAACACACTCAGCCTGACATGTAACGACAGATATTCACATTTTCAAGCACGTCATTCGACTAAGGTTTCTGAGAATCCCATCAAATCTCATATCGTAACAGCGGAACCACTAAAATATTTGTTAACTCAAAGAAGCCACAATCTCGTTGGTCTAAGGGTTCCGAACTGTAAATCCATCAAGATGATTGGCATTAAGTATTTCTCAAAACAACGTGATAAATTCAACCTCGAATTGTGCAAGATGTTTCTCTACTTCAAGGTTAACAACAATTTATCCAAGTTAGATCACTCAACTCCAAAGTTTATGGGTTACAACCATAAACAACGAGCAATGACCTAATCCTTAAGAAACACGGGAAATCTATGTCCACGAAAATTTCTAACGACATTAATGAAAACCTTTCATGGTACCACAACACTTAGGCTAACATTTTAAACAATACTCTATGATCCCAAATATTCGCGATGCATCCATCCAATAAGCATTAGGTAAGAATCCCAAGGTAATATTATCGGTTACACTTAGTTCGGTTCTAGGTTAGGTACCAAGTATCCATCAAATATGACAAACTCTTACTACTCCAAAATATATTCAACTCTAAGTACTCCAAAGTAATCAAATTAACCGATAACCCAAGGTTCAGTGTCTAAAGTATCATCCTAATTCCATCAATCAACAATTTACCATTCAAATCGATCCTCAAAAGCTTACTAAGATAGATAACAGAGTATACTCACAATCCTCAAACCATGTAACATGGGTTTACTAAACCTCAAACTTCTATGACTTTTCACGGGGTCCACTGAGACGGAAATTGGTCAAACCAAGAATCTAAAGAGGAAAAATTGTAAAGTAAGAAAAGTAGTCGAAGATTTGCCTCAAGAATGAAAGCGAGAATTTATAAAAGAAGTGGAGGAAGAAGGAAAAGAATCGATGATCCTAGATAGCTAAGATCTAAAACGAGACGGGAATGTTCGGACCTCTAAGGTCCCACAAAGGAAATCGCGGGATATCTTCTTCATCTCGTAGAGATACGACCATACTAGAATTGGGTCTCTCCATCTGGATCTAAAGTGATTTCAGATCTGAGTCTGTTGCACCGTCATGGAACTAGAATCTACTCTTGATCATCTGGCCAGTGGCTTAAGCGAACTAAACCGGAGCTGAAGAGTCACCATTGGCATCTTTCTTGAAGCACCAAATTATCCACTCAAGTCAGCAGGCGTTGAGTGAAGGGTTCGAAACCCACTAATTAGACTCCTCTAATTAGTTACTAAATTACTTGTTAATTTAGTATATAAAGATCTAGTTACATGCATGACATCAAATGACAAAAACTAGATATAAGAAGAGATTTCCTTACATAAACAATGAGGAAATATTGGGCACAATAAGAAAACTCCTTTTCTTATTGTTCTTGAGCTAACAATTGTATGGATGATCCTCCAAAACCTTGAATCTCCAATGTAGAAGATCTCCTTTAAGTTGCACCAAGAATCAACCCAAATAATCACTAGTATTATTAACTAGATAATAGTAGTGATATAACAATACTAATATTATTAATCTATTACTACACTAGTAAAAGATGAATACTAGTATTTAGAGAGAGTTTTGAGAGATGAGGTGAAAAGCCAAAACTAATGCATGCATAATGAATTGGTGAGATGAAAAGAGAACAAAAAGCCCCCTTTTTACCCACCAAAACCGGCCACCCCCACATGGGAAGACCAAAATGCATTATTTTATTTGCATGCTTATGACAAGTGTCTAGTGTCATTATTACTATTATTTATGCATGTAGTAAAAATAAGACCAACCACTATTGCCATTATTTTTACTAGTGTACCATACACATGTACATAAAATGGGTCCATTTTATTTTGTCATTTGTCATACAAATGTAATGTGTGACATGATCAATTATCTCTATAATTGATCACATCAAATAATATACTCTTAACTCTTTAAGTAGTACATTACTATTATATCTATATATAATAGGTCCCATAATAATAATAATAATAATAATCAATTAGCTAAATTTACAACTCCTTGTAAATATATTAACGGCTAATTACCACTATCCATAAAAGCATACAAAACCTCAACTAATTTAGTAATTAACGTTTAAATACTAAATTAGGTCTTATTTAATCGTATTAAAATAAGACGTAAAATTTATTCAGTCAATTATCGTATAATAGACTAATAAACTTAATCGGACAGAGTTCCAAACTCTATCTCCAATAATTAACTCTCGTTACCATGCATATATCACTATATACGCAAGGAACTAATTAGCTGTATCAGATACAAATAATTAGTCTTCTATTTGGGTCTCATCCTATAGGTGTGACCAAAAGGGATCAGCTGATCACCGCCGTCATACGACAGTAACGTCTAACTCTAGTCAGCTGAGCGTTACCGATTTACGTTAATCAACTGACGTGGAGTATCAATGTACTAATTATCCCAAATATATTCCGCTCATGAGATTTAATATATCAATGCACTATTGTGGAGGACACTCGCTCCAACAATCTCCCACTTGTCCGATACAAGTTGTGCATGTAGCCACTATATTGCGGAGTACTCCTACTCCATCAATGTCTCCCACTTGTCTACACAAGTTGTGCGCTACCGATTCTCTTGTCTCTTTGATGTCACATCCTCCCACTCATCACAAGGTGTCTTTCAGGTCGCACTTGTGATTTAAATATATAATAAGAGTGGTTTTCTCGATCTGGAGAATAACTGTTTGACCGGAAAATCTACCATAGATCTATTTCCGAGCGTGGCCACGCATTTCCAGTTACTTCTCCTCGAGTGGCCCAAGGACGTATGTACCCAACGTGGGTGGACAATTCCTGTTGACCCAACTTATACTGTATAATGCAGATCACCATGACCCAGAAGATGCCCATCAGCCTCCTTTCACGGCACGACTTAGGACACCAACCTAAGCCAATCGGAAACTGCACCGACTCAGACAAATGGTCGCCAGTCTAAAGAATCGACTCATAGGAATAAAATAGAAATCCCCGCCACGACCAGGCTTCAACTAATTTGATAAGGGACTCTATTGTGGTCACTGCCCGGCAGAGTGACAATCAGTCTGCCTATGTAAATGACCAGTCATCTCCATGACCCCATGGTCTTGAACTAACCATCGATCAACTTACAATCTTGTCACTCCGAGTCGTCACCTCATTAAGTGACAAGGGGCAAAAATACTATGTTCAAACGTTCACTTGAATAGGGTTCAAGATTGTCTCACAATCCATTCGAATGAACAAAGTATGGGTTTAGTCAAACTAAAAAAAAAGTTCATATTGAAACTCGAACAATGAATGCTATTATCATAAATGTAAAAATTGCTACAATATCCAATTATTACATCTGAGATAACTTAAGGAAAATCCGGGACTTTTCTCAATCCCATTGCAACAACATGACCATCATGTTTAGCCTTTGAAAGAGGCTTGGTTAAAGGATCAGCGATATTATCGTCTGTCCCAACCTTACATATATCGATTTCCTTCCTTTCCTCGAGATCTCTTATCACGTGGTATTTCCTAAGTACATGTCTAGACTTATTGCTAGACTTGGGCTCTTTTGCTTGAAAAATGGCCCCGCTGTTATCACAATATATGGTGATAGGATCTTCGACGGAGTGGACTACTCCTAGTCCTTCCAAAAACTGACGAATCCAAACAGCTTCCTTTGCAGCTTCCGAAGCCGCGACGTACTCAGCTTCTGTTGTAGAATCCGCGGTGACACTTTGCTTGGAGCTCTTCCAACTAATGGCTCCTCCATTCAACATATAAACATAGCCGGATTGGGATTTCAAATCATCCCGATCGGTTTGGAAACTGGCATCCGTGTAACCTCTTACACGTAATTCAGTATCCCCTCCAAACACTAAGAACGAATCCTTGGTCCTTCGCAAGTACTTAAGGATGTTCTTCACGGCTGTCCAGTGACTTTCACCTGGATTGGCTTGATAACGACTCGTCATGCTCAAAGCATACGAAACATCGGGACGAGTGCACGTCATGGCATACATGATTGATCCAACCGCGGAAGCATATGGGATCAACTTCATGCGTTCAATTTCTTCGGGTGTGGTAGGACATTGTGACTTGCACAAAATGGTACCTTGACTCATGGGAAGAAAGCCTCTCTTAGAGTCTTTCATTTTGAATCGATCAAGAATCTTATCTATATAAGCTTCTTGACTTAATACCAACGTCCTTTTGGATCTATCTCTATGGATCCGAATACCCAAAATACATTGTGCATTTCCCAAATCTTTCATTTGGAAGTGCTTTCCTAGCCACTCCTTTACGGAAGCAAGCATCAGAACGTCATTCCCGATAAGAAGTATGTCATCCACATACAAGACAAGAAAGGTTACCTTACTCCCACTAAACTTCATGTACAAACAAGGTTCCTCGACACTTCGAGCAAAACCATATTGTTTGATAACATGATCAAAGCGATGATTCCAACTTCTGGACGCTTGCTTAAGACCATAAATGGATCTCTTAAGCTTGCATACCTTCCTAGGATTAGATGTATCTACAAAACCTTCTGGTTGTGTCATATAC
The DNA here is from genome assembly GCA_958450325.1 of Agrostemma githago. Taxonomy (NCBI): domain Eukaryota; kingdom Viridiplantae; phylum Streptophyta; class Magnoliopsida; order Caryophyllales; family Caryophyllaceae; genus Agrostemma; species Agrostemma githago. Next base: position 50,162,502 of record OY288246.1, on the reverse strand, counting down.
ACTTCCTCTTCTAGAATCCCATTCAAGAAGGCGGTTTTGACATCCATTTGCCAAATCTCATAATCATGAAATGCGGCAATCGCTAGGATAATCCTTATGGAGCGAAGCATTGCGACTGGAGCAAAGGTTTCGTCATAGTGAAGACCATGAACTTGAGTAAAACCCTTTGCCACCAATCTAGCTTTGTAGACATCTCTATGTCCATCTATGCCATTCTTGATCTTAAAGATCCATTTACACTGAAGATGTCTCACCTTTTCAGGTAAATCAACCAAATCCCACACTTGGTTTTCGTGCATAGAATCCATTTCGGATCGCATGGCTTGAAGCCATTGCATGGAATCACGACTAGATATGGCCGCCTTGTAGGTGTTAGGCTCGTCACTTTCGCAAAGCAACATGTCTAACGCATCTTCCTCGACAATACCAAGGTATCGATCAGGAGGATGACTAATCCTCGTGGATTTCCTAGGTTCAAAGGGAACAACAACCGTGTCCGAGGAGGAGGGAACGCTTTCCTCCACTTCATTTTCGGTTTGTGGCTCTTGGACTTCATCAAGTTCAAATTTTCTCCCACTCTGTCTTCTAGAAATGAAGTCATTTTCTAGAAAGACAGCGTCACGTGCCACAAACACTTTGTTTTCGTGACGATTGTAGAAGTAATAGCCTTGTGTTTCCTTTGGATACCCTACAAATAGACATTTGTCGGATCTTGGTGCGAGTTTGTTGTCAGACTTGTTCTGAACATATGCCTCACAACCCCAGATTCTCATGAACGACAAATAAGGAACCCTTCCCTTCCATATCTCATATGGTGTCTTATTGGCTGCTTTAGTCGGGCTTCGATTTAGTGAAAATATTGCGGACAAAATGGCAAAACCCCAAAATGAATCAGGAAGCTCAGTGAGACTCATCATGGACCGAACCATATCTAATAAAGTTCGGTTTCTCCTTTCGGCCACACCATTCAACTGTGGTGTGCCAGGAGGAGTCCATTGTGATACTATGCCACAATCTTTTAGGTGTGAATCAAATTCATTATTTAGGTATTCACCGCCACGATCGGATCGTAGTACTTTAATCTTTTTATCCAATTGGTTCTCTACTTCACTTTGAAACTCTTTGAACTTTTCAAAAGCATCGCTCTTATGCCTCATTAAGTAGACATACCCATATCTACTTAAGTCGTCGGTAAAAGTGATGAAGTAGTTGTAACCACCCCTAGCGGTGATAGTCATTGGGCCACACACATCGGTATGTATAAGGCCCAATACCTCACTTGCTCGTGTTCCTTTACTTGAGAAAGGAGCACGAGTCATCTTGCCTAATATGCAAGACTCGCATACACCATAAGATTCGTAATCAAATGGTTTGAGAAGTTTCGATGAAACAAGTCTCTTTATGCGTTGTTCGTTTATGTGTCCTAAACGACAATGCCAAAGGTAGGATTGATTAGGTTCACCCGTTTTGAGCTTCTTGTTCTCTACATGATATACATCATTAACATTATCTAGAACATAAATACCTCCGATAGACGTAGCTTTACCATAAACCATGTCATTAAATGAAAAAGTACAACAATTGTCCTTAATCATAAAGGAAAAACCTTCCATATCAAGTACGGAAATGGAGATAATGTTCTTAGTTAAAGTTGGTACGAAATAACAATTATTCAAATACAACTCTAAACCACTAGCTAGAGTGAGTACATAAGTGCCTACGGATATAGCGGCTACTCTAGCTCCATTTCCCATGCGTAGGTCTACATCACCCTTGGCTAGTGCTCGCACGTCCCTCATGCCCTGTAAATGATTACAAAGATGAGAACCACATCCGGTATCTAATACCCAAGTGGAAGTGCAAGTTTAGTTAATGTCTATCATATAGAGGGAAGTGAAGACAATACCTGACGGAGTCTCACTCTCGTCTTTCTTGTTCTTCAATTCCTTCAAATATTTGGGACAATTGCGCTTCCAATGTCCCTTGCCATTACAATGATAGCAATCGGCGTCGGCATGTTTGTTAACCTTAGCCTTAGGTTTGCTATTCTCAATAGCTTTCCCTTTGTTCTTGTCTTTTCCATGTCTCTTGAATTTGGTCTTACCCTTGTTTTTACCCTTTTGAACCCCAAGGTTGAGATTCTTCATTTTCATGGAGAGCATGTCTCTCTTCTCACTCTCACTAGCCTCCATGTCCCTCTCCGCTTGGTTGAGGAGTGCATGAAGCTCTTGGAAACTCTTGTCCATGCCATGCATATTATAGTTCACCCTAATTTGGGAGAACTTGGAGGGGAGTGAGTGAAGAATGCGACCGATCGCAAGCTTCTTGGGAATGCTACACCCTAGACGCTCTAGTGTGTCAATATGCTCAATCATCTTGAGCACATGAGGACCCACTTTTTGGCCCTTTTCTAGCTTACCCTCGAAGAATTTCATCATAGCCTCATATTGACGGATATCGGGTGATTGGGAAAAAGCCGTCGTAACCCTTGAGAATATCTCATATGCATTAAGGGTAATGTATTGAAGCTTGAGTTTTGGAGACATTGACCATATCAAGACATTCTTGATATCGTTGGATATCTTCAAATACTCCTCATAAGCGGTCCTTTGTGCCGGAGCGGCTCGAGGACCGGGTTCGTTGGGTGGTGGTTCGTTCAAGTAACGAAGGACGTTGTCGGACAACGCCGCACCTTTAATGGTAGACTCCCACTCGATGAAATTACTTCCATCGTCTTTCAAGATACATTTGTCCATAACGGACCTAAGCCAAGAATCCTTTCCGAGTTGAATGGTTGCATTAGTAGCCATAGCGAATTATAAACACTACAACAAAGTTTAGGAAATATTAACATTCATTGTTATATAATTTACTTGTAAAACAATTTTAACAAGTCACTCATATAATGACCCCTCACGAAATTATATAAGCGATTCCAAGACCCGTATCTAGATAAGAACTAACATCGCATGCAATCCTTATGTAAAAACGGTAAGTCATTACTTGACTAATTCTACCCTAGAACTCTCGGTCGACGGATTTCTACCAAATCCATCTCCTAGCCCCGAAATAACTTTTATTTCGTTGAGTCCAACCCAATCTTGGCATGTGATCTTATCACCCTATTTACCCTAGGTAAAAAGGGTCCACGTTGTGGTTGCCCTAATGAACAAGGGGTTCATAGGTGCTTCAATTGGTAAGGCTAAATCTCAATTCTTTCGATGCATGTGAGAGGTCTTGTCAATATTAGGTTACTAATCACTTATAAGTGAACTAAGTTGGTGATTACGTAAATAGGTGAATTGACAATCGACGAATAAAATGCATGATTGGCGATTTTGGCATGAGCGAAAATAAAGCAAGCATCAAACAAATAAATCCTAGTATGGCCATCTAGCTAATCTAATTAACTAGACTATTACAAAATCGGAAACCAACTCCTTGGTCCCTGGCCTCTTCAATGGAACACCACCAAAAGGCACCGTCTTTTGTCCACCGTCTTGTGTAATCTCCGTCTTCATAATAATAAAATACAAATGATACATAGCATTTCCTATTATACATTTGTATGAATAAAACTATTAATTATTACAAACGGGCGATACGAGATCGCAATTAATTACAACCAAATCGATATTCCCTTACATTACGGGTAATACCGATTAAAAGACTAGGTCATACTAGGTACAATCTTGCAAAATAAACAATAAATGACATTCATTCATTCAACAACATTAAAATAAATAAAATGCTGTAAAAATCATGCCAAAATCGCCCCATAATTTATCAAGTTCATCCTAGCTCGGTTTTATGGAATTTATTGATTTTTAACCATTAAAAATCATTAATCAACACTTAATTCTCAATTAAGCTCAAACTAATTTTCCAAACCAATTTGGAATTTCAAGAATTAGTCTCCACTAATTTGAAAAATAAAAATTAGTTTGAATTGATTTTATTTGCTAATTTAATCGGTAAATGGTCAATTTTATGAAATAAATACAAATTAAATCATAAAACGTCCAAAATTAAAAATGAATAATTTTGTTCATTCTGGAACATTTCCAAGAACTCCAAAACAAAAAATTGTCCACAAATATTCTCGAATAAAATAGGAACAAATAAATGCATGTTTATCGATTCTTGTCTCATAAAAAAAAACAATAAACATCCCAAAAGGACAAAATAAATTTCAAAAATTTACACATATGTCCATTAACATATGAAGATATGTACACCAAAAAAACATGCCCAAAAACAACATGCAACTATTTTTAGTTAACTTTTAACATCAAATAGGCATAAAAACTCGGTTTTTAAGGCATAAATGATTATAAATTAGCAAATAAATTCCAAAAATTACCAAACTCGACCACAACTATTTTGAGGTCATTAGGTATGCATGTACCCAAAAATTTCGTGTGAAACCCATTTTACACACAATTTTCGGTTTTTCCCAAAGTTATCATATAACCCGAAAAAATGTCAAAAATCGACATGCATGCAACAACAAAGCTCTGATACCACTTGAAGGGTTCGAAACCCACTAATTAGACTCCTCTAATTAGTTACTAAATTACTTGTTAATTTAGTATATAAAGATCTAGTTACATGCATGACATCAAATGACAAAAACTATATATAAGAAGAGATTTCCTTACATAAACAATGAGGAAATATTGGGCACAATAAGAAAACTCCTTTTCTTATTGTTCTTGAGCTAACAATTGTATGGATGATCCTCCAAAACCTTGAATCTCCAATGTAGAAGATCTCCTTTAAGTTGCACCAAGAATCAACCCAAATAATCACTAGTATTATTAACTAGATAATAGTAGTGATATAACAATACTAATATTATTAATCTATTACTACACTAGTAAAAGATGAATACTAGTATTTAGAGAGAGTTTTGAGAGATGAGGTGAAAAGCCAAAACTAATGCATGCATAATGAATTGGTGAGATGAAAAGAGAACAAAAAGCCCCCTTTTTACCCACCAAAACCGGCCACCCCCACATGGGAAGACCAAAATGCATTATTTTATTTGCATGCTTATGACAAGTGTCTAGTGTCATTATTACTATTATTTATGCATGTAGTAAAAATAAGACCAACCACTATTGCCATTATTTTTACTAGTGTACCATACACATGTACATAAAATGGGTCCATTTTATTTTGTCATTTGTCATACAAATGTAATGTGTGACATGATCAATTATCTCTATAATTGATCACATCAAATAATATACTCTTAACTCTTTAAGTAGTACATTACTATTATATCTATATATAATAGGTCCCATAATAATAATAATAATAATAATCAATTAGCTAAATTTACAACTCCTTGTAAATATATTAACGGCTAATTACCACTATCCATAAAAGCATACAAAACCTCAACTAATTTAGTAATTAACGTTTAAATACTAAATTAGGTCTTATTTAATCGTATTAAAATAAGACGTAAAATTTATTCAGTCAATTATCGTATAATAGACTAATAAACTTAATCGGACAGAGTTCCAAACTCTATCTCCAATAATTAACTCTCGTTACCATGCATATATCACTATATACGCAAGGAACTAATTAGCTGTATCAGATACAAATAATTAGTCTTCTATTTGGGTCTCATCCTATAGGTGTGACCAAAAGGGATCAGCTGATCACCGCCGTCATACGACAGTAACGTCTAACTCTAGTCAGCTGAGCGTTACCGATTTACGTTAATCAACTGACGTGGAGTATCAATGTACTAATTATCCCAAATATATTCCGCTCATGAGATTTAATATATCAATGCACTATTGTGGAGGACACTCGCTCCAACATTGAGAGTTCTAAGCAGGTCTTGTCCCGATCTGGAGCAGCATCATGTCAACCTCTTGTCCACTTATCTTCTTCTTGGACAAATAAAACAAATATTCAATGCTAACCATTGAGTTTCAGGAACACGAAGACTAAACAAATAAGTCCTTATTTATTTCTACCCATCTCTAATAATATTTTTATTTACTGTTTAAATAATTTACTGGTATTTTCCCTTTTTTCAGGTGTAAGCGTTGGGAGCAGTGATGCTCAGATACCAACTGTAATCCCCTAGAAAATCTAACGCGATACGGTGGCGGAAACACTGTAGAGTCGGGATTAAAACACACTGTAACTATGTCTTAGTAAAATTAAAATGGTAAAGTCAAACAATAGGCCTTAACTAAAATGGCCAAAATTTAAAACAATCCACAAAAGGAGGTTTGAACAATCCATAAGACATAATTATTAAAATAAATAATTATTTGGTCCGTTCTATAAGAAAACTATCTAAGACATCGCGAACCCGTGTCGCGTTGCAGTCCTATTGTCATCGGGTGTTTGCTGGGCACCTCTGCAGCCACCACATCCAAATCTGGGTGTCTACGGAAGCCCCCACTTTGACTGAGGCTTGGACTAGGCGAAAGTCAAAGTACAGCCACCCAGGTCAATCGAGGATTACGACCTGGTGGCTGTTCGGTCGGGTCATTTTAAGTCTGTTAGACTACGTGGTGAGGCTCGCCAGCCAAGGTTTAGAGGTTATACCTGACGTCTTCGCTTGCGGTTGCTTGCTTGGGGCCCAGGCCGTTGCTTGATATCTTTTTCTTGATTGTTTGTGCGCGCGCGCTTTGTCTTCTTCAGTTTATTTGGAGTGTTTTTGCGCGCTAAGTCGGCCTTTACTTGTACGAGTATCTTTCAGGCTGCTTGTAAACCCTTGATGATATGAAACATTCGAGGGCGTTAGTCTCCGCTCGAGTAATCGTCTTTGGGATGCTTATGACCCCTTGGACAAGATAAAATGATATAAAACTATTTGAGGGCGTTAGTCTCCTCTAGAATAAAAATCGCTGTGGAGATATAAGACTCCTTCGAGGGCGTTAGTTTCCTCTCGAATAAAAATTGTTGTGGAGGTATAAGACTCCTTCGAGGGCATTAGTCTCCTCTCAAATAAAAATTGTTGTGCCTTCGGGATATCTCTGACCCTTGGGCAAAATTAATGTGCCTCCGGGATAACTCAGACCCCTCGGGCAAATTGCGTTGCCTCCGGGATAACTCAGACCCCTCGGGCAAATTGTTGTGCCTCTGAGGTAACTCCGACCCCTCGGGCAAATTGTTGTGCCTCCGGGATAACTCAGACCCCTCGGGCAAATTGCTGTGCCTCCGGGATAACTCAGACCCCTCGGGCAAATTGCTGTGCCTCTGGGGTAACTCAGACCCCTCGGGCAAATTGTTGTGCCTCCGGGGTAACTCAGACCCCTCGGCAAATTGCTGTGCCTCCGGGGTAACTCAGACCTCTCGGGCAAATTGTTGTGCCTTTGGGGTAACTCAGACCCCTCGGGCAAACTGCTGTGCCTCCGGGGTAACTCAGACCCCTCGGGCAAATTGCTGTGCCTCTGGGGTAACTCTGACCCCTCGGGCAAATTGTTGTGCCCCCGGGGTAACTCAGACCCCTCGGGCAAATCGCTATTTGCTTATTTGTTTTAGTAAAATGCTGGTGGAGTGAATTTGTTTTAGCTATGCTTTCGTTTTGATCTTTGGTTTGAGTTGGCTCAGAGTTTGCTTAGGTTAATCTTGGTTGTTTTGTTTTATTACGCGTCCGAATGCAGCGTTAAGCGTTTTGTTTTATTAGTCGAGAGTGTATTATCGATGTTGATTAGTACTTGTCCCGTTATTGTTATTTGGCTTGTCTTAGTAGATGTATGTGTATTGTCCTTGAATTATATTTGTTTTGCTTTTGCTTTTAAAGTACTAGCTTTGATGTGCAGGCTTTTTGCATTAGTTTCTTGGGCTTACATGTTTTTTGCTCATTGAGTTATTCCGGGAATAATAATTCCCCTGGGATGTGAATTGAGTGTGCTTAGGGACTTGATAACAGATTGCTTTGAGTGCTTTTGGGGTTGTAGATTTGTTTTGCTCGTTTTATCACGCGGTCAAGTGCGAGCATCTTCAAGACTCTCGTGTTCGTTCATTGCTGGAGGTTGATTTCGACTAGAAGAGGTTGTAAGGCTTGCCTTATGGGGCTTGAGTTCTCTCCTAACTCCCTCGATTGGCTCCTAGGGCGGTGTGGGCTCGTCCGGTTAGGCTTCCGGCAGTGATTGAATGGAGATTGGTTCGGGCTAGGGACACAATTTGTCGGAGGATGTACTGGCGAGTCACCTGCGCCTTGCAGATGCGGGTTTCTCTCTTATGGTTTGCTTTATTTAGTAGCCCCCTAGGTTCAGGATTATTGGGGTATCGGTCTTGGTTCTATTGCTTGTTTTGTCCTATGGTTTGGTATTCGCTTTCCTTAGGAACAGTTCGCTTTTATTCTAGCCGGTTGACTCGGCTGGCGTTGTTCAGCCCCCAGTCTTCCCCTTGGCACTACTCAGGGTTGACTTGGTTGGGGTAGCCTCTATTGAGCCCCTCCCCCTTTGTTCTGCTGCGAAGCCGGATGACGGGATTGAGTGGCGTGATCGGATGTACCGGGTGAGTCTTTTTTGTTTTCCGTTTGGGCTCTAAGAATTAGGGTCGGTTTGCCTAACTTTTGTGGTTGCCTTCTCAGGTTTCTTCGGCTTGCCATCAGCGGTTGTGGCAGGCAGCCAACCGCTTCCGAGCCTATGCCTCGAGGGTCTCCCGTGACACTTCGGGACCTCGATCGGTGAGTTTACATGGCTGAGGTGGTTTTCCTAGGCTGCTTGTATGTGTTATTCTAATCTTTGAGGGTACTTGTAGGATGTCCCGGATATGGTGGGATAGCTAGAAACGCGGGTAACCGGGCTTGAGGCGAGAGAGGTTGAATCGCAACGTGTAGACACCCGCATTTTGACTGCCAGGTGTCTATGGCAGTTCCCAAAAAACACCCGATGATGATCGGACGCTAACATGCTTCTATGCGCTCGGATACGGGCTCAAATCCATTAATCGTTGGCTAGCACACTTGCAGAGTACAAATCTCACAAAATCAACCTCAAATCCAGGCCCAGCGGGCCGTTTCCAATCAAATAAGGCTAATTAGGGCCGAAACCGACACCAGAAATAAAACCGACTTTTTGCGATTGGGTCAACCCCGGTCAAAGTGATTTCCGAGACATGCAAAACAAACCCTCAAACATCAAAAGTCCAAGTCAAATACAAAACCCATCAAACACCCAAAGTCAAGGTCCAAAGCAATGGACCCGTGCAACCCGACTGGGCCACTCGATCGAGTGACCCACCCACTCGATCGAGTAGGCCTGTTTTGAGCCCGGCTGCAGGCTTCACGGGCCACTCGGCCGAGTTAGCCCTTTACTCGGTCGAGTAACCCTAATTCGGGTGCCCTAGCCTTGCCTATATAAGCAACCCTCATGCAACCTTCTTTTCCGAACTTTTCGAAACCCTAAAGCAACCATACACACACATACTACACCTTTTACAAACCCTAGTCAAACCCTAGCAATTCTACACTAACAAAAAACCCTAAACCTAGTTTTAGGAATCGATCCCGAGCCACCACAACTCAACCTCCATAAACCTCGAAGACTCTTGTGTTAAAGCCACGGTTACGAGTCCGCGCCGAGACAAGAACATGTAGGTTGAGGGTGTCAAAACCCTCTCTTTTCTCCTTCTCTTCTTCACGTCATCTTCATCTCCCTCTCATCATCTTTTTTCGTTTTTTTATTATTTTATTCTTTGCACCATAATATCGATAATACTAATATCAAAGCACTAAAATACCTATCAATTTGTGTCGAGTATGAGTGATATTGGAATAAGGAAATCTGAATATACAAGTGTACTGCACACGCGTTGACGGTCGCTTGTTCCGATATCCCGATTACTCGATTATTGAGATAGGTCAATTTCAACAATAATTTTCATATCGTTTGTATTATTATTGTTTTTCGCATGTCACATCGATTTCTCAAAAAATCAAACATCGTATTTCAATAAGGGTCGAAACCCATTGACACGGATCCGACATCACAATCCCTAGGGATTTATTTCGATGTCGGAGAAGTCGTGGGAATCAAGTCTTTTTTTCATTCAAGTAGGCGTCGATTTTAGTTTCGATACCAACTCCATAATTGGATATCAAGTCTAACAATCAAGTCGTGTGAATTAATTAACGCGATTTATTCATATCACGATAACTAATTTAAGGCGACTTGAATCAATCTATTCTTTTTTTTATTTTCACTCTAATATTCCATATCGATTCAAATAATCGAATGTGGGATACAACGAGTCTTCAAAATTAGAATCGAGTACAAATTCAACAATATTTATATTCGGTTCAACAAAGTTCACGATTTATAAAAAAACCAAGTCGAACATAAATTGTGCAATATTTATAACCGATTCGGTAAAATCGTCAAACTCTCAAAAATCAAAAGCAATTTCAAAATCAACATCAAAATTGCAAACGAATTACAATTCGTACAGGGGGCACTCGACCGAGTGCCTAGCCCACTCGGTCGAGTGGCGCCCCAAAAATCGAATCAGAATGTTTTCCAGGACCTCCACTCGATCGAGTCTCACAGTGACTCGATCGAGTGGCCATGTACTCGACCGAGTTAGCCAATAACTCGGCCGAGTATGGTCTAGAACGCGGAACAGAAACCTCTTTTCGGGATCTACTCGATCGAGTCCATCGACTACTCGATCGAGTCACCTTATAACGATTAATACAATAAATCGTACATTATTCTATTTTCAAAACCCGATAGTATTCCACGACTTAGGTCAACACGTGCATAATTAACCACGTGTATACTATCTTTTCAAACCATCATCTTGTACATCATTCAATTCAATCCAATATTTGCGCAAACCGTTAATATCGATTTACCGTTACTAACCGTTTGCTTGTTTCTTTTGTCAATTTAATTTTTGTTCGTTTATTTTACTAAATGAACCCTCATGCTAAATTCCACTTTGACTTAGAATTAATTGCATTAAATCGACTTAGAAACCCTTTCAATTCAGTTCACATGCCTAGGAAAACAATGTTTGCATAAGCATTTTCCCGTTTAACTAGCGCGCGTATTGTAAGTCATTCGAATTCTTAGTAGAGGCCGCTAATGTGCGGGCGGGGTTGGGTGTCCTTTGTGGGCTTCCCAACACGTACCCTCACCCCTTACTCAGAACCTCGGTTTCCGGATGCCCGAAACCGTTGGCGCACGAGAGTCATTCAATACACAATATCCGATAATGTCGGTATTGGTATCAAATGCAAAGGGACGAGCCCAATAAACTCTGACATCGGAAATGGGCCGTATTTTTATACGGACCACTACGACATAGTGGGCTCGAATGGTTCCGAATAACCACAAAATTCGGTGGCGACTCCACATAGACCTAAATTTCAATTCGATCCGTTTCATATGGAGATTCATTCGCCTACCCAAACCCGCGCGTGGCCGCGTCGGGGTGGACCTATGTCATGTCCACAATTTGGCGACTCCGCTGGGGATTAACTGATGCGTGACTTACCATCGGCATCCTCAGGGTGAGACTCGAGTAGAAATCGTTTGACTAGTACAATACGCGTTTTAGTTCTACGGTTCATGCATAACCCATATTTTCCCGGGCCGGTACTGGTGACCGACGTCCCACTATACCATTGATGTACTCCAACATGGATATGTCAAAAGGTGTCCATAGTCGATTCGAGTGGATTTCGCGGCATGTTCTAAGCTCAATTCGACTTAGAGAGTCCGTCCCGATCAACATCTAGACTATGTACACTTGTATAGACCCTCTTAGACCGACCGAGACTTAGTGTAGAGCATACATGACGTCGTTATAATGCTTGTGTGACTACGTGCTACTTGGTTTCCGAGTCGTTTTCAAAAATATCAACTTTTCAAAAATTGCATCCTTCTTTTCAAGATATTCAATTTTCAAAACCCGGGACATACCGAATTTAGGACTTATGATTTTACTCAAAATAGCCTATTTTCTAGCCGGTATGCTGCCCAAGTCAAAACTCGAACTTTCAAAACTCGTGGCCCAATGACTTTTCGTCCTCTTTTTTCGGAAATTTGGGCCATTCACCGAGTCCACTCGGTCCTTTTTCAAAAATCAGCAATTTTCAAAACCTTCCACTTCTAGAACTTCCCGTATTTAGCAGTGTCGGGTCGAGTCTTAAGTTGTCAAGGTCTTTAGCGTCGAAACTCCGTCGATCTTACATCACGAGTTTCTTCCCTATCCCAGTCCGCCTTATTAGACTAAGGCAGGGCCCACCTAAGTAGGACATACTCTTACGAAGGAGGGCCCGTCAACACAATCGAGTCAAAAGTCTGGGGATGTCCCACGTGAACCTTCCTTCGAACAGGACTAGGCCCACTTGCCGAATCCTAAGGAAGGCCCACACTTCACAAGTCACCCGTCTAGGTGTCTTCCTCGAGTCATTTCCCTTTTAGTCTCGTTCGGGATGTACTTTCTATTCCGGGATTTCTGGGCTAGTTTCTGATTACGCGGTGTTCTTACAGACAGGCCAGCCACAACCCGACATCAACGCAAGATGGAAGAATTGAAAAATGCCCTAACCAAAATCGAGACTCAACTGACCTCCATCCTCGCTAACCAAGAAACTTTGGACACTCGCCTGAGCACTGTAGAGAAGACGGTCCCGGTTGAAGGAGCTGATTCCACTGGGCCCATAGCCGAATCGGTCAGTGTTGTTCGCAGGCTCGAGGAGCAAGTTCACTTATCAACAAGCAACTCAATCCACTCCGAGAATGCTCGCATTTATTCACCTTTGAGTAACGAGCTACCGGCTAACCTCAACTTGACGGGAATTCCTATGTTTGAGGGTACAGAAGACCAGGTCCATCACATCCGGGCCTTCAAAGACTTCATGGCAGTCAAAGGGCTAAAGTCCGCCATGTTCAAGCACCTATTCCCTTCCTCCTTGGAAAAGCATCCCAGGGCTTGGTTCTACAGGCTCGACCCCAAGAAATACAAGACTTGGGATGACGTGGCGACCAAATTTGCTCGGAACTACGCCGATAACACTGAAATCCAGACTACAATGCGTACTCTGGAGGTAATGGCCCAAGAGCCCAAAGAAGGGTTCACAAAATACTTGCAAAGATGGAGGGCCGAGAGTGTGAAGCTGGTCGACAAGCCCGGCGAGAAGGCCCTAGTGGAAGCCTTCGTCAAAAATCTACTTCCATCCTACCGGGTCCATCTCCGGTATGCTATCATCCCAAACTTCGCTGTCCTTACTGAAATGGGCACGAGAATCGAGGATGACTTGAGACTAGAGAACCTGACTAAGGCCTCTACCAAAGGCTATCAAGGGGCAAGTTCATCTACAATCAAGCCCACCCCTGCAGTTGCAACTCGCAACATCTTCGACGAGGTAAACCTGCTCGACACCTCATCTAAAAAGAATGCACCAAATCGGGTATTCATAGATATAGGGACTACCTATACCTATGCCTTACAAAGGCTATCTTCAAAGGGCCTGATCCAGCCGATAGGCCCAACTGCAGAACCTCCAGTAGAAAAGAGGCCCAAAACTTACAATGCCCAGGCCTATTGTCAGTATCACCGGGGTAACGGGCATGATACTGAAAAGTATTGGAGGTTAAAGCACCTGATCCAAGATCTTATCGAGAGCGGGAAAATCCCGTTGCCCGGAGACAAGCCGAGCAACAAAGAAAACCCGTTCAGTGCCCACGCAATCTTCACCGGTGAGGTAATTGACTGTTCTCACCTCATCTCTCCCTATATCCCTCAAATCAACAGGATATGGTTCGACAACGAGGATGATGTATACTTAACCAAAGGGGAAGTTGTCCCCATCACCCTTGAGGAGGTCCGCAAGGCTAAGTCCAAAGCCTTAGCCACCAATCACCTCGCCGCAGCTGGGCGTTCCATTCCTATATCCGTCAATGAACCTGCCAGGACGGAACCTACCCTCGAAGAACCAAGCCCAGACACGGCTCTGGTCCAGCAAACGAAGAGGGTCCGAGCTGATCTAACCATATGGCAACTATTGGCTAGCTCGCAAGCTCATCGGGAAGCACTGACTAAGACTCTCGATGAAATCAAGGTTGATTCAGAAGCTACCTTTGCTGAAATGGTAGCCACCATTATGCCCTACCTAAAGGGCAAGTCAAAGGAAGAAGGCCCGCTCATAACCTTCTCCGAAGCTGACCTACCACCATTTGGGCCCAATCACAATCTGGCCCTGTAAATCACGGTCATCTGCAAAGGTAAATATCTCCCGATGACCCTTATCGATGACGGATCAGCCGTAAATGTCCTTCCTCTAAGGACCGTAAAAGCACTCGGCATCACCGATGCCGATTACCTTCCGAAGGCGCAGACTATCCAGGCTTTCGACGGAAGCCCAAAACCTGTCGCCGGGGCCGTGAAATTGAAGATCATAACAGGCCCAATCGAAAAGGAGTTAGAATTTCAGGTGATAGATGTCACCTCATCATTCAATCTCTTACTAGGAAGGCCTTGGATCCACGCAGTCAAGGCCGTGTCATCTACCCTCCATCGAAAAGTCAAGATGCCCCTTAAAGACGGTATCATCACGCTGGAGGCGACCCCAATTACCGTAGCAAGCTGCAACGCTACGGGCCGGGCCGACCCACGAGGATTTGATTTCGTGGGCATGATCGAAGAGGAATATCTCTTTACGCCCCACTTCACAACTAGCATCGACACGATGCTACAAAATCTGGGTTACCTACCCGGAATAACCTCAAGGCCATATCTTCCAGCTGGGAAGATTATCGAGGTCCTAAATGATGGCGAATCACATTTCGGATTGGGGTACGCTATAACCCCAGAAAACGTGGTTCAGGCCGGTATTCACAAAGCCATCGACATTCTCAAGGGTACTTACATAAGCCCTTACAGCCTGAAGTTAACAGATTACTTCGTCACTCCAGTCTTCGGAGCTATCCAAGTGGGCTTCTACCGACCCACCGTCACATATCCCGAGACCAAAAAGGCTCGGGAATGCAATTTCATCCCTGATGATATATTCACCATCGTCCAGGCCGAATCAAAGGAGGGCGAAAACAACTCCGAGCCCGTGCTGGGGCTCTTATTCAGGGAAGACAAGGCCGTCCCCGCTCCGAAGGACGACTTGGTCACCTTGATCCTTCGCAGCGATCGGTTTGACCCAACCAAGCTAATCACCGAGGTCGGTACCAACACCGAGACGAGGGCTTGGAGGAAGACCATAAAATGGACCGACGGTCAAGGACGGGTCTACAAGCTGACCACCGGCGAGGGAGACATGCCGGATACCGAGTCTAAGTCTGAGTCAGAGTCGGAGTCTGAGTCCGAGTCTAGAGGGTCTGGTGCTAAAGTCGAGTCTGTAACCCCTCTTCCCTTATCCACTGAGGTCTCGGGGCCTGTCCCAAGACCTCTCCCTATCCCGCCACTGACCAATGATCAGATGGCAGCTCTATTCGAGCTATTTTCAAAATTTACCATCAATAATAATAACGAACACCGTTCTGCTTACGACTTGTATTATTTCCAAAATTTTCTCAATTTCAAAAATTTTATATGCAATGACATTGAGAAACCCGACGAACAGGTACCCCTACCTCAACATCTGGTCGAGCAGCTCGAGCAAAGGGAATCCCGAGATCCGGTAATCGAAGAAACCGAGTCCATCAATGTGGGAACCACTTTAGAGCCCCAGATGCTTAAGTTGGGCCTATCTTTAGATCCAGAGGAGAGAAAACAATTCGCAGACCTCCTTCAAGAATTCAAAGATGTCTTTGCATGGTCCTACAAGGACATGCCAGGTATAGACCGGGAGATAGCCGAACACCGAATACCCATCAAAGATGGGTGCAAGCCGGTAAAGCAAAAACTCAGAAGAATGAAGCCCGAGTGGTCTCTTAAAGTCAAGGAAGAGGTCGATAAACAATTCAAAGCAGGCTTCATACAAGTGTCTGAATATCCAGACTGGGTTGCAAACATCGTGCCGGTACCCAAGAAGGATGGCAAGGTGCGGGTTTGCGTGGACTTCCGGGATCTTAACAAGGCAAGCCCAAAAGACGATTTTCCGTTACCACACATTGACATACTAGTGGATAACACGGCCGATCATGCCCTTCTATCGTTCATGGACGGGTATGCCGGGTACAATCAGATTAAAATGGCAGAAGAGGACATGGGCAAGACCACCTTCATTACGCCTTGGGGTACTTACTGTTACACCGTCATGCCATTTGGGCTTATCAACGCCGGGGCCACTTATCAACGGACCGCCACTACTTTGCTCCACGATATGATGCATAAGGAAGTGGAGGTCTATGTGGACGACATGATCGTCAAATCCAAGGACCGAAGCGGGCACATTTCAGCCCTAAGAAAGTTCTTCACCCGGCTACGTAAATACAACATGAGACTGAACCCACAAAAATGCAGTTTTGGGGTAACGTCGGGCAAATTACTGGGCCATATCGTTAGCCAACGCGGCATCGAGGTCGACCCAGCTAAAATCAAAGCCATCACCGAGATGCAGCCACCCAAGACCGAAAGAGAAATAAGGGGGTTTCTCGGAAAAGTCCAATACATCAGCCGGTTCATTTCGAAACTAACCATGGTATGCGAACCCATCTTCAAAAAGCTAAAAATCGGAGAACGGGTGCTATGGGACGGCAAATGTCAAGCGGCTTTCGATAAAATCAAGGAGATTATGTCTGCTCCGCCGGTACTAATGCCACCTCAACACGGTCTGCCTTTGTCGTTATACCTAACGACGACGGAGATGGCCATGGGGGCTATGCTGGCCCAGACAGTCGATTCAGAAGAACGGGCTATTTACTACATCAGTAAAAATTTCCTCGAATATGAGTGCAAATATACAATGCTCGAAAAGACATGCCTAGCATTGGTTTGGGCCACTAAAAAGCTTCGACATTACATGCTCAATCACGAGGTACATGTGCTATCCAAAATGGATCCTATCAAGTACTTATTCGAGAAGCCCATCCTTAACGGCAGGATGTCAAGATGGACTTTAATGTTATCCGATTTCGACCTCTAATTTGTACCATTAAAAGCCATCAAAGGCCGGGTAGTTGCCGAATTCCTCGCTAACAGCCCAATATCCGAAGAAGGCCACACCGATACATGGGCCTTCCCTGATGAAGACATACTCCATACCGATACGGAGGTGTGGGATCTATATTTCGATGGGGCATCCAACTTCCGAGGATTTGGGGTCAGAATCTTGTTAATTTCACCCCGAGGGGAACACACTCCCTTATCCATCAAGTTGGACTTCGACGTGACCAACAACGCAGCCGAATACGAAGCATGCATTCACGGGTTGCAAGCCGCCGCTGATTTAGGGGTAACAAACCTCCGGGTCCACGGTGATTCATCATTAGTCATCAATCAAGCACTCCAAAAATGAAAAACTCGGAACGCCAATCTCGTGGCTTACCAAGCACGGGTGAGGGTTCTAGAGAAACAATTCCAAAAGGTAGAATACATTTATCTGTCCCGGGAAGAGAATCAGTTTGCAGATGCACTTTCCAAATTAGCATCTTTACTGAACATCCCGGATCACCTGACCAGCATGCCAATCTGTGTCGAAAGACGGTCCGAGCCAGCCTACATCCACGCCATTCAGGATATCGAGATAACTGACCTGGAACCTTGGTATCAAGCTGTCCTAACCTACCTGACAACGGGAGAGTACCCCCCGGAAGCTGAAAGTCGGGCCAAAAAGGCCCTACGAAGATTAGCAACCCAATTTGTTCGAACTGATGACGGGCAATTGTACAAGAAAATGGCACAGGGGGCTCTACTCCTATGCATCGACAAAATACAGGCCGAAAAGGTCATGGCCGAGGTCCATGATGGTGAAAACGGCCCGCATATGAACGCCCATATGCTAGCCCGCAAAATCATGAGGCTCGGGTACTATTGGAACACCATGGAAACAGACTGTCAGGTGTATGTCAAACACTGCCATAATCCCTCTTATATACCATGACATCACCATGGCCATTTTCGACATGGGGTATAGACATAATTGGAAAGGCGCATCCTTCCGGGACGAGAGGTCATTGCTTCATTCTAGTGGCCATCGACTACTTCACCAAATGGGTCGAAGCCGAGTCATACCATGTCTTGAACGCCAAGCACGTGGCCAAATTTATCCAAAATAAAATAATATGCCGGTATGGGATCCCTCATGAGTTCATCAGCGATCACGGGACCCACTTTCAAGATGAAACTGCCGCATTGCTGGCAAAATATAAAATTCAAAGGCATACATCTTCTCCCTACCGACCTCAAACAAATGGAGCGGTAGAAGCGGCCAATAAAACAATTGTCACCATACTTAAAAAGATGGCTGAGAATTACCGGGACTAGCCCGACAAAATACCTTTTGCCCTGTGGGGATATCGAACCTCAATCCGCACCGCGACCAGGGCAACCCCGTATTACTTGACATACGGAATGGAAACGGTCCAACCAGTCGAGCTAGAGGTGCCATCCCTTAGGATCCTACTTGAAAGCCAAGTACCTGAGGCAGATTGGGTCCAAGCCCGATACGATTCGCTAGTTCTACTGGACGAACGGCGATCTCGGGCCCTCAACAACATTCAAATATATCAAAAACGGATCAAACGGGCTTTCAACAAAAGGGTTAGGCCCCGAAACATCAAATAAGGGGAGCTGGTCCTAAAATCGGTTCGTGCCTTACTACCGGTTGACCCAAGGGGTAAATTCAAACCCAACTGGGCTGGGCCATACTTAGTCAAGAAGGTCCTATCAGGAGGAGCGGTGATGCTGACAGACTTGGACGGGAACGAATTTGTCAACCCAACCAACTTGGACCAGCTGAAGCGCTACTACCCATAAATCCCATCTCAATGTCATTTGCAAAAATTTATAAAAATTTGTCTTTTTATAAATTTTCAAAAATTATAGACAAGTCAATAAGCTAGAATTAATTATTCTACTGTCGCACATCTCGAATTAATAATCTTGATGTATTTTGAAAATTGCAAAAAAATCAATCAAATCAAATTTTGAACTACGTTTGGTTTGATTCCGCTATTTGTGGATACGTAGGCAACCCCTTAAAAGGGCACAACCACTGCAATGAACGAAAGGCGGGAATGGTTGTTCCATAATATGTCTTTTATTAATATCTCGATAAACTCGGGATTACACAAAAAAAAAAAAAAAAAAAAACGCTAAAATGGCATACACACAAAAAAAAACACACCACAAAAATAATAATAATATTCAAATAATAAAATAAGAAGACTAATATCCGGGCATCTTCCCCTTTCCCTTGTCCTTCGGGTCACGTGGAGCCCGAGGTCGCCGAGGTGAAGGTGAGCGTTCCCTAATCACAAGGGGAATCTCCTTAGCCCGAACCCGCTTCTTTAACGGCGGGTCTTCAATCACGGTCTTCGGCCCAAGTCGGGCTCGCACATGCTCGGGTAGCCTATCCCGTGGGCCAAGTCGGTCCTGCGCGGCTAGCCTAGGGCCTAGTCTTCTTTCCAAGTCCGTCTGGGGGCTCACTTTCCCCCAAGCACCTTTAGCACTAGACCCTTCAGCTTGAGTCTTAGTCTTCTTCTTGTGACCTGACATTAGACGAACTAGGGTAGCTGGAGTGTCTCCTTCATAAAAGAACCCTCTGTTGTCTTTGGCTTGCTCTCTTCTCAGCAGGTCCAAGGCTTCATCGACTTTCAAAGCGGCTCGGGCTTTGGCATCTCCTGCTTTGGTCCACTTCATGTAAGAATCTGAAACCCAGATTGAGCGGCGAGATTTGACAATGGGCCAAGTATGTCGTGTGTACCACCTTTGCATCCAGGTATCACACATCACATCAGTCAGTTGAGTAGGGTCACTCACAACTGCTTCAACTTCGGGGATTCGCTGGGTCCATCCATACTGCCTTAGTATGCGATCTGGGTAGAGATGAACCGTCTGCCTGAAAGAAAGGATCACCTGATAGCGGGCTCTGTCCCTCGGGTCCAAGCCACTCCAAAGGTAGATGGGCCACCACGGAACGACCCATCGAATTAACGGACCACCATGGAAAGACAAAACCTCGTCCCAATACTTTTGCGTAATCTGATGAGAAAAGTCAATGGCCCGCCTCCTCGTCATCACCTGGTTATGACGGTAATTGCCCGCATCAAGAGGAGGATCTATCACTGATAGCCTCTCATATAGCCAAATCTGCAAAAGAAGCAAAAGCGTGAGTTTCCAAGGCAAAATAAGCGTTCACCTAAGGCCACTCGGTCGAGTTCTTGAGATACTCGATCGAGTGGTACCCCTGAACGCAAACAGGGGGCTTTTTACAAGGACACTCGATCGAGTGCCAGGGTTACCCGATCGAGTGACACCTCCGAAGACAGATCAGGAGGGTTTCATCGAGGGTACTCGACCGAGTGCCTAGGTGACTCGATCGAGTACCCCTCGCAATAAAAAAAATTTCGCAAAAAAAATCAAAAATCGAAAAATTGAAGAAAGGCCAAGTAACATACTTGCAACAAACGGGTGCTCCCGATAAGACGAATTGATGAGTCTCTCTTACGATTGTCCAATCCTTGGATAATCTCGCCCGTGATCAGCCAAGCCGGGCTGTGTTCAGTCTCCATCAAATCTACCACGGTCAAGAGACGGGTGCTCCCCATGCAAGATAGCAAATCCATGTGACCCTCGAAAGCATATACATGGAGCATGCAAAAAGAGAAAGCCCTACGACCATAAGCCGGTCTAACCCGAACATCAAGAGGATTCATAAATTTCTCAGCCAAGTCGATCAGAGAAATATTGTCACCCTCCATCATAAGGGACACCTCATTGTGGGAGAGCCCCAAAAATTCTCTCAGCTTCCTCCTCGAGTCATAGATCGAGTACGGGACGGCGGGACGGAGTATCGGGTTCCATCCTCCTATAGCTGCAATCTCCTCAGGTAAAGGGCAGACTTCGCCTCGAGGGAAAGCAAAGACATGATATATGTCATCCCAATAAGCTAAGCAAGCATCCAGAAAATAGCGGTCAACCACCATCTGACGAAACGGGTACAATTGGGTTATCCCCGTCTGATTCAAAGCCACCCTATCGGCATCCCTAAAGCGACGGGACCACTCCTGCAACATCACACTTAACCTATCGATTCCCATGGCTAAACTTCTTAAGAAGATAAAGAGACTTTATTTTGCCTAAAGGGAAATAAAGAGACTTTCTTTTAAGAAGGGTTTGATTTGTGAGGAATTTGTGAAGAAAATCAAGAGCAAGAAGGGGCTATACATAACATTAGCCTTGCAAGCCATTTAGGAAAATTTCGTAATCTCAATAGGAATCAAACCACAATCCTAGTCTCAATACTAGCACGGAAATCTCCATCTCGAACTTTCCTAATCTTTGTTAGGAGTCAAAACATTCAAAGTTTCCAAAATTCAAAAAATCTCAAATTTTCAAGAAATCAAAAATTCAAATTCTCAAAATCATTTCTCCCCAGCGCAAGTCATTTTACTGCCTATGTGTTGCATGCGTTTTATGTGACTTGTACAGGTACGACTCAAATAGGGACATGCAACCCGCTATACCTCCCCAGCATTTTCGCGGGATGGGCCAACACACAGGCGCACCCAGGACTTACACGACAAGTCCAAATGCCCCACGGAGTTAGCATCATCAGCTCAGGTATGACTTTTAACTTATGGCTGGCGAGCCCTACACGCGAGTCTAATGGACTATAAACGACCCGGCCAGAAGTCCGCCAGGTTTCAATCCTCGATGGGCCTGGTGGATACTCTGACTTTCGCCCTGTCCAAGCCTCAGTCAGAGTGGGGGCTCTGTAGACACACGCATTTTGACTGCCAGGTATCTATGGCAGTTCCCAAAAAACACCCGATGATGATCGGACGCTAACATGCTTCTATGCGCTCGGATACGGGCTCAAATCCATTAATCGTTGGCTAGCACACTTGTGGAGTAAAAATCTCACAAAATCAACCTCAAATCCAGGCCCAGCGGGCCGTTTCCAATCAAATAAGGCTAATTAGGGCCGAAACCGACACCAGAAATAAAACCGACTTTTTGCGATTGGGTCAACCCCGGTCAAAGTCGTTTCCGAGACATGCAAAACAAACCCTCAAACATCAAAAGTCCAAGTCAAACACAAAACCCATCAAACACCCAAAGTCAAGGTCCAAAGCAATGGACCCGTGCAACCCGACTGGGCCACTCGATCGAGTGACCCACCCACTCGATCGAGTAGGCCTGTTTTGAGCCCGGCTGCAGGCTTCACGGGCCACTCGGCCGAGTTAGCCCTTTACTCGGTCGAGTAACCCTAATTCGGGTGCCCTAGCCTTGCCTATATAAGCAACCCTCATGCAACCTTCTTTTCAGAACTTTTCGAAACCCTAAAGCAACCATACACACACATACTACACCTTTTACAAACCCTAGTCAAACCCTAGCAATTCTACACTAACAAAAAACCCTAAACCTAGTTTTAAGAATCGATCCCGAGCCACCACAACTCAACCTCCATAAACCTCGAAGACTCTTGTGTTAAAGCCACGGTTACGAGTCCGCGCCGAGACAAGAACATGTAGGTTGAGGGTGTCAAAACCCTCTCTTTTCTCCTTCTCTTCTTCACGTCATCTTCATCTCCCTCTCATCATCTTTTTTCGTTTTTTTATTATTTTATTCTTTGCACCATAATATCGATAATACTAATATCAAAGCACTAAAATACCTATCAATTTGTGTCGAGTATGAGTGATATTAGAATAAGGAAATCCAAATATACAAGTGTACTGCACACGCGTTGACGGTCGCTTGTTCCGATATCCCGATTACTCGATTATTGAGATAGGTCAATTTCAACAATAATTTTCATATCGTTTGTATTATTATTGTTTTTCGCATGTCACATCGATTTCTCAAAAAGCAAACATCGTATTTCAATAAGGGTCGAAACCCATTGACACGGATCCGACATCACAATCCCTAGGGATTTATTTCGATGTCGGAGAAGTCGAGGGAATCAAGTCTTTTTTTCATTCAAGTAGGCGTCGATTTTAGTTTCGATACCAATTCCATAATTGGATATCGAGTCTAACAATCAAGTCGTGTGAATTAATTAACGCGATTTATTCATATCACGATAACTAATTTAAGGCGACTAGAATCAATCTATTCTTTTTTTTATTTTCACTCTAATATTCCATATCGATTCAAATAATCGAATGTGGTATACAACGAGTCTTCAAAATTAGAATCGAGTACAAATTCAACAATATTTATATTCGGTTTAACAAAGTTCGCGATTTATAAAAAAACCAAGTCGAACATAAATTATGCAATATTTATGAATGATTCGGTAAAATGGTCAAACTCTCAAAAATCAAAAGCAATTTCAAAATCAACATCAAAATTGCAAACGAATTACAATTCGTACAGGGGCACTCGACCGAGTGCCTAGCCCACTCGGTCGAGTGGCGCCCCAAAAATCGAATCAGAATGCTTTCCATGACCTTCACTCGATCGAGTCTCACAGTGACTCGATCGAGTGGCCATGTACTCGACCGAGTTAGCCAATAACTCGGCCGAGTATGGTCTAGAACGCGGAACAGAAACCTCTTTTCGGGATCTACTCGATCGAGTCCATCGACTACTCGATCGAGTAACCTTATAACGATTAATACAATAAATCGTACATTATTCTATTTTCAAAACCCGATAGTATTCCACGACTTAGGTCAACACGTGCATAATTAACCACGTGTATACTATCTTTTCAAACCATCATCTTGTACATCATTCAATTCAATCCAATATTTGCGCAAACCGTTAATATCGATTTACCGTTACTAACCGTTTGCTTGTTTCTTTTGTCAATTTAATTTTTGTTCGTTTATTTTACTAAATGAACCCGCATGCTAAATTCCACTTTGACATAGAATTAATTGCATTAAATCGACTTAGAAACCCTTTCAATTCAATTCACATGCCTAGGAAAACAATGTTTGCATAAGCATTTTCCCGTTTAACTAGTGCGCGTATTGTAAGTCATTCGAATTCTTAGTAGAGGCCGCTAATGTGCGGGCGGGGTTGGGTGTCTTTTGTGGGCTTCCCAACACGTACCCTCACCCCTTACTCAGAACCTCGGTTTCCGGATGCCCGAAACCGTTGGCGCACGAGAGTCATTCAATACACAATATCCGATAATGTCGCTATTGGTATCAAATGCAAAGGGACGAGCCCAATAAACTCTGACATCGGAAATGCGCCGTATTTTGTATACGGACCACTACGACATAGAGTGGGCTCGAATGGTTCCGAATAACCACAAAATTCGGTGGCGACTCCACATAGACCTAAATTTCAATTCGATCCGTTTCATATGGAGATTCATTCGCCTACCCAAACCCGCGCGTGGCCGCGTCGGGGTGGACCTATCTCATGTCCACACAACGGCTCATGCAGTCTCGGGCTGACGAGATCGCTTTCTTGAAGGAGCAGCTGGCCCGGTCCCGAGGTGAGACTTCAGCTCAAGGTGAGGCTAGGCATCAGGTCGAAAGGCAGGCTGAGGCCGATGCTGAGGTTACGGGTGCTATGGAGGAGGCTGGAGGGATTCCCGAGATGGCTACCCTAGACATGCTATCGGGGATGGACGGTAGTGAGTCTCCCCTTATAGACTTGGAGGACCTAAGGTTGGATGATCAGCTTTTTGAGATCGTGATAGCCGTCGGCGCGGCTTCTAAGAGTCCTACCCAGCCTTGATTTTATGTATGAATTTGTATATTTCGTAAATCTGTTTTAGATTCTTAGTATTTGAATTAGTTGGATTAGTCCTGCGCTTGGCGGATTTGTTTACCTAAATTGACAAGTAATCACTTTTGTGTTTGTTCGATTTGCGATATGACTTGGTTTAGGGTGTGCTAACGTTGCGTGGAAGGATGAGAGCGGTTTCTTTCGAATGTTCCGAAATGCGTTAGTTTGAGCCGGGAATCGGATCAGGTAGTACGTCGGTTAAAACATTTTTCGACTCGAGAAGTAAAATATCAACGTGGTTTGGTTAGATGCATCCAGAGATGAGCGTGATTGTATGGCATTTAGGATGGAACCGAAGTTTAAAATTCGAGCAACTTTCGAAGAAAAAGTTAGACCACTTTTATATATTTATAAAATTGCCTTGTTACAGACGCGACTTGACGATGACCACTAATATGCTGCGACACACCTAGGTGGGGTAACTTATCCCCTAAAAAAACAAAAAAACGTCCAAGTCCCGTGTATTTGACGAGGGAACTCGCGTTCCTGCAGTTTCAGTATGATGTCTCGATTTTCGAGGTGGGCTCTAGTGATTTCGTGAGGTTGTTTATGACGCAAGATGATAGCCATGGCGTTTACGGGGGGTTGAAGTTTCTATCCTTGGGTTGCTCGGGATGTCGCTTGCGTGGTACCGGCGCCTGGGCTGAGGTAACCGGCCCCCGGACAGGCGCGTGGGCCGTTGCGGTCGGGTCATCGGGTTATGGAAATTTTCGTTGTTTCATAATTCTTATGGGATTAGGGCTACATATACGGGTTATGGGCGCACGTTCTAGCCATAGCAGGATATCCGTGAGGTATAGAACCATAGTTTGGATCATGTCGGGCTTTGGGAATGTTCTGACCGAGTAGACGGGTTTGCTTAAGAAATGTGACCCCGGGGTTAGTTCAAATGATGGTGTATCAGTGGTTGCATACTGCTTTTGACGGATATCATGCAGGCCGGAAGATGGTGTCGGCGCAGGGCAAGAGTTCCGAAGAGGAGGATTGGTTTTCCTACTTAGCTAAAGAAGATGTTGTTATCAGGTGGTCCATCCCGTGGCGGAGTGTTAGTGGGCGTGTGGGGTTTCCATTTTCGCCTTCGACCTAGGTTTTTTTGTTATTACTATCGATGAGGGATCAAGTTTACATTTACCCGGGCATGCTGTCAAATTAGATGGGTGTCCGACCTCCTATCCTAGATGATGCTAAGGTCATTTCTAGTTTTGATCCATGGACCGAGGACTTGCTTAGGGTGTTCAGGGTGTCTTGGGGGCAAAAGCTTCTGCACCCCGTTGTTCGGCCGACTTACAATACTTCTGTCAGGAAGAGAATTTGTGGATATCCGTCAGGACAGACCGACCCAAAAGTCAAGAAGACAACACCGCTTGTAACACCCCGATTTTATAAAATAAATTAATTTAAAGTTATGTTCGTATTTTATTTTGTTTACGATTTAACTCGTAATCCTTAAAATTATTATAAAACGAACTCATCGTTTAAATCGTTTCAAACTCCTAAAATTCTATTGTCTCGGAAACTCTTCTTATATTTGAAACATATTTTTATTTCTATTTCGATTGATTTTATACATTTAATTTAGTTCTTATCGAAAGTCTATTTCGACGACTTAAATTTCTAAATTCTTTTTATTTATTTATACTTAAGTTCGAATTTCTATTTCCAACTCGAAGCTCATTTATTTTATGTTTCGTCAAAATATTTATTTCCTTTCCTCGAAAAAATCAATTTAATTCACTTTATCGAAGATTTATTATTTATCGTAAAATACAATTTCATCGTCTAAATTAAATAATTCTATATGCTTCATTTTCATCTCGAATACTTTATTTACTAATTTTATTTGGCGGCCCGATTATTTATTAGTTTTATTAGCTCGTTTTAATTCGATTCATGGGTCAGTCAACCTATCGTTACGGAATTCATCACTTACCCGGCCGATTCATTTAATTGATCCTTATTTTTGTTTTACCCACTTCATCTTCAGCTAATTATTTCCCCCTTCTCGCTTGTTTATTGTTCAGCCCCATTAATCTCTTAGTTTGTCCACCTCTTCACTTGCCTGCTTGTTCATTTCACCTCCTTTTTTTTATCCCACCGTTTCACCCTCTCAATCGTCCCCTTTTTCCTCTTTGCTTTTCCGATCTTATACCCCTGCCATCTCCCTCTTCTCTCCTCCTCCAGCCTTCATCGACTGCTGCTGCTGCTATGCTGTTGTCATCGACTGCTGCTGCTGCTATGCTGTTGTCGTTGCTTTGCTGCTGTTTTGCCGGTTTTGCTGCTACTGTTTCTGTCTAGTACTGCTGGTTGTTTCGATCGTGGTTCTATCCTGTTGTGTGCTGCTTCTTCTTTTCTTCCCTTCTTATTCTTCAGCGTTTTACTGCAAATCGTGGAATTCTTCTTCTTCTTTTTCGTTCTCATTTTCTTATCCTTCTTCTATCGGTTTTCATTTTACTGCTTTATGTCGATTGTTGTGCTTATCGTCCTTGATGTTACGTGTGCATTGTTGTTGTCGCTGCTGTCTTCTGTTGTTGTTTTTGGTTCAATTATCGATTTCACACTACTACAAAACATCAAATAGACAACTCCTAATAGACATCAGATATTCTTAACAACTGATGTATTATATATAGACAACTGTTTTGTTTCAGAAACAGATGTCTTCATCTGATAATAGACAAATGAGTTTTATAAAAACAGTTGTCTATATATTATACAACTGT
Source organism: Agrostemma githago (assembly GCA_958450325.1). NCBI lineage: Eukaryota > Viridiplantae > Streptophyta > Magnoliopsida > Caryophyllales > Caryophyllaceae > Agrostemma > Agrostemma githago. The sequence goes on along the minus strand of OY288246.1, from coordinate 50,134,966 downwards.
TTTAATTAATCTCACTTGTCTATTCCAATTTTCAGGACCACTAAAGATTGGTTGTTACTACCCAACCCATATCACTTTCTCAAATTTTTTTTAAGTAATCTAAAAATAAGTGTAATTCAACCCATATCACTTTCTTAATCCATGTCACTTTCTCAACCCATTTACCCGACCACCAAACTCGAATATTTACTCATTGATCGTTGATGATAATCTCATTGATCGTAAAGTCATTGAACGATTACTCAAAACCACTTCCTGTAAAGGTACCTTCCGATTTCCGTCATTCCGTTCCTCCGTTTCATTTGATTCTTTACGTTTGTAATTTCATTTGATGTCGAGTTTTTTCCGTTTCATTTGATTTTTTACGGTTTTTGTTTGTTTTGTTTTGTTTGTAGTAACGTTGGCCGATAGTGGATTGCGAGCGTTAGAATTTCTCGGATTGGACGAAGAACGACAGAGGAGCTATGTTGTTGCTGTAAGATTTCTAAATTGTTTGATTAATTTAATTAATTACTGTAATTAGCATTAATTAAGGAGTTTAATCAAAGATTATAGACTAAATTGCGGTGTTTAATTTGCGTAGGGATTAAAAATTGATTTAATTATCACTGATTAATAATAAGTCGTATATGATCCCCAAATTTTCCAATCATCACCAATACTCCCGCTCAACTTACTCCCGCAGCATCATGAACCAAATCCCCAATCATTCCTCTAACCCTAATTTTTTCCAAATACCCAAATTTTTCCAGATCCTTAATTTTTCCATATGGCGCTTTTGTTAATATGTCTGTTCCCATTGTGCTTGCCATTGTCGTTCTCCGATTCATACATCGTCGTTCGTAGCCACAGCTGCCGCCATTCCCTGACGCACCTTTTCCACTCTACTCTTCCTAATCTATGTGAGTTTTGATTTGCCAATTCCTCTGATCTAGTTTATGTTTATTTTTGTGTTGATAAGTTAGGGTTTCTTCAATATTAACTCGATTTTCCTGATTAATTTAGTTGAAGTTCTTATTTCCGAACTATTTAATACGAATTAATGTTTCGTTTTGAAGTTCGATTCAATTATGTTAATCAATTTTGCTGAAATTACTGTATTTGAATGTTCTGGCTTGAATTCTATTAGCGTTTCATCAAAGAGTACTTTGTTTTTTTTTATTAGTTAGCTGAAACTACTGTTTTCTTATGATCTAGCATGAATTCTTTTAATCAATTTTGCTGAAATTACAGTATTCGAATGATCTAGCATGAATTCTATTGGCGTTTCATCGAGAGTCTTGATCCATCAAGTTGAAATCTCTAGTATATTCGTTCCAAGTATATTCGTCAAGTATAGTATCAATCTATAGTATTTACTGGCAAATGACGTGGGTCTAAGGTTTTGCCGCAAGTGATAGTCTGTATATTGAACTTTTTGTGCACACACTTGTCACCTTCTCTTTCATCGACTTCATAGTATACGTTAATCCTGCCATATTTCCATTATTAAGGCTTGAACGCACTTGAATTGTTTTTTTGTTCAGGCTACAATCGGTATTGATTTTCTATCTAAAACCATGTATCTTGAAGATCGTACTGTGCATCTTCAACTGTGCTAAGATTCATCTCTAACGTTGGACTACGACACCTAATATAATTGCAGTTATGTTTCCCTTTCGCACCTATAAATGTGGAAGGAGGGATTTATCGAGTTTTCACATTTCCTCTTTTGTTACATGGAATTTTGAACATGAGATCAGGAGGAAAGACACATCAAAAAACCGCATCATTGTTAATTTTTTTCAATTCTTATCATCTGAACATGGATACAGCTCGGCAGGAGAGGTTCAGGAGTCTTATACCTAGCTACATAAGGGATTCATTGGTTGCAGTCATAGTATACGATGTTGCAAGTAAGTGAATCTCGTTTCATTTATTGCTTAATACGAGTATTTTTGTAAGCAATACACAACTTCCTGAATATGGTTTTCTGGGTAGAAGTTCTTTTTTCTTTAGTTGTCTAGTTGTAGCCTTTGGGACACTCCCTTCATTGGTTACATGACTTACATCTTCAGCCGTCACAGTATAGTTGATGTGGTTGTCTCTCCTTCAATAATCAACATCAACTTGCTTCAGCACCCAATGTAGGATATTATTGTTGAGAGCCACTATTTTGTTTCCCTTTTTCGCCTTGAGTAGGTAAGAAAGAAGCCAGGAAACAATGACATACAAGATCATCATCATTTTCAACAATTAGAGGAATGGCATCATCAATAGCAATTACCCTGTCCACACTCCATGATGAGTTAATTTCTTAATATCTACCTCTCAGTACACTTAAAATCTTAACATGACTAGCCTCTCTCGTTGTCTGAATCTCTATGCATTTTTTATTCCTAAGGTAGGATGATCTTTTCTGAAAATGGTTAATTTTTCTTTAGTCCAGTTTCTAGGTTCATGGTGTATTGTTACTTCAGATCTTCTCTGTTCAATGAAGAGTGTTCGTATGGAGTATATTTGTTTTGTCTGTTCATTCCTTTATCATTTTCTTTCTTTTATGTTGCGTTAGAGTCTGTGACTATTTAAGCGAGCCGTTTCTGCGGTCAAAGTGTTCTGGTTGCCTGTTTTTTCCTGCCTGTGCTTGGGCAAGTTGTGTATGTTGTTTGAAATTTACCAGACTTCTATACATTTTTGTTTATGTCATGGAGGATTGGAGGGTATAGGGGTTTCCGAGTTGGGTTGAGTTGTCTTTGTTATGATCTGTTTTTAATTCAAATCAATTTTGCTGAACACAATTGAATACAGGAGAATAGGCTTTTGCATGTTCCCAAAGGCCAAGCTAACAATGCTCAGGCTCAAATGTTTTCTGATCCAAACATGGCCATGGATATGATGAAGAAAAATTTATCTATGATTATACCTCAGGTAAATTCACACTTTAAGCTTATTTATTGAATTGATGTCATTTTATTTTCTTCTGTTGCTGATTCTTGACTTTTGATTTCAGACGCTCACTTTTGCCTTTGTAAACTATTTCTTTTCTGGATTTGTGGCAGGTTTGTTCCTTTCTTTTTATGCCTTCCGAATTCCCTTTTGTTATTTTACATTTGGAGTAATAGAGAAGCTGATAGTCTTAGCTTGCGGTTGAAACCTAGTTTTCTCTAGCCTACTTTATTCAAATGCTAAGCTTTTGGCTAGGATAACTGCTTCATTACCTTCATTAAGAAATTAACTCATCAGCATTTTTAGCATTTTTATATAGAATGTATGATATGCCTGCGAAAAACTTCTTTTTTCATTTGTATGACTCTTACACTTTGTTATACTTGTTGCAATATAGTTGGCTCCTCATGCTCGGAAAACAGAGTGCGGTTATTACGTGATGAGATATATGATTGAAATTATCACTCATTCTGATTTGAAGAGAACCGTCAACGAGGTAAGACTTGGGTTTTCACACTTTCTCTTGTTTCAGTCATTTGTTTTATGCACATAATTGAAACAAAATAATTAGTTCATTTATATTATTGATTTTGCAGCATTTCAACGATATGATGCCATATTCTTAAGAAGATATTGACGAGGTTCGTGGATTATGGGCGGATTATTTTCTTAATAATTAGTTGGATTAAGGTTTTAGTTACTTTTGGACATTAGATAATGATTTTATGTGTACCTTTTGAATTTTGGATGTTGGATAATGATTTTATGTATCTTTTGAATTTTGGATGTTGGATTTTATAAAAATGTAACTTCTTTTGTTCAATTATTCGCTATGGTATTCATTTTTTATGGCTTGTTAATTTGTATGTATTTCAGAATTATTAAAAAAATATGAAATATGTATACGTATATAAGCGTTGTTTATAAGAGTGATTAACAACTACTATCTCATAAAACAGTTGTCTATATACGTAATAGATAACTGTTGTCTTTGAAAAACAGTTGTCTATATATGTAATAGACAACTGTTTTTTAGAAAAACAGTTGTCTATATACATAATAGACAACTGTTGTTTTAAAAAACAATTGTTTTAAAAAACAGTTGTTTATTAAGCAATAGACAACAGTTGTAAGACAGATATCTATGCTTAGAATAATATACAACTCCAAACTACTCAACTGTTGTAAGTCAGTTGTCTATTGCAAAAAAAAAAACAGTTGTCTATTTGATGTTTTGTAGTAGTGTCAGTGTTCTTCTTCTCCTTCTTCCTTTTCTTTTGTTCTTCTTTTCTTCCTGCCTTTTTGGATGGACGCGGCTACTGTTGTCCTTCGTTCTGTCCGGTTCTGTGTTGCCGCTGCCTTGTTAGTTTAGTTCTTGGTTGATGTCGTAATGCGTGTTGTTGTTTTAGTGTGGCGGTTGCTGCTACTCGGTTGTCCTACTGCTGTTGTTAATCTGCGGCCCTTCTTCTCTTTCTTCGTCTTCATTGTTTTCGTTCTCTTTTGTCGATGTTGCTGCTCTTGTTGCTATGGTCTGCTGTTGTTCTTACGGTTACTGTTAGCTGTTGTCGCGGATCGTCTCGCATCATGTTTTGTCACTGCTGTTACTGTTAGCCCTTGTCCCTCTTCGTTTTTCATATTCTGAATTTTGTTAATGTCAATATCATTTCTCAAATCTATCAACTTATACCGTTATTCTTCTTAAGTAATTTATGCCACATTTTCTGTCAACTCTAGTCCTTTCCAACTTTCTCTAATTCCGACTCCTTTACTTCTGTGTCTACGTGTTCGGGTCTCCGTGAGAGCCTCGAAGCTGGCTCGTAGTCACCAGTTTGATGAGCATGGACAAATGGATTGAAGCGACTTGTACATTTTCACCTCGAGGTAACTTTAGGACGTTACTTGATTTTATATCGTATGATTGAGTAGTATGTAGTAAGTATTTTAACTCTAGTTTTCTATTTTTAGCTTTTTATCATTGCTAATTATATTTTTTTTTAAATCATTTGCCTTATCAATATTTTTATAACTTTCAATATCATTTTATAAATCGTTAGTAATTTAATTATTTACGATCGTTATAATATTTTGTTGGTTATCGTGACACTAGTAACTAAATAATATCGATTTCATATTTTCGTCATATCTCGTTAATTTATAATTTTAACTTAAAATCATATTTTTAAATTATAATCGCGATTTGTATACTTGTTCAATAAATTAATTTTTCATTTTACGATTTATATTAGTAAATGAGAAAATAGTCGATTTAGTTTTAAATATATTTTTAGTCGAGACTACTTTCACTAATAATTTCCTATTTGTTTACAATTGACTATTTTTAGTAAAATCCGTATTATTTATTAATAAAAGCTATTTTTTAAAAATAATTTGAAATCTTTGTAAATTCGTTTCATTTATAAAACTCGTTGACTCAATTAATTTTGATATCGTTTTTCTTAAAACATCTCTTTTCTAAAATCTATAGTTTAACTCGATTTCCTAATTATTTATAAAATATTATATATTCATTTATTATTATTTTTTATGTATATTTTGAGTAACGAATTTAGATATATAATAATGATTAGGGTCGGTTGCCCACCATTGGCCGCCTGCCAATCAGGCCCCAAGGCGACCAATCCCAGAAGGAGGAAAAGTCTGTTCAGCAGCTTTTTCACCTGTCGCCGGAATCTCCAAGTGTGGCCCCAATCTCTTGGGCCGCCCGCCAAACGGAGCAAACCAGGCCTGCCGCCTGATTCCAGGGCGTTCCCGCCTGAATGGAGCCGAAGGAGAACCGAGGACCCGTCTGTCATTTTGCCTAAGGTAAAGGGGAATGGGTGGACAAGGTAAGTCCACGTGTCGCGCTAACATCCACCCATTCCCTCTTCTTCTTTCTCTTTTCCTCTCTCTTGTGGGAAGGTATAAATACTTACCCGTCTCCCACATAGGGGGGGTTGGATTTTCTCTCTCTAGACTCTTACTCCTAAAACGCCACCTAGTTCCTCATGAGCTAGGTTCGTAAAGGCATTTCACGGACTGACTTAGGCATCGGAGAGGGTTTCCTCGGACAACCTCCGAGGCCCTGTGCGTTCATTGTGCAGGGAGCAGGCCGTTTCCGCCGGGAAGGTCCGATTCAAGGAGTGAGAGGAAGGGGAGATCAAGGGAATCAAACGATCTGTTGTTCGTCATTAATTCAATTATACTACCCGGATCCTAGGCCGGGTAAATTGTTTCCGTTACCGGAACAATTTGGCGCCGTCTGTGGGGAACTTACGGTTGTGCTCACGAGTTACCCACTAAAATCAACCACTCATAACCACAAAATTAAACACAATCATGCCAGAAATCGTTGATGCCAGTGCAGGAGCGGGTCCGACGGTCCCTCCGGTGACCCCCCTGTACGGTATGCCGCTATCGGAGAGGGTTCCTCCTACCACAATCCTGGGGGTAGGGGGAACCAATCCCCTCGGTGGATCTAACACTGCTGTGACACCCGAGCTGGGGGCACGCCCAGGACGTGCTCTCAATCTGACCCCAGCTCAGATGGCACAGGCGGCCGCGTTCTTCTCTGCGATGCTGGATCAGGAATTCACACCTGAGGACTTGGTGGGCAGGGTCGCATCGGCTCCCAGGCAACCGTCCCCAGTCAGCAGGGACGAGGCCGGGGGCACGAGGCGGACCGCCGCCAAAAATGCTCAGAGAAAAGCGAGAAGAACAGCCCAAATGTATGCGCATGTGCAGAGGCGCATTACCACTGGCAATCCAGAGCCACCTGTCCAGCAGGCGTTCTCTATTCACACAACAGAATCGGCGTCTGGAGGGCAGGGAGGCTTATCTCAAGGATTACAGGAGCGCATGAGGCCCGGGGAGCCTGTGTCAAAACGCTTAGGAGAGAGGCCAGGCGGAGTTTTCTCCAGACTAACACCTGCGGCCAAGGAACAGTCAGCCCCCGGCTTATCCCAAAGCCTGCAAACCAGACTCAACCGGGGACAACCGCTCGAGTCCAGGTACCATCAGGGTGAAAACCTCTGCCACTCCCAGAGGAAGAGGCCCAGGCAGGCCTCCTCGGGAACAGAGGATGAGGCAGCTAGCAGACCGCCACCGAGGCACCGCTCCCCCAGTACGAGGAAACCGACCCATAAACAATGGGAATCTCACGGTAACCAGTCTGGGGAAAGCAGGTCACGACTGGTAGGCAGGCCCACAAAAACCCCGTTGCACCCTGAGGTACAAGAGTACCCCATTCCAAAAATCAAAATGCCCACCATCAAATTTGACGGGACGACAGACCCTGAAGACCACCTGGCAGCCTTTGAGAGCCACATGGGCATGTATGACGTAGATGATGCCATCTGGTGCAAAGTCTTCCCTACCACCCTGGTGGGACTTGCGCAGGGGTGGTTCAGAGACCTCCGCCAGGGGTCAATCAGGTTCTTCATAGAGTTGGCTGAAATTTTCCTTGAACAGTATGCCGGAAATAAGAGAAGACGCCTTACCCGTTTCGATCTCATGACCCTGAAACAGAAAAAGGGTGAGAGTGTGAGAGAATACATGAGAAGGTTCGATCTATCCTACCAGCAGGTTAGGGAGATCGACGATTCCACCGCCGCCTACGCCCTGACAATCTCCCTACTTCCAGGGGAAATGAAAAACCAGATGATCAGGGCCCAGCCAGAAACCTTGGCCATGGCCAGAAAGATTGCTGAAGGGTTCATTCTGCAGGAGGAGTTCCACGGCCTGACGGACACCCCTGCAGGCCAAACAAAGCCTCAAGGGGGACCGCAGGGTGGAAGGGGCAGAAGTGAACCAGGTAAGCAAAGAGAAGAGGGAGACACTCCCAAGAAGGAACGCCCAGTCTACCAACCCAGATTCGATAGTTACACCGCTCTGAACAAATCCAGGGCGGAAATCTTCGAACTGGAAAAAGAAACTGCCAAATGGAACCGTCCAAACAAACCTCGCAGCCCAAAAGGCGACCCAAAGAAATTCTGCACTTTCCACGACTGTATAGGCCATACCACCGAAGAGTGCCGTCACCTGAAGGATGAAATTGAGAAATTAATCAGGAACGGATGGTTGGCCAACTACGCAGCTAAAAACAAGTCTCAGAAGGAAGTGTCTGAGAAACCCGAGGGGTCAGTGCAGAACCGGATGGTAATCCATGTAATTTCAGGGGGGACTGAGGGCCAGCTCAGTCGAAGAGGCCAAAAAAGGCAAATGCGCGAGCTGAGGAACCAGATCTGCTACGCTGAGAAAGAAGGGAGTCCAAGGGGAGTGACATTAAGTATCACCCCTGACGATGCAGGACGGGTGATATATCCGCACAGTGATCCTCTGGTGCTGTCCCTAGAGATCAGCAACCATATTGTGCGAAGATGTATGGTAGACACGGGCGCATATACAAATCTTTTGTACAAGGATGCTTTCGAAAAAATGGGCCAGGAAAAAAGGCACCTGCGGCCCGCTCCCGGATCGCTGTATGGATTCAGTGGGGCAGGCGTGCTGCCCATGGGCGTCATCGACTTGCCAGTAACCTTCGGGGAAGGTTCCACAGCCAGGAATGTCAGGGCAACCTTTGTTGTTGTGGACGCAAGGTCTGCCTATAACGCCCTGATTGGCAGGGCCACGCTGGATGAAATCGAGGCGGCAATCTCCATCAGGGCTCTCACCATCGCGTATGTCACAGACTTCGGGCTGGAAGGAAAGATACGTGGGGACCAGGAGTCAGCCAGACAATGCTACTCCGTGGCCCTACAAGAACACGAGAGGGACAGAAAAGGAAAAAGAAAAGCTGACAGTTCCCCCTGCAGGGAAGGCGAAGTCCCAGTCGAGCACCCGGCGCCCGACCGCCTGGAACTAGGGGGCGAAAGTATGCTGGTGGACTTAGAACCAGGAAGACAGGTCCTGGTAGGAGCAGGCCTAGAGGAATCCTACCAGGCCGAACTGGTCAAACTACTGAGGGAGAACAAAGACGTATTTGCCTATTCTGCAGACGAGATGCCCGGCGTTGATCCCTCATGCATCGTTCACAAGCTGAATGTAAGCGTGGATGCTCGCCTTGTAAAACAGAAGAAACGAAACATGTCTGCAGAAAAAGACGCAGCAATCAAGGAAGAAATTGACAAACTCTTGAAAGCAGACTTTATTGAAGTCTGCGACTACCCAGAATGGCTGGCAAATGTTGTTATGGTCAAGAAGTCGTCAGGCGCATGGAGAATGTGCGTCGACTTTACAAACCTGAACAAGGCCTGCCCGAAAGACTGCTATCCGCTCCCTCGGATCGATCAATTGGTAGACGCCACCAGTGGCTACACCATGCTAAGCTTCTTAGACGCCTTTTCAGGGTACCACCAAGTATACTTGTGGCAGCCGGACCGGGTGAAGTGTGCGTTCATCACCAGTTCGGGTACTTACATGTACAAGATGATGCCCTTCGGGCTCAAAAATGCAGGGGCCACGTACCAGCGGTTGGTTGATAAAGTGTTTGAGAAACAAAAAGGCAGAAACATCGAGGCTTACGTTGATGACGCCATCGTAAAGAGCAGGGAAGACAGAGAACACCTGACAGACTTGCAGGAAACCTTCAACTCCCTGCGCTCCTACAAAATGAAACTTAATCCGAAAAAGTGTACATTTGGAGTCCGCTCCGGCAAATTCCTGGGGTTCTTGGTCAGTTCTCGGGGGATAGACGCCAACCCTGAAAAAATTCAAGCAGTTCTAGATCTTCCCGAGCCTAAAACCATTAGAGACATCCAGCGCCTAACGGGTCGAATGGCCGCCTTAGCCCGATTCGTCGCCCGGTCAGCAGACAAAGCCACTCCTTTTTTCAAGATACTGAAAGGGAACAAACAGTTCAAGTGGGAGAACGAGCAGAAAGAGGCCTTTGAGCAATTGAAGGACCATCTTAAGAGACTCCCTACCCTGGCAAGACCAGTAGCAGGAGAGAAACTTTTTCTCTACATTGCAGTAACCAATACAACTGTCAGCGCAGTCATCCTACGAGAGGAGGCAGGCACCCAGCAACCGATATACTTTGTGAGTCATGCGCTGGGGGCAGCTGAGAAGAATTATCCGATGGTCGAAAAAGCCGCCTACGCAGTCATAGTTGCTGCCAGGAAGCTCAGGCCCTACTTTGACGCGCATCCAGTCGTAGTCCTCACCGACCAACCCCTGGAAAAGGTGTTGGAAAAATTTGAAAAATCAGGGAGATTATTGAAGTGGGCAATTGAGCTGAGTGGGCTAGGTATATCTTACCAACCTAGAACAGCCATCAAGGCCCAAGCTTTGGCAGACTTTTTGGCTGAGTGCTCCCATTCAGGGGAGGAAGAAGCCCCTGCCCAGGAATGGATCGTGTATACTGACGGGTCCTCGACAGCCAATGGCGCAGGCGCGGGCGTCGTACTAACCAGCCCAGAAGGGACTGACTTTGAGCATGCTCTCAGATTTATTTTCCCAGCATCAAACAATGAAGCAGAGTACGAAGCAGTACTCGCAGGCGTCAGGCTAGCTAAAGCCGCAGGAGCAGAACGAATTGTCTTGGCGACAGACTCCCAGCTCATCGCCAACCAAATCAATGGAGAATACGAAGCAAGAGACCAAGCAATGGCCGCATACCTGGAGATGGTAAAGGGAGAGTTGTCCAGCCTAAAATCATATGAGGTCAAACAAATCCCCCGATCCCAGAACAACAGAGCAGATGCCCTGTCAAAACTGGCAAGCTCCAGTCTGCAGGACATCCGGAGATCAGTATGGGTCGACGTTTTACACGAGAAGTCTACTAATCCCTGTCAAACGATTAATGCCGTGGAAGAAGAGCTGGAAAGCTGGATGACCCCTTTCGTCCAGTACAAGAGGCATGGTATCTTACCATCAGACTCATTACAAAAGAGGAAGGTACAGGCTAAAGCAGCCTGGTTCATATTCATTAATGGAGAACTCTACAAAAAATCTTTTACTTATCCCCTGCTTAAATGCCTACGGGCGGATCAGGCCGCTGAGGTATTGGATGATATCCACTCAGGGATTTGTGGACATCACATTGGCGGGAGGTCGCTGGCCCACAAGGCCCTCAGGGCAGGCTACTACTGGCCTACCATGCTGGCAGATGCCAAGAGCCTGACCCAGAAATGCAGAAAATGCCAACTCTTTGCCCCATCGATCCATGCCCCGGCCCAGGAGCTCAGGCCAATCCTATCTCCCATCCCCTTTGCTCAATGGGGGATGGACATTCTAGGACCCTTCACGGTGGCCACAGGGGGCAGAAAATTCTTAATTGTCGCCATAGACTACTTCACCAAATGGGTGGAGGCTGAAGCAGTGCCCAACATCACTGAGCCGGCGGTCAGGAAGGTGATCTGGCGAAATGTCATCACCCGGTTCGGTGTACCAAAGATGCTGGTATTTGACCACGGCAGGCAGTTCGATAATGACCCACTAAGAATCTGGCTGGAAAGCCACAACATCTCAGTCGCCTACTCAGCTGTCTGTCATCCTCAAACCAATGGACAGGCGGAAGCAGCCAACAAACAAATCCTGAACGGCCTGAAGAAAATGGTGGATGACTGCAAAGGTAGGTGGGCTGATGAACTCCCCAGTATACTCTGGTCCATCCGAACTACCAGAAAGGAGTCTACAGGCCAGACCCCATTTGGCCTGGTATATGGAGCAGAGGCTTTATTGCCAATTGAGACAAGAATCCCCTCTCTGCGCTCCCTGCGTACGACCAAGCGGAAAACGAAGCTGCAATGGTTGAAGCCTTAGACCTGGTGAATGAACTAAGGGAGGAAGCCAGTACCAACATCGCTGCCTACCAACAGCGAATGAGGAAAGCTTTCAACAGCAAGGTGCGGCAAAGGAACTTCCAGACGGGCGAACTGGTTCTGAGAAAGACGCAGGCGGTTGGGAAGTCAAGAGAACATGGAAAGCTGAGTGCCAATTGGGAGGGCCCATACCAAATAACTCAGGTTCTGGGACCAGGCACGTACAAGATAGCCAACCTGGAGGGACAAGAGTTACACGCTCACTGGAACGCAGACACACTAAAGAAATATTACGTCTGAACAAGAATACAGGCAGTTTTTACTTTTACTAAAAAAGGCGGAGGACGATCAAAAATGTCGACGGCTCCGACCACCCCAATGTCAAAGAAAATTTTAAGAGAAATGAGAAGATACAAATTTATACTCGTTGCCTGTTCACACTCGCGTCTCACACACAAACGAGCAGGGGGCAATAGGGGGAGGCCCCCCTGTTGCCAAAATTGGAAAAAGTGAACCCCCCAACGCAAAGCCACCCTACTTACCTCTAGACAGGTAGGGGCAGGCCGTACCAACAAGGACTGGGGGCAGGCCCCCCAACCTTGTATAAAAAACGCAAAAGCTACCCTGCTTACCTCTGGGTAGGCAGGGGGCAGGCCCCCCGGACTTTGAACGAAAAGCCAGGAGCAGGCCGTACCAACAAGGACTGGGGGCAGGCCCCCCAACCTTGTATAAAAAACGCAAAAGCTACCCTGCTTACCTCTGGGCAGGCAGGGGGCAGGCCCCCTGGACTTTGAACGAAAAGCCAGGAACAGGCCGTACCAACAAAGACTGGGGGCAGGCCCCCCAACCTTATAAAAAAAAAAACGCCAAGGAACCTCCCTGCTTACCTCTGGGCAGGCAGGGGGCAGGCTCCCGGGATTTTAAACAAATGCCAGAGGCAGGCCAAGCAAGCAAGAACCCTCCTACCTACGGGCAGGCAGGCTGCGGATCAAATTCGTAAAGAATCAAAATGTACAGAAGCAAACAGAAAATCCACATATAGAAGAAAAAGTAGCGTCAAGGAAATACAGGACATGAGTTTTCAAGTTTTCAAGACAAATAGTTACAACCAAGAGTACGGCAGCCGGCCACCAAAGGGCTCGGCGCGCAAAGAAGTAAGGAAATTAAAGCGTTGGCACAGGCGCAGCAGGGGACGAGCAAGAGCCCTCTGAGGAAGACTGCCCTCCATGTTAAGCAGGGGGAGCGTCTGGGCCGGAGGCCTCTCCCTCAGACAGCCTACGCATTTGAGCTTCATCCTTAGCTGTGTAAAGGGCCCGGAAAGCATCTTCGTCAAAACCCGGGAACATCTCCCTGACAGCTTCCATCACAACCTTCAGGCAGGAGTTAGCACCATTAACGAATCCCGCCGACACCGCCACTTCCACCTCCTGGAGAATCTCACCCCTCTCTTTCTCCCAGTCCTCGGTCTTCGTCGCCAGATCCTCGGTCTTCGCCGCCAGATCGCCAAGGGCCGTCTGCAGATCAGAGTTTGCCTTAGAAAGGCGCTCACCAAGGTCAACAACGCTCTTCTTAGCATGGTCCAGTTCAGCCAAGGCCTTTCTGGCCCGCTCCAGTTCAGCAAAGGCCTGCTGTGCTCTCTTGGACTCCTCCCCCAGGCGAGACACCTCCCGTGTAGCTTTCTCGCTCTCAGACTTCCAGTGGATAGCCCGACCCCTGGCCTCTTCTAGCTCAATCTCCTTTTTCGCCAGCTGATCCTTCAGGCTGGCAATGAGAGCAACATCCTTCTCAACTGCAGAAAGGCGGTCGGGGTTGGCTAGTTCCTCGTCACTCAGGCGACCAAGGGCAGCCAGCTCCGCGGAAGCCTGCATAATTCGGGAGGTGCGCTTAATATACTGGGTCACTTGACTGGCGGCAGACTTGACGGTCTTGAGAAGATGGTCAGTTAAAACCGCCCCTGAGTCAGAGAGCAGGGCAGAAACGTCCTGGCTGTCGCCTGCATTGTAGTGGAACTCAACGTTCTCCTCAGAGAAAAGGGTGACAGGAATCTCCGGAGCAAGACGCTTGGGTTCAGGCGTGGCAGTCTCCAAATCCACCACCTGGTCAACGTTAGGGGCCTCCCGACTCCTCTTTCTGGTCAGTGCTCGGGGGGTACTCTCCCCAGTCTCCTCGGAACCGGCGGCCCGCGACTGCGGGGGAATCTGAATCCCCGCTGAAGGGCCCTCTTGCCTGTCAGCAGGCGAAGGAGTAGCCTCGAAAGCAATCGCCCTCGCAGCTGGCGAAGGGGTAGCCTCAGAAACCGCCGTCTTGGCGGGCGTAACTCGAGGAGGAGGGGGAAGCCTTGGCCTACTGAATGACAGGCCCTTCAAATGCTTTATCAGATTCTTCTCGCCTCTCTTGAAACCAGGGGGAAGAGAAGGGCGACTTTGGATAACAGTAAGGTTCTCGTCCAGGCCCAGGCGCCTCACCTCCCCTTTTTTCCAGATAAAAGTGGCAAGAGCTGCAAGACAAACAAACAGGCTGTCAAGGCATTTTCAAAAAGAAAAAGAGTAAGAAGGAATCACCAGCACTCCTGAACTACCTTTGTCTAGACCCGGATTCATGCCCAACCGGGTCAAATAATTATCAGTCGCTATAAGCTCCGCGTGAGGGAGCCATAAGGTGGGGCCATACACCCCGTACTTGTTAGTATGGCCTGCAAAGTAGGCCGTCAACTCTTTCTCCTTCTCACTTAGCTTAACCTCCAAGGCCTTTCCACCCACGCCAGGGTGATACTCCTCAGGGGTCTCCATCCTGGTGTGGACATGATTCCTGAAGTGACGAGGAATCTTCCACCCATGGGTGTTGTGTATGTAAAGGAAGTTGTTCTTCCAATCCCTCAAGCTGTCCATACCAGGCCACACCAAACAATGTCCTTTCTGCCTCAAGAGGGACCAATAACCAGGGGAGCCCGTACTCCCAGAAGAAACCATCTGTAATCCCACCATAAACCGCAGGGCGTCGATGGAAGGCTCCATGCGATGAAAGAGACAGGTCCAGACATATGAGATCAGCGCCCTGACAGCTGTGGCTGTCAGCTGGGCAACGGCGACGTTCATGCGCCTGAAGATCTCCTCTAAAGCAGGATGGAGGGGAAAGCGAAGGCCGAACTCTAAACATCTATGGTAAACCGCTATGCACCCATCCGGAGGGTTGCATACAATATCCTTTTCATTGGGGATAACAACTGTATACCCCTCCCCGAAGTTATAGAGCCGCTCAATCACGACGGCGGCGTTCTTGGCAAGGATCACCTCCCGATTTTTCGGGTTAGGGAAAGTACTCAGAGGGATGCGGTATTTAGTCCTGTCTAAATAATAAACCCTCCCCTTTTCCCGACGAACGAGGGGACCGGAAGTCCGGGAAGGGTTGATTTCCCACGCCTCATCGTCCGAATCGACAGCGTCGAACGAAGGGGGTTCAGGGGAATTACCGCCCCCACTATCCGCCGAGTGTTCCTCCTCAAAATCAACCTCCTTAGAGGAGGAGGCAAAATCCATCCCTTCTCCCCTCTTTGATGGGTCGATAAAGGGCAAAATCCTTTCGCGGGTTCCAGACATGATTACTCTAAAAAGATACGGAATAAAGGAAATCGAAGAGAGAAAAAGAGTGGAGGATGAAAATCTGACCTAAGATCGCCTAACAGCACGCCGCAAGCCCGAAGAAAGAGGTCTCAGGGAAATAAGGGTGCAAGGTAGGATACGATTCGTCAGTACTCCAGGGTTTTTGACAAGAGAGAATGAGAGAAGATTGAAAAAAAATGAAAGAATGAATAACCGAGCGCTTTTATAGAGAAGAAGGCATGCCAAGAGTCGCCCAACCCTCAGAGGTTCACCCAAGGGCTACGGCCCACGTGTCGCCCCTAGGGAGGATTTGCTCTAGGCAGCTTCCCAAGAAGAGCCTCGGGAAGACCAAAGGATGTCAGAAGGTTGGTCACCCTGTGACGTCCCCCTAAAAAAAAAAAAAAAAAAAAAATCGCAACACATAAACGCACCGCCTGATCTTCATTTCATTAAAACCTTACAAAAAGAGAGCTACATTTTAAGACATATACGGGAAGAAAAATACATTAAGGCCCCAGAATTCCGGCCTGGCAAAAATCAAACGCCCCGCAGGCCTAATCATCGCCCAAATCTGGGGAACAATCTCCAGGGCTGCCTGGACTCCCAAGAGCCGAGCCCCAATCCCAGTCTGGGGAACCCTGGAAGGGGTCATCAGAAGCCCTATCTTCATCCCTGTCGCTCTGGCAGCCCAGACCCTCGCTGTCATCAGAGCCACGACTGCTGTCTTCCCAGTCCCTCCCAAAGGGAACAGCTCGGGACTCGTCGCAGGTGCGACAGCCTGTCCTCTTCACAGGCGAAGAAGGACCCGACGCCAAGGAGGAATCGGTGTCAGAGTTGGGGCCAAATTGTTCAGGGTGAAGCCATGGAAAGCACTCATGGCATCCCCTATCATAACAGCCCCCTCCCTGGGAGCAGCGCCTAAACCTAGGCGCAGCAGGAGGCGAGGACCTCCTAGGGCGTTTGCCCATCCTAACAGAAGCCTTCTGACTTCTCCGGCGAAAGTGAAGTTGTGAACGGCGACTCCGGCGAACAGCTAGGTAGGAGGCACGAGCATATCGGAGCCTCCAAAAACCTCTGAAGATGAAAATAACATGCCTAACTCCACGACGAATCACACTTTTCTTGACCCAAGCCATGATTAAAGACAAAACAAAGATTGGAAATGAGTCATAAGAACAGTGAAGGAGGATGCAATTTATACGAAAAACGGAAGCAGGGCATTGATGATGCCCCAACCACCTCTGCAAGGGAGAAAGCCAATCACCGAGCTGGCACACTGCCCGAAAATTCTCTACACAAAGGAGGGTAATCATAACAAAAGACGTTTGAACTCCCTGCGTGCCCAGAGAAATTAAAGCATGTTCCCTCGGGAACATGCGACGCATTAAATGCGAGTATCCAAAGAGGCAACCTCCCGCCGTCCCTGAGCAAGACATCGCCTGCCGAGTTGGAACCCCGTTCCCCCTCAGCCGGCGAGGGCCAATTGATTAGGGTCGGTTGCCCACCATTGGCCGCCTGCCAATCAGGCCCCAAGGCGACCAATCCCAGAAGGAGGAAAAGTCTGTTCAGCAGCTTTTTCACCTGTCGCCGGAATCTCCAAGTGTGGCCCCAATCTCTTGGGCCGCCCGCCAAACGGAGCAAACCAGGCCTGCCGCCTGATTCCAGGGCGTTCCCGCCTGAATGGAGCCGAAGGAGAACCGAGGACCCGTCTGTCATTTTGCCTAAGGTAAAGGGGAATGGGTGGACAAGGTAAGTCCACGTGTCGCGCTAACATCCACCCATTCCCTCTTCTTCTTTCTCTTTTCCTCTCTCTTGTGGGAAGGTATAAATACTTACCCGTCTCCCACATAGGGGGGGTTGGATTTTCTCTCTCTAGACTCTTACTCCTAAAACGCCACCTAGTTCCTCACGAGCTAGGTTCGTAAAGGCATTTCACGGACTGACTTAGGCATCGGAGAGGGTTTCCTCGGACAACCTCCGAGGCCCTGTGCGTTCATTGTGCAGGGAGCAGGCCGTTTCCGCCGGGAAGGTCCGATTCAAGGAGTGAGAGAAAGGGGAGATCAAGGGAATCAAACGATCTGTTGTTCGTCATTAATTCAATTATACTACCCGGATCCTAGGCCGGGTAAATTGTTTCCGTTACCGGAACAAATAAAGTTACGATAACGACGATAATAATAAAGTGTTGATTCCCTTAGAAATGCTATTTTCACTCATTTTAATCACTTACGTATTTTCTATTAAAAAATTTCTATATTAAGTAAGTTTCTAAAATTAGTAAGTTTCTAATTATAGAAAGTTTCCCCTTTTAAATAAAATGTTTATTCATTTTATCTTCATATTATTTATAATGATTATATCATTTGTATATATATCGATAATGGTTGTTTTGGAGTTATGGAATAAGGACAAGTGTGGGATTAGAGTAATATATTCTGGGGTTTACGGTTTTGCCATCAACTATAAGGCTAGCGTATCAGGAATCGGTACATTTGTTGTTGAACCGGGTGACAGATATCCCGGGAGTTGTGTACATTTTGACCTTAAGCTTAGGCCTCGCAGTAAGTCGCCATCATAAGTTGAACTGGGTGACAGATAATCCAAGGAGGGGTGTGCATTATCTTAAACTAGGGCCACACATTTATAAGTCGCCGTCCTATTATGGTTGAGTAGCCTAGTTAGAGATCGAGGTTTGACTTGTTTGAACTAAGTTCTCGAAGCTAGTTTTAGTATTCTCTTAGTGAAAGTCTAGCCGTCGACACTAATCCTATCCATAACGCCTTTTTGAATATTTTTATTATTATCGATACATTTTGGTTTGCAGGTTGGCAAATGTTAGAAATTTTCTTCTGAAAACTTGTTCTGATTTTATTGTTCCAATATTTTAAGTTTTCTTCGAAAGCTTATTTTTATTATATTATTGAATGTTTTCCATTTTAATTATTTTGATATAGTAATACTATTATTCTTCCATATGGTATAATATGACTGAGAGAACATCCGAGTTACTCCCCACTGACGTGGCTGTTATGTTTATAACATGACAGGTATTTGCTGCTGGGTTTTGGGTGTGAGCTAGCGAGTAGCGTGAATCCTACTCTTCTTCATTCATGTTCATTTATGGATTTGTATAAACCTGTTGGAAGATTTTCCATTTAGCCCTTTTGTAAAAAGAGGCCTTTGTATTGGCTTACCATTTCTTTTAATAAGATATAGTTTGTCAGTGCGTTTTAATCCCAACTTTACAGTGTTTCCGCCACTGTATTGCGTTAGAATTTCTAGGGGATTACACCGCTGAGAGGCGAGTAGGAGACTCGAGAGACTAAGTGCCTAACCAAAGACAGTGGAACCAATCCTAGCCTCGTCAAACGGGCCAAGACTGACAAGACCCATATTAAAGCTGCGAAAGAGCAAAGGAAGCGGGATTAGCTGGGCTCACGTTTGGATAGGGTGTTAGAGGCTTGCTTTTGGAAAATCGCGGAGGAAGAACGCAAGCAATTGTGCCCGGGCGATAAGGGTGAGAAAGAGTTGGACCGGCAGAGCCCAGCCATTTATATTATGTATTACTAGTTGATAATATGTGGCGTACTAAGACTAGTTTTTGTGGATTTTTGACACGTTGTTGATTTTCCGGGATGTCCGGACTCGGATTTTTTTTGTTGTAGACGCCTCGACAAAGGCTCGATTTAACCGAATTTTGTTATTAATGAGAAGCACGTTTTTATCTTTTGTTCTTCCTTTTTTTTAGTGGTGGGTCGCAACTCGATTCTTCATTTTACCCGGAGCGCCCTTTCGGGTTTTCACTCCGTCCTCGGCTCACCCCTTTTTTTTTTCTTTTTTCGTTTTTTTATTTGAAGACTCGCAACTCGATTCTTCATTTTGCCCGGGGCGCCCTTTCGGGTTTTCACCCCGTTCTCGGCTCGTCGTTTGTGCTTCGTCATTTTAACTCACTCATTGACCGGCTTGTGGAAGGGATTCCGGTTTATTCACGAATCGATTAATCGACTGTTTTGTTTAGTTGTTTGGATGTACCCGGGAAAGGGTTGCCTACGTATCCGCTTTTAGACGGAATCAAACCATGTTCGTAGTTCTTTTGAAGAGCGTGAGTGATTTTGCTTTAGACTCGTTCATGCCAACTATCGATGCGAACTTGACCTTCTTTTTTTCGTGTCGTTGTTTTTTTTTTCCCCTAAGTCGGAGGTCGAGACGTGATTTCCAGGGCGTTTACGGATAGTATCGCTTGGGCTGACCCATGTTGATCGGGGTTGAGAATTCTTGTCCGTCTGGGTCAGTAAGGATTACGGGGCCTCCCGAGAGTATCTTCTTAACGAGGTAGGCGCCCGCCCGGTTTGGTTTGCATTTTCCCTCCAGGGTCGATGGGGATGGGTGCTCTAATGGGTCGGATCACTAACTTTTCCTCATGTATGTTTCGGGATTTCACTTGTTTGTTAAAGGCTCGTTGGATGCGTTGTTTGGCAGGCTTATACGTTGGATAGGGCATGTATCCTATGTTCATCTAGGAGCACTAGCCTGTCGTACCGTTTTGGGTTCCATTCTCCTTCAGGGTTGCCACTTTCGGTTAATATTCTTGGTGATGGTATTTCGAGCTCTACTGGTTGAACGGCTTCGGAACCGTAGGTTAGGTAATATGGCGTGGTTCTGGTGGGTGATCTATAGGATGTTCGGTATTTCCACAAGGCGAAGGGGATTTTGTTCGGCCAATCTCGGTGGTTGTCTATCATTTTCTTAAGGATAGTGGTGATGGTTTTGCTGGCGTATATTTGGGAATTATGGCAGTGCCGAACGTGATGTTGACAGTCTGTCTCTAAGGTAATCTAGTAATAACCAAGTCTCATTGTTTTCGGGCTAGTAGGTGTGCACTCATGTGGGGTCCGCACTCTTCGTCGTGTACCTCTTCCATGACTCTCTCAGATTGGGGTTCTGTTTATGCATCTAAGGAGGAATCCTTGTGGTGTTCGTTTGTATAGCAGGCCTTGATTCGGGATGTAATGGGTGGCTTGTATTCGTAGGGCCCCTTTTTTTGGCATTAGTGTTAGGTGGATATGACCTGCGGGTTCTAAGGTCTAGGATTGCTTTGTACCAAGCTTCTTCGGTGGCGTTGTTGGTTTCAAGGTTGTGGGTACGGGCTGGTTGTTTGTTTCTTTGTACACATATGGGCATGGAGAAGAGGTGATCGGGCATGTTTATTAGTGAGGCTAATTTGGATAACGCGTCAGCGAGTTGGTTCTTTTCGCGGGGTATGTGTATGAGGTTGATTTCCGTGCATTTCTTAGGCATTGCTTCTACTTTAGTTTGGTATGGGGTTAGGCTTTCGCTATGAACCATCAATTAACCGTGGCGTGGTCAACTTACTAAGGATGAGCCTTCGTGGTCTCTAAGGTTTTTTTGTTTTTTCTTTTCTTGACTCCCAGAGACATGGTTGTTTTCAGACTTATTCGACAGGCTTTGTGTTGTCGGTAAGTTTGGTCGGGTGGCGTTTTCCGAGTTTACTGTTATTTGGTCAGCGGCGGTTTGAGTCTAAGGTTGTTATTCCCGATTTTCTTCTTAGGGTGAAGTCGAGTGGGCTGCTTGCGGTAGCCCTTGCATTTAAATCAGTTGTTATCGATAATTGGCATAAAGTCGAGTTTTTTTAAGCGTTTAAAGTAGATTGTTGCAAGAAAATTAAGCGATTGTCGAGGCATGTTTGAAAAATGAAAGAAGATTGTTTTGTTGATAATTATAGTAGATGGGCTAGGCGCCCATGATTTGTTTTGGGGGAGATGGAGGACATGTCCTCTCGCACCTCTCTAGACTCTTATGACGAACAGGAAGACGAAATGTTTGCTATTTTATTAGCCTAGGCCCTAAGATGAACTAGACTCTTACTCGGGTGCGGACTTGCTGGCCTCAGTAGGTGTCTTAGTACCCTCGTACTCGGGATACGCCCCGAATTTTTCTTCCTGGATGAGATGGCGAATTTGTTGCCTAAATTCACGACATTCGCTAATGTCATGTCCTCGGCCTTGGTGGTACCGGCACCACTTGTCACCATTCCAGTGCGAGGGCCTCTTACCAGCGGGTGGATCAGGTGTTGGACTTAATGGATAGAGCAATCTGTCCGCTATTAGCATGGTTAGGGCCTGATCGTGGGATAACCCGAGGTGTTCTAGTAGCTTGAGACCCCTCTCTTCGGAGCTATTTGTTAAGAAGCGAGTGGACCTTTTGGTTAGTAGTGCGGTTTTAACTACCCTCGTTTTTATTAACCCCTCAACTTTATCTTTTAGCAACGTACAGGATTCCGTATCGTGGCCGTTGCCCCTGTGGTAGTGGCAGTATTTCGCCTTAGACCAGTGGCGGGATCTATGCTTAAGTGGGGGATCGGCCATGGGTCCTATGGGTCGTAGAAGGCGAAGGGAGGTTAATCTTCGGAGTGCCGCCGCGTAACTGACCCTGATTTGGGTGAACTTCTTCCTGGGCTCGATAGTCTCGGGTGAGCCAATGCCCTCCCCCTTGAGCGATCCATTACATGTGGAAGCGGGAGGTTTGGGAAGTTCCTCGAGCTTTTCCTCGATATTGACGATCCTAGTCTCAATTCTCACAAGTGCAGGGTGTATTTGCGAAACTAGACGGGTTAAGCTCTCGATAGTTGTTATGAGGTCGAGAGGTGCGGGTTCCGGGTCGGTGTCTGGTTCGTCCTAGATGTTTAAGACATCTTCTCCTAGGGGGACGAGGTGAGAGCAGTCGATAGTATCATCAAAAACGGCGTGGACACTAAAGGGGTTCGTGGTATTATTGGGTTTCTCAGGTGGGGGAAGAGGGATTGTCCCGTTTTCTATCATGTCTTGTATAGTATGTCTGAGTCGAAAACAAGATTCTGTGTCGTGGCCGTTGCCACGATGGTATTGGCATTATTTATTCGCATCCCACGATTTTGCCCTCTTGTCCGCCGGTGGGTCCGCAGTAGGACGTATCAGTTCGAGCTTTCCTTGCTCGGTTAATCTTTTTAAGGCTTCGGTGTATGTGATGCGTAGTTTGAAGAATGTTCTAGGGGTGAAGTTTGTTCTTCCCCGGGCAGTCGGTTCAACGAGGTGTACTTCCTCGGTTTTGTTACTTCCATAAGATCGGGTTCCGGAGGAAGTGGTAGGCTCCGGGTAACCCTTCCCCATTATCTTGGAGAATACTCCCTTTTTCATATCATCCTCCAGGCGTATTCCTAAGGTGGATAGCTCCTTAAAGGTGTGGATGTTTTGGTACCTAAGATGGGAGGCGTAGGCTGGCCTAAGGTTATTGACGAATTTTTTTATCAAAGTGGCTTCGTCCGGGCGGTTTATTAGCTGGGTACTGACCCTTCTCCATCTGGTCAGGAACTCTGAGAAGCCTTCCTTCTCATTTTGGGAAAGGACCTCAAGGCTTCTAATGGTGACTTGTGTTTCGGCGTTATCCGCGTATTGTTTTGCGAATTCTACAGAGATGTCATCCCAGGTGGACACCTTTTTGGGGTCAAGTGAATAAAACTACGATCGTGGTGTGTCTCCTAGGGATGAGGGGAATATCCTAGTGAAGAGGTTAGGCTTGACCCCTTTAATGGCCATGTAATCCTTAAAGGCTCGGATGTGATTGAGGGGGTCCTCAGTTCCTTTGAACTTGGGTATGTCGGCTAAAGAGAAGTTCTCAGGTAATTGGTCGTTCACCATTTCGAACTTCCTATGATTTTTGAGATGGACGTTGTTCCCCTGGTTTAGGCGCATTTGGTTTTCGAGGAAGTCTATGCGGTTCATAGCGGATTGGAGGGTGTCGTCCTGAGGCGGGGTAACGAGATCGCTTGGGATGAGCCCAGCGGGTGCCCCACCTAGTGGGGTGGAATTTAAAAGGGCCTCATTGAGGATTCGGGTGTGGTGTTCATCTGAGGCTTTGTCTTCTAGGTGACCTAAGCGGGAATCTATGTTGTTTACGGATGCGTTTACCGTAATGACGGTGGCCTGTAAGTCCCAGATCAGGTCGGCTAGGGCTCCTATGGTGTTGTCTGCGGATTGCCTTGCGTTGTCCCCACTGTGGTTGCTTGCGTCCACGCTTGAATCCCCCATCATGACTGTGAAAAGTTAATGCTAATGAGAAAAGAATTACTGGATGCTCTATGAACTCGGGAAATGCTCGCGGCTGAAACGAGACCCTTGACTTGCACATATGTGTGGTCATCGGCTTAGGGATTGAGGTGTTTTAGGCTCTTAGTGCATTCGGCGAGTTGCCTACGGAGTTTTCTGCCTCTGTAACGAGCCGATCTGACACGAACCTCGGTGGTGAGGTTTAAAGAGGATTTCTCGAAGTGAGACGACCCTAAAAACGTAAGACCTTGAGTAGAGATGATCCTAATAGCTAGCATGGACAGTTAGACACACAGTTGTACGACGTAAAAGTTTGATCGCGATCCCGGCTCAGGATCAAAGAATTCGGATGTATGTTTCCTTTGAAAACGACCGGTTTTGCAAAATTTTTATTTTTTTTAAAAGAATGGTTTGTAGAAATAGTGTAACGATGGTGCGACGACATCGTTTGTGGAGTGTAAGTATGTTGCTATGTGGGTGCATCGGAAATGATGACGAAATATGTTTTTTTTTAAGGAGCGCATTTCTTTTAGGGGAAAATTTTTCTTTTGAAAATAATTACGTGATGCTTTTATCGAAACTACTATTAATTAGTTAGTTCGATACTCGCGGGGTGCGTGAGGCTCGTGATGGAGCGCGAAGTCTGATGACAGACTCCCTAAAGGCGTGACTAAATCCTTAGTGAGGGACTTAGGTGATGAATAGTGTTCCTTATAAACTTTTGTTTTTTTAAAAAAGAACTTTTAAAATTAGTGACCCACGTTTGCCGGTTGTACTAACTAGCATTAGATGGTGGGGGGTGCATTGTAAAAAAAAGTGTTTTGAAAGTGTAACCGCTTTGGGTTCCTTGACTTCATTAATTGAAGCTTCGGTCGTGCCAATGGTATGTATATAAAAGTTTTTCCATTTTTTTTTGAAATAGAATGTGACCGCGTGGTGGCCTTAACCCCATTAATTGGGAGTTTCGGTTGTGTTAACGGTAATCATTGTTTGTTAGCAGGTTTTAAATAGGCCCAGGTGGTGGTGCTAAAACTTTTTTTTTTTGAAATTAGTGAATGTGAATTTTGCCATGGTGACGGCGTAAAAAATATTTTTCCCTTTTTTAGGAACCATGATTTGGTCGGAATTTTGATGTTTAAACGGTCATTTTGAAAAGATGAGGTATTTTCGAAAACGGAATTGGGTGCGGTTGAATATGTTGGCATGGTTGAATCCAGATTTTAGTGTTTTATTTGGGTTGTATTGTTCAAACACGCTACACATAACTAGGAATGCGTGCACTCATGCAGGATGCAGACTTGGGTAGGTTAGGGTAGGCTACCGCCCACAAATAGTCTTTACTTAGGCATTGACAATGATCTGGGAAGACGAGTGTCATACCGTTCGTTTGCGCTATCCGCTTATTAATCCCACGGGTTACGCGTTAGGCGGCCGGAGCGTCAATCGAGGATCTCCCCGCGTGTCCCTAAAGATCTTACCGCGACGAGGTCGATTGGTCCTGATATCGGTTAGGGTGGGCCTTTTAGGGCCAAAACCTGTAGTGACCACAACTAGGAACTAAGAAATGAGCTACACCGACATTGTTCAAGTTACACCACCGCTGGAAACTTGTTTCCAAATCCCCAGCGGAGTCGCTAAACTGTGGACGTCCGTCCGCACCGCCCGGCGCCCCTCGCGTGCCCGCGCGGGACCGACCCGGTTTTCATCGTGTGGCGGCGGCCACCCACGCGACCCCCTCCCTACCAGGGGCCGGTCCGATCTCGCATACGGGGCGAAGTGTCGGACCTCGATTTGGGTGACGATCCGGACTTGTACTAGACGGGTGCGGGCACCCGTGTTTCCATTTGGGAATCGATCGAGACGTGGTTGTAAATGTTTAAAGGCCGATTCATTTGGTAAGGCGACCTTTTTAGTTAACTGAATTCGTTGCCGATTTGTGGAGTCGCCAGCGAGTCAATTATGGGGACTCGGAAATCATTCAAGTCAACTTTGATCCCTTACCGGCTCAAAGTTGAGTGGCACGGGACCTTAAGGTAAAGACTTGTACCCTTAAGCACTCCATGCCTGGAATGACTCTCATTGCCAATGGTTTCGGACATCCGGAAACAGTCGATTCTGAGTAAGGGGTGAGGGTACGTATTGGGAAGTCAACATCCGATAGATGTCAACACCTAATCCCGCCCGCACTATAGCGGCCTCTACTAATCAATCGCTGGGCTGATTTCCTAGTTCTTTTATTGTGGTGGAAGTACTGTAACATCCGTTGTTTAAAACCCTATGTCTTTGCTATGTCGGTTGTTTTAAGGACAGATAAGTTTTATCGTCAAAATGGTAGTATTTACATTCTTTGCATGTGATTTCACGTGACAAGCAGGCCATGAAAAGATGCACGTGGGAGAGTAAAGAGTACTAATATTATAGGTATTAGCAAGTCAGTTTTAACGTGATAATATGGATATTAGTCATTCTCGTGGTATAACTTACCTGGTATTCTTCTTAAGATGCGTCGGTTCGGTATTTATAGGGATGCGTCGAACATAATAAGGCGAGCACCTGGACTAATACGGAATCCGACCATCACTTTGTTCAGTATTAGTTATTTTACGTTTTAAATTCCGTGTTAGGTGATTTAGCATGCGATTATAAGGTCATAAAAGCGATAAATCATACGAAAAACTGTAAATGCGAATGTAAGTAAATCACATTGTGAGGAGTTGCACCCTCGGAGTATACACTAAACGAGACTCGATGCATAGATAGTCTTGAGAACGGATCTCGGAATTATTCGGGTATATTTAAGTGTGTTTTGATATTTTTTGTTGAAGTTGGGACGTTACGTATTTTGGTCGACATTTGTGGGCCTAGTGCCCACGTCTAGTGTTGTCGTAGTGCATAATAATAGAACAGTGCAAATATGGAAAGTTTTGTTTAGATGACAACATAGTGACGACTTGAATCAACAGGCGGATCCTCCTAGTGACTCCGGCAGAACCCCGTTACCGTTTGACCTTCCCGTGGCTACTCCGGTAGAGCTTCGTTACTAAGGACTAGTTCTGCCGCTAATCCGGCAGAACCTGGGTACTAGTTTTGAGCTAGTCGATCACAGGCACCTCAGTATCGAGTGGAGTCCTCGAAGGTGAGGAGTAGCGTCAATGTCGCTTTTTTTATCGGAACTACGATCGAGTGGATCGTTTGCCTCGGGTGTCGGAGTGCGAGCCCTTAGCGAGAGTTTTTTATGGAGAAGAGAGAGTTGAAGTGTCGAATGAATGAGGCGGAGGGGTGATATTTATAGGTGTTATCGGCCCTCGTCGCCCATATGGACGCGTGACATGGGGCGCACCAGGTCTCAGGCGCCTGGGTCCGAGCGTGGGGAGTCCCAGGCGCGTCAGGTCGGGCGGTTGGAGTTTTGAAGATATGATTTTGATACTTTTCAAAACCGAGAAGCGGGTGTGTGATAGCTTGCTTGGTCGCGAAGACTTCCCCACGGCTTGACCTAGCGCCGTAGGTTTCGTGGGCCTCGGGTGTTCATCCCAAGGCTCGCTTGACTCGGGCTTGACTCGGTTCGAGTTTCGGGGCCGGCTCGGGGTCCCGGTGTCGAAATTGACTCTAATTAGTGTCTATACAACCGTAACGACACGACTAAGACTGCCATCATGTTAGTTTTAATTTTTCCGAGTAATTATTTGGTCCGTTCTATAAGAAAACTATCTAAGATATCGCGAACCCGTGTCGCGTTGCACTCCTATCGTCATCGGGTGTTTGCTGGGCACCTCTGCAACCACCAGGTCCAAATCTGGGTGTCTACAGCAGCAGGTAGAGAGACTCGACAGGAAGAAGAAGAAGAAGAAGAAGAAGAAGGAAAAAAGAACGCTCAGCGAGTTCCGACGACGAATAGAACAGGGGAAAGAACAGGCTGGTTAAAGTACGACAACCCGACAGCAGCGAAACAGAACAGGAAAGCAGAGGGGGCGAATAGCAGCATAAACGGACAGTAGCAGCAGGACAAAACAGAGAACAACAACCGTAATGTAGCAGCAAAGGAAAAAAAAGAGGTCGAAAAGTTTTGATGGATGAACAAAGGAGAAGAAGGGGGGAAACAAAGACACGCAGCAGCCGGGCATCAAATAAGGGGAAGAATGAGGAGAATAAGGGGGAGTATGAAGCGGCTTAGTGAGGATAAATGAAGAGGTGGAGGATTAAAGCAAGGTTAGTTGAATGGAAGAACGGTGGAATAAAAAAAAGGAAACAACGGGAGTGTGCACGTGAAACATAAGGGGATGAATCAAGTGGGAAAACAAGGGCGTTAAAAGCAATACGGATTGATTAAATGAATCGGGTAGGAAACCAATTCCGTAACGATAAGTTGACTAACCCATGAATCGAATTAAAATTGACTCAAAAAAAATAATTGGCCGACTAACAAAATGAGTAAAACGTTTCTCGAGATATAAATAATTATTCGAGACGAAAACGAAGTTTATAGAAATAAATAATCAGACGATGAAATAATATTTCCCGATAAATAATAAATCTTCGATAAATTGAATAAAATTGATTTCTCGAGGAAAAGTAATAAATGTTTTGACGAAACACAAAATAAATTAACTTCGAGCCAAAAATTTGAAATTCGAACGTAAATTAAAATAAATAAAAAGAATCTCGAATCTAAACCACCGAAATAGACTCTCGATAAGAATTAAATTAAATGTATAGAATAAATCGAAATAGAAATAAAATATGTTTGAAGTATAAGAAGGGTTTCCGAGACAAATAGAATTTTAGGGTTTGAAACGATTAAACGATAAATTCGTTTTATAATTATTTTAAGAATTACGAGTTAAATCGTAAAAATACAAATACGAACATAATTTTATTTTAATTTAATTTATAAAATCAGGGGTGTTACAACTAATGCACTTGTAACTTACAAACTTGCGGAAACCCTCTTCCCAAGACAAACTTACATGCAGGGACACCATTACTGTCACCCAAGTAAGACGATTATTCCATACAAAGACGGTTTGATTAACACTCGACCTAACTCCTAGTGACATGTCACTTTACTTGCATGGACCCGTGATCGTGATGTTAGTACCTTGTACTATAACCCGACTTGTTAACCTCGAAACATAAGTGATGACACAACGCATTAACAAATAAACCTTAGACCCCTAACTATTTCAATTGATGCCATCCTCGGCCTTAAAACTTGGTGACACGGAGTTCAATTCACATAATATAGTTAGTCTGACTAGATTTTGTAGTTCAGAGTATTCAGACATGAAAGCACGTAGTCTCCTCTAAGTTTTGTTACCACTGCTTCACCATGTATTTCTTTAACCCTTCATTGTTCATTAATCTAGATTCTTGTACCATCAGAGTATCTGTTATCATTCCCTAACGCTTATTTATACAATTAGACTCGTTAACTACCATTATTACGACTTTCTTACAAGTAACTTAAACGACACCACATCCTCATGACGCCTCATTACTATATCGCACCACTCGTTTCGATCATTAACGTACTCACAATCTACATATGATGATAATGCGTTGACACGGTTGCATCTTTAACGGGTTCAGACTCACATGTATACATACTTGAGGGGAATCATTTAGGCGCGCAAGTAATAGTAAGACAACTGAACACTTTTAGATAACCACGTGAATAATTTCAAAACTTGAGACAAATTACATGTGACATATGTTTATCCAGACTGCAATAATTAATCAACTAGTTCATTATGTCTTAGGTTCACATAAGTTTTACATTTAGACACTAGCATATGACTTAGGACTAACACTTATATCACGTAGACATCATTCATCTCAGCATATATTACTCATTGACTGATAATTAAGACAAAACTCATCACCGATATATAGGAGCAATTAAGAATAACATTTGACTGGTTTACAAAACATGTCTAATTTACGTCTATTACGACCAAATCTCAAAGATGACGTCTTGTTTATTACTTAGATGCAACCAACGTACTCGGTTCGTAGTTTAATGACTCGATCTTTTCCGACTTCTCATAGAAATTACTACATTTATTGGATATGTGCGTCAATCTTCTTTATCACATAAGCGACTCATGACCATGACATATTTATCAGACAACAACACATTTGATCCATAAGATTCACATTAAGGAATTTATGCAACATCAACAAGTATGACATCTCATAAACCGAATTTACTCTAAATTCATTACTAACATATAATTCTAACTCAATTGCATCATACGATAAGGTAGACATTTTCAAATTAGTGCATTCACTATAACAAGACGAAACAGTGATCATTCAATGGACCTAGACATGTTTTCAGAACGTTGATGTCATGATAGAAATATCGTATTTAAATCATTATAACTCAAAGCAATGTGAAACTAGTGTTCTTAGACTCTCAAGACAGTCATGTACAACTTTCCAGTGAAAACAATTTTCAAATTCCAAACATACCAGTGATTTGCATAATCATTTTCCTGAACTGACAAATTTTTACTTTGAAAAAGTTTCGATTGATAAAACGAGTTATTTCAAATCATATTTTCGAGCAACCAAAGTTCCAACATTATCCAAACTTATCAAAGTGATCTCGGTAAAAATTCTCAATGATAATTTAATGTCTAAGTAAGGTGTGTAATGGAAACGTGACCACTAGCAAATAGGTTGAGGTACTTGGGTTTAAATATCAAAATTTTACAGTGAAGAACTAGACTTAAAATAAATGTGAGTCTCTTTTCAAACTTTTGTGAAAGAGACAATGTAAACCGGTGAAACAATTCAGTAACACATTATTCCTGTTAACGAAGGTGTTTTAAGTTGTTCTGACATTATCTCGACACGATTAACAAGCATGTTTGTTTAGGCCCTCAAAACAGAACTCAGTAGACACATTATTCTGGTTAGATGAAGTGTTGCAAATGTGTTTGTCATTAACTCAACGCGGGTTCTTATAAATACTCATTTAAACAATTAAGAATAGAAATCAACAACAAGGTATAGCTAGGAACCTATGACATTTACAAGGAAGCATATAAACTCGGAACGAAACACAAATATCCAGGTATCTTTGACAGAAATTTACATTAATGAATATGTCACCACAGATATATTATTTTAATAATACGTTATACTCAAATTCAAGTAATAAACAGATTTTGATTTCACACTTTATCTTGTCATTATATTAATCAAGGTGATTGAAATAGAAACGACGCATTCATATATACATTGTTGCTCCCTATAATACAAACAGTTCGACATAATTTCAGGTACCACATATGCTTTCAAGAACCGATTAATAGTCAAGTTCATTTACGCCATTACGAGAGAAGGATGAGGATAAATAAGGGCACTACTCAGATCGATATAAAGCAAGTAAATCACATTAACTCAAAACGGATCTCAAGTATTCTTACATTGTTCGACTCATACTTTATTCGCAATATGACACACTTCATGGACACATTATGAACCATTATACTTCTAACTATACATCTTCATCAAGTAATGCGAAGGCAGCTAATAAATTATATCGACAAGGAAGCACATAACACTACAAATGGAACACAAGTATTAAATTAATTTTGAATAACATTCACATTACGACACACTTAAACCAGATAAATTATCGACCCTCTAAACATATTGCGATACATGTACCATTACTAGATAATTATCCCTTTCTACTAATGTGAACGACTCCATTACATTACTTCAACTAGACAGACATAGATTACCACCAAATTTACTAATTAAAACTCGTTTATCGCTTACGACATTACTACGAACAAACACCTCGATGTTGTATCTAATGTTACTACTAACTCTGACTGTGAACTTACTCTCATCCAGGGTGATTGACTATTATCTCAACCTTACATGGTCTAACATATTCCTCATATGGCCTCGTACTAATTACTATAACACGCTAATACCGTAAGTACGTACTAGTCACATCTCAACATATACAGTTCGATCACTACATCACATACGCCAAATAACGTAACCAGTTATCACAGGCAGTCATCATAAAACATTCATTGCATCACAATGTATCCCTTCCTAATATATACCCATCTCAATCTCACGTGTGGTTACCGGGTCAAAACCAGGAGGTCCGGTGCTTGTACAAGGATGTCTCCTCGACTGAGTTTTAGAGGGGCTCTTGATGGTCTATCACCGGGGTTCATTTTATTTTCCTACGTTCATTAATTTTAGGCTCCAGGATCGTTCGCTCCAATACCACTTTATAACACCCTCATTTACCCAAGAGCCTTATCAAGACATTCCCGGATATATAAAGGTGTTACCATCTTAGTTTCTCGAGATAGTAGCTCATTACAATACAACATGGAATGCCAAACCGACCATTTGATTTAAATATTACAACTCATTAACTATTACAACTCTAGTTACACAGCGGAAGCTATACAATCTATATAAACAGGAATGCCTACGCATTAACCCGTGCTACGACCAGGATCATTATCGCGTTCACCCCAATCCCGTACAAGCATCCCCGCATCCAAACACATCACAATATACATAACATGTATTATAGACTGCTCCCCAGTTGATCGGAAATATCAATTGGATCATCACAGGCCCCCAATAAAATAGGGTGACAATAAAGACAGAGAAAATGGTTAGAACATGCTAACATTATAACACAAATACAAAATATAAAGTATCCAGTCTCAACCTTTTCAGTACGGTACCAATCATCTCCACATTCTCGGCACCATCACAGTACCAATCAATAATCTCATCCCAACATTCAGTACCATCCTGGTACCTTATCAATAATCTCATCTCAACTCTTCTGCCAGGCCCTTTCATTCAGAGTGTGCACACCCCCTGCAGGTTCAACAACCCGCGAGGAGAAATCAGGGAGGGGACCGTGATCAGTGGCCCCGACTAGGCCTAAAGCTAGCCTCACCAACTCCAATATATCAATATTCATCAATCATTCTCCCATCATTATTCAACATTATTCTCATTATCACAATATCACATCGTACTCGTAACTCATACATGCATCATAATATTAACGTATTCTAAGTAAGGAAAACCTTACCTAGCAAGCAAGTCACACAGCTCTGGTAGCACAGTTCACCATCGAAACTCTACGAAGTCTGATCTTAATAAAATATTATATCTTTAAATTAATATCGATCTAACGTAATCAATATATATATATAAAGGAGGAACTTTTTGAGCGATTTGATTGGTCCGTTACATCAAAGCTCAATTTAGGAAAGCATCATTAATAATAATAAAAAATCAAACAAAGAATCTTTTAATTATTAATATCAATATATTTAATCTATTATATTAATGTGATGTTTTATAATTTTCATCTCAAAACCTTTAGATTTCGTTCAACAAAAAATTATAGGAAAAAAAATTGTAAAAATGAATTAATTAGATTCGTGATAGAAATGCTTTCATTAGACTATAAATTTCATATTATTAGCACGAAAAAGTAGGACTGTGCAAAAACCGGGCCGACCTGGAAAAATGGACCGGACCGAACCGGAATAACACGACCCGGACCTGGAATGTTCCAAACCGGGCCGGTCCCCGGGTCATGAAATTTATTGATACCGGGTTCCGGGTCGGACCGGGTCAGACCCGGATTTTTCCGGTCCAAACCCGGAAAACCTGAGTCAGTGAATTGGTTTATTCACTTTATTGGATCATTTGGATATATCGGCCCATCTGTTTCTTTCTTTCACTGACTTCAGTACTTCACTCATTCAATTAATCAATTCACCCATTTCCCCTAACCCTCATTCAATTCACCCATTCAGCCACTTCCCCTAACCCTAGATTAGTTCCTCCGACCGCCGCTGCCCGCTGCAGATCTCCGACCGCCGCTGCCCGCTGCAGATCTCCGACCGCCGCTGTACATCCTCCTCCGACCGCCGCTGCACTTCCCTCCGCCTTTGACTATTTTTTTTGATTTCCTAAGGTTTGATTTATGATTTCCAGATTAGGATATACTTATTTCATTTTCGTGGTCTTATTTTGAGGTTTTTTGTTTTCGTGATCTACATATATCAGATATTCAGATTATGGTGTTTATGTGGTCTTATATCAGATTTCGTGGTGTTTATAGCAGATTATGATATACTTATATAGTTATATCAGATTATGTGGTCTTATTTTCGTTCTCAGTATGATTTCAGTAGGATTATTCAGTATGATTCTTATGATTTCTTATTCAGAGTATGATTTTCGTTATTCAGTATGATTCTTCTATTGAGATATAAAAAAAAGCGTGTCATTGCTCGTGTATATTTGGTACTGTACTACATTATAATCTGGGATGGGTACATTGAGATTAAAAACTGATGATACAACAATTTACAAACCGAAATAAATAAATTAAATGATGTGATTCGAGCAAAGCAAATTACAACCTAACTCTATGTGTATAGTCATTAACTCATTACATTCAACTTTGGTCCTAGATTGCTATTATCGGCTTCACGAGTTTATGGTTCATTTCACTAAAAGCTTAAATTAAGGTTGATTAACTTTATAGCTTCAAATTGCTTGATGATTTAATATTTTTTGACGGGTCAACTTCAATGTTAATGTTTATATTTTTTTATATTTATTGTTTCTAATATAGTAATTTAATTGTTAAATGTAGGAAAGAGTCACGGCGTCTACAAGAAATTCATGCAATGTAAGCTTTCTTATTTGTTATTACAAATCCGTTGTTTTATTCATTTACATAAGTATTTTGTATTTTTAATTACAACTATTGTATATTTGTTTTTGAGTCCTTTTATTTCATTTGTAGATGTCGAGCTCTCAATCCAAAGTTCACAATCCCAACTTTTCATCGTATGAAGCAACGGGCGATCAAATTGTAAACCTAGATGAAGACATGGAGAAGCAACAAACAACAACCAATACTCGACAACGTCCTTTCACTGGTCCTTACAAAACACACCCAACAAAAATCCCAATAAAAGGGCGTCGTTATATCATACGCAAAAGTAAGAAGCGGACATCTTTTTGGGACGACTTCACCGACTATCTGGATGATGCCGGTATTTTAAGGGCCGAGTGTAACTTCTGCAAGACAGCAACTTTTGCGACTGATTCAAACACTTCTGGGACGAAAAATATTAGTCGGCATTGGGATACTTGCGAAAAGAATCCGGCATCCAAAAAGGGCAAAGGTAAACAATCTCACTTGGTCTTTGATCCACTTAGTAAAGAAGAACAAGAGGTTAGATTTAAGCATAAAGAAGTTACTGTAGAGGATGTTAGAAAAGCATTGGTTTACATGATCATATTGGATGAGTTGCCATATCAATTTGTAGAGAGACCTGGATTTAGGTATTTTATGTCGGTTGTCATGCACCTCTTTCGTATACCTTCTCGTACTACTGTAGCACGAGATTGTTACCAGCATTACCTTGATGAAAGAACAAAATTGAAAGATTTTCTAAAAAATTCTTGTCAAAGAGTGTGTGTAACTACTGATACTTGGACTTCAATCTAAAAGATAAATTACATGTGTCTCACCGCCCATTTTATTGATGACAATTGGAGACTACAAAAATGAATCTTGATCTTTTGTCCTATTTCAAGTCATAAAGGGGAAGCTATTGGCAAAGCTGTTGAGGATTGTTTGAATGCGTGGGATTTAGGTGGTAAATTATTTACTGTTACAGTAGATAATGCAAGTTCAAATGACGTTGCATGTGCTTATTTAAAAAGGGTTGTCAAGAAGAATGGTGGTATTGGTGATGGTAAGTATTTGCATATGAGATGTATAGCTCACATTGTTAATCTTATTGTTTGGGATGGCCTTAAGGATCATGGAAAATACATTGATAAGGTACGTGCTGCAGTTAAGTACGTTAGGAACTCCTCTGCTAGAGTTGCCTTGTTTAAAGAACAAGTGGAGAGGGGTAAAATTGAGTGTCGTTTGTCATTGTCACTTGATGTTGCTAAGAGGTGGAATTCGGTCTATACAATGCTTGATAGAGCTTCAAAATATAAAGATATATTTGGTCGAATAGGACTTCCTCTTGTTTTGGAACCCGAGAACTTGGGTCCTATTGATGATGATGATTGGGATAAGCTTGAGAGGCTTGTTGTATTTTTAAAGGAGTTTTATGATTTAACACATCGTATCTCAGGTTCATTGTATGTAACTAGTAACTCTCTCTTCTTTCAAATTGGTCACACCCATGATTTGCTTATTGAATGGTTTAAAAATGATGATCCTGAGTTTAAGACAATGGCCTTCCAAATGAAGGCGAAGTATGATAAATATTGGGGCGATGTGGATAAAATGAATATGTTGATTTATTTGGCTGTTATCTTGGATCCAAGTTTCAAATACCTTAGGGTGAGTATTGCTCTTTATAGTATGTATGGGAAAGAAGAAGGAGAAACAGTTTGCATATGAGATGTATGATGAGTATAGGCGTATTTATGCACCTGTAGCTATAGGCGGTGACAGTGGTGAAGTCGGAAATAATATGTCTAATGCATCATCAACAAGCTCACGATCCGCCTTGCGATATATGAGTAACATTGAAGAACAAGTCAAGAGGCAAATGAGTGGGGCTAATCGCCTTATTAGAAGCGAGTTTGATCGTTACTTGAATGAACAAAAAGGAGATGATGAAGAGAAGGATATACTAGCTTGGTGGAGAGGAAATGGAATTAGATTTCCTATTTTGGCACATATGGCTAAAGATGTGTTGGCTATGCCAATATCGACGGTAGCATCGGAGTCCGCATTTAGTGCTGGAGGTCGAACTCTTGATCCGTTTAGAAGTTCTTTAGCGCCAAAGGTAAAATTTATTTTTGTAATAAAAATGATTGATCTAATATTTACCCATTTAAACATACATTATTAATGTATTGATGAAGTTATTTTCTTGTTTTTAATTGTCTAAGATGGTGCAAGCTCAAATATGTGCGCAAGATTGGATTCGAGCATCAATTCGGGAATCTCAACTTAACATGGAAGAAAACTTGGATGAACTAGAGAAACTAGAGAAAGGTAACAAGTTTTTTCATGTTGTGCTTGAACTTATTAATTTATCTAGTTTGGTGTTGAACTTCTAGTATTAAACTTGAAACTTTATTGATGTTCCACTTATATTTTATTGATTTTTTCTATTACAGATTATGAGAAGATGAGCTTGGACGATGTAACAATCTACGTCACCTAAGAATCTAAGATGGTTTTAGTTTAATATTAAAATTGTGGAACGTTTTGTAAATTTGCCGTTTCGACTTTCGGACTTTTATTTTCTTGAACATGGTTGTTATTTTGGACTTTTATTTTCTTGAACATTGTCATTATTTTGGACTTCAATTCCTTCATGTATGCAAAGTGCAACATAGAAGTTGTTGTACAGCAAGGCAGTAAGCAGTAGCAGGAAGCAGTAAATGTCAAAACCGGGCCAACCGGTCCGGTCCGGATCGGACCCGGTATTTTTCCGGGCCGGACCAGGGTCAAGAATTTTGGTTTCCGGTCCGGGTCCAGGGTCAAGGATTTTGACGATTTCGGATCCGGGTCCAACCGGGTCCGGTCCGGGTCGGACCGGTTGCACAGCCCTACGAAAAAGTGATGAATTTATTACATATAAAGATATTAAAGTTATCCCACATCGACAAATTACAATAAGTGATGAAATTCTATATTATAAATAAGAGTAATCATTCGTCCTTGGATATCCACCAAAAATCTTTTGGTTCATAAAGAACTCTTAAGATTATAACCTTAAATAATTATCCCACATCGAAAAATTATGATGGAGTTTTGGAATTCTATAATATAAATAAGAGTAAGCGAAAATTACACATTACAACCTTATAAAAATCAGTTTTTTGTAATTACAACCTTATAAAAATTTTCTTTTCGATTACTACCTAATAAAGCACTTTTCATTTGCAATTGCTACCTTTAATGAACTCCGGTGGGTTAGTAAGCTAATTTCCGTCCCAAATTAGATTACGTCTAATTTTGTGACCATTTTGCCCTTGACTCTGTATACTCTTTCCCCAACCTTTATCTCTCTTACAACACTTCTTAAAAATTGTATTGCTCTTCAATTACTTCACTCTTCAATTCAATTTTTGCAGTCTTCAATTTATTCATCCTCTCTCTATCGTTTATACCTCTTCTTTATTTTCGCCGCCATTAGTGCCTGTAGTTTATTGTTGTGTACGAACAAGATATGTAACCCTAATTCACGATTCTGTACTTTGCAAAATTTCTGTTAACCTAGAAATTAGGGCTTGTGGAAATTTAGGGTTTATCCCTAATTCCCTTTATTATTCGTCTAAATGTTGCAAGTTAACGGTGAATGGTTGAATATCCATATCTACAAAAAATTGAATAGGAAAAGTAACATAGCAGACATTAGGAGAAACAAAATCAACAACAAATTGGAGAAACCCTAAAAATTGAAATTATTTAATCGACAACCACATTTGGCTCTCAACATGCTAATGAACTACAATAACACTATAACTACACTTAATTCATATTAGAAAGACTAAAATTAAATGCAAATCTGGGTTTCGTGTGAAGAATCGATTCAAAACCCTAAATTAACGAAAAACCACTAAACTAACGAAAAAACCCTAAATTAACACAGGATTTGGGGCTACTTGCTTGCAGATATGTCGTTCCCTTCAATTGCGCCAGAATTTGGTATGAATTTTGGATTCAATTGGAAAATTAATTAGGGTTTAGTGGATGATGATTGAAGAGGAAGGTACGGAGTGAGTAGTGTAGGAGGTGAGTAAAAGGGGTTAAAGGAGTAAAAAGAAGATTTTAACATCAAGGGTATTTTCGTCATTTAACAACTTCGCTAACGGAAAATAGCTTACTAACCCACCAGAGTTCATTAAAGGTAGCAATTGCAAATGAAAAGTGCTTTATTAGGTAGTAATTGAAAAGAAAATTTTTATAAGGTTGTAATTACAAAAAACTGATTTTTATAAGGTTGTAATGTGTAATTTTCGCTAAGAGTAATCATTGTTTTTGAATATCGACCAAAAAACTTTTGAGTCTTAGAAAAACACTTAGTATGACTATGAACTAAAAATTGTTCCACATCAAAACAATTAAAATAAGATTATGATTATATATTATAAATAAGAGTAATCATGTGTTTTTTGGGTCTTTAAATGAGCTCTTATGACAGTAAATTATCTCACATCAAAAAAATTATGATAATGGAATTTTATATTATAAATACAAATAATCATTCCTTTTTAAATATGAATAAAACAAACTTTGGAGTCTTAGAAAATATTTTAATATGACTACTTGAATAACATAATCTCACATCGAAAAATTATACTCCCTTCATTCCATTTGATTATTTGCATTTGCTTTTTGGACACTATTTATAGGTGAGTGAAAACGTCAATGTAACTAAGTGTAATCATTCCTCCAAATTATAATGAGGTGATGAAATTCTATGTTTTAATAAGTGTAATCTTTCGTCCTTAACTATGACTAATCATTCGTTGTTAGATATCTCCCAAAACTCAATCGAGTCTTAAAACCACTTAAGACTATAAACTCAAGGAAAGTTATTATAAGAGTTCTTAAGACTATATCTAAACTTAAGTCAAAATTATTCTATATCGAAAAATTATGAGGTGATGGAATTTGATATTATAAATAAGATTAATTATTCGTTCTTAAATATTAAAAAAAAAAAAAAATTGAGTCTCACAAAAGTACTTGAGGCTATAAACTTAGGTAAGATTATCTGACATCGAAAAACTATAATAAGGTGATCGAATTTAATTGCTTCATATAAATAAGAGTAATTGCTCATTCTTAAGTTAGATATAAAAACAAACCCCTTTATCCTAACGTTGTCTCACATCGAAAAATTTAAGTCTAGATATTAACCAAAAATCTGAGTTCTAAAAAGTCTTCTTAAGACTATAAACCTAACTAGAATCATCGCATATCGAAAAATTATGATGAGATGATGAAATTCTATATCACAAATAAGAGACATCATTCGTTTTTAGATATTAACAAAAAAAATAGTCTTACAAAAGCTCTTAAACTTATAAATTTAAGTAAAATTATCCCACATCGAGAAATTCTAATAAAGAGGATGAAATTCTACTATATAAATACGGAGTAAAAACAATCATTTGTCTTCAGATATCAACGAGAAATCTTTTGAGTCCTAAAATAACTTTATAAGACTATAAATTTAAGTAAAATTATCCGACTATAAACTTAAGTAAAATTATCCTACATCGAAAAATTATGATGAGAAATTATTCGTTTTTAGATATTAATCAAACATCTTTTGAATCTTATAATACTTCTCTCAAGGGTATAAATTGAAATAAAAAAATATTTCACATCGAAAAATTACAAAAAAGTGATGAAATTCTATTATATAAATAGAAGTAATCATTGTCTCTACATATCAATCAGAAATCTTTTGAGTCTGGAAGAACTCTCAAGATTAAAATTATAAACCTTAATTAATTGTCTCACATCGAAAAATTATGATGAGGTTATGAAATTTTATAATACAAATAAGAGTAATCATTATTTTTAAATATCGACAAAAAAAATTTTGAGTCTTAAAAAAACTCTTAATAAGACTAATAACTTAAAATTATCCCACATTGAAAAAATTAAAATAAGATGATGATTCTATATTATAAATAAGAGTAATCATGTGTTCTTTTGGGTCTTAAAAGATCTTTTAAGACAGTATATTATCTCATATCAAAAAAATTATGATAATGCAATTCTTCACATAAACATAAACATTCCTTCAAGTATCACTAATAAAAAAATTTGAGTATTAAAAAGTTTCTTAATAAGTGTGGACATGACATAGGTTCACCCCGACGCGGCCACGCGCGGGTTTGGGTAGGCGAATGAACCTCCATATGAAACGGATCGAATTGAAATTTAGGTCTATGTGGAGTCGCCACCGAATTTTGTGGTTATTCGGAACCATTCGAGCCCACTCTATGTCGTAGTGGTCCGTATACAAAATACGGCCCATTTCCGATGTCAGAGTTTATTGGGCTCGTCCCTTTGCATTTGATACCAATACCGACATTATCGGATATGTGTATTGAATGACTCTCGTGCGCCAACGGTTTCGGGCATCCGGAAACCGAGGTTCTGAGTAAGGGGTGAGGGTACGTGTTGGGAAGCCCACAAAGGACACCCAACCCCGCCCGCACATTAGCGGCCTCTACTAAGAATTCGAATGACTTACAATACGCGCGCTAGTTAAACGGGAAAACGATATGCAAAGAGTATTTTCCCTAAACATGTGAATTGAATTGAAAAGGGTTTCTATGTCGATTTAATGCAATTAATTCTACGTCAAAGTGGAATTTTAGCATGCGGGTTCATTTTAGTAAAATAAAATAAACGACAAAAATCGACAAAAGAAACAATCAAACCGTTAGTAACGATGTAACGAGTAATAAATTGAATAAAGATATAGATGTGATGAATGCATGATTTTGGAAAGAATAGTAGGTCACGTGATGGATTAACACGTGTTGACCGAGGTCAAGGAAAAAAATATATCGAGATCTAAAAAAAATGTTTAGTCTAAAAAAAATGATGTTCGAAGAATAATAATAAAAAAGAGCGAAATTGTTTTCTTCGGAAAATTGATGATTTTATTAAATCGCGTACAAATATTGCGTAATTTGCACTCGACTTAATATTTTCGATATTCGTCGTATTCAATATTCGATTATGAAATCGATATTAAATACTTGGAATAATTTATACTCAATTTTAATTTTGATGCTCGTCATATCCCATATCCGATTATGGAATCGATATGGAATACTAGAGTGAAAAAATAAAGAAAATAATATAAGTCGTTTTAAATTAACTAGCACGATATAAATTTTCTCCGCGTTTATTAATGTCGTAATTAATCCAATTGAATTAGAGGACATC
Source organism: Agrostemma githago (assembly GCA_958450325.1). NCBI lineage: Eukaryota > Viridiplantae > Streptophyta > Magnoliopsida > Caryophyllales > Caryophyllaceae > Agrostemma > Agrostemma githago. The sequence continues at coordinate 50,093,586 of OY288246.1, read as the reverse complement.
TATATTAGCATCAACGAAAATCGTGTTAATTAATTTATTTGACTAAATCATTAGATTCGACATCCAATTATGGAATTGGTATCGAATCTAATAGATCGATACTTTAATTAAAAAAAAAAAACTCGACTTGATTCCCTCCGCATCCCGACATCATAATTAATTCTTGCGAATTGTTTGATGTCGGATCCGCATCAACGGGTTTCGACCCTTATTAAATATAATGCTTGTTTTTGAAAAATAATGTAAATATGCGACTAATGATAATGATGCAAACGAAATAAAAAAATATTGTTTAAGTTAACTTATCTCAATAATCAAATAATCGGGGTATTGGAACAAGCGACCGTCAACGCTGTGTGCAGTACACTTGTATATTCGTGTTTCCTTATTCCGATACCCCTCTTATTCGACACAAATCGATAAGTATTTTAATGTTTTGTATTAGTATTATCGATATTATGATGCAATAAAGGAAAAAATAAAAAAATAAAAAATAAAAAGTAAGAAAAAGCGAAGAAGATGACGAGAGGAAGAGAAGAAGGAGAGAACGGGGTTTTGACACCCTCAACCTACATGTTCTTGTTTCGGATCGATCTCGTAACCGTGGCTTTAACACAAGAGTCTTCGAGGTTTTATGGAGGTTAAGTTATGGTGGCTCGGGATTGATTCCTAAAACTAGGTTTAGGTTTTTTTTTGCTAGTGTGGAATTGCTAGGGTTTGATTAGGGTTTGTAATAGATGTTGTATGTGTGTGTAGGGTTGCTCTAGGGTTTTTTTCAATGTCAAAGTGTGTTGCACGAGGGTGTTTATATAGGCATGGTCATGCACTTTGGTGTCTAGGGTTTTGCCTTGACGGACTTGACCTGATGGCCCGTCTGAAGATGGACTGTTGGTTTTGCTTCTTGAGTTGGACTTTTGATGTTGTGAATGGTTGTTTTGTATGTCTCGGAAACGACCTTGACCAGGGTTGACCCAATCGCAAAAAATCGGTTTTAATTCCGTTGTCGGTTTTGGCCCAAATTAGTCTTGTTTGGCTCGGAACGGTCCGCTGGGCCTGGATTCGAGGTTGATTTTGTGAGATTTGTACTCTGTAAGTGTGTTAGCCAGCGATTAATGGATTTGAGCCCGTATCCGAGCGCATAGAAGCACGTTAGCGTCCGATCATCATCGGGTGTTTTTTGGAAACTGCCATAGACACCTGGCAGTCAAAATGCAGGTGTCTACAGAGCCCCCACTCTGACTGAGGCTTGGACAAGGCGAAAGTCAGAGTAGCTACCAAGTCAATTAAGACCTGGTAGACTTCCGATCGGGTCGTTTATAGTCCATTAGACTTGCGTAAAGGGCTCGCCAGCCACAAGACAGAAATCATACCTGTGCTTGATGACAGTACCTCCGTGGGGAATTTGGACTTGTCGCGTAAGTCCTGGGTGCGCCTGTGTGTAGGCCCATCCCATTAGATACCACCGTTGGCTTCCGCTGGGGAGGTATAGTGGGTTGCACGTCCCTGTTTGAGTCGTACCTGTATAAGTCACATAAAATGCATGCAACACGTAGGTAGCAAAATGACTCGCGCTGGAGGAAAATGATTTTTTGAAAACTTGAATTTTGAAATCTTGAAAATTTGAGATTTTTTGAATTTTGGAAACTTTGAGATTTTTTACTCCTAACAAAGATTAGGAAAGTAATTTGCAGTTTAAATAAATCGAAATTTGACCTTGTCGAAAAGGATCTTTTTTCGAATGGCTAGATTTGCAAATTTCAAAGTGAAATTTGAAGAGAGAGGCCTACCGACAGACTCGACTCTGGACGTGACCGGACGAGTTGACTGACACGACTGGACTCTCGAGGGGTTGGACCGTGACTCGGTAGGGGTGTGGGCCGCCTAACAAGACTCTTAAGTTGCGCTATCCCATAGCCTAGGCGAGTGGCAACACGGTCGCACATCGAAACGGGATAGATATGCTTTGGGGGGGATTGCAGTAGCCTGTAATGAGACTGTTTTAGTCTGGTGCCCCTCTGGATTTCTGATTTTTGGGTACATTTCCAAAGTGGGTATTGCCTCGAGTCCTGACAGATTCTTGTCTTCGACTGAGCCGAGTACTAGGACACACTATAGAAAGGAGGCTAGATTTTGGAAGTATTTGGATTATGTGAGTGGAAGGAGAACTTCTGTCTAATAGAAGCTCCCAGGACGACAAAGCTAGCTACTGAGAACATGACAGTGTCGTGACCGGAGTGATGGCGCTTTTTGAATGTGTGTCAATGTGAGTGGTTGTGCCTCTGTTGAAAGGCTGCCTACGTATTCACGTGTGGTGAAATCAAACCATGCCGTAGTTCAGTGGACTGGAAGATGTATTATGGCGCCTAGTTTATTAGGGCTTTGTGTGTAACTAGCCATAGCGATGGTGTAGGCTAGGTGTATTCCCAATGATGTCTTGATCAAAGGGCTAGAATGGTTAGGATGTTAATCCTGTGACTGTGAGCGTTCTCCGGGGTAGCCCCCAGAGGTGGTGTGAACTATTTGGGCATGTTCTATGCCGACTGCAAGTTGAGTTCCCGTGTTTGGAGTTGGTAACTGGTTTGGATGGAATTTTAACGAGTTTTGTTCTCGGGATTTTTAACGAGTTCTGCTCTCGGGGAATTTTAACGAGTTTTGTTCTCGGGATTTTTAACGAGTTCTGCTCTCGGGGAATTTGATGTTTTTGGAAATGTGGTGCTAGGAAGTAAATGGCTTTGATGACTCGAAATCTGGAGCTCGGTTCTGTGGAGCTAAGGCTTCAAGGGCTGGTTTGATAATGTGGGATCTGGTTTTGATGACTCGAAATCTGGAGCTCGGTTCTGTGGAGCTAAGGCTTCGAGGGCTGGTTTGATAATGCGGGATCTGGTTTCCATGTCTGACCCTAATTGTTAGGGGTATCCTATGGAGCTTGAATCCTCAAAATTCCGGGCTGTCTCTGGCCTGGGTCTCGGGAAGGTCTTGAGGGTTGTAATGTGGGAAGGCTGAGTGTGGTGTTAGCTGACCAGCTTGATTGTTACTCTCCTATTGGATGACATGGATAATTTTGAATTTGACCGTACCGCGGTCAAAGGATTTTCACTTGAGTTGACCGTTGACCACGGTCATGGGTATTTGATTTTTGATTGACCTCTTAGCCGCGGTCATGGGTTTTGATAGTTTTGACCGTACCCTGGTCGTGGGGCTTTCCCTTGAATTGACCGTTGACCACGGTCATGGGTATTCTGAATTTTTTTTGATGATGACCTGCTTTTTTTTTTTGGCCTTTTGCTTTTTTTCCTCATGGACTTTCGATTTTTTTTGTGTCCAGTTTTCTCTTTTTTTTTGATGGTCTTCTTTTTGTTTTGGCCCTTTCTTTTTTTTGATGGCCTTCTTTTGTTTTTTTTTACTTTTGATTTTTTTTTGCCCAGTGTTTTTTTTTTGCCGGTCAGACTAACACCTAAGGTAGGGATTGGTCAGTCTTATTGGAGGGGTATTTTATGGTGGGAAATGGGCTTGCCTCCCGTCTTGAACCCAAACTAGGAGATTACCTAGATTTGTCATAGGATTCGGTACCGCTCCTGCTACGGGTAGTTATGTGGTTTTTCTATACCAGACACGGAATAGGTAAAAAAAAGAACACGGGCTCGGTTTCCTGCAGTCATTATAGATGTGCCCATAATAGTCACGTGCGTGTGCTCACAGTGTATGATGGTGTTCATCATGTTCTCGGAAACACATAAGGAAAATATATATGAGAAAGAATATTGAAAGCTGATTTTATTGAATTTTGAAAAAGAGGACAGAATACAACTGAATCTGACTCTGACTCTGATTTTGACTTTGACTTCGACTTTGAAGGGAATAGTACATCCTAGACTCGGACTCAGACTCGGACTCAAATCGGATCCGGACTCTCGGATAATGTTGTCATTAGTCGTCGGCTTCTAAGGACTCGAGTTGATGTCCAGTATAGCCTTTAGTATCAACTTCACCCAGATCTTCATTATGTCGAAGATCGTCTTCAATCCTAATGCCCATTTCGGTAAGTACGGCAAGGTTTGAAATGCCGGCATACCTAAGATGGACGCGGTAAGAAGGCAGGAGGTTGTTGACGAAGGCCTCCACTAGCGTCTTCTCGTTGGGCTTGTTTACCAACTTTACACTCTCGGCCCTCCATCTTTGAAGATATTTAGTGAACCCTTCTTTCGGCTCTTGGGCCATGACTTCCAGAGTACGCATTGTAGTCTGGATCTCGATATTATCGGCGTAGTTCCGAGCGAACTCTGTTGCCACATCATCCCAAGTCGGGTATTTCTTGGAATCGAGCCTGTAGTACCAGGCTTTGGGGTGCTTCTGGAGGGAGGAAGGGAATAAGTGCTTAAACATGGTGGACTTTACCCCTTTGACTGCCATGAAGTCTTTGAAGGCCCGGATATGATGGACCGGGTCTTCGGTACCCTCAAACATAGGAATTCCCGTCAAGTTGAGGTTGGCCGGTAGCTCGTTACTCAAAGGTGAATAAATGCGAGCATTTTCGGAGTGGATTGAGTTGCTTGTTGATAAGTGAACTTGCTCCTCGAGCCTGCGAACAACACTGACCAATTCGGCTATGGGCCCAGTGGACTCAGCTCCTTCAACTAGAACCGTTTTCTCTACAGTGCTCAGGCGAGTGTCCAAAGTTGCTTGGTTAGCAAGGATGGAGGTCAGTTGAGTCTCGATTTTGGTTAGGGCATCTTTCAATTCTTCCATCTTGCGTTGATGTCGGGTTGCGGGCGGCCTGTTTGTAAGAGCACCACGTAATCAGAGAGGTTGCTTCGGAACTCAAACTCACCAAGGCATGGGAAATAGTGTAAGAGGAGGGACGACCTCAGTTTGACTCGGGTTAGACTCCCCTAAGACAAATGTGTAGGGTACGATTCTCGGAGTGACTGTGATTAGTCATTCCGTCGGAGAATAGCCCCCAAGTGAGGCTAGGGACTCAGATGGTGTGGCATCTGAGTGACTCGAAAGTGGGTTATGTGAGACACGTGTAAGACATGACCCTTAGAGCAACCGTGATTGATCGCCCTGCTAAGGGGTAATCCCCGAGTGGGATTGAAGATTTTGTTAAGACTCGAGTGTGGGACGAGTGACCCTTAGACGTAAGGACCGTGAACCTTTTGTTATAGGGCTATGCCTTGTAAAAGGTTGACTCGGAAAAGACACCTAGACGGGTGACTTGCGAAAGGTGGGCCTTCCTTAGGATTTGGCTATGTGGGCCGAGTCCCGTCCGAAGGAAGGTTCATGTGAGACATCCCCAAACTTTTAGACTCGAGTGTGTAGACGGGCCTTCCTTTGTAGGAGTATGTCCTACGTAGGTGGGCCTTGCCTTAGTCTAATAAGGCGAACTGGGATAGGGAAGAAACTCGTGATGTAAGATCGACGGAGTTTCGACGCTAAAGACCTTGACAACTTAAGACTCGACTCGACACTGCTAAATACGGGAAGTCCTAAGAGGAGGGAGGTTTTTTAAAATTGATGGTTTTTGAATAAGGACCGAGTGGACTCGGTGAATGGCCCAAATTTCTGAAAAAGAGGACAAAAAGTCATTGGGCCACGAGTTTTGAAAGTTCGAGTTTTGATTTGGGCAGCATACCGGCTAGAAAATAGGCTATTTTGAGTAAAATCATAAGTCCTGAATTCGGTATGTCCTGGGTTTTGAAAATCGAATATCTTGAAAAGGAGGATGTAATTTTTGAAAAGTTGATATTTTTTGAAAATGACTCGGAAACCATGTAGCACGTAGTCACACAAGCATTATAACGACGTCATGTATGCTCTACACTAAGTCTCGGTCGGTCTGCAAGGGTCTATACCAGTGTACATAGTCTAGACGTTGATCGGGACGGACTCTCTAAGTCGAGTTGAGCTTAGAACATGCCGCGAAACCCACTCGAATCGACTATGGACACCTTTTGACATATCCATGTTGGAGTACATCAATGGTATAGTGGGACGTCGGTCACCAGTACCTGCCCGGGAAAATATGGGTTATGCATGAACCGTAAAACTAACACGCGCATTGTATTTGTCAAACGATTTCTATTCGAGTCTCACCCTGAGGATGCCGATGGTAAGTCACGCATCAGTTAATCCCCAGCGGAGTCGCCAAATTGTGGACATGACATAGGTCCACCCCGACGCGGCCACGCGCGGGTTTGGGTAGGCGAATGAACCTCCATATGAAACGGATCGAATTGAAATTTAGGTCTATGTGGAGTCGCCACCGAATTTTGTGGTTATTCGGAACCATTCGAGCCCACTCTATGTCGTAGTGGTCCGTATACAAAATACGGCCCATTTCCGATGTCAGAGTTTATTGGGCTCGTCCCTTTGCATTTGATACCAATACCGACATTATCGGATATTGTGTATTGAATGACTCTCGTGCGCCAACGGTTTCGGGCATCCGGAAACCGAGGTTCTGAGTAAGGGGTGAGGGTACGTGTTGGGAAGCCCACAAAGGACACCCAACCCCGCCCGCACATTAGCGGCCTCTACTAAGAATTCGAATGACTTACAATACGCGCGCTAGTTAAACGGGAAAACGATATGCAAAGAGTATTTTCCCTAAACATGTGAATTGAATTGAAAAGGGTTTCTATGTCGATTTAATGCAATTAATTCTACGTCAAAGTGGAATTTTAGCATGCGGGTTCATTTTAGTAAAATAAAATAAACGACAAAAATCGACAAAAGAAACAATCAAACCGTTAGTAACGATGTAACGAGTAATAAATTGAATAAAGATATAGATGTGATGAATGCATGATTTTGGAAAGAATAGTAGGTCACGTGATGGATTAACACGTGTTGACCGAGGTCAAGGAAAAAAATATATCGAGATCTAAAAAAAAATGTTTAGTCTAAAAAAAATGATGTTCGAAGAATAATAATAAAAAAGAGCGAAATTGTTTTCTTCGGAAAATTGATGATTTTATTAAATCGCGTACAAATATTGCGTAATTTGCACTCGACTTAATATTTTCGATATTCGTCGTATTCAATATTCGATTATGAAATCGATATTAAATACTTGGAATAATTTATACTCAATTTTAATTTTGATGCTCGTCATATCCCATATCCGATTATGGAATCGATATGGAATACTAGAGTGAAAAAATAAAGAAAATAATATAAGTCGTTTTAAATTAACTAGCACGATATAAATTTTCTCCGCGTTTATTAATGTCGTAATTAATCCAATTGAATTAGAGGACATCTATATTAGCATCAACGAAAATCGTGTTAATTAATTTATTTGACTAAATCATTAGATTCGACATCCAATTATGGAATTGGTATCGAATCTAATAGATCGATACTTTAATTAAAAAAAAAAACTCGACTTGATTCCCTCCGCATCCCGACATCATAATTAATTCTTGCGAATTGTTTGATGTCGGATCCGCATCAACGGGTTTCGACCATTATTAAATATAATGCTTGTTTTTGAAAAATAATGTAAATATGCGACTAATGATAATGATGCAAACGAAATAAAAAAATATTGTTTAAGTTAACTTATCTCAATAATCAAATAATCGGGGTATTGGAACAAGCGACCGTCAACGCTGTGTGCAGTACACTTGTATATTCGTGTTTCCTTATTCCGATACCCCTCTTATTCGACACAAATCGATAAGTATTTTAATGTTTTGTATTAGTATTATCGATATTATGATGCAATAAAGGAAAAAATAAAAAAATAAAAAATAAAAAGTAAGAAAAAGCGAAGAAGATGACGAGAGGAAGAGAAGAAGGAGAGAACGGGGTTTTGACACCCTCAACCTACATGTTCTTGTTTCGGATCGATCTCGTAACCGTGGCCTCGTAACCGTGGCTTTAACACAAGAGTCTTCGAGGTTTTATGGAGGTTAAGTTATGGTGGCTCGGGATTGATTCCTAAAACTAGGTTTAGGTTTTTTTTTGCTAGTGTGGAATTGCTAGGGTTTGTAATAGATGTTGTATGTGTGTGTAGGGTTGCTCTAGGGTTTTTTTCAATGTCAAAGTGTGTTGCATGGGGGTGTTTATATAGGCATGGTCATGCACTTTGGTGTCTAGGGTTTTGCCTTGACGGACTTGACCTGATGGCCCGTCTGAAGATGGACTGTTGGTTTTGCTTCTTGAGTTGGACTTTTGATGTTGTGAATGGTTGTTTTGTATGTCTCGGAAACGACCTTGACCAGGGTTGACCCAATCGCAAAAAGTCGGTTTTAATTCCGTTGTCGGTTTTGGCCCAAATTAGTCTTGTTTGGCTCGGAACGGTCCGCTGGGCCTGGATTCGAGGTTGATTTTGTGAGATTTGTACTCTGTAAGTGTGTTAGCCAGCGATTAATGGATTTGAGCCCGTATCCGAGCGCATAGAAGCACGTTAGCGTCCGATCATCATCGGGTGTTTTTTGGAAACTGCCATAGACACCTGGCAGTCAAAATGCAGGTGTCTACAATAAGACTACACACTTAAGTAAAATAATCTCACATCGAAAAAATATAACACGGTGTGATGAAACTCTATATGCTAACATCGAAAAATTATGATGAGGTACTGAAATTCTCTACAGTATTATTACTAAGAGCGTCCTTATTTATCAACCAAAACTATTATAAGTCTACTTAAAAAAACTTTTAAAATTAAATACAAAATTATTCCACATCGAAAAGTTATGATTAGGTGATTTAATTTTATATTATAATTAAGAAGATTAATCATTCATTCGTATATATAAAAAAAGAAGTCCAATGTCCTTAACTTAGATATAAGAACAAACTCTTTTGAGTCTTAAAAAGAACTTTTAAAATCATAAACTTAACTAAGTAAATTATCTTACATCGAAAAATTATAATAAGGTAATCGAATTTTATTAGATAAAAATAGAAGTAATAATTCGTCATAATTATGGTAAAATGGTGGAATTTCATAGAAAAGTTATAATAAGGGATTTTGTACCTGGTATCACCGTGTTTTTAGTTTTTCTATATGATACCCCTGCACTTTTATAATCTCACATGGTACCCCTTACTTTTAGGAACGAAAAACGTCATTAAGGGTATAAAGACATATAATACGCTAAAAGTAAATTATCTCACATCGAAAGTTTATGATGCGGTGATGAAATTCTCTATTATAAATAAGAGTAGTCATTCGTCAAATTATGATGTTATGAAATTCTATATTATAAACAAGATTTCATACTTCCTCTAACATTCTATCTTCTTACCACTCCAAAATGGCACAAAGCTTTTTGGTTTGGTTAAAATAATGAAAAAATAATAAGGAGATATGGATTGATAATGAAAAATAATGAAAGTGATTCTTCGTTTTTAGATATTAATACAAAATCGTTTGAGTCTTATAGTAGCTCTTAAACCTATAGATTGAATAAAAATTATCTCACATCGAAGAATTGTATTAAGGAATAAATAAAAGTAATCATCGTCTTTAGATATCAATCATAAATCTTTTGAGTCCTAAAAAGAGTTCTTAAAACTATAAATTTAAGTAGAATTATCACATATCGAAAAATTATGATGAGCTGATGAAATTTTATACTATATCATAAATAGGAGAAATCATTCGTTTTAGATATCAACAAGAAAAATCTTTTGAGTCTTATAATACCTCTTAAGGTTAGGGGTGTTCAAAAAGTGACCCGGACCGGCAAACCCGACCGACCCGGACCGTACATTGAGAAATTATAATAAGACAATGAAATTCTATCATATATATAAAAGTAATCGTTCGTCTATAAATATCAACGAGAAATCTTTTAAGTCCTGGCTAAAAAGTATTCTTAAGACTATAATTAAATTCAAGTAAAATTATCCACATCGAAAAATTATAAGTTGATTGACTTCTATTACGAGTATATAATTAAGAGCAATCGTTTGTCTTTATATGTCAATGTTACTCTTTTGAGTTCTAAAAGAATTTTTAAGACTATAAACTTAAGTAGAATTATCCCACATCGAAAAATTATGATGAGGTTATGAAATTATACATCATCAATAAGAGAAATGCTTTGTTTTTAGATATTAATAAAAAATATTTGAGTCTTATAATAGCTCTTAAGCCTATAGATTGAATTAAAATTATCCCACATTGAAAAATTGCATTAAGGTGATGAAATTCTATTATATAACTAAAAGTAATCATCGTCTTTAGATATCAATTAGAAATCTTTTGAGTCTTAAAAATAGTTCTTAAAACCATAAATTTAAATAGAATTATCACACATCGAAAAATTATGATGAGCTGACAAAATTTTATACTATATCATAAATAAGAGAAATAATTCGTTTTAGATATTAACCAGAAAAATCTTTTAAGTCTGTAACAACTTTTAAGGCTATAAATTGAAGCAAAATTATACCACATCGAGAAATTATAATAAGATGACGAAATTCTGTTACGGAGTATATAAATAAAAGTCTGTCAACAAGTAGTTTCACAAATTTATGCAATTATCTGACTTGGTGCATTATCATTTTCACTAAAAATAGGGTCGTGCATCGCACGGGCTTTCCATCTAGATAAATAAAATTGCAATAAGGTGATGAAATTATGTTATATAAATAAAAGTAATCATTGTCTTTAGATATCAATCAGAAATCGTTCTTAAAAATATAAATTTAAGTAGAATTATCACACATCGAAAAATTATGATTAACTGATGAAATTTTATACTATATCGTAAATAAGAAAAATCATTCGTTTTAGATATAAATCAAAAAAAAAAATTGAGACTTATAACAACTCTTATGGCTATAAATTGAAGTAAATTATTTCTACATAGAGAAATTATAATATGTTGATGGAATTCTATTATATAAATAAAAGTCCGTCAACCAATAGTTTCACCAATTTATGCAATTCTCTAACTTAGTCTCATTATCATTGTCAATAAAAATCGGCCCGTGCATCGCACAGGCTTTCCAACTAGTTAAATTATAAAGTAGTATCTACACCACTCTAACCAAATTACAAATTGGAAACGACACCGACCCATCTAAATTATAAAGAGGGACTGACTCAACTTAACTAACAAATAAAAGCAGGGCCGATCCGACTTGATAAATTACATTACTCTGATGACATAACCTACCCAAACACGACTAACCTGACAGCACTACATGGCAACCTTAACAATATAAGAACATCAGGAGTACGCTCAACAACGACAACAACGCCAACCTTACTCGACAACAATGATAACCGACTTGATTACTCAACCCGACAACAACACTACAACAAGGACCCTAATCATGACGGCATCGCAACACAACAACGTCAACAAGAGTTTGACGTTAAAAACCCCTTTCCCACACAACCATTACCCGATTCTCGCAACAGCCCCCCTTACCACGACAACCTTAACACCACCCGACACCAAAAACAACCACGACAATAACAAAAAAATCCTTAAGGGTAAACATAGACACATACCAGGCTAAAACGACTATCCGACGTGGGGGAAAATACAGGGGAGCGGAAGGCCGCATGTTCCGGCCGCAACCAAGGTGGCTGTCCTAACGTGGTTTGGTTATAGCACATGCACGACATCCGGTAAAGGCTAAGGAGTAGCGTTATGCTGGTGGTGACGGTGTGGGTTGGTGATGGAGGTGGTGGAGTCAGCCTCAGCTTTGCCCATCGTGGGTCCAGGCCTTGTACTGGAGGTTAGCTGCTATTCTCGTCTTTGTATTTTGAGTTCTACTTAGTTTGACTTAGCTTCGCTAAAGGTGTTTTGGGATTTTGCAGGCTTGTATCTATTCCTACTTCCCTTGTTTGGCACCTAAAACGGTGCGGGTTCATCCGACAAAATTCCCGGCGGGGATCGAGTGAAGGTTGGCTCAGCCTAAGAGTACAATCAGCTACTACGCGTCGGAGAACGTGCTGGTTAACAAGCTACGCCTCGAGGATGTGAGTTTTCTCTTTATAGCCTGTTTTATTTTGTAGCCACCAAGGTTTAGGATTTATTGAGATGTTGGTTTTATTTGTGTAGTTTGTGCCCCGTCCTTGGGCCAATTATGAGGGTGTGCCGGAGTACGTGGTTGCGGATTTGAGGCCTCAGAGCTATAGGAGGATTCTCCTTCCTACGTTGTTTCGCCCGGTTTGGTATCTGGGCGAGCGGTTGGTGCGTCAGTGCTTATATGACGACTTTAGGGTGCCGGTTGATCCTCCCCGGACCATGTTTAGACCACCGACCACTGCAGAGGTCCTCGAGGGTAGGGATGGAGAAGGAGGTGATGCGCTCCTGGTGCCTGGTGCCTCTTATCTGTCTCATGTCAGCCAGCGGCTAGCTTGCCACCGCCTCATGGTAAGAGCTTAACCTTTGGTTCTAAAGTTTGTATCATCTAGTGTTTACTTGCTCCTGACTGGCCGATTTGCTTCTCTCTCAGCTGGCCGACCCGGCTGATGCTATTAAGCCCCCAGACTTCCCATTGACGCTGCTTAGGATAGATGCAGCTGGGGTTGCTTTCACTAAGCCTCTCCCCCCGTGTTCTGCCGAGGAGATAAAGGCTGGGATGGAGTGGCGTGACCGGGTATACCGGGTAAGTTTCAGTTTCTGTTTTGGGTTCGGGTTCTAAGAGTTAGGATTTGTTTAGATAATTTGTGTGGTTTCACCTTTCAGATTTCGTCGGCTTCCCATCAGCGGTTATGGCAGGCCGCCAACTGCTTCCGAGCCTATGCCTCGAGAATCCCCCGTGACACTTCGAGGCCTCAATCGGTGAGTGTGTGTACCTAGGGTTGGCTCTTAGATTGTTTGTGTGTTTTCCTCAAATGCGGGTTATGCTTGCAGGACATTTCCGATATGGTGGAACAGCTGGAGACTCGGGTGACCGAGCTTGAGGCGGAAACGGCTGAGGCGCGACAGCTCCTGTAATTTTAGGCCAACGAGATTGCTCAACTTAAGGAGCGGCTGGCTTGGTCCCAGGGCGAGACCTCCGTGCAGAGTGAGGCTAGGCATCGGGTTGAGAGGGAGAGAGAGGCTAAGGCTGAGGCTACGGGTCACGTCACGGGTACTACCGAGGATGTTGGAGGGATTCCCGAGACGACTACCTTGGATATGTTGTTGGGGATGGACGGTAGTGAGTCTCCTACCTTTGTTCTAGAGGACCTAGGTTTGGCTGACAACCTTGGTGAGCTCGTGATAGCCATTGGTGTGGCTTCTAGGGGTCCTCCCTAGTCTATAAACTCGATTTGTGTATGACTTTGTATGTTTTGTATATTTTCTTGAGATTTATAGTATTTGAATTAGTTGGATTAGTCTTCTGTTTTCTTTTGGTGAATTGTTTACCTAGATTGACAAGTAATCACTTCGCCTTCATTTTAGTTGCGATTTAATCTTAGTTTAGGATGCGTTGGGGTTGCACTAGAGTACGAAAACAGTTTTTCGGACGTTTTGAAATGTGTTAGTTTGGGCCGGGAATCGGATCAGATAGTACGTCGATTAAAATGTTTTGACTCGAGACGGGCGAGATGTAAGGCGTTAACGTGCTCTGACCGAGTGTATTTGAAGACAAGTGTAGTTGTTTTGACGTTCATAACGAGGTCGAAACTAAAATCTAGGCAACTTTTGAAAAAAAAAAATTAGACCACTTTTTGCATACTCATAACAGTGCCTTATTAGGTTACAGACGCGACTTGATAATAACCGTTAAAGGTTACAACACGCTTAGGTGGGGTAGCTTATCCCCCTAAAAGAAAAAAAAATGAAAAGATGCCTAAGTTTGGTGTGTCCGGCGGGTGAAAGGTGTCCTTGCAGCTCCTGCATGGGTATTTCGGTCTCTGTAGAGGGTTTTAGTGACTTCGGGAGGTCGTTCCCGACATCCGAGATGTCAGGTAGTAGTTATGGTGACAACACGGGATCGACGTCTCTATTTTTGGGTCGCTTGAGGGGTTATCTGCTTAGGGATAGGCGCCTGGGCTAAGGCTTTCAGGTTCCGGGTTGCTTGGGATCGGGCGGTTGGACACTTGGGCGCCTGGGCCTGGGCGGTTCAAGCCCTGTTTATGGAAATTTTTGTTGTTTCCTAATTGCTGTGAGATTAGGGCTATATATACGGGTTGTGGGTGCTTGTTTTAGACAAACTAGAATATCCGTAGGGTCTAGAATATCCATATTTAGGGTCATGTCAGGTTTCGGAAGTCTCCTAACCGAGTGGGCGGGTTATTTTAAGAAATACGACCCCGAGGTTTGTTCAAATGACGGTTTGTCAATGATCGTTGCGCTGAGTCAAGTCAAGATGCAAGATGACTTCTTATTAGCATGCTCTAATTTTTAGGACTCGAAAGGCCATGTTTTTGCTTTTCCCGGGGGTAAAATTTGTCCTCTCTCCGAGAGCTAGACGCTATAGGTGGGTGGAATTCGGTTCGGCCTTGTGTGCCTTCGGAAGATGATGCTTATGTAGAGCGGTTTTGTCATTTTTTGGACCTTTCTTCGTTGGAGGAGGCTAAAGTTTTCTTTGGTAGAGATGGAATTGATCTAGAGTTGCTTTTTAGGATATTCTCACAGGCTGATTCCTACGATGTTTCAGCTCTAGCATGTAGGCGTGCCTTCAACATTGCGGTGGCTTGTTATTATCTTTTCGAGGATGCGAGGGCACGTGATGGTTGGGGAAATCCTCGGGTTCTGGATGTTGTGATGGGAATGAAACATGGACGATCACCCTCTTTGCTTATTTTGGGTGAGCTTATTCTAGGACTTGATGCTCGTGCCCAGCTCTATGAGGCACCTTTTCAGGGTTCTAGGGTCATTTTACAGGTACTTAGAGTGTCCTGTTTCCTTGTTTCTTGGTTTTTTTGTTGTTCTGGTTTGAAGGTGTGACGTGATGGTAGGATTTTTCGTGGATCCCACCGATCAAATAATAACAGGCTAGCACCTAACGGTAGTTAGGGTAAGTCGGGTCGTGTCCACGGAGACGGTGTTGCAAGGTTTAGACTAGGTCGGCCTAAAACGAGACTATGCTACCAAACAAACACAAAGAGCTATTAATTGGTGAATTATGATGAGAAGAGAAGAAGGAAGTGGGCTAACAATGACTAGACTAAAATGATGCTACAACGGAATAACTAAGATCAAACTAGGAAGCAAACTAGACTAACCGATGACTAACTAATAAGTGGAATCAAATATGGAAAGAAGTGGGTTAGGTCGGGTTCATAAGGGTAGTAGGGTGACTTGGGTGATCAAGGGTGTAGGTGTCTCTTAGTTGCTAGAGTCGGTCCGGGCTGTCGCTACTTAGACCGATGTCAAGGTGGGTTAGCGTTGAAAGCGTCTAAACCCTAGTCCACATGGTATGTATAATGACTATTCTCAACATGACCACATACAAGACAAACAATGAGTAGAGGAAGACTAGCATGAGAAGCATGGCCACTACAACTCAAACAAGCATTTCAACAAACACATGGTGTGCCAAGTATGTGACTAACAACAAAGATTCACCCTTTACCCCTAATCAAACCATAACCACCCATATTCTACCCTTAATCCCCTACTAACCCACAAGAAAACTACTCACTCATAATCAATGATAAACTAACAACAATAAGAGAAAACAACATCACAACCCTAACATCCATTATCAAGAACAATATGAACAAAAACAATAAACACTAAGTAAAGATTCAAACTTGAAATAATAACAAAGAACAAGAGTAAATAAAGTTATACCAACACAAGATGAAGAAAAAGATGCAATCTTGTATAAATAAGAAACCCAAAATAATCCCAAGGTTGTCAAGCTTGGAGAGATCTTCAAGTGTCTTCTTAATACAAGAACTAATTACAACTAGATTAAACTAGGATTAACTAAGGATTAAAGAGAGATTAAATCTAATGTGAGGAACTAAATCTAGGGTTTATAACTTGTAGAGAGGCTTAAGAGAGTCTAATGTAAGGTAAGATACATAAACAATACAAGAGGGAAGTATTTATAGGGGTACAAGAATGAAGGAGGAAGGAAAAGAAGAGGTGCGGCTACAGCTGGTTCGTCCTGACCGGGACGGGATCATCCCGACCGGGACGACCTGTCATCCCGACCGGGACGGGTTGGTCCCGACCGGGACGGCCTGGCAGTGACCCCTTCAAAAGCGCACTTCATCCCGGACGTGATGAGGTGCATACCCGTCGGGGATGAGTCTTGTAGGCCTCCAATATGATCCTTTTGGTTCCTCCTTGCTTCACATGAACTTCTCATCGATTCTCGGGACTCGGGATCGGGTCTCGGAGGCTCGGGATTGGGTCCCAAGGTCTCGGTGTCGAATCCAAGGCATCGAGTGATCGTTCCTCCGCTTCGTTGGCTCCGAAAAGTGTATGTATTGAGTCGGAATCGCTCCAACTCGTCATGAATGGTCTCGGGAACCTGAAACGAGGTAGAGTGATGGTAGGGATTTGTCGTGGATCCCGCCACCAAATAAATAACCGGCGAAACCTAACTAGGGTAGCTAGGGTAAGTCGGGTCGAATCCACGGGGACGGTAAGAGGCGTCTAGACTAGGTCGGCCCAAATACTTGACTAAGTCAACGAGCTAAGCTAGAGAATGATAAGAGGAAGAGAAGACTAGACTAAGACTACGAATAACAACCAAGGAAAACGGGCTAGGGTTAGGTCGGGGTCCAAGGGGTAACGGAATGGCCAAGGAGGAGTTAGAGTGAAAGCGATAGTAGGGTAATCTAGGACACACGACCTAGAGGTTCCTCATGGAACCCATCCGGCGACACACACGACAAAGGAAAGCAAGAAAAACAAGCATTCCAACCTACTTAGTCATTCAAGCATTCCATCAAACACGTAATATGCATCACTCAAGAAGAAACCCAAATCTTCCACCAATTCCTCCAACAAACCCTTAATCATCCAATTAACACCCTAATCACCCTACTAACCCTAGCAAGAACACTACTCTAACATAATCAAACTACAACTAACAAGAACAAGAAGAATCATAACAAGAATCAAAACATCCATAACCAAACTAGTGATAACTATGAACTAAGAACAATAAGATGAACAAAGATTGAAACTTGGATAAATAAACAAGATTAAGAGTAAAAGGAGAAGAAGATTATACCAAACTAGTGAAGAGGAAAGATTGAAACTTGCATTAATGAAGAAAACCCAAAACAAACCACCAAGGTTGTCAAGCTTGGATGGATCTTGAAGAATTCCCTTAATACAAGTACTAAACTAAGATTAATTACTAATTACCGACTAATCTACACTAATCTAAACTAATCTAACCTAAAGTAGTCTAGGGTTTAGTGGGAAGTGAAGAACATCAGCTAAGATTACAAGAGGAGGGGTATTTATAGGGTTACAAATGGAAGGGAGAAGAAAGAAAGTGAAATGCGGGTAACAGCACTTGGTCCCGACCGGGACGGGTCATCCCGACCGGGACGGACCCACCATCCCGACCGGGACGGGTTGGTCCCGACCGGGACGGCTCTGCAGTAGCCTCCTCCAAAGTGCACTTCATCCGCGACGGGATGAGGTGCATACCCGTCGGGGATGGGTCTTGTAGGCCTCCATTATGATCCTTTTGGTCTCTCCTTGCTTCACATGGACTTCTCATCGATTCTCGGGACTCGGGATCGGGTCTCGGGACTCGGGATTGGGTTCCAAGGTCTCGGGGTCGATTCCAAAGCACCGAGTCATCGTTCCTTTACTCCGTTGGCTCCAAAATGTGTATGTTTAGAGTCGGAATCGCTCCAACTCTTCCAAATCGGTCTCGGAAACCTGAAACGAACTAAAGGAAGCATAAGAAGTCCCTAAACCGCTCCCAAAGAGCGATTCTACAAGTAAAATGGGACCAAAACACTAAAAAATAGGCACTACAAACTACACTTATCAACTCCCCCACACTTAACCCTTACTCGCCCTCGAGTAAGCACATACTAACTACTATACTAGCCGAATGGGTATTAGCGCACTCTACGCCCTTTCAACTCACGCGAGTGCACTTAGAGGAAAAGTGCACTCCGCAAGGCAAGTCGGGTCTTGCGACAAAACTGTGGATGCAACCGGACAAAAGACACATAAACAAACAAACACACAAACGAACACACAAAAGGTTGCACCCAAAAGAAAAGAAATACCGCTTCCCTCAAACAAGCGGTGAAAGAAACACCGGTTTAGGACTCGAGGTAAGTGACAACGTTCCCAAGCTATCAATACAAACCGAGGTGGACTAAACCCTAATAGTATGACGATAAAGCAACGAAAACGTTGGTAACTTACCTAGGTTCCTCCTAACCTTCTAAGAACGTACTACGGGACGATCGGCGGAGTGGGAAGTGATGATCCACGGTGTTAGTCGACACTGTAGGTAAGTGAGACCCCGCCCCCTTTAGCGTGAGCCAAGAGGGTCGTCCCATGTCCGAAACCGCCTAACTAGTCCAAGTAAAAAGTGAAAAACATGCAAAATGAGGGAAGACCGACTAATGCCGCTATCATCCTTCCTCGGGACTCGGTCCTTTGGTAGGCTCTTCACGGCAAAAGTCGGAAAAAGGCTTATTTTTGTGAGGTTAAGATCTTTTTGTGAGACGATTTTCTTTTGGCATTTTCTCTTTTCTTATGCATTTTTGCCTTGTTTTGCCATGCCATTCTTTTTCTTCTTTTCTATTTTCTTTTTGGCTTTTGTGCCTTTTCTTTTTTTTTTTCATTCTTTTCTTTCTTTCATTTTCTTTTCTTTTTCTTTTCTTTTTCTTTTCTTTGCCCTTTCTTGGCAAGATTTGGCTTTTTGGTATTTCTTATTGCAAAGAAAGACGAATTCAACAAATTGCAATCTTATTGTGTGGAAATGTGTGGGAGGTAGGGTAATGGGTGAGTCGGGACGGGCCCTTCCCTTCAAACCCACAAAAAGTGGAGAACTTGGACTAATTAAACGATCCTAGACACGGTCACCTAAGGGACGAGACTCGGTAACCAAGGCCTTTTCACACCGTGGGTGGTCATAATGGTCAAAATGCAAATCCCGTAGTAAATCCCTAGTAAGCTAGGTGGACTCAAGGTAAAGGACCAACGAAATCATTGATTTAGGGTCATTCTACTAGATTAAAGTCCAAGACTCGATTTACATTACTAAAAAGGGGTAGTACACACGCACACACTAACCTCTAAACCGGGTTTTCGAAAACCATTTACACACAAGACACACAACAAAACACAAAACAAAGACTCGACAAAAACAAAAGAAAACAAGAAACAAAAGCAACAAAACAAGAACAACACAAAACAAACACATAAAGAACACAAACACCACCCCTATCATTAAACAAGTCTCCAAATCCACCACAATCTTTACAAAGCTCCTCCCGAGCACACATCATCACAAAACTCCTCCAAACTCACAAGAAGCAAAGAGGGAATAAGGGATGAAGAGATGTTACCGAAAGTCTTGAAAGCTCACCAAAGCTAATGGCGATTAGGCAACCTATAAGGAAAAGAGGGGGACAAAACACGCACAACAAAACAAATATACGACACAATGACACAAGAGGAAAACACACAAAAGAAAAATCTTTTTGATTTTTGTAAAAAAAAATCAAATTTTTAGGAATTTTTAAAGATTTTTTTAGAAAAACTACAAAAAATAAAGCTAACTATGCTAGAATACCACTCCCCCACACTTAAGTCGAGCTAAGTCCTCATGCTCGACCGTAGTGCATGGGAGCACAAAAGAAACTACGAAAATAAAGCTAGAAATCAAAAAAAGAAAAGTGGAGAAAAGGGTAGAAGGTGTCCGGCCGGGGTGTAGTCAAGTCACCATGGGCCGAGACAAGAAAAAGATATGGATGGGGGAAGAAAAATAAAAGGAAATAAAACGAAATGGGAGGGGAGGGCTAGGTGTAATCAAGTCACCTAGTCCGGATTCCGCCTAAATCCGACTAAATCCTCAAAAAGAAAGAGTGAAAAACTTGTAAAATTTGGATTTTGAAAATGACTCTCGATGTAGTCACGTCATCGAGAGTCGGGAGCAACCAAAACCAAGGCCTTGAAGGCCACCATGACACCAAGACACAAAAGTGTACAAGGGGAAGGGAATAAACACAAAAGAAAACAAGCTATAAAAGACGGGAAAGAAAAGATAGTTGCCGTACCAATAGGTTAGCAACTCACTCGCTCCATCGTCTCATAGATCAATATAGGCACTCGCTTGTCTTCATCATTGCTATCCCGCTTCAAGCTTGATAGAACCGCATGGTAGAGGTAGAAATGGTGCTAGGGGGTGGGATTTGATGTGAAATCTTTCTAAAGTGAGAAGGAAATGAGGTTAAGGTATGGAAATGAGGTACATGGGTGGTATGATATGAGAAAGGAAGATAGGGAGGTTGGGTGGGGGTATATAATGGCTGGGTGGGCTTGAATGTCGAAGAAGAAGCACCAAAAAGGAGTAGGGGATCATCCCGGTCGGGATGGGTGGTCCCGGTCGGGATGACATACCCGTCCCGGTCGGGAAGCCTCCTTCCCGATCGGGATGACACTCCAGTGAACTCGATTTTTGGCACCTTCATCCCGATCGGGACGGCCCCATCCCGGTCGGGACGACACACCCTTCCCGGTTGGGAAGGTCTTCATGACTCCCATGACCCCAAAAACCGATTCTCTTACTCACATTCCAAGCTCTATCGATAACCACTCCTTTCTAGGAGTCACCTTCACTTCACCTATCACAATAAACTCAAAGTACACATCAAATTCACTCCCTCACATCGCTCATCAAAATACCAAAACAATTACAAGAATCCCACAAAAACAAACAAAATCAAGAAACAAAACACACAAATACAAGCACAAGTACTCTAAAGAAGAGGAAGGGGGAATATACAACATGACGGTTCTTTAGGAACTCCGTCAAACCTAGGATGGTGGACTCTCCTTCAACCGTAGCCCTCAAGGGCATGGAGGAGCAAGTCGAACGCGCTACCGACATCATAGTGGAGGCCCAAGAAGCGCTCGAGCTTTGCCAACCTCCACGGCCTCCATAGTGGAGGCAAGAAGTATGATTTCCAAGACCCATCGTCATCATTCGTGTCATATCCGGGGTCTATCCATCCTATGAGCTTCACCGGCCTCTCCCTCCCTAGGCATCGCCTCCAATCATTAGCAAGCTTCATCTCCAAGAAACAAGGCACAAAAAGCGGTTTTGGCCTTGCTTCCTCGTTGCACACCCCCACACTTTCCTCAGGTTGTGGTTCCCCATCTTCATCACTCGGCCCCACATCATCTTGGAGAAGAGGATCGAAACTTCTACCGGCGGTTTCAATCTCCTCCAAGTCATCGCTTGGTGTACTAGTAAGGGGCTCTTGATGCTTATCCACATTATCGCACAAGGGCAACTCGAGACTAACAATCTCACCCAACAACTCCACAAACTCCACCAAACCATCCAACTCACTATCCTCCTCCAATTCCTCACCAATGTTGCTTTCACCAAGGGTCATCTCCTCATTCGTCTCTTTTTGGGTAGACGATTGAGGTTCTTCAATGCAAATCTCTCTATCAAAGGGAACAACGTTGGCGGCTTCATGGTTAGGTTGCTCCTCTTTCTCAAGTGGGCACCCTTCATCTAGTTGCGATGTTCGGGATAAATACATTATGGTTTGAACCGCTATTGCATTTAATCGAGCATCCCTCGCCTCGTTTTCCCTCCGAATTTGGGCCCATAATCATCTTGTTCTTTTTGCAATTTAAGGGCCGTTTCTTGGAGGCTCCTTTGCATTTGAAGAAGCGATTGAAACTCCTCCATGTCGGGCAATTTGTGATCATTGGGGTCTTGTAAAGCTCCTTGATAATCTTGATAATCATGATGATAATCTTGATAATCTTGATTAAACATGGTGTCTTGATGATGCCCAAGGGGTGGGGCATCATATTGTTGGTAGCAAGGTTGGGGTGATTGGTAGTATTGTGGGTCATTGGGTTCATATTGTGGTTGGGGTGGAGGGTAATATTGTGGGTTTTGGGGGTATTGGCTTCCATAAGGTGAATCTTGATTGAACATGGTGGGTTCACAATCATAGCTCGAGTAATAGTCACCATGATCGTAGGATTGGTAATCGTTCACTTGTTGGTAGCCATTTTCATAACCTTGAGGTTCATACCCACTAGAGTCTTGATCACCCCAAGAAGCTTGATAGTGGTAGGGGGACGTCATTCATACCCTTGGTTCATGGAAGAAGAGGAGTAGCTCATATCGGCTCCCGAGTGTGTGGAGTTTAGATCAAACCCCATGCTTGCTCGAAAATCGTAGTCCATACCCGGTTGGAAACCACTCATTCTAGCAACCGTCCGTTAAAGCGGCTCTTAATCGCAAGAAGAAGATAGTCACCACCTCTAAGCATAAACTGTAGACTAGGAACAAACGTGAGAAGTCTAGTGCTTTTTGGGCACTAGACAAGAGAGAAATAAACCACACACACACAAGAAGCAAGGTAACCAAAGAAAAAAGAAAAACACAAAACACAAGACAAAGCCAAGTAATTAGGTAAACAAAGTCTAAACTAGCACCGTCCCCGGCAACGGCGCCAATTTGATGGTAGGGATTTGTCGTGGATCCCGCCACCAAATAAATAACCGGCGAAACCTAACTAGGGTAGCTAGGATAAGTCGGGTCGAATCCACGGGGACGGTAAGAGGCGTCTAGACTAGGTCGGCCCAAATACTTGACTAAGTCAACGGGCTAAGCTAGAGAATGATAAGAGGAAGAGAAGACTAGACTAAGACTACGAATAACAACCAAGGAAAACGGGCTAGGGTTAGGTCGGGGTCCAAGGGGTAACGGAATGGCCAAGGAGGAGTTAGAGTGAAAGCGGTAGTAGGGTAATCTAGGACACACGACCTAGAGGTTCCTCATGGAACCCATCCGGCGACACACACGACAAAGGAAAGCAAGAAAAATAAGCATTCCAACCTACTTAGTCATTCAAGCATTCCATCAAACATGTAATATGCATCACTCAAGAAGAAACCCAAATCTTCCACCAATTCCTCCAACAAACCCTTAATCATCCAATTAACACCCTAATCACCCTACTAACCCTAGCAAGAACACTACTCTAACATAATCAAACTACAACTAACAAGAACAAGAAGAATCATAACAAGAATCAAAACATCCATAACCAAACTAGTGATAACTATGAACTAAGAACAATAAGATGAACAAAGATTGAAACTTGGATAAATAAACAAGATTAAGAGTAAAAGGAGAAGAAGATTATACCAAACTAGTGAAGAGGAAAGATTGAAACTTGCATTAATGAAGAAAACCCAAAACAAACCACCAAGGTTGTCAAGCTTGGATGGATCTTGAAGAATTCCCTTAATACAAGTACTAAACTAAGATTAATTACTAATTACCGACTAATCTACACTAATCTAAACTAATCTAACCTAAAGTAGTCTAGGGTTTAGTGGGAAGTGAAGAACATCAGCTAAGATTACAAGAGGAGGGGTATTTATAGGGTTACAAATGGAAGGGAGAAGAAAGAAAGTGAAATGCGGGTAACAGCACTTGGTCCCGACCGGGACGGGTCATCCCAACCGGGATGGACCCACCATCCCGACCGGGACGGGTTGGTTCCGACCGGGACGGCTCTGCAGTAGCCTCCTCCAAAGTGCACTTCATCCCCGACGGGATGAGGTGCATACCCGTCGGGGATGGGTCTTGTAGGCCTCCATTATGATCCTTTTGGTCTCTCCTTGCTTCACATGGACTTTTCATCGATTCTCGGGACTCGGGATCGGGTCTCGGGACTCGGGATTGGGTTCCAAGGTCTCGGGGTCGATTCCAAAGCACCGAGTCATCGTTCCTTTACTCCGTTGGCTCCAAAATGTGTATGTATAGAGTCGGAATCGCTCCAACTCTTCCAAATCGGTCTCGGGAACCTGAAACGAACTAAAGGAAGCATAAGAAGTCCCTAAACCGCTCCCAAAGAGCAATTCTACAAGGAAAATGGGACCAAAACACTACAAAATAGGCACTACAAACTACACTTATCATAGAGGAAGCATAAGTAGCCCATGAACCGCCCCCAAGGAGCGATTCCGCAAGGAAAACGGGACCAAAACACAGCAAAATAGGCGCTACAAACTACACTTATCAACTCCCCCACACTTAACCCTTACTCGCCCTCGAGTAAGCACACACTAACTACTAAACTAGCCGAGTGGGTATTAGCGCACCCTACGCCCTTTCAACTCACGCGAGTGCACTTAGAGGAAAAGTGCACTCCGCAAGGCAAGTGGGGTCTTACGACAAAACCGTGGATGCAACCGGACACAAAACGCATAAACAAACAAGCACACAAACAAACAAACAAACAAAAATCGGTTGCACCCAAAAGAAAACAAATACCGCTTCCCTCAAACAAGCGGTGAAAGAAGCACCGGTTTAGGACTCAAGGCAAGTGACAACGTTCCCAAGCTAGCAATACAAACCAAAATGGACAAAACCCTAATAGTATGACGACAAAGCAATAAAAACGTTGGTAACTTACCTCGGTTCCTCCTAACCTTCTAAGAACGTACCACGGAACGATCGGCGGGATGGAAAAAGGATGAACCACGGTGTTAGTCAACACTGTAGGTAAGTGAGACCCCGCCCCCTTTAGCAATGAGACAAGAGGGTCGTCCCATGTCTAAAACCGCCTAACTAGTCCAAGTAAAAAGGTGGAAATGAATGCAAAATGAGGGAAGACCGACCATTACCTCTATCATCCTTCCTAGGGACTCGGTCCTTTGGTAGGCTCTTCACGGTAATAGTCGGTAAAAGGCTTATTTTGAGATGTAAGGATTATTTTTGTGAGACGGGTTTTCTTTTTGGCATTTTTCTTTCTTTTGCATTTTTGCTCGTTTGTTGCCATGCCATTTCTTTTTCTTCTTTTCTATTTTCTTTTTGGCTTTTGTGCCTTTTTTTGTCTTCATTCTTTTCTTTCTTTCGTTTTCTTTTTCTTTTCTTTGCCCTTTTTGGCTTGATTTGGCTTTTTGGCATTTCTTTGTATAACAAGAGAGAGAGAATTCACAAATTGCAATTTATTGTGTGGATATGTGTAGGAGGTAGGGTAAATGGGAGAGTCGGGGAGCGTCCTTCCCTTCAAACCCACAAAAGGTGGAGAACTTGGACTAATCAAACGATCCTAGACACGGTCACCTAAGGGACGAGACTCGGTAACCAAGGCCTTTTCACACCGTGGGTGGTCATAATGGTCAAAGGTGCAAATCCCGTAGTAAATCCCTAGTAAGCTAGGTGGACTCAAGGTAAGAAACCAACGAAATCATTGATTTAGGGTCATTCTACTAGACTAAAGTCCAAGACTCGATCTATACTATTAGAAAGGGAAAGTAAGCACTCACACACTAGCCTCTAAACCGGGTTTTCGAAAACCATTTACACACAAGACACACAACAAAACACAAAACAAAGACTCAACGAAAACGAAAGAAAAATAAACAAAAGCAACAAAACAAGAACACAAAACGAACACATACATAACACAAACACCACCCCTAGCTTCCAAATGAGCAACCAACCAACATCAAACTTTACAAAGCTCCTCCCGAGCACACCACATCACAATCTCCTCCAAATTCCGCAAGAGACAAAGAAGGAAAAAGGGATAGAAGATGTTACCGGACATCTTGAAAGCTTTCCAAAGCCATCGGTGGTTTAAGCAACCTATAAGGAAAAGAGGGGCAAACACACACAACAAAACAAATATACGAGACAACGACACAAAAGGAAAACACACAAAAGAAAATCTTTTTGATTTTTGTGAAAAAATTTCAAATTTTTAGGGTTTTCAAAGATTTTTTCGAAAAACTAAGAAAATAGAACTAACTACGATAGAATATCGCTCCCCCACACTTAAGCCGAGCAATGTCCTCATGCTCGACCGTAGTGCATGGGAGCACAAAAGATAAGAAAAGAAACTACGAACATAAGGCTAAAAAACAAAAAGAAAAGTGAAGAAAGGGTGGAATGTGTCCGGCCGGGGTGTAGTCAAGTCACCGTTGGCTGAGACGAGAAAAAGATATGGATGGGGGAAGAAAATAAAAGGAAGGAAATAAAAGGAAATGGGAGGGGAGGGCTAGGTGTAATCAAGTCACCTAGCACGGATTCCGCCCAAATCCGACTAATTTCCTAAAAAAGGGTGAAAATCTTGTAAAATTTGGATTTTGAAATGACTCTCGATGTGCTCACGTCATCGAGAGTCGGGAGCAACAACTACCAAGGCCTCGAAGGCCACCATGACACATAAGTGTATAAGGGGTAGGGAATAAACAAATGAAGACAAGCTACAAAAAAAACGGAAAAGAGAGGATAGTTGCCGTACCGACCGGTTAGCAACTCACTCACTCCATCGTCTCATAAGTGAATATAGGCACGTAGCTTGTCCTTGTCGTCATTATCCCTCTCCAATCGCGATCCGGTTCTATGGTTGAGGTACAAAGGTAAAATGAGGTGGGTTTTGATGTGAAAGTCGGTTTAAAGTGAAGAGAAAGTGATGTGAAAACGTGTATGTGAGGTGCAAGGGTCATATAAGGAGAGTAAGGACATGTAGGGAGGTTGGGAGGGGGTATAAAGTGGTAGGGTGGGCTCAAACGACGAAGAAAAAGGCCAAAGGAGGACAGAGGTCCATCCCGGTCGGGATGGGTGGTCTCGGTCGGGATGACCGACTTGTCCCGGTCGGGATGACCTGTCAGTAGACCCATCTTTTGTGCACCTCATCTCGGACGGGATGACATCCTTCCCGGTCGGGATGGGCCTTCCATCCCGGACGGGATGACTTCTTCTAGGCCGCGAAGAGTCTCCTAACCCTCTATAGCTCCCAAAAGCTCGTACCGAGCTTCAAAAACCGACTTCCCTTCACACAATCCAAGCTCAAACAATGACCAATCTTCCCTAGGAATCACTTCCACTTCACACCTATCACAATAAACTCAAATAACACATCAAATTCCCTCCCTCACATCGCTCATCAATCAATCCAAGTAATCAAGAAGTTCACAAAACAAAACAAACTACAAGGGATAGAGATATATACAAAGAGACGGTTCTTGTGGGACTCCGTCAAACCAAGGTGGTGCATTCTTCATTCTTTTTTAACAACAAGAATTAGTTCCATCTCCATCAAGGGCACGAAGGAACAAGTCGAAGGCCCTAGCAAAGTCTTCAATCAAGCTCGAGATATAACCGACCACATACCAAGCCTCTTCATGGCCTTGCCTTGACGTTCCCGGGGCATCCCGATCTTCCAAGTTTAATGACTTGAACTTGTACTTTTGGTCTTTGGGGATATACCCAAACGTCCACCGGTCTTCATGTGGCCCCAAGGGAGGCTCATCCTTCTCCTTGCTTTTCAACTTGTCATCAAGCCCATGATATGGGCACTCATCCTCTCCAATCTCGGAGTCATTATCCTCAAGTTCACAAGAGTTCTTCTTCAAGCTTTGTCCCGACTCTCCCCCTAGATCGATGTCTTTCTTGGATTGGATCATATTGCATGATTCGTCCTTAGTAGGCGAAGTGTTGCCTTGGAGGTCGAACACTATCTTTTCCTCGCCCAACTCAAATGTGATCCTACCGTTCTTCACATCGATCATGGCACCCGCGGTGTGTAGAAATGGGCGCCCAAGGATAATGGGAGTGTTGGCATCTTCCGGCATATCTAGCACGATGAAATCGACCGGAATGAAGAACTTCCCGATTCCCACCGGCACATCCTCTAGCATCCCCAAAGGTCGGTTAAGAGAGCTATCGGCCATTTGGAGTGTAATGGAAGTACTCTTGAGCTCCTTCATCCCAAGTCGCTCACAAATGAAATAGGGAATGATGCTTACACTCACACCCAAATCACATAATGCTCTTTCGATCTTGTAGTGGCCTATGGTGCAAGGGATCGAGAATCTACCCGGATCCTTCAACTTTGGAAGCGTAGAACCTTGAATGAGCTCGCTCACCACCCTTGTGAAAGCAATGGTCTCTTCCTTGTCGATGGATCTCTTCCTAGCCAAGATGTCTTTCATGAATCTTCCATATGCCGGGATTTGGGTAAGTAGCTAGGTGAATGGGACACTAACATCCAATTTCTTCACAATGTTAAGGAACTTTTTATATTGAGAGTCTACCTTGGTCTTCATTTACCTTGTTGGGAAAGGCAACTTGATTTGGATCTTGTTTGGCTCAATCGGGGTAGGCTTCTCAAATGACACCTTCCTTTTACCCTTGTCTTTTGCTTGAAGTGGGGGAAGCTTGTCTTCTTGGGGTCTCTCGATCTCCCATAAGACTTGCTCCTCCATTGGATTCTCAAAGCTTGATCCTTCTTGATTTGGAGACACAACTTCCTTCATTGCTTCTTGCTCACTAGGAAACACGGGAGGATTATAGGTGGCACCACTCCTTAAGGTGATGGCATTGACATGCTCAAAACTCGGAGTTACCCCTTGAGAAGGTAATTGCCCTCTTTGTCTTGAAGAACTTTCCGATGCAAGTTGTGATACTTGATTCTCGATCATCTTCATGTGAGTTTTCATTTCCTTGTTATCCATTAGAATTTGAGCAATGGTTCCTTGTCGTGACATTTGTGTCTCCAATTGCCTCTTTTGCATTTCTTGAGTATTCCTTTGCATATCCATCATTTGCTTTTGTATGTCGAAATCCCGTGGTGGGGATGATGGATTATGTGGAGTATCGGTGAGGGCTAATGGAGTACCATAGTCATGAATAGGAGACCGGCTCCTAGGCCTGCTTTGTTGTTGATTGCTTTGAGTTGCTTGTTGTTGACGGTTCCCTTGGAACCCATGAGAATTGCCTTGATTAAGGCCTTGATTGTTGCCATGGTTGTGGTTTTGATAGCCTTGGTTGAATTTCCCTTGTTGGAACCCTTGATTGTTGTTGTGGAAGGTACCTTGGTTATTTTGCTTGAAGTTGTTGAAAGGCCTTGAGTTGCCTTGGTAACCTTGGTTGCCTTGATTCTTGTCCCTTAAAGGAGGTGGAACATAGGGACGATGTTGTTGTTGGTGTTGAAAGGCTTGTTGTTGGGGGACTTGATTGGAAGCTTGGTATTGATTAGAGTAGGAGGCACCTTGCTTGAACGCTTGAAAGGCGTTCACTTGTTCAATACTTCCTCTACAATTCATAGGATCATGACCAACGATTCCACAAGTGTCACACATCCCATAATAAGGCAAAGGAGGTGCAAATCCCAAAGCATTCACTTCTTGAATTGAGTGTTGATAGGAGGAACCAATGCTTTGAACTTGAGTGAGGTGGCCTTGGAGCTTCTTGTCAATGGTCTCCATATGTGTCTTCAATTGGGCTCCAAGGTCAATGCTTAATTGAGTAATAGCATCAACCTCGTGCCTACCTCCTCGATTTGCCTTCCTAGGCCTTGAGTATTGAGAATTATGGACCGCCATTTCCTCGATTCTTGCCCATGTTTGGTCATCATCGACCTCGGTGAATCTACCATTGGAGCCCATATTGAGTATAGTCCTTGAGTCCTCATAAAGACCATTCCAAAATTCTTGGACTAAGAACCATTGTGAAAGTCCATGATGGGGGCACGATCTCACCAAAGATTTAAACCGCTCCCAAGCTTCATATAGGCTCTCTTCATCCCTTTGTTGGAAACCGGTGATGAAGGCCCTAAGCAAATTAGTCTTTTCCGGTGGGTAGAAAGTTTGGTAGAACGCCAATGCAAGCTTCTTCCAAGTGTCGATGCCCATGGTTGCCCTATCGAGACTCTTAATCCATTGCTTCGCTTTTCCAATAAGAGAAAACGGGAAGAGTACCCAACGAATTTGATCTTGAGTAACCTCGGGTTGAGAGATAGTGTCGCAATAATCGGAGAAAGTCTCCATGTGTTGGTGCGGGTCTTCGGTGGGCAAACCACTAAATTGATTCCTTTCCACAAGTTGTATGAAGTGAGTCTTGGCCGTAAAATTTCCGGCATAAGCGGCCGGTAGAGCATTGGGTCCCGGCAAGACGTCTTCCGTGAATGTAGAGTGGGATGAAAACTTCAGCATTATTGGATGTAAGGGAGATGGTGGTGAAGACGGAGTTGAAGTAGATGTAGAGGGGGAACTAGGACTAGAATATCCAAAGGGATTGGTGAAATTCCCTTCGGACGTCTCTTGAAATGCTTGCTCAAAATCGTTTCCTTGAGCTTGCTCTTGATGAGTATTGCTTGCACTTGGTTGAGAGATTCTAGCCCGATTAATCGTCCGTTGGCGAAAGGCTCGAAAAAGTCTTTCTGGCTCTGGATTAAAGAGAAAGAATTCGCCTCCCCGCCTAGGCATACACTACACACATGAGGAAACGTGAGAACACCTAGTGCTTTATGGGCACTAGGTAACGACAATAAATAAGCACAATCGAGAGACAAAGAGAAAAGGAAGAAATAAAACTAATGAAACAAGAAAAATCTAGAGAATATGCACAAGAGATGATAGAAGAGCACAAAGAAGAGTAACTAAGTCTAGCTATAAGCAAACTAAGTCTAAACAATGCACCGTCCCCGGCAACGGCGCCAAATTGATGGTAGGATTTGTCGTGGATCCCACCGATCAAATAATAACCGGCTAGCACCTAACGGTAGTTAGGGTAAGTCGGGTCGTGTCCACGGAGACGGTGTTGCAAGGTTTAGACTAGGTCGGCCTAAAACGAGACTATGCTACCAAACAAACACAAAGAGCTATTAATTGGTGAATTATGATGAGAAGAGAAGAAGGAAGTGGGCTAACAATGACTAGACTAAAATGATGCTACAACGGAATAACTAAGATCAAACTAGCAAGCAAACAAGACTAACCGATGACTAACTAATAAATGGAATCAAATATGGAAAGAAGTGGGTTAGGTCGGGTTCATAAGGGTAGTAGGGTGACTTGGGTAATCAAGGGTGTAGGTGTCTCTTAGTTGCTAGAGTCGGTCCGGGCTGTCGCTACTTAGACCGATGTCAAGGTGGGTTAGCGTTGATAGCGTCTAAACCCTAGTCCACATGGTATGTATAATGACTATTCTCAACATGACCACATACAAAACAAACAATGAGTAGAGGAAGACTAGCATGAGAAGCATGGCCACTACAACTCAAACAAGCATTTCAACAAACACATGGTGTGCCAAGTATGTGACTAACAACAAAGATTCACCCTTTACCCCTAATCAAACCTTAATCACCCATATTCTACCCTTAATCCCTCTACTAACCCACAAGAAAACTACTCACTCATAATCAATGATAAACTAACAACAATAAGAGAAAACAACATCACAACCCTAACATCCATTATCAAGAACAATATGAACAATAACAATAAACACTAAGTAAAGATTCAAACTTGAAATAATAACAAAGAACAAGAGTAAAGAAAGTTATACCAACACAAGATGAAGAAAAAGATGCAATCTTGTATAAATAAGAAACCCAAAATAATCCCAAGGTTGTCAAGCTTGGAGAGATCTTCAAGTGTCTTCTTAATACAAGAACTAATTACAACTAGATTAAACAAGGATTAACTAAGGATTAAAGAGAGATTAAAACTAATATGAGGAACTAAATCTAGGGTTTATAACTTGTAGAGAGGCTTAAGAGAGTCTAATGTAAGGTAAGATACATAAACAATACAAGAGGGAAGTATTTATAAGGGTACAAGAATGAAGGAGGAAAGAAAAGAAGAGGTGCGGCTACAGCTGGTTCGTCCCGACCGGGACGGCCTGTCATCCCGACAGGGACGGGTTGGTCCCGACCGGGACGGCCTGGCAGTGACCCCTTCAAAAGCGCACTTCATCCCAGACGGGATGAGGTGCATACCCGTCGGGGATGAGTCTTGTAGGCCTCCAATATGATCCTTTTGGTTCCTCCTTGCTTCACATGAACTTCTCATCGATTCTCGGGACTCGGAATCGGGTCTCGGAGGCTCGGGATTGGGTCCCAAGGTCTCGGGGTCGAATCCAAGGCATCGAGTGATCGTTCCTCCGCTTCGTTGGCTCCGAAAAGTGTATGTATTGAGTCTGAATCGCTCCAACTCGTCATGAATGGTCTCGGGAACCTGAAACGAGCTAGAGGAAGCATAAGTAGCCCATGAACCGCCACCAAGGAGCGATTCCGCAAGGAAAACGGGACCAAAACACAGCAAAATAGGCGCTACAAACTACACTTATCATGACGTATTGTCGTGGTTCGTTCAGGTTTGGCTACAAGAGCATCTTGGTTTGGTCGACCCTCCCCGAGGCTTCAAGGGTTACAATTACAGGGGTTTCACGGGCCAGAAGATGGTTGAGAATGGATTTCGGAGCTACTCGGGTTTAGTTTAGGGTGTTTTAGTGTTTATGGTTGAAGTTGTGGACGTTACGTATGTTTACGACGTGCCATGGACCTAGTGTCCATATGAGTCGGACTCGACGTAATCGAAGTGCATAAAAAAAGGGACGGAATGTAAATTTGTGTTTAGATGACAACCTAGTGACGATACGTCTTCTTAGGCGGATCCTCCTAGGTTTCCTGGGGCAAATCCGGCAGAGCTTCCCTACTGTGTTGTGAAGTGGCTAGTCGAACACGGGTGCCTCTTTTCGTTTGAATCGAGGTAATTACTCAAGGAACTACGAGGAGTAGTGTCAATTCGCGTAATCGGGACAAACGATCGAGTGGATCATTCTTAGAGTCGGAGTGCGACGCTAAGTTAGAATCAGAAGGGAGAAGCGAGAATGAATGGTCGAATTCTCGAGTTGTGTTGTGTGTTGAAATGAGCATAATAGGGGGGTATTTATAGTTTTTTATCGCGGTTCAAATCGACTTTTCAGGCGCCTGGTGGCGTGAACACCAGAATTGAGGCGCCTGAGGCCAAGCGCACCAAGATTGAGACGCCTGGAGGAGGCGGATGGATTTTCGAAGATCCTATTTCGAAACATTTCAAAACGGAGATTATACGTGCTCTTGTGTCTTTCTTGGGGGTTAAGCATCTCCGTGACCTAGCGCGTCATGCGTTGATGGGCCTCAGGCGCGCATCTCGAGGTTCGCTTGGCCTGACGCGCTGACTCAGGTTTGACTTTGTTTGTTTCGGGACCGATTCGGGGTCCTGGTCAGAATCGACTCTAATTAGTGTCGACGCGACCGTAATGACACGACTAAGACCGTCTTGATGTTCAATTAAATTTTGGGTTTTTCTATGGGGTACCCCTCAACTATCGACTTTTCCAAGTGGTACCCCCGCATTTTTCGAATTACAAGATGTACCCCTAAACTTTGTAAATTAGTCTATATTGTAACCAAAGTTATAATTTTCCAACGAAAATTTCTCAATTGATGATATAAATAGTGATTATTCCCTATTTTACTTTCATCAA
The DNA here is from genome assembly GCA_958450325.1 of Agrostemma githago. Taxonomy (NCBI): domain Eukaryota; kingdom Viridiplantae; phylum Streptophyta; class Magnoliopsida; order Caryophyllales; family Caryophyllaceae; genus Agrostemma; species Agrostemma githago. The sequence continues at coordinate 50,060,193 of OY288246.1, read as the reverse complement.
CCATGATATATTTCTTCAATTTGCATCCTTTACTCGAAAAAATCCATTTCACCACACTACGACATGGGGGTGACGGAGGGATTGAGGTTGACGGATTTAAAAGAGTGAGGGAGATAGGTCGATGTCGACCGACAACATAGTACGTTTTGATGGGCATTTGGTGGCTTGGTGAATGGTAAAGAAAAAGAGGTGGTTTGTAGCATCAAATTGGATAGATTAATATGTTAATTATTCATTTTTAAAAAATAATTGAAATACACTTATCACTTTGGTTATGATATGGACTGATAAGTAAAGTTCAGGGGTACACCATGTAATACAAAAAAGGCGGGGGTACCACTCGGAAAAGCCAATAGTTGAGGGGTATCCCATAGAAAAACCCTTAAATTTTTCAAGTAATTATTTGATCTGTTCTATAGGAAAAGCATCTAAAATATCGTAAATTCGCGTCGCGTTGCAATCTGATCGTCATCGGGTGTTTGTTGGGCATTTCTGCAGCCGCCAGGTCAGAATCTGGGTGTCTACAAATTATACCTAAAAAATAGCTCTCCTAAAATTTCCATGATTTGTAAAATCATACTTTGTTTAATTATCAACAATGAAAAAAATAATTTATTTAATTTCATTCACATATACAGACTTTACGCCTAAAAATTAACAGTAAAAATGATTGAAAGAGATTTGTAATACGTAAAATTACGGAACGAAATTATTCCATATCATACTTGCTGGAAAAGTAATATTACCAACAAAAAAATATTTATCCGTTAAAAGTTTGTTTACTTAAAGTTTTCACATATTGTAAAATAATTTAGATTGTAAAAATTAGAATAAAATATTGCTTAGCTTAATTATTTCGTGTTCACTTTTTTGTATAGAGTTTATGTCTAAAAACAATGACGATAAAACTGATTGGAAAAAAAAATTGAATACGCAAATATAGGAAAAAAATTCATACCATAATTGCAATAAAAATAATGTTACCAACAGTTAAAAAAATATTTAAAAAATAACTATGATAGATAGACTTATTAATATCATATCTTAATAATATTTTAAATGGGACATGGTCTAATTTTAATTAATGACTATAACAAAACATGAAAGTCGACTCGGATCCGGCCAACACACATCGAGTTTGAGTCAGAGGTGAGAATAATAAGTCCAAATCATTGTCATCCATACCGGTGCCCCCACCAACCTACAATTATATTGACTATCCTTATCTATACATCAATCTCTTGAAAAACGCTAGACATTACCTTAAATAATAAGTTTACGCTACAAATGTTATATTAATAATAAGATAATATAATAAAATAGAGGATGAATTTATTGTAATTCTTAGGATAATAAAATAGAGGGTGAATTTACGTTTGGTTTGGGGTTTACAGGAAAGGGAAAGGAAACAACTTCTATCATTCCCTTTGTTCTTGTTTGTTTAAGCTTTTTTTTTTATTTCCTTTCCTTTCTCTAATCCTCCTCATTCCCCCAAACCCTTCTACGTTCATTACCTCACCCCTATAGGATTTGAGTTTTGATTACCCATTACCTCTCCCTCACCATCCTTTCCCGTAAACGATATAAATTTTGAATCGACTGCTTGACCCATTTATTTTTGGGTCAAGACCTATATTTTTGACCCATGACACATTTAACCCAAATTTAAAATGACTCATTAATTTAGATTTGAGATCTTCCCCGTTAATTTATTATATTTAAAATAACAATTAAAAAATTATTAACTTTAACATGGTAAATTATAAAAATAATTAAAAAAATGCAATTCATATTACTTTTATATACTCCGTATTGTGGACATGACATAGGTCCACCCCGACGCGGCCACGCGCGGGTTTGGGGAGGCGAATGAATCTCCATATGAGAATGGATCGAATTGAAATTTAGGTCGAAGTGGAGTCGGCACCGAATTTTATGGTTATTCGGAACCATTCGAGCCCACTCTATGTCGTAATGGTCCGTATACAAAATACGGCCCATTTCCGATGTCAGAGTTTATTGGGCTCGTCCCTTTGCATTTGATATCAATACCGACATTATCGGATATTGTGTATTGAATGACTCTCGTTCGGCAACGGTTTTGGGCATCCGGAAACCGAGGTTCTGAGTAAGGGGTGAGGGTACGTGTTGGGAAGCCCACAAAGGACACCCAACCCCGCCCGCACATTAGCGGCCTCTACTAAGAATTCGAATGACTTTCCAATACGCGCGTTAGTTAAACGGGAAAATGATATGCAAAAATTATTTTCCCTAAACATGTGAATGGAATTGAAAAGGCGTTTCTAAGTCAATTTAATGCAATTAATTCTACGTCAAAGTGGAATTTTAGCATGTGGGTTCATTTAGTAAAATAAAACAAACGATGAAAATTGAAAAAAGAAACAAACAAACTGTTAGTAACGGTATAACGAATAATAACGGTTTGTGCAAATATTGAATGAGATGAAAAGATGCAAATATGATGATGCATGGTTTGAAAAGATAGTATACACGTGTTGACCTAAACCATAAAATACTATCGAATTTGAAAAGAAGGATGTACGACTCGTGTTTTGGTCGTTATGAGGTCACTCGATCGAGTGGTCGATGGACTCGATCGAGTGGACCTGTAAAAGATGATTCTGTTTTGCATTATAGACCGTACTCGGCCGAGTTATTGACCAACTCGGTCGATTACATAGCCACTCGACCGAGTCACTGTGAGACTCGATCGAGTGGGGGTCGTGAAAAACATTCTGGTTCGGTTTTGGAGTGCCACTCGACCGAGTGGGCTAGGCACTCGGTTGAGTGCCCCCTGTACGAATTGAAATTCGCTTGCAAATTGAATTGATTTAGAAATTGCTTTCGATTTTTGAAAACTCGATGGTTTTACCGAATTGAGCATAAATATTGCATGACTTATGCTCGATTCGGGTTTTAACAAATCATAGATTTGGTTGAACCGAATATAAATATTGTTTGAATTTATACCCGATTCTAAATTTGATTGCTCGTCATGTCCCATATTCGATTATTGAATCGATATGGAATACTAGAGCGGAAAAAATAAAGAAAATTGATTTGAGTCGTTTTAATTCAATCAAAACGACATGAATTTCTCTCCGCGTTCGTAGTGTCATAATTACAACGATACATCTACGTTAGCATCAACGAGAAATCGAATTGATTGAATTAAATTGACTAGATTTGCTAGATTCGACATCCAATTATGAAATTGGTATCGGATCTACGAAATCGACGCTTTGCTTAAATTAGAGGACTTGATTCCCTCGGATTTTCCGACATCGAAATAAATCCCGAGGGATTGTGATGTCGGATCCGCGTCAACAGGTTTCGACCCTTATTAAAATTGATTTAAAAAAATTGATGAGTGCAAGATTGATGATGATGACGACAAAAATAATAACGAATTATTGTTTAAGTTAACTTGTCTCAATAATCAAATAATCGGGGTATCGGAATAAGAGACCGGCAACGCTGTGTGCAGTACACTTGCATATTCGGGTTTCCTTATTCCGATATCCCTCTTATTCGACACAAATCGATAAATATTTTAATGTTTTGATACTAGCGGTATTATCGATATTATGGTGCGATAAAGAAAATAGAATAAATAATATAAAAAAACAAAAAAAAACGTAAAAAAAAGAGGAAGATGACGAGAGGAAGAGAAGAAAGAGAGAAAGGGGTTTTGACAACCTCAACCTACATGTTCTTGTCTCGGATCGGACTCGTAGTCGTGGCTTTAACACAAGAGTTTCGAGGTTTTATGGAGGTTGAGTTATGGTGTCTAGGGTTTCGATTCCTAAATCTAGGTTTAGGGTTTGCTAGTGTATTGCTTAGGGTTTGATTTTTGATGTGTTGAAAGTTTGATATTGATTAGTGTGGACATGACATAGGTCCACCCCGACGCGGCCACGCGTGGGTTTGGGGAGGCGAATGAATCTCCATATGAGAATGGATCGAATTGAAATTTAAATCGAAGTTGGAGTCGCCACCGAACTTTGTGGGAGTTCGGGCCCGTTCGAGCCCACTCTATGTCGTTGTGGGCCGTGTACAAAATACGGCCCATTTCCGATGTGAGAGTTTATTGGGCTCGTCCCTTTGCAGTTCGATACCGATGCCGACTTGAGCGGTTTATCGTATATTGAATTACTCTCGTTGCCAATGGTTTCGGACATCCAGAAACCACGGTTCTGAGTAAGGGGTGAGGGTACGTGTTGGGAAGTTCACTAAGAACACCCAACCCCGCCCGCACATTAGCGGCCTCTACTAGGATATCGAATGATTTTTTAATACGCGAGTTAGTAATACGATGAATGATATGCAAACATTGTTTTCCTAAACATGCGAGGAATTAAATGGGTTGCTAAGTCGGGTTAATGCATGAAAAATTAACGTCGAAGTTAAATTTAGCATGTGAGGTTCTTTTTAGTATAATAAAACAAGCGATAAAAAAGAATGAATTTGCTACAAGATGAACAAACGAGTTAGTATCGATTTGTGAAGAAATAATATAGCAAATATAACGAACATGCTAGATCGAGAAAATATTAATCGAAATCTGAAAAATATTGCTAAAACGCTGTTTTGTATAAAAAACGAAGTTCGAAAAATAAAAAAACGAGAAAGGCGCGTCGTGGCAGCCGGCCGCGCGGCTCGCCCGGGATTCCGGCGAGTCGCGTGTCGGTCTGTTTTTTTGAAGACGATTTTTCGAAGATTCGACTAAATCGCGTACAAATATTGCATAACTTGTACTCGACCTAATATTTTCGATATTCGTTGTATTCGATAATTGACTACGAAATCAATATCAAATACTCAGAATAGTTTTGGAAAAGATATAAATTTTAGAAATCGTTTCGTAGAATAATAAAATGAAACGAACGAAAAGCTAAAAAAAAGACCCGGGTCTCAGGCCCGTGCGCGAGTCGCCTGGGCGTGGCGCGACTCGCGTGCGGGTCTGTCCGATTTTTATTTTTGGTTCGAAATTGCTAATTTTGATAAATCGCGTACAAAATATGAATTAAATTGTATTTGATTTTATGTTTTCGATATTCGTCGTACCCGATATTCGATTATGAAATCTATATCGAGTATTCGGAATGAATTAAAAAAAAGTTTTGTGAAAAGAAGTTTGAACGAAAAAATGATATAACGATTTTTAACATCGTTGAGATCTTAATATAATTCTTTTTGATACAATATTCGATTATAGAAAATCGATATCATATTTTTAAGAATGTTCGATATATGAAAATAGCTTTTAATAATATCGATATTAGAAAATAAAAAGACGACGAATGACCCGTAATGAGAAAAAAAACGAGAAGGAGAAGAAGAGAAGAAAGAGAAATCGGGTTTGGTACACCCTCAACCTACATGCTTCAGTCTACTCGGATCAGAGCTCGTCGGGACGTGGCTTGGGCACAGGAGCGTCGAGTGGATGTTGGTGAGTTGCGGTGGTTCGGTTTGGACGTGAATCGGGTGAAGGGTGTCGGGTATCGTGGCCGGTTTCCTTCTGGTTTTGGATGTGCTATTGGTTTTGTAATGCTAAGGTTGATGCTTTTCAGGAATTATGTATATATCGTTGTGTGAATAATTGTTTGTTGAATTTGTGTCATGCAAGGGGCTATTTATAGGAAAATCCCGACCTTGGCTAGGAGAGGTGCATTTGAATTAAAACTACCGCTTAGGATAGGAAACGTAGGAAGTTGAGGGAAATAAGAATTCCATTTTCTTGTGAAGGAAGAAAGAGAACCGGCTGGTTGGTAGACTACTCGGCCGAGTATCCTAGCTCGGTCGAGTGTTTGATTCGGTTTTCGGATAGGATTCCTACTTGAGATCGAATTCTACCTTAAACGGAATTGTTTAATATTTTGTGTAGCTGATATTTGTGGAGTTTGAGTCCGAACTGGACACGTGAGACGTCACGGTCGGTCCACAAGTCTCGGGAAATATCTTTGACCGGGTTTTGACTCGGCCGCTAAAAGACGGTTTTACCCCTGGTGTCGGATTTGACCCAAATTAGTCTTATTTGACTCGAAACGACCCACTGGGTCTGAGTTTGAGGTTGGTTTTGTGATATTTGTACTCCTTAAAAAGCCCAAGCTAAATATCCATGATTTCGAGCCTATTTCCGAGTACGTTAAAGCATGTTTGCGTCCGATCATCATCGGGTGTTTGTCGGAAACTGCTATAGACACCTGGCAGCAAAATGTGGGTGTCTACAGAGCCCCCACTCTGACTGAGGCTTGGACAGGGCGAAAGTCAGAGTAGCTACCAGGTCAATCAAGGATTAAAACCCGGTAGCTTCCGGTCGGGTCGTTTAATGTCCATTAGACCTGCGTGAAGGGCCCGCCGGCCATGGATTAGAAATGTACCTGAGCTGATGATAACTCCGTGGGGGATTGAACTCGTCGCATAAGACTTAAAATGGGCCTATATGTGGGCTCATCTTGTTAAATGCCGCTGGGGAGTTATGCAAATTGCATGGTCCTGTTTGAGTCGTCTTGTACATATTTATGCAAAGTTGCAAAGTTTTGCATGTAACATTTGTAGGAAAAATGACTCGCGCTGGGAATAAAAATTTTGAGAAAAGGTTTGAATTTGTGAGTTTGTAGGAGTCTTTGAAAATTAGAGAAAAAAAAAAATTTGACTCTGAAAAGGAATAGGAATGCTCGGGATAACTTAGCTAAGCCTTAGGATAAGGATTGTATGCTAAATACTCTAGGATTGGAAATCCTGAGGTGAGGAGGAGAACTTGATTTTATGCTATAAATACCCCTCCTTGCTTCATAAATTCTCATAATTCCACAATTCCCTCTCTTTCTTTAAGAAAAAACAAGCCCTGAGAAATTCATCCTTTCTTTTAGAAATCCAATTATGGGAATCGACCGATTAGTTGGAATGCTGCATGAATGGTCCAAATATTTCAGAGATGCCGATAGGGCTATCCTAAATCAGAATGGCGTTACCCAATTGTTTGTGATCCGTCAGATGCAAGTAGATCGTCACTTCTTGGATGCTTGCCTGTCCTGTTGGGACGATACTTATCATGTATTTGGTTTTCCTCGAGGAGAAATCTGCCCTATCCCTGAGGAAATTGCTGCTGCAGGAGGATGGAATCCCATACTTCGCCCTGCTATCTCTTTTTCGATTTCTGACCCGAGGAGGAAGTTACGGGAATTTTTAGGGCTTTCTCATATGGAGGTATCCCGTATGCTGGAAGGAGATACCGTTTCCTTGATTGATCTAGTTGAAAAATTCATGAACCCAGATGACGTCCGGGTCAGGCCGGTCCATAGCCGTAGGGCCTTTACTTTTTGTATGCTCCATGTCTATGCCTTCGAAGGGCATATGGATTTATTATCTTGCATGGGCCACGTTAGACTTTTCACCGTGGCTGATTTAATGGAAACGGAGCACAGCTCGGCTTGGTTGATTACAGGAGAAATTATCCATGATTTGGATAATCGCAAGAGGGATCCGTCAGTTCGGCTGACTGGGAGTACCCGTCTTCTACAGGTATACCGTTTTTTTTTTCCGGTTTTTTTCACTTTTTCCGGTTGAGCGGTTTTTTTCGATTCTCCCGGTTTCTGCGGTCTTCTCGGTTTTCACGCTTTTTCACGTTTTTTTGTTGTTTTTTTTTTTACCGTGATTTTGACAATTTTTCGCGTTTTCGATTTTTTGCGGGTTTTTCAGCTGTGACTGTTCGAGAGGCTATCGATCTTGGATCCTCCCCTAGACGTGAGCCGGTATCAACCCAGGCAAGTAATGACGAGGAGACGAACTATTGCCTTTTCTCGCTTCAATACCCAAAAATACTGGGATGAGGTGTTATCCTTCCATGGAGGCCTACTGATCCGCTGGACCGTCCCATGGTGGCCGATTTATGTTTGGACCGGTTTGGAGTCTCAAGATAGGGCTAGATATCAAGTAATTCTATCTTTTAGGCAGACAATTCACCTCTTTCCCGATCGCATACTTAGGCAATATGGTCGGGTGCAAAGAATCCCAGAAATCGAAGCAGTCGTGAGTGAATCTACTCAGTTGACGGATGTAATGTATGACACCTGGATGCAAAGGTGGTATACACGAGCTACTTGGCCCGTTCTTAGAAATCCTCATTCGATCCGGGTATCCGACTCTTACGTAAGATGGACATGAGCTGATTCAGCTAAAACCCGAGCTGCCTTGAAGACTGACGAGGCTTATGACCTGTTACGCAGGGAGCATGCTAAAGATAATAGAAGCTTCTTTGCCGAAGAAGCTACTTCGACAGGTCAGAAAGGGAAATCCAGGACTCAGACTGAAGGGTCCAGTACTAAGGGTGCACGGGGGAAAGTGAGCCCCCAGACGGAATTAGAAAGGAGACTAGGGCCAAAGCTGGCGGTTAAGGACCGACTTGGTCCTCGAGACAGACTTCCCGAGCCCGTCAGGGCTCGGCTTGGACCGGTGCAAGTGATGGAAGACCCAAAATCGAAGAAGCGGGTTCGAGCTAAAGAAATTCCCCTTGTGATTAGGGAACGTTCGCCCCCACCCCGTCGGCCTCGGGCTCCGCGTGACCCGAAAGATAAGGGGAAAGGAAAAATGTACGAGTAGTCTCCTAAATTTATTATTTAAGTATTACTACTATTTTTGTGGTGTGATTTTGTTGTTGTTTTTGTGATGTATTTTTGAAATTCCCGAGTTTATCGGTTTTTCTTAAATAATAAAAAGACATATTAGTGAATACCGTTCCCGTCTTTTTCGTTATTGCAATGGTTGTACCCTTTTGAGGGGTTGCCTACGTATCCAAAATTAATGGAATCAAACCTTCCGTAGTTCAGAAGTATTTTTGCAATTTTTCGAAATACATCAAAATTATTAATTCGAGATGTGCAACGGTAAGATAAATAATCCTAACTTATTGACTTGCTTAAAATTTTTGAAAATTCATAAAAAGAATTTTTTTATAAATTCTGCAAATGACATTGAGATTGGGCTTATGGATAGTAACGCTTCAGTTGGTCCAAGTTTGTTGGGTTGACGAACTCGTTTCCGTCCAAATCCGTTAGCATTACTACTCCTCCCGAAAGAATCTTCTTTACTAAATATGGCCCAGCCCAATTGGGTTTGAATTTACCCCTTGGACTGGTAGTAAAGCTCGAACAGATTTTAGGACTAGATCGCCCTCTTTGATATTTCTGGGCCTAACCCTTTTGTTAAAAGCCCGTTGGATCCTTTTCTGATATATCTGAATATTATTCAGAGCCCGGGATCGCCGTTCGTCTAAGAGGACTAGTGAGTCATATCGGGCTTGGACCCAATCTGCTTCAGGCACCTGACTTTCGAGCAGAATCCTAAGGGATGGTACTTCTAGCTCGACTGGCTGGACTGCTTCCATTCCATATGTCAAATAGTATGGGGTTGCTCCGGTTGTAGTTCGAATTGACGTCCGATATCCCCATAAGGCGAAAGGTATCTTGTCGGGCCAGTCCCGGTAATTCTCAACCATCTTTTTAAGAATGGTGACAATTGTCTTATTGGCTGCCTCCACCGCTCCATTTGTTTGAGGACGGTAAGGTGACGATATATGCCTTTGGATCTTGTACTTTTCCAGCAAAGTGGCAGTTTCAGCTTGGAAATGGGTCCCGTGATCGCTGATGAACTCGTGCGGAATCTCATATTGACATATAATCTTATTTTGGATGAATTTAGCCACATGTTTGGCATTCAAGATCTGGTATGACTCGTCTTCGACCCATTTAGTGAAATAGTCAATAGCCACTAGGATGAAGCAGTGACTTCCCGTCCCGGAAGGGTTCACTTTCCTGATTATATCAATTCCCCATGTCGAGAATGGCCATGGTGATGTCATTGTATATAATAGGGATGAAGGCATATGCTGAACATTGGCGAAAATCTGACAGTTATGGCAGTGTTTGACATATAACTGACAGTCAGTTTCCATGCTATTCCAGTAATAACCGAGCCTTGCGATTTTCCGGGCCAACATATGGGCGTTCATATGTGGACAGTTTTCACCATCATGTACCTCGGCCATAACTCTTTCGGCTCGAGTTTTGTCAATGCATAGGAGTAAAGCCCCCTTTGTTGTCTTCTTATATAACTGTCCATCGTCTGTGCGGATGAACTGGGTTGACCATCTTCGTAGAGCTTTCTTGGCCCGGTTTTCAGCTCCCGGAGGATATTCCCCTGACGTTAAGTAGGTTAGAATAGCCTGATACCAAGGTTCTGGATCAGTTATTTCAATATCTTGGATAGCGTGGATGTATGCCGGCTCGGATCGTCTTTCGACGCAAATGGGCATGTTGGTTAAATGTGCTGGGATATTCAATAAAGATGCTAATTTTAAGAGAGCATCTGCAAACTGGTTTTCTTCTCGAGGCAGATAAATGTACTCCACTTTTTGGAATTGTTTTTCGAGAACCCTTACTCGTGCTTGGTAAGCCGCGAGATTTGCGTTCCGAGTCTTCCATTTTTGTAGGGTTTGATTTATGTCTAAAGATGAGTCACCGTGGACCCGGAGGTTTGTCACTCCTAAATCAGCGGCGGCTTGCAGTCCGTGAATGCATGCTTCGTACTCGGCTGCGTTGTTAGTCACGTCGAAATCTAGCTTGATGGACAACGGGGTGTGTTCCCCTTGTGGTGAGATTAGCAAGATCCCGACACCAAATCCTCAGAAGTTGGACGCTCCGTCAAAATACAAATCCCATGTCTCCGTGTCGGTATGGAATATGTCTTCATCTGGGAAGGCCCAAGTATCGGTGTGTTCTTCTCGGATACCGAACTATCGGCGAGGAATTCCGCTACTACCCGGCCTTTGATGGCTTTTAAAGGTACGAACTTGAGGTCGAACTCAGCTAGCATTAAAGTCCATCTGGATATACGGCCGTTGAGGATGGGCTTCTCGAATAGATACTTGATTGGATCCATTTTGGATAGCACATGTACCTCGTGACTAAGCATGTAGTGTCGGAGCTTTTTAGTGACCCATACTAAAGCTAGACACGTCTTCTTAAGCATTGTGTACTTGCATTCGTATTCCAAGAACTTTTTACTGATGTAGTAAATAGCTCGTTCTTCGGAATCGACCGTCTGGGCTAGCATAGCGCCCATGGCCGTCTCGGTCGTTGTCAAGTATAGCGACAGAGGCAAACCGTGCTGAGGTGGCATTAACACCGGTGGAGAGGATAGATTCTCCTTGATCTTATCGAAAGCCATTTGACATTTGTCGTCCCATAGTGTTCGTTCTCCTATCTTCAGTTTCTTGAAAATGGGCTCACATACCATGGTTAGCTTTGAAATAAACCGGCTTATATATTGGACTTTCCCGAGAAACCCTCTTATCTCCTTTTCGGTTTTAGGCGGTTGCATCTCGGTAATGGCCTTGATTTTTGCTGGGTCAACCTCGACGCCACGCTGGCTGACAATGTGGCCCAGTAGCTTGCCCGATGTTACCCCGAAACTGCATTTTTGAGGGTTTAACCTCATGTTGTACTTGCGTAGTCGGGTGAAGAACTTCCTTAGGGCTGCAATGTGCCCGTTTCAGTCCTTGGATTTGACAATCATGTCGTCGACGTAGACCTCCACTTCCTTATGCATCATGTCATGCAATAAAGTGGTGGCGGTCCGTTGATAAGTGGCACCGGCGTTAATAAGCCCAAATGGCATCACGATAGCAGTAAGTCCCCCAAGGTGTAATGAAGGTGGTTTTACTCATGTCTTCTTCCGCCATTTTGATCTGATTATATCCGGCATACCCGTCCTTGAATGATAGAAGGGCATGATCGGCCGTGTTATCCGCCAGTATGTCGATGTGTGGCAACAGAAAATCGTCTTTTGGGCTGGCTTTATTAAGGTCCCGAAAATCTACACATACTCGGACTTTGCCATCCTTTTTGGGTACTGGTACTATGTTTGCAACCCAGTCTGGATATTCAGACACTTTGATAAATCCTGCTTTGAATTGTTTATCAACTTCTTCCTTGACTTTGAGAGGCCATTCGGGCCTCATTCTTCGGAGTTTTTGTTTTACCGGCTTGTACCCGTTTTTGATGGGTATTCGGTGTTCAGCTATCTCCCGGTCTATTCCCGGCATGTCCTTGTAGGACCATGCGATGACGTCTTTGAATTCCTGGAGGAGATCCGTGAATCGTTGTTTCTCCTCGGGATCTAGAGATAGGCCCAACTTAAGCATCTGAGGTTCTAAAGGGGTTCCTACGTTGATGGAATCGGTTTCTTCGATTACCGGATTTCGGGACTCCCTTTGCTCGAGTAGCTCGATTAGATGTGGAGGCAATGGTACCTGTTCGTCGGGCTTTTCAATGTCATTGCAAGCAAGATTTTTGAAAATGTTTTGAAAATAAGTCAAGTCGTAAGCAGAACGGTTATCGTTATTATTGATAGTGAATTTTGAAAATAGCTCGAAGAGAGCTGCCATCTGATCGTTGGTCAGAGGCGGGATAGGGAGAGCCCTCGGGACAGACTCCGGGGCTCCCGATGGTGTGGCTAAAGAAGGGAGAGGGGTTACAGATTCGATCCTAGTACTGGACCCTCTAGACTTCGACTCAGACTCCGACTCTGACTATGACTCGGACTCGGACTCAGATTCGGCAGTATGCATATCTTCTTCACCAGTAGTTAGCTTGTAGACTCGACCCTGACTGTCGGTCCATTTAGTTGTCTTCCTCCAAGCTCTCTTCCCAGTGTCGGCACCAACTTCAGAGATCAACTTAGTTGGATCAAACTTGCGCTGCGGAAAATCAGGCTGACTAACTTCTGTTTAGGGGTCGGGACGACCTTGTCTTCCCCGAATTGTAGTCCTAGGATGGGCTCAGTATTGCTTGTGCCCTCCTTTGATTTGGCCTGGATAAGGGCAAAGATATCATCTGGGATGAAATTGCATTCCCGAGCCAGTTTGGTCGTGGGATATGAGATGGTGGGCTGATAGAGGCCCATTTGAATAGTTCCGAACACCGAGGTGACGAACGTGACCGCCTTGGTTTGGTCCGTGCATCCGGGCGCCATAGTGTAGTCTAGACCGAGGCGAGATTGCTCGTTGTTTAGGGCTTCGATAATCCTCCCAGCTGGAAGATAGGGCCTTGATGTGACTCCTGGTAGGCAACCCAGATTCTGTAGCATCGTATCGATGCTAGTAGTAAAATATGGCCGGAAAAGGTATTCTTCCTCGATCATTCCCACAAAGTTGAAACCTCGTGGGTCAGCTGAGCCTGCCGTGTTGCAGCTTGACACGGTTATGGGAGTAGCCTCAAGAGTGACGATCCCATCTTGTAAAGGTAGCTTGACCTTCCTGTGAAGAGTGGAAGACACGGCTTTGACTGCGTGAATCCATGGTCTCCCGAGTAGTAGATTGAAAGATGAAGTGACATCGATGACTTGAAATTCTAACTCCTTCTCGATCGGGCCTGTTATGATCGTCAGCTTAACGGCCCCAGCAACTGATTTTGGGCTCCCATGAAAAGCCTGGATAGTTTGTGCAGTCGGAAGGTAGTCAGCCTCGGTAATGCCGAGGGCCTTGGCTGTCCTTAAGGGAAGGACGTTTACCGCGGACCCGTCGTCAATCAGGGTCATCGGAAGATACTTGTTGCGGCAGATCACCGTGATATATAGGGCCAAGTTATGGGTGGTCCCGAATGGTGGAAGGTCGGACTCGGAGAAAGAGATAAGTGGGCCTTCTCCTTTGGACTTGTCCTTGAGGTGTGGCAAGATCGTGGCTACCATCTTGGTGGGGGTAACCGATGAGTCGACCTTGATTTCATCAAGGGCCCTAGTAAGTGCTGCCCGATGCTCCTGAGAACTAACCAAAAGCTGCCATATAGTAATATCAGTTTGGACCCTCTTTAGTTGTCTGACTAGGGCCGTGTCAGCGTTTGGCTCTTCGGGAGTGAGTTCCGTCCTGGAAGGTTCAGTGACGGTTTCCAGAGTGGCGAGACTGGCCGTGATGGTGTGTGTGCCGGCCAGAGCTCTGGCTTTGGCTTTCCGGATTTCTTTGATGGTGACGGGGACAGCTTCCCCCTTAGCTAGGTAAACATCATCTTCATCGTCGTTCCATATTCCATTGATTTGGGGAATGAAAGGGGAAATGAGATGAGAGCAGTCGACTACTTCCCCAGTAAAAATGGAATGAGTAGCAAGAGGATTATTTTTATTACTTGGCTTATCACTGGGTAGTGGTATCTTCCCACTTTCGATCAGATCTTGAATAAGATGCTTCAACTTCCAGCATTTCTCCGTGTCGTGCCCGTTGCCTTGGTGATAGTGGCAATGGGCTTGAATGTTGTAGCTTTTAGATCACTTTTCCACGGGAACTTCTGGAATTGGGCCTATCGGTTGGATTAGGCCTTTTGAAGATAGCCTTTGTAAGGCATTAGCATAGGTTGTCCCTATGTCGGTGAACACCCGATTTGGAGTATTCTTTTTGGTCGAGGTGTCTAATGAGTTAGCCTCATCGAAGATGCTTCGGGCCGCCGTTGTGGTTGCGGGCTTGCTGGAGGATGAACTAGCTCCTTGATACCCTTTGGTAGAGGCCTTAGTAAGGTTCTCTAGCCTTAGATCGTCTTCGATTCTGGTACCCATTTCGGTCAAAGTGGCGAAGTCGGGTATGATGGCGTATCGGAGATGAACTCGGTAAGCGGGGAGGAGGTTTTTGACAAAGGCCTCCACTAGTACTTTTTCGCTGGGCTTGTCCACCAGCTTAACACTTTCGGTCCTCCACCTTCGAAGGTACTTAGTGAAACCCTCCTTAGGCTCTTGGGCCATAACTTCCAGAGTACGCATGGTAGTCTAGATTTCAGCATTATCCGCGTAGTTTCGCGTGAATTCCATTGCTACATCGTCCCAGGTTTTGTATTTCTTGGGGTCAAGCCTGTAGTACCAGGCTTTCGGGTGCTTTTCCAGAGAGGAAGCAAAGAGATGCTTGAACATGGTCGATTTGACCCCCTTAACAGCCATAAAGTCCTTGAAAGCTCGAATGTGAAGTACCGGGTCTTCAGTTTCGTCAAACATTGGCAAGCCCGTTAAGTTGAGGTTAGCGGGCAGTTCATCAGTTAAGGGTGAATAAATGCGAGCGTTTTCCGTGAGAATAGTGTTTCTGGTGGTCGAGTGGACCTATTCTTGCAGCTTTTGGACCGCGCCGGCCAATGCGGCCAAAGGTCCGTCATCTTCGATTGAAGCATTGGGGGTTCCCTGTTCCACGGCACTAACCCGAGTGACGATGGCAATCTGGTCCTCGCTCATTTGTCGCAATTGATCTTGGATTTTGGCCAATGAAGCCGTCAACTCATCGATGGATTCTTTCGTCATGGTTCGAGTGAAGGGTGGCCTGTCTGTAAGAACACCGCGTAATCAGCAACTTAACCCGAATTCTAAGAAAAGTACATCTCGAGCAAGGGAAAAGGAAGAAGACTAAAACGATAATGACTCAGAAAAGACACCTAGACGGGTGACTTGTGAAAAGGTGGGCCTTTCTCAGGATCCAACTATGTGGGTTGGGCCCTGTTCGAAGGAAGGTTCACGTGAGACATTCCCAGACTTTAGACTCGATTGTGTAAATGGGCCAACCTTTGTAGGAGTATGTCCTACGTAGGTGGGCCTTGCCTTAGTAAAATAAGGCGGACTAGGATAGGGGGGAAACTCGTGATGTAAGATCGACAGAGTTTCGACGCTAGAGACTTCAACGACTTATGACACGACCCGACACTGCTAAATACGGGAACTCCTAAGAAGAGGAAGTTTTGAAATATAATATTTTTTGAAAAGCCCGAAAAAATCCGGGGTGGAACCGGCCCTTTTCTTCGAGGAAAACAGAAAAGGTGGGCCGGGTGACGGTTTGAAAATTTTCGAAAATAATTTCGAGTTTTGAATTGGGCATAATACCGGCTAGAAAAAGGCTATTTTGAGAAAAATCATAAGTCCTAAGTTCGGTATATGTCTGGGGTTTTGAAATTGGATATTTTGAAAAGGATGCAAATTTTGAAAAATGACGGTTTTTGAAAAAAGATGTGGATCAAGTAGCACGTAGTCAAGGAAACAGTATAATGACGCCATGTATGCTCTTAAGCTAAGTCTCGGTCAGTCTATAAGGGTCTATACCAGTGTACCTAGCCTATCGAGAATCGGGGCGGACTCCCTAAGTCGAGTTGAGCTTAGGACATGCCATAAAACCCATACGAATCGGCTAATGGACACCTTTGACATAACCAATTTGGACTACATCAATGGTATAGTGGGACGTCGGTCACCAGTACCGGCCCGGGAAAGATGGGGTTATGCATGAACCGTAAAACTAAAACGCGTATTGTACTAGTCAAACGATATCTATTCGAGTCTCACCCTGAGGATGCCGAAGGTTAGTAACGCATCAGTTAATCCCCAGCGGAGTCGCCAAATTGTGGACATGACATAGGTCCACCCCGACGCGGCCACGCGCGGGTTTGGGGAGGCGAATGAATCTCCATATGAGAATGGATCGAATTGAAATTTAAATCAAAGTTGGAGTCGCCACCGAACTTTGTGGGAGTTCGGGCCCGTTCGAGCCCACTCTATGTCGTAGTGGGCCGTGTACAAAATACGGCCCATTTCCGATGTGAGAGTTTATTGGGCTCGTCCCTTTGCAGTTCGATACCGATGCCGACTTGAGTGGTTTATCGTATATTGAATGACTCTCATTGCCAATGGTTTCGGACATCCGGAAACCACGGTTCTGAGTAAGGGGTGAGGGTACGTGTTGGGGAGTTCACTAAGAACACCCAACCCCGCCCGCACATTAGCGGCCTCTACTAGGATATCGAATGATTTTTTAATACGCGCGTTAGTAATACAATGAATGATATGCAAACATTGTTTTCCTAAACATGCGAGGAATTGAATGGGTTACTAAGTCGGTTTAATGCATGAAAAATTAACGTCGAAGTTGAATTTAGCATGTGAGGTTCGTTTTAGTATAATAAAACAAGCGATAAAAAAGAATGAATTTGCTACAAGATAAACAAACGAGTTAGTATCGATTTGTGAAGAAATAATATAGCAAATATAACGAACATGCAAGATTGAGAAAATATTAATCGAAATCTGAAAAATATTGCTAAAACGCTGTTTTGTATAAAAAAGGAAGTTCGAAAAATTAAAAAAAAACGAGAAAGGCGCGTCGTGGCAGCCGGCCGCGCGGCTCGCCCGGGATTCCGGCGAGTCGCGTGTCGGTCTGTTTTTTTGAAGACGATTTTTCGAAGATTCGACTAAATCGCGTACAAATATTGCATAACTTGTACTCGACCTAATATTTTCGATATTCGTTGTATTCGATAATTGACTACGAAATCAATATCAAATACTCGGAATAGTTTTGGAAAAGATATAAATTTTTGAAATCGTTTCGTAGAATAATAAAATGAAACGAACGAAAAGCTAAAAAAAAGACCCGGGTCTCAGGCCCGTGCGCGAGTCGCCTGGGCGTGGCGCAACTCGCGTGCGGGTCTGTCCGATTTTTATTTTTTGTTCGAAATTGCTAATTTTGATAAATCGCGTACAAAATATGAATTAATTTGTATTTGATATTATGTTTTCGATATTCGTCGTACCCGATATTCGATTATGAAATCGATATCGAGTATTCGGAATGAATTAAAAAAAAGTTTTGTGAAAAGAAGTTTGAACAAAAAAATGATGTAACAATTTTTTACATCGTTGAGATCTTAATATAATGCTTTTTGATACAATATTCGATTATAGAAAATCGATATCATATTTTTAAGAATGTTCGATATATGAAAATAGTTTTTAATAATATCGATATTAGAAAATAAAAAGACGACGAATGACCCGTAATGAGAAAAAAAAAACGAGAAGGAGAAGAAGAGAAGAAAGAGAAATCGGGTTTGGTACACCCTCAACCTACATGCTTCAGTCTACTCGGATCAGAGCTCGTCGAAACGTGGCTTCAGCACAGGAGTGTCGAGTGGATGTTGGTGAGTTGCGGTGGTTCGGTTTGGACGTGAATCGGGTGAAGGGTGTCGGGTATCGGGGCCGGTTTCCTTCGGGTTTTGGATGTGCTATTGGTTTTGTAATGCTAAGGTTGATGCTTTTCAGGAATTATGTATATATCGTTGTGTGAATAATTTTTTGTTGAATTTGTGTCATGCAAGGGGCTATTTATAAGAAAATCCCGACCTTGGCTAGGAGAGGTGCATATGAATTAGAACTACCGCTTAGGATAGGAAACGTAGGAAGTTGAGGGAAATAAGAATTCCGTTTTCTTGTGAAGGAAGAAAGAGAACCGGCTGGTTGGTAGACTACTCGGCCGAGTATCCTAGCTCGGTCGAGTGTTTGATTCGGTTTTCGGATAGGATTCCTACTTGAGATCGAATTCTACCTTAAACGGAATTGTTTAATATTTTGTGTAGCTGATTTTTGTGGAGTTTGAGTCCGAACTGGACACGTGAGACGTCACGTTCGGTCCACAAGTCTCGGGAAATATCTTTGACCGGGTTTTGACTCGGTCGCTAAAAGACGGTTTTACCCCTGGTGTCGGATTCGACCCAAATTAGTCTTATTTCACTCGAAACGACCCACTGGGCCTGAATTTCAGGTTGGTTTTGTGATATTTGTACTCCTTAAAAAGCCCAAGCTAAATATCCATGATTTCGAGCCCATTTCCGAGTACGTTAAAGCATGTTTGCGTCCGATCATCATCGGGTGTTTGTCGGAAACTGCTATAGACACCTGGCAGCAAAATGTGGGTGTCTACAATTAGGATTTGACTTGATATTGATTAGCGTTGTAAAGTTGTGTAAATTTGATTAGGGTTGTGTAGAGATGTGTGTAAAAGTTGTGTAAAAAGGTTGTGTGTAGTTGTGATTAGGGTTGTAAAGTTAGGGTTCGAAAAAAGTGTCTTGAAGGGTGTGCAAGGGGTTGCTTATATAGGCAAAGCTAGGGCACCCGGTTAGGGTTACTCGACCGAGTGGGTGCCTAACTCGGTCGAGTGGCCCGTTACGCCTGCAGCCGGGCTCGAAACAGGACCACTCGATCGAGTGGCCCAAATGGGTTGCGCGGATCTATTGACCTGGACCTTGACTTCGGATGCTTGATGGGTTTTGTGTTTGACTTGGACTTTTGATGATGTGAGGGGCTGTTTTGTGTGTCTCGGAAACGACTTTGACCGGGGTTGACCCAATCACAAAAAGTCGGTTTTATTTTCGGTGTCGGTTTCGGCCCAAATTAGCCTTATTTGATTGGAAACGGCCCACTGGACCTGGATTTGAGGTTGATTTTGTGATATTTGTACTCTGTAAGTGTGTTAGCCAACGATTAATGGATTTGAGCCCGTATCCGAGTGCATAGAAGCATGTTAGCGTCCGATCATCATCGGGTGTTTTTTTTGGAAACTGCTATAGACACCTGGCAGTCAAAATGCGGGTGTCTACAGAGCCCCCACTCTGACGGAGGCTTGGACAAGGCGAAAGTCAGAGTAGCCATCAGGCCAATCGAGGATTGAAACCTGACGGACTTCCGGTCGGGTCGGTTATAGTCCATTAGACTCGCGTGAAGGGCTCGCCAGCCATAAGCTAGAAGTCATATCTGAGTTGATGATGATAACTTTGTGGGGAATCGGACTTGTCGCATAAGTCCTGGGTGTGCCTGTGTGTAGGCCCATCCCGTGCCATTCCGGGAAAATTGCCGCCTTGGGCTTCTCGCTGGGGAGGTGTAGTGGGTTGTATGTCCCTGTCCCTGTTTGAGTCGTACCTGTATAAGTCACATAAAATGCATGCAACACGTAGGTAGTAAAATGACTCGCGCTGGGGAAAAATGATTTTTGAATTTTTGAATTCTTGAAAATTTTGATATCTTGAAATTTTGAAATTTTGAAAATTTTGACTCCTAAAGCATTTTAGGAAAGAAATTTGCAGTTTAAATAGACCGAGATTTGACCTTGTCGAAAAGAATCTTTTTTTCAAGTGGCTAAGTCTTGCAAATTTTAAAGTGGAATTTGAAGAGAGAGGTCTACCGACAGACTCGACTCTGGACGTGACCGGACGAGCTGACAGACACGACTGGACTCTCGAGGGGTTGGACCGAGACTCGGTAGGGGGTGGGCCACCTAACAAGGCTCTCGAGTTGCGCTATTCCGTAACCTAGGCGAGTGGCAACACGGTCGAACATCGAAATGGGATGAATATGACATAGGGGACTTGCAGTAGTCTGTAATGAGACTGTTTTAGTCTGGTGGCCTTCTGGATTTCTAATTTTAGGGTACAGTCCAAAATGGGTACTTCTTCGAGTCCTGACAGATTCTCGTCTTTGACTGAGCCGAGTATTAGGACACACTATAAAAAGGAGGCTAGATTTTGGAAGTATTTGGATTATGTGAGTGGAAGGAGAACTTCTAACTAATAGAAGCCCCCAGGACGACAAAGCTAGCTACTGAGAACATGACAGTGTCGTGACCGGAGTGATAGTGCTTTTTTGAATGTGTGTCGATGTGAGTGGTTGTGCCTCTGTTGAAAGGTTGCCTACGTATTCACGTGTGGTAAAATCAAACCATGTCGTAGTTCAGTGTTGGAAGATGTATTATGGTGCCTATTCTAATAGGACTTTGTGTGTGACTAGCCATAATGACGGTGTAGGCTAGGTACATTCCCAGTGATGTCTTGATCAAAGGGCTTGAATGGTTAGGATATTAATCCCGTGACTGTGAGCGCTCTCCGGGGTAGCCCCCAGAGGTGGTGTGAATTATTTGGACATGTTCTATGCCGACTGCAAGTTGAGTTCCCGTGTTCGGGGTTGGTAACTGGTTTGGATGAGAAGAGTTGGGATGAGATTTTAACGAGTTTTGTTCTCGGAATTTTTAACGAGTTCTGCTCTCGGGGATTTTAACGAGTTTTGTTCTCGAGATTTTTAACGAGTTCTGCTCTCGGGGAATTTTAACGAGTTTTGTTCTCCGGATTTTTAACGAGTTCTGCTCTCGGGGAATTTTAACGAGTTTTGTTCTCGGGATTTTTAACGAGTTTTGCTCTTGGGGAATTTTAACGAGTTTTGTTCTCGGGATTTTTAACGAGTTCTGCTCTCAGGGAATTTGCTGTTTTTGGAAATGTGGAGCTAAGAAGTAAGTGGCTTTGATGATCCGAAATCTGGAGCTCGATTTTGTGGAGCTGAGGCTTCGGGGGTAAGGTATTGTAATGTGGTAGGAAAGGGGGAAGTCGAGTAAAGATGGCTCGAACTTCGATTGGGCTAGTTTGATAATGCGGGATCTGGTTTCCATGTCTGGCCCTAATGGTTAAGGGTATCCTATGGAGCTTGAATCCTCAAAATTACGGGCTGTCTCTTGCCTATGTCTCGAGGAGGTCTTGAGGGTTGTAATGTGGGAAGGCTAAATGTGGTGTTAGCTAACCAGCTTGATTGTTACTCCCCTATTGGATGGTATTGATAATTTTGAATTTGACCGTACGACGGTCAAAGGATTTTCACTTGAGTTGACCGTTGACCACGGTCATGGGTATTGATAATTTTGACCGTACCCTGGTCGTGGGGCTTTCACTTGAATTGACCATTGACCACGGTCATGGGTATTCTGAATTTTTTTGATGATGGCCTGTTTTTTTTTTGGCCTTTTGCTTTTTTCCTCATGGACTTTCGTGTTTTTTTTTTTGAGCCTTTTTTGTTTTGTTGTCGGTCAGACTAACACCTAAGGTAGGGATTGGTCAGTCTTATCGGATGGGTGTTTTATTGTGGGAAATGGGCTTGCCTCCCGTCTTGAACCCAAACTAGGAGATTACCAAGATTTGTCATAGGATTTGATACCGCTCCTGCTACGGGTAGTTATGTGGTTTTTCTATACCAGACATGGAATAGGTAAAAAGAAAACACGGGCTCGATTTCCTGCAGTCATTACAGATGTGCCTATAATAGTCACGTGCGTGTGCTCACAGTGTATGATGGTGTTCATCATGTTCTCGGAAACACATAAGGAAAGTATATATGAGAAACAGGAAAGCTGATTTTATTGAACTTTGGAAAAGAGGACAGGATACAATCGACTCTGACTTCGACTTTGACTTTGACTTTGACTTTGGAATAGAACATCCTAGACTCAGACTCAGACTCGGACTTAAATCAAATACAGACTCTTGGATGCATGAGAGGTAGACTGGATGCTTCGGTCATCGGGCCCTGTGTAGTCCACGAGGGGCTTTGCAAGTGACAATGTTTCCAAAACGGGAGTCTTCCCGGCATCGAGGAAGTCTTGAATGAGATGTTTCAGCTTCCAGCATTGTTCTGTATCGTGTCCCCTCCCTCTGTGGAATTTGCAGTAATGCTCGGCGTTCCATGCTTTGGAACGTTTCTCCACAGGTGGGTCGGCTGTTGGGCCTATAGGTAGCACTAGGCCCTTCGGAACCAACCTCTGGAAAACGACAGTGTAGGACATATCCAAGTGGGTAAATGTCCTTTCCTTTGACTGGTTCTTGATTTTTGGAGAGGTGACTTGAGGGTTACCTCTCTCGGCCTTGCCATCTTGAGGGTATCGGACAGTTTCGTAAGAGTGTTCACCCTTCAAATGACTTGGTTGGGTGATTGGCTGCCTTACCCGCTCTAGTTGTGTTAGACGGGAACGGGTTCTTACAAGGTCTTCTTCGATGATGGTTACCCTGGCATTTAGGTCATCTAGGGCGGTATTGATTTTCGAGAAGATGTTGTTAACGGAGCAAGATAACATAAGCATACTCCCCTGGATATCCCCTTTCTTGACGGCGTCGGATTTGGTGTGGTTTGGTAGTGTCTCGTTCATAGGGTCCCTGATCGGAAGAAACGACAGGTGTTAGAACTCGCTTAAGCTCGGTTTTGCGTACATGATGAGTCAAACTAGACATGGCCCGGGGTGACGGAAATGACTAGGACTCTCGGACCGGGATACTTGTATGTTGACCTAGACGAGGTAACGACCGCAAATTAGACTCGAGCTGCAGAAGGGTGAGTCCGAAAATGGGGCGACCATGTTTGACTCGGATTAGACCCTGCTAAGACAAATGTGTAGGGTGTGATTCTCGGAGTGACCGTGATTAATCGCTCCGTCAGAGAATGGCCCCCCAAGTGAGACTAAGGACTCAGATGGCGTGGCATCTAAGTGACTCAAAGGTGGGGTGCATGAAACACGTGTAAGACACGACCCTTAGGGCAACCGTGATTGATCGCCCTGCTAAGAGGTAGCCCCCTAATGGGATTGAAGATTTTGTTAAGACTCGATTGTTGAACGATTGACCCTTATACGTAAGGACCGCGAACCTTTTTTTATTGGGCTATGCCTTGTAAAAGGTTGACTCGGAAAAGACACCTAGACGGGTGACTCGTGAAAGGTGGGCCTTCCTTAGAATTCGGCTATGTGGGCCGAGTCCTGTTCAAAGGAAGGTCCACGTGAGACGTTACCAGACTTTTAGACTCGAATGTGTAGACGGGCCATCCTTGTAGGAGTATATCCTACGTAGGTGGGCCTTGCCTTAGTCTAATAAGGCGGACTGGGATAGGGAAGAAACTCGTGATGTAAGATCAGCGGAGTTTCGACGCTAAAGACCTTGACGACTTAAGACATGACCCGACACTGCTAAATACGGGAAGTCCTAAGAAGAGGAAGGTTTTGAAAATTGATTGTTTAGAAAATTCCGAGATAACTCGGTGAAGAGGCCCGATTTTTCGAGAAAAATCGGAAAGTGTATCGGGCCTCGGTTTTGAAATTTCGAAGATGCTTCAAGTTTTGAATTGGGCAGCATACCGTCTAGAAAATAGGCTATTTTGAGTAAAATCATAAGTCCTAAATTTCGGCAGCTTTCCGAGTTTTTGAAAGTTGAATATTTTTGAAAAGATGCATTTTTGAAAAAGTTGACGGTTTTTGAAAACGACACAGAAACCAAGTAGCACGTAGTCACACAAGCATTATAACGACGCCATGTATGCTCTACACTAAGTCTCGGTCGATCTATAGAGGGTCTATACCAGTGTACATAGTCTAGACGTTGATCGGGACGGACTTTCTAAGTCGAGTTGAGCATAAAACATGCCGCGAAACCCACTCGAATCGACTATGGACACCTTTTGACATATCCATATTGGAGTACATCAACGGTATAGTGGGACGTCGGTAGCGAGTACCGGCCCGGGAAAATATGGGTTATGCATGAACCGTAAAACTAAGACGCGTATTGTACTAGTCAAATGATTTCTATTTGAGTCTCACCCTGAGGATGCCGATGGTAAGTCACGCATCAGTTAATCCCCAGCGGAGTCGCCAAATTGTGGACATGACATAGGTCCACCCCAACGCGGCCACGCGCGGGTTTGGGGAGGCGAATAAATCTCCATATGAGAATGGATCGAATTGAAATTTAGGTCGAAGTGGAGTCGCCACCAAATTTTATAGGTATTTGGAACCATTCGATCCCACTCTATGTCGTAATGGTCCGTATACAAAATACGGCCCATTTCCGATGTCAAAGTTTATTGGGCTCGTCCCTTTGCATTTGATATCAATACCGACACTATCGGATATTTTGTATTGAATGACTCTCGTGCGCCAACGGTTTTGGGCATCTGGAAACCGAGGTTCTGAGTAATGGGTGAGGGTACGTGTTGGGAAGCCCACAAAGGACACCCAACCCCGCCCGCACATTAGCGGCCTCTACTAAGAATTCGAATGACTTTCCAATACGCGCGTTAGTTAAACGGGAAAATGATATGCAAAAATTATTTTCCCTAAACATGTGAATGGAATTGAAAAAGGGTTTCTAAGTCAATTTAATACAATTAATTCTACGTCAAAGTGGAATTTTAGCATGTGGGTTCATTTAGTAAAATAAAACAAACGATGAAAATTGACAAAAGAAACAAACAAACTGTTAGTAACGGTATAACGAATAATAACGGTTTGTGCAAATATTGAATGAGATGAAAAGATGCAAATATGATGATGCATGGTTTGAAAAGATAGTATACGCGTGATTAATTAGACATGTGTTGACCTAAACCATAAAATACTATCGAATTTGAAAAGAAGGATGTACGACTCGTGTTTTGGTCGTTATGAGGTCACTCGATCGAGTGGTCGATGGACTCGATCGAGTGGACCTGTAAAAGATGATTCTGTTTTGCATTATAGGTCGTACTCGGCCTAGTTATTGACCAACTCGGTCGAGTACATAGCCACTCGACCGAGTCACTGTGAGACTCGATCGAGTGGGGGTCGTGAAAAACATTCTGGTTCGGTTTTGGGGTGCCACTCAACCGAGTGGGCTTGGCACCCGGTCGAGTGCCCCCTGTACGAATTGTAATTCGCTTGCAAATTGAATTGATTTAGAAATTACTTTCGATTTTTGAAAACTCGATGGTTTTACCGAATTGAGCATAAATATTGCATGACTTATGCTCGATTCGGGTTTTAATAAATCATAGATTTGGTTGAACCGAATAAAAATATTGTTTGAATTTATACCCGATTCTAAATTTGAATGCTCGTCATGTCCCAGATTCGATTATTGAATCGATATGGAATACTAGAGCGGAAAAAATAAAGAAAATTGATTTGAGTCGTTTTAATTCAATCAAAACGACATGAATTTCTCTCCGCGTTCGTAGTGTCATAATTACAACGTGACATCTACGTTAGCATCAACGAGAAATCGAATTGATTGAATTAAATTGACTAGATTTGCTAGATTCGACATCCAATTATGAAATTGGTATCGGATCTACGAAATCGACGCTTTGCTTAAATTACAGGACTTGATTCCCTCGGATTTTCCGACATCGAAATAAATCCCGAGGGATTGTGATGTCGGATCCGCGTCAACAGGTTTCGACCCTTATTAAAATTGATTTTAAAAAATTGATGAGTGCAAGATTGATGATGATGACGACAAAAATAATAACGAATTATTGTTTAAGTTAACTTGTCTCAATAATCAAATAATCGAGGTATCGGAATAAGCGACCGGCAACGTTGTGTGCAGTACACTTGTATATTCGGGTTTCCTTATTCCGATATCCCTCTTATTCGACACAAATCGACAAATATTTTAATGTTTTGATACTAGCGGTATTATCGATATTATGGTGCGATAAAGAAAATAGAATAAATAATAAAAAAACAAAAAAAAACGTAAAAAAAAGAGGAAGATGACGAGAGGAAGAGAAGAAAGAGAGAAAGGGGTTTTGACAACCTCAACCTACATGTTCTTGTCTCGGATCGGACTCGTAGTCGTGGCTTTAACACAAGAGTTTTGAGGTTTTATGGAGGTTGAGTTATGGTGGCTAGGGTTTCGATTCCTAAATCTAGGTTTAGGGTTTGCTAGTGTATGTATTGCTTAGGGTTTGATTTTTGATGTGTTGAAAGTTTGATATTGATTAGGGTTTGAGTTGATATTGATTAGGGTTGTAAAGTTGTGTAAAGTTGATAAGGGTTGTGTAGGGATGTGTGTAAAAGTTGTGTAAAAAGATTGTGTGTAGTTGTGATTAGGGTTGTAAAGTTAGGGTTCGAAAAAAGTGTCTTCAAGGGTGTGCAAGGGGTTGCTTATATAGGCAAAGCTAGGGCACCCGGTTAGGGTTACTCGACCGAGTGGGTGCCTAACTCGGTCGAGTAGCCCGTTACGCCTGCAGCCGGGCTCGAAACAGGACCACTCGATCGAGTGGGTCGGGCACTCGATCGAGTGGCCCAAATGGGTTGCGCGGATCTATTGACCTGGACCTTGACTTTGGATGCTTGATGGGTTTTGTGTTTGACTTGGACTTTTGATGATGTGAGGGGCTGTTTTGTGTGTCTCGGAAACGACTTTGACCGGGGTTGACCCAATCGCAAAAAGTCGGTTTTATTTCCGGTGTCGGTTTCGGCCCAAATTAGCCTTATTTGATTGGAAACGGCCGCCCACTGGACCTGGATTTGAGGTTGATTTTGTGATATTTGTACTCTGTAAGTGTGTTAGCCAACGATTAATGGATTTGAGCCCGTATCCGAGCACATAGAAGCATGTTAGCGTCCGATCATCATCGGGTGTTTTTTTTTTGGAAACTGCTATAGACACCTGGCAGTCAAAATGCGGGTGTCTACACGTATCATTTAATAATAGGATATTTGTAAAGTCATATAGTATATTAAAATTTTTTAATTTTTAAACATGGTTTTTGAATAGTCAATATGAAAAAAAAATATTGTTAAAAAGGAAGGCATCATAAATTATTTCGACCATAACATATATAGTGACCCGTGTGGCCGTGTTTGACTTAACTCTTATTCATATCCGACCTGTAGTTGTTTCTCATTCTCTTACATTTTGTAACCAAACAAATAGTAACATCAAAGAGTAACTTTTTTCTTTCCTTTTCGTTCCCTTTGTTGATTTCATTCTCTTACCTCTTCGCCAACCAAACGGCCAATAAATCTGTCGTATTGTTATAATGAGCCTATTATTTAGTCCACTAATAATCATCTAAATATGTAATTAATTGATGTCTTATTACGTCAGTATGATAAATATGTGTTGTTACAAATAATAATTTGTGATATTTAGTTAGTCTCACAAATAAGAAATAAACATGAAAATCATTTTCATCATAAAAAGTGTAAAAACAATTTATTATATTCAGATAGTCTCACAAATAAGGAATATTTTGTCTCGTTCATTTGTTTGCTTTTTACATTCATTGTGAGAAGTATTTTAATTAAAATTAAGTGTTACTGTAACTTAGAACGTATGTTACTTCAGCGCCATGTCTGCTTCAATAAACAACAAAACAATAGTATCAGTGGAGATTACGGAAAACCTAAATAACAAACATAAAACTCTGGAATATATACTAACAAGAGACCAATTAACCATTTATATGAATATATGATGAATGAAACGACCATGAAAGCAATATCAACATGAAAATTGACGCAAAACATGAACGCAAATTAATCAAGATGATGAATAAAAATTGACGCAAAACATGAAAGCAATATCAAAACTCACCATTGTTATACTCGATGAATTGCTTATCAACAGTTGATGAAAATGTCGCGGTCATTGAATTCATAGTAACGGAATTTTGAGCACAAATTTGATTGAATGAATGAATGAACGTGATGATCGATGGGAACGTTTTTTTTTAGGTTTTGATGAACGTGTAACGTGAATGAATGAATGAGAAATGAAAGTGATTATGGGAGTTATTGTTTTCTAAAATCATGGGAGTTATTTTAGGATATTAAATCTTCCATTTTTTTTAATACAAAATATTATAATGCATCATGTCCATCCATCCTCATCCTATCTGTTCCGGTCACGGAAACAAAAGACCCGACTTTGGATTCGGATCTTGTGATTAAGATGTTACTCGGGTGGTATTCGTCTGACTTCCTTTGACCTCTCTTTCCCTCACTCCGATGGTCGGACCTTCCCGGCAAAGATGGACTCCTCCCTGCACAATGAACGCACAGGGCCTCGGAGGTGTCCGAGGGAACCCTCTCCGATGCCTAAGTTAGCCCGTGAAAATGCCTTGACAAAACCTTACTCGTGAGGAGTAAGGTGGCGGTTTTTAGAGTGAGAGACTAGAGAGAGAAAATCCAACCTTTTGTATGTGGGAGGAGGGCAAGTATTTATACCTTCCTCCAAGAGAGAGAGAGAAGAATGAGTGGATGGGTGAGTGACACGTGGGTTCACCTAGTCCACTCATTTCCTTTTACCTTAGGCAAAATGACGGAGGGGTCCCCGATTTTCTATGGTCCTGCCTGGGGCGAGAGCGCCCTGGAGGCAGGCAGGGGGCTTGATTGCCCTGCTCAGCAGGCGGCAAGGTCGTGTCGGGCTGTTGAGCGATTAAGGCTACCTACTTGGATGTTTTTCAGTGCTCTAGCTGGGTGGTCTGCTGGGCAGGCCTTCCTCTGTTCTTGGGTCGGGCCACCTTGGGGCCCAGTTTGACGGGCGACCCGTGGCAGGCTACCGACCCTCATCAATTGGCCCTCGCCGGCTGAGAGGGAGCAGGGCTTCCCTTTGACAGGCGACCTCTTGATAGGGATGGCGGTAGGTTGACCTTATGAGCTTCCTCTTAGCATTTAATGCGTCGCGCATTCCCGAGGAAAGAGCTTCAACTACCCCGGGCATGCAAAGAGTTGGAATGTCCTTCCTCATGATTGCTTTTCTTGTAAAGCGATTCCTTGGGTTTCGATCAAGACTGTCGATTGGCCGCTTCTTGCAAGAATGGTTGAGATGCCATTTAATGCCTTGCTCTTGTTTTTGTATAAATTTTAACTTCTTCTATCATTCTCACAATCCGTTCTCACTCTTCTTCTACTCTTTTTTCAAAGAAAAAATGTCTTGGATTAGGAACACGGTTTTTCGCTGCGGAGTTTATGTGGACGTCCTCTGCTTCAGAGGGCGCCGGCGGTTAAGGTATTCTAAGATGGCTCATCTGATTCTTCGTCGCAATAGGCGAAACCGTTCTAGTCCTCAACAGTTTGTCAGCACGAAAACCCTCTTCAGGGCCAGCAAGCGCCCCAAAAGGTGCCCCTCTCCTGCTGGGCCTCCGCCTAGACGCTGCTCCCAGACGGGAGGCTGTTTTTATAGGGGATGCCATAGGTGTTTTCCTTGGCTATACCCTGAACAGTTTGATCCTGATTGCCCTAAATTAGGCTCCACTCCTGAGTCAGGTCGTTCCTCGCCCTTGATGAGCAGAGAAGGCCATGGCTGCCCTGAAAGCGTCGGGGCCATTTCCTATGGCAGGGACTGAGACGTGAGTAGTCACGACTCAGAAGATAGCGAAGGTCAGGGCTATTCCTCTGGCAGAAATGTGGAAGAAGGCCCTGATGATCCTTTCAAGGACTTTGATGATGATTAGGCCTGCCCTGTGCATGCAGGCTGGCTGAATGAGCAGGGATACCAGGCTCCTTTTGTAATTTATTTCTTATCCACTTTGTAATTTTGGCCGTCTTTGGGCCTTTTCAATCAATGGAAAATCAGGCGGGCTTTTTTCATGTGTGTTTGTTGTTTTTTTTTAATGAATGAATGTACCTTCTTCGTTTTACTTGTTGTTTTTCTTTCAAGGTCGGGCCCGACCCTGGCTTTTTTGCTGAAGTCCAGGGGGCCTACCCCCTGCCTGCCCAAAAGTAGGCAGGGGGACTTTGCGTTATTATACAAGGTTGGGGGGATGCCCCTAGTCCTTGTTCATTCGGCACGTGGGGCCTGGCCTGACCCTGGCTTCTGGTCGAAGTCTAGGGGGCCTGCCCCCTGCCTGCCCAGAGGTAGTCAGGGGGACTTTGCGTTTTTATACAAGGTTGGGGGGATGCCCCCAGTCCTTGTTCATTCGGCACGTGGGACCCGGCCTGACCCTGGCTTCTGGTCGAAGTCCAGGGGGCCTGCCCCTTGCCTGCCCAGAGGTAGGCAGGAGGACTTTGCGTTTTTTATACAAGGTTGGCGGATGCCCCCAGTCCTTGTTCATTCGGCACGTGGGGCCCGGCCTGACCCTGGCTTTTGGTCGAAGTCCAGGGGGCCTGCCCCCTGCCTGCCCAGAGGTAGGCAGGAGAACTTTGCGTTTTTTATACAAGAAAAATTGTTGGGGGATCCATTTTCCTTGGTTTTAGCAACAGGGGGTCCTCCCGTTATTGCCCCCTGCTCGTTTGTGTGTGAAATGCAAGTTTGAACAGACAACGAGTATGAATTCAAGAGACTTTCTCATTTGTTTAAGACATCCATGGTTGGAGTCGTCTACATTTTTTTCTGACTGTCCTCCGCCAATTTTTGAAAAGAAAAGACAATCCCCCAATTTCTTGGGGCTAGACATAGTTTTTCTTTAGGGTGTCGGCATTCCAATGGGCGGCTAGCTCTTGGCCTTCAGGGTAGGCAATCTTGTAGGTAACTGGTCCCATGATCCTGGTGACCTCATACGGGCCCTCCTAATTGGCGCTTAACTTTCCATCTTCTCTTCACCTTCCGACGCCCTGCGTCTTTCTTAAAACCAAGTCTCCTACCTAGAAACTTCTTTTGTTCACCTTTCTGTTGTATGCTTTCCTCATCCGTTGCTGGTAGGCGGCAATGTTAACGTCGGCCTCTTGCCTTATCTCACTGACTAGGTCCAGGGCCTCGTTCATTGCTGCTTCATTATCCGCCCTGTCATACTGTTGGGATCGCAAGGTGGGGATTCGCACCTTAATGGGCAGCAGGGCCTCGGCCCCGTAAACCAGGCCGAAGGGGTCTGTCCCGTGGATTCTTTTCGGGTGGTCCTGATTGACCACAGTATGCTTGGTAATTTGTCTGCCCATCTGCCTTTGAGCTCGTCCACCATCTTTTTTAATCCGTTCAGAATTTGTTTGTTGGCAGCTTCAGCCTGCCCATTAGTTTGTGGATGGCAGACGGCAGAGTAGGCGACTGCTATGCCATGACCTTCTAATCAAGCCCTCAGGGGTCGTTGTCAAATTGTCTTCCATGATCGAACACCAGCATTTTTGGCAGGCCAAACCTGGTTATAATATTCTCCAAATCACCTTCCTGACCGCAGGCTCGGTAATGCTTGGGACCGCTTTGGCTTCGATCCATTTAGTAAAATAGTCAATCCCGACTATTAAAAACTTCCGGCCCTCCGTTGCCACAACAAAAGGACCCAATATGTCCATCCTCCACTAGGCGAAGGGAATGGGAGACAGAATTGACCTGACTTCCTGGGCCGGAGTATGAATTGATGTGGCGAATAACTGACACTTTCTGCATTTTCTGGTTAGATCTCTTGCATCAGCTAAGAGAGTTGGCCAGTAGTAGCCTGCCCTTAAGGCTTTGTGGGCTAGTGATCTCCCTCCTATGTGGTGGCCGCAGATTCCTGAGTGGATATCATCTAGAACCTTTGCGGCCTGCCCTGCCCCCAGGCATCTGAGCAGAGGAGAGGAGAATGATTTTTTGTACAGTTCTTCACCAATTAATTTGAACCACGCGGCTTTTGCCGGCATCTTTCTTTTTTGCACAGGGTCAGACGGAAGGGTTCCCTATTTCAAAAATTGGATGATTGGGGTGATCCAATCCTCAGGTCCTACCTCTTCAATGATTCCGACTGGTTGGCAGGGGGTGGTGGATTTTTCTTGGACCACGTCTACCCAGACTAATCTTCTTATGTCTTGCAGGTTGGAACTGGCCAGTTTTGACAGGGCGTCTGCCCGGTTGTTCTGAGACCGGATGATTTGCCTGACTTCATAGGACTTCAACCCTGATAACTCCTGCTTCACTTTTTCCAGGTAAGCGACCGTGGCTTGGTCCCTGGCTTCGTACTCTCCATTAATCTGGTTGGCGATGAGTTCGGAGTCCGTTGCCAGGATGAGTCTCTCGGCTCCTGCGGCTTTATCTAGGTTAATGCCTGCTAATACAGCTTCGTATTCGGCCCCGTTGTTCGATGCAGGGAAGGTGAACCTGAGCGCATGCTCGAAGTCCGCTCCCTCAGGGCTGGTTAGCACAACCCATGCCCCTGCACCATTGGTTGTAGAAGACCCGTCGGTGTATACTACCCATTCTCCGGCCGGTGGATCTTCTTCTTCCGAATGAGAACATTCTGCCAGAAAATCTTCCAAGGCTTGCGCCTTGATTGCCGACCTGGACTGGTAAGATATTCCCAACCCACTTAGCTCTATTGCCCATTTCAATAGTCTTCCCGATTTTTCAAACTTCTCCAACACTTTCTCCAGGGGCTGGTCAGTTAATACCACAACAGGGTGGGCGTCGAAGTAAGGCCTGAGCTTCCTGGCTGCAATAACAACTGCATAGGCTGCTTTCTCGACCAGGGGGTAGTTCTTTTCCGCTGCCCTCAGGGCATGGCTTACAAAATATATTGGTTGTTGGGAGCCTGCTTCTTCCCATAGGATTACCGCGCTCACCGTTGAATTCGTCACGGCAATATAAAGGAAGAGCTTCTCCCCTGCCACTAGCCTCGCCAGGGTGGGCAGCTTCTTCAAGTGTTCCTTGAGCTGTTCGAAGGCTTCTTTCTGCTCATCCTCCCATTTGAATTGTTTGTTCCCTTTCAATATTTTGAAGAAAGGTGTTGATTTGTCGGCTGACCTGGCGATGAATCGTGTCAGGGCAGCCATTCTGCCTGTCAGGCGCTGGATGTCTCTTATCGTCTTTGGCTCAGGGAGGTCTAACACGGCCTGAACCTTCTCGGGGTTCGCATTGATACCCCTGGCACTTACTAAGAAACCCAGAAATTTTCCAGAGCGG
Source organism: Agrostemma githago (assembly GCA_958450325.1). Classification (NCBI taxonomy): domain Eukaryota; kingdom Viridiplantae; phylum Streptophyta; class Magnoliopsida; order Caryophyllales; family Caryophyllaceae; genus Agrostemma; species Agrostemma githago. The sequence continues at coordinate 50,026,948 of OY288246.1, read as the reverse complement.
ACACCAAAAGTGCATTTCTTGGGGTTTTGTTTCATTTGATATGTGCGCAGGGAAGAGAAAGTTTCTTGCAGGTCTTTCAGGTGCTCTGCATCCCCTTTACTCTTTACAATTGCGTCGTCTACATAGGCCTCCAGATTTCTGCCCTTCTGTTTCTCAAAAACTTTGTCGAGCAATCGCTGGTAAGTGGCGCCTGCGTTCTTGAGGCCGAACGGCATCATCTTATACATATACGTACCAGAGCTGGTGATGAAAGCGCACTTTACCCTGTCGGGCTGCCAGAGGTACACTTGGTGATAGCCTGAAAAGGCATCCATGAAACTGAGTGTGGTGTACCCACTGTTGGCATCTACCAGCTGATCAATCCTTGGGAGAGGATAGCAGTCTTTTGGGCAGGCTTTGTTGAGATTGGTGAAGTCCACGCACATCCTCCAGGCGCCAGAGGGCTTTTTCACCATCACAACGTTCGCCAGCCACTCAGGGTAGTTACAAGCTTCTATTAAATAGGCTTTCAAAAGTTTTTCGATTTCCTCTTTTATGGCCTGATCTTTTTCGGCGGACATGTTTCTCTTCTTCTGTTTTATAGGGCGTGCCTTCGGGCTTACGTTCAGCTTGTGAACGATGTGCGCAGGATCTACCTCTGGCATCTCGTCTGCCGAGTGGGTGAACACATCCCTGTTGTCCCTCAGGACTTTGATCAACTCCTCTCGGTAGGGATCTACTAGGTCAGCCCCTATGAGGACTTGCCTTCCTAGTTCCAGGTCTACCAGCATGCTTTCTCCCCCAGGTTCGAGGTGGTCCGTTGCCTGCTGGCCAGCTGGAATCTCCCCTTCCCAGATGGGAGAGCTGTCCGCTTTTCTTTTTCCCTTTCGTTCCATTTCATGGGTGCGCAGGGCTACAGAGTAGCACTGTCTGGCCGACTCCTGGTCACCATGCACCTTAATTTCCATGCCGAAGTCCGTAACGTGCCCGGATGTTTCTGGCTGAGGTACCCTCTCCAAATGTTACTGGTAGGTCAATGATTCCCATTGGAAGCACGCCTGCTCCGCTAAACCCGTACAACGATCCAGAGGCAGGCTTGAGGTGCCTCTTCTCTAGGTTCATCTTCTCGAATGCGTCTTTGTACAATAGGTTAGTGTAGGCGCCAGTGTCTACCATGCACCTCCTCACAATATAGTTGCTGATGACGAGGGACAATAGGGGATCGCTGTGAGGGTAAATTACCCGCCCTGCATCTTGGGGGGTGATGCTCAGGGTCAGGCCTTTTGGGCTTCCGGCCCTCTCAGCGTAGCATATCTGGTTTCGGAGTTCGCGGATTTGTCTTTTTTGACCTCTTTTACTTGTCTGGCCCTCCGCGTCTCCTGACACAACATGGATTATCAGGCGATTTTGCACTGATCCCTCAGGTTTGTCCACTGCTTCTTTCTGACCCTTGTTCCTCGCAGCATAGTTACTCAGCCATCCATTCCTGATAAGTTCTCAATTTCATCTTTTAGGTGTCGGCATTCCTCAGTGGTATGCCCAACACAGTCATGGAATGTGCAGAACTTTTTTGGGTCTCCCTATGGACTGCAGGGCTTGCTCGGGCGGTTCCACTTAGGCGTTTCCTTTTCTAGTTCGAAGTTTTCTGCTCTGGACTTGTTGAGAGCTGTGTAGCTATCAAACCTGGGCTGATAGGCTACACGCTCCTTTCTTGGAGTGTCGCCCTCTTCATTTTTTTGTCTGTCCGCCTCGCCCCTGCTGCGTCCCCCCTTCGGCCTGAAAGGTCCTGTGGGGGTATTCGGCAGCCTGCAACATGAAGCCTTCGGCAATCTTTCGAGCCTTGGCCAGGGTCTCCGGCTGGGCTCTAATAATTTGGTTCTTCATCTCCCCAGGGAGTAATGAGTTGGTCAGTGCGTATGCTGCCGTTGGGTCGTCGATTTCCTTGACCTGCTGGAAAGACAAGTCAAACCTCTTTAGGTACTCCCAGACAGTTTCACCCTTTTGTTTTCTGCATACTGATCTAGAAAGGCTTCAGCCAGCTCTATGAAGTAGCACACCAAACCCTGCGGTAGGTCCCTGAACCACCCTTGGTCCAGCCCTACCAGGATGGTGGGGAAAACCTTGCACCAGAGTGCGTCATCCACATCGTACATTCCCATATGGCTCTCGTAGGCCGCCAGATGATCTTCTGCGTCGGTGGTCCCGTCGAACTTGACAGATGGCATTTTAATTTTGGGAATGGGGTATCCCTGCACCTCAGGGTGAAGAGGAGTCCTTGTAGGCCTGCCCGTCATTTTCGACCTGTTCCCCACGGATTGGTAACCGTAGTCATCCCTCCTGCCAGAGGTCGGTTTGCCAATACTGGGGGAGCGGTACCGGGGTGCTTGCCAACTCATGGCTTCATCTTCTTTGATGGGTTAATGATACCTGGTTCGCTTCTTCTGAGGTAGCTCTAGATTATCACCCTGACAGTGTTTTGACTCCAGTGGTTGCCCGTGGTTGAGTCTCGATTGCAGGCTCTGAGACAGCCCCGGAGCTCGTTGGGACTCGACCGGCGTGAGCCTGGAGAAGACATCTCCCTGCTTCTCTCCAAGGCGTGTCGTCGCGGATTCCCCTGTGTTTCATCCTATCTTGAATATCCTGGGACAACCCCCTCTTCTCTATGGCTGAGGTAGACTCAGTGGTATGTATGGAGAAAGCTTGCTGCTGAGCAGGCTGCTTTTGATTTCCGGTGAGGCGCCTCTGGGCCTGCACATACCCCTGAGCTGTCTTCCTTGCCTTCCTCTGGACATTCCTGGCGGCGGTTCGCTTCGTGCCTCTAGCTTCATCCACCCCTTCAAAGTGGAGCTGCCTGGGGGTCGTTGCGATCCTGCCTACCAGGTCCTCTAGAGTGAACTCCTGGTTGAGCATGGCCGAGAAGAAGGCAGCGGTCTGCGTAACCTGGGCAGGGGTTGGGTTCAAGCTAGACCTCTGATGGCCAACCTGCCTGGCTGCAACCGTAGTTTCTCCGTTTGGCGCTCCTTGAAGGCTCGTTCGCCCTACCTCTAAGATTGTAGCAGCAGGTGTAGTCCCAGGCGGGGGCATGCCATACAGGGGGATCACCGGTGGTACCGTCGGACCCGCCTCAGAAATGGCTTCTACGATTTCAGGCATTTTGTTTGATTGCGGTTGATTTTTTGTGGGTAACTCGTGAGCACAACCGAATTAGTCCCCACAGACGGCGCCAAATTGTTCCGGTCACGGAAACAACAGACCCGACTTCGGATTCGGATCTTGTGATTAAGATGTGATAGTGGGAATTGTCGTGGATCCCCACAGCCAAATAATAACCGGCTAAGACCTAACGGTAGTTAGGGTAAGTCGGGTCGTGTCCACGGAGACGGTGTCGCAAGGTTTAGCCTAGGTCGGCCTAAAACGAGACTATGCTACCAAACAAACACAAAGAGCTAATAATTGGTGAATTATGAGGAGAGGAGAAGAAGGAATTGGACTAACAATGAACTAGACTATAACAAGGCTAAATGAAATAACTAAACACAAACTAAACAATAAACTAAAGAGACGATGACTAACTAATAAGTTGAATCAAAAACGAAGAAGAAGTGGGTTAGGTCGGGTTCAAAAGTGTAGTAGGGTGACTTGGGTGGTCAAGGGTGTAGGTGTCTCCTAATTGCCAGAATCGGTCTGGGCTCTCGCAACTTAAACCGATGTCGAGATAGGTTCGCGTATGATGGCGTCTAAACCCTAGTCCACATTGTATGTATAATGACTATTCTCAACATAACCACATACAAGACAAACAATGAGTAGAGGAAGACTAGCATGAGAAGCATGGCCACTACAACTCAAACAAGCATTTCAACAAACACATAGTGTGCCAAGTATGTGACTAACAACAAAGATTCACCCTTTACCCTTAATCACCCATATTCTACCCTTAATCCCCCTACTAACCCACAAGGAATCTACTCACTCATAATCAATGATAAACTAACAACAATAAGAGAAAACCACATCACAATCCAAACATCCATAATGAAAGGAAACAAGAACAATAACAAGAACACTAAGTAAAGATTCAAACTTGAATAAATAACAATAAACAAGAGAAAGGAAGATTATACCAACAACCAAATGATGAAAAGATGATAACTTGTATAAAAGAGAAACCCAAATCAACTCCAAGTTTGTCAAGTTTGGATGAATCTTCAAGTATCTTCTCAATACAAGAACTAATTACAACTAGATTAAACTAGGATTAACTAAGGATTAACTAAAGATTAAGAGAGATTAATTAGGGTTTACAAATCTTAAGAGAGGCCTAAAAACAATCTAGAGTAAGGTAGAGTAAGGTAAGATGCATAAACAATACAAGAGGGAAGTATTTATAGGGGTACAAGAATGAAGGAGGAGGAAAAAAAGGGTTGCGGGTTACAGCACACCGGTCCCGACCGGGAAGGACCGGTCCAGACCGGGAAGGGAGTGGTCCCGACCGGGAAGGTCTGGTCCCGACCGGGACGGACCCAAAACAGGAGACCCCTCATTTGTGCACTTCATCCCGGACGGGATGAGGCCATACCCGTCGGGGATGAGTCTTGTAGGCCTTCAATATAATCTTTAAGGTTCCCCCTTGCTTCACATGGACTTCTCATCGATTCTCAGGACTCGGTTTCGGGTCTCGGAGGCTCGGGATTGGGTCCCAAGGTCTCGGGGTCGAATCCAAGGCATCGAGAGATCGTTCCTCCGCTTCGTTGGCTCCGAAAAATGTATGTATTGAGTCGGAATCGCTCCAACTCGTCACGAATGGTCTCGGAAACCTGAAACGAGCTAGAGGAAACATAAGTAGCCCATAAATCGCTCCCAAGGAGCGATTCCACAAGGAAAATGGGACCAAAACACTATGAAATAGGCACTACAAACTACACTTATCAACTCCCCCACACTTAACCCTTACTCGCCCTCGAGTAAGCACAAACTAACTACTAAACTAGCCGAGTGGCTATTAGCGCACCCTACGCCCTTTCAACTCACGCGAGTACACTTAGAGGAAAAGTGCACTCCGCAAGGCAAGTGGGGTCTTGCGACAAAACTGTGGATGCAACCGGACACAAAAACACATAAACAAACAAGCACACAAACAAACTCACAAAAGGTTGCACCCAAAAGAAAAGAAATACCGCTTCCCTCAAACAAGCGGTGAAAGAAGCACCGGTTTAGGACTCAAGGCAAGTGACAACGTTCCCAAGCTAGCAATACAAACCAAAATGGACAAAACCCTAATAGTATGACGACAAAGCAATAAAAACGTTGGTAACTTACCTCGGTTCCTCCTAACCTTCTAAGAACGTACCACGGGACGATCGGCGGGATGGAAAGTGATGAACCACGGTGTTAGTCGACACTGTAGGTAAGTGAGACCCCGCCCCCTTTAGCAAAGAGCCAAGAGGGTCGTCCCATGTCCAAAACCGCCTAACTAGTCCCAGTAAAAAGGTGGAAATAATTGCAAAATGAGGGAAGACCGACCATTACCGCTATCATCCTTCCTAGGGACTCGGTCCTTTGGTAGGTTCTTCACGGTAATAGTCGGTAAAAGGCTTATTTTGTGAGGGGTGAGGTTTCTATTTTTGTGAGACGATTTTCTTTTGGCATTTTCTTCTTCTTTTGCATTTTTGCTTTGTTTTGCTATGCCATTTCTTTTTCTTCTTTTCTATTTTCTTTTTGGCTTTTGTGCCTTTTCTTTTTCTTCATTCTTTTCTTTCTTTCATTTTCTTTCTTTTCTTTGCCCTTTTTGGCTTGATTTGGTTTTTTGGCATTTCTTTGTATAACAAGAAAGAGAGAATTCACAAATTGCTATTTATTGTGTGGATATGTGTAGGAGGTAGGGTAATGGGAGAGTCGGGGAGCGTCCTTCCCTTCAAACCCACAAAAAGTGGAGAACTTGGACTAATCAAACCATCCTAGACATGGTCACCTAAGGGACGGGACTCGGCAACCAAGGCCTTTTCACACCGTGGGTGGTCATAATGGTCAAAATGCAAATCCCGTAGTAAATCCCTAGTAGGCTAGGTGGACTCAAGGTAAAGGACCAACGAATTCATTGATTTAGGGTCATTCTACTAGACTAAAGTCCAAGACTCGATTTATACTACTAAGAAGGGAAAGTAAACACTCGCACACTAGCCTCTAAACCGGGTTTTCGAAAACCATTTACACACAAGACACACAACAAAACACAAAACAAAGACTCAACGAAAACGAAAGAAAAAGAAACAAAAGCAACAAAACAAGAACAACACAAAACGAACACATACATAGCACAAACACCACCCCTAGCTTCCAAATGAGCAACCAACCAACATCAAACTTTACAAAGCTCCTCCCGAGCACACCACATCACAATCTCCCCCAAATTCCGCAACAGACAAAGAAGGAAGAAGGGATAGAAGATGTTACCGGACATCTTGAAAGCTTTCCAAAGCCATCGGTGGTTTAAGCAACCTATAAGAAAAAGGGGGGCAAACACACACAACAAAACAAATATACGAGACAATGACACAAAAGAAAAACACACAAAAAGAAAATCTTTTTGATTTTTGTGAAAAAATTTCAAATTTTTAGGGTTTTTAAAGATTTTTCGAAAAACTACAAAAATAAAGCTAACTATGCTAGAATATCGCTCCCCCACACTTAAACCGAGCAATGTCCTCATGCTCTACCGTAGTGCATGGGAGCACAAAAGAAAAGAAAAAAAACTACGAAAATAAAGCTAAAAATCAAAAATAAAAGTGGAGAAAATGGTAGAATGTGTCCGGCCGGGGTGTAGTCAAGTCACCATGGGCCGAGATGAGAAAAGATATGGATGGGGGAAGAAATAAAAAGAAATGGGAGGGGAGGACTAGGTGTAATCAAACACCTAGCCCGGATTCCGCCCAAATCCGACTAATTTCCTACAAAAGGGTGAAAATCTTGAAAAATTCGGATTTTGAAATTACTCTCGATGTAGTCACATCATCGAGAGTCGGGAGCAACAACTACCAAGGCCCCGAGGGCCACCATGACACATAAGTGTATAAGGGGAAGGGAATAAACAAATGAAGACAAGCTACAAAAAAAACGGAAAAGAGAGGATAGTTACCGTACCGACCGGTTAGCAACTCACTCGCTCCATCGTCTCATAAGTGAATATAGGCACGTAGCTTGTCCTTGCCGTCATTATCCCTCTCCAATCGCGATCCGGCTCCATGGTTGAGGCACAAAGGTAAAATGAGGTGGGTTTTGATGTGAAAGTCGGTTTAAAGTAAAGAGAAAGTGAGGTGAAATGTGTATGTGAGGTGTAGGGGTCATATAATGAGAGTAAGGACATGTAGGGAGGTTGGGAGGGGGTATAAAGTGGTTGGGTGGGCTTAAACGATGAAGAAAAAGCAAAAGGAGGAACAAGGGGTCCATCCCGGTCGGGATGGGTGGTCCCGGTCAGGATGACCGGCTCGTCCCGGTCGGGAAGCTCTGGTCCCGATCGGGATGACCTAGCAGTAGACCCATCTTTTGTGCACCTCATCCCGGACGGGATGACATCCTTCCCGGTCGGGATGGGCCTTCCATCCTGGACGGGATGACCTCTTCTAGGCCGGGAAGAGTCTCCTAACCCTCTATAGCTCCCAAAAGCTCGTTCCAAGCTTCAAAAACCGACTTTCCTTCACACGATCCAAGCTCAAACAATGACCACTCCTTCCTAGGAGACACTTCTACTTCACACCTAACACAATAAACTCAAATAACACATCAAATTCCCTCCCTCACATCGCTCATCAATCAATCCAAGTAATCAAGAAGTTCACAAAACAAAACAAACTACAAGGGAAAGAGATATATACAAAGAGACGGTTCTTCTGGAACTCCGTCAAACCAAGGTGGTACATTCTTCAATCTTTTTCAATAACCAAAACTACTTCCATCTCCATCAAGGGCACGAAGAAACAAGTCGAAGGCCCTAGCAAAGTCTTCAATCAAGCTCGAGATATAACCGACCACATACCAAGGCTCTTCATGGCCTTGCCTTGACGTTCTCGGGGCATCCCGATCTTCCAAGTTCAACGACTTGAACTTGTACTTTTGGTCTTTGGGGATATACCCAAACGTCCACCGGTCTTCATGTGGCCCCAAGGGAGGCTCATCCTTCTCCTTGCTTTTCAACTTGTCATCAAGCCCATGATATGGGCTCTCATCTTCCTCCAAATCGGAGTCATCATCCTCAAGTTCACAAGAGTTCTTGTTCAAGCTTTGTCCCGACTCTCCCCCTAGATCAATGTTTTTCGTGGCATGGACCATATTGCAAGATTCATCCTTAGTGGGCGAAGTGTTGCCTTGGAGGTCGAACACTATCTTTTCCTCGCCTAACTCAAATGTGATCCTACCGTTCTTCACATCGATCATGGCACCCGCGGTGTGTAGAAATGGGCGCCCAAGAATAATGGGAGTGATAGCATCTTCCCGCATATCGAGCACGATGAAGTCAACCGGAATGAAGAACTTACCGATTCTCACCGGCACATCCTCTAGCATTCCCAATGGTCGGTTGAATGAACTATCGGCCATTTGGAGTGTGATAGAAGTACTTTTAAGCTTCTTCATCCCAAGTCGGCAACAAATAGAATAAGGGATGATGCTCACACTCGCACCCAAATCACATAATGCTCTTTCGATCTTGTAGTGGCCTATGGTGCAAGGGATCGAGAATATACCCGGATCCTTCAACTTTGGAAGCGTAGAACCTTGAATGAGCTCGCTCACCACCCTTGTGAACGCAATGGTCTCTTCCTTGTCGATTGATCTCTTCCTAGCCAAGATATCTTTCATGAATCTTCCATATGCCGGGATTTGGGTAAGTAGTTCGGTGAATGGGACACTAACATCCAATTTCTTCACAATGTCAAGGAATTTTTCATATTGAGAATCTACCTTGGTCTTCATTTGCCTTGTTGGGAAAGGCAACTTGATTTGGATCTTGTTTTGCTCAATAGGGGAAGACTCTTCAAATGACACCTTCCTTTTACCCTTGTCTTTTGATTGAAGTGGGGGAAGCTTGTCTTCTTGGGGTCTCTCGATCTCCCATAGGACTTGCTCCTCCATTGGATGTTCCTTGCTTGAGTTTTCTTGAATCGGAGGCACCACTTCTCTTGTTGGTTCTTGCTCATTCGGGAGAGGGGGAGGGTTATAAGACGTACCTCTCCTCGTGGTAATAGCATTTACATGCTCAAATTTCGGTATTTCACCTTGAGAAGGTAATTGCCCCGGTTGCCTTGAAGAGCTACCCGAAGCAAGTTGAGCTATTCGGGTTTCAAGCATCTTCGTATGAGCATCTCTCGCCATGTTGTCCTTTTGAATATAAGCATAGAACTCTTGTTGATTCTTTGACATCTCCATTTGACCCCTTTGCATCTCCAACATAGATTTTTGAATGTCGAAATCACGAGTTGGAGATTGTGGATTGTGCGGAGTATTGGTGAGGGCTGATGGAGAACCGTAATCATGAATAGGAGATCGGCTCCTAGGCTTGCTTTCTTGACGGTTATCTTGAGTTGCTTGTTGTTGATGGTTCCCTTGGAACCCATGAGAATTGCCTTGATAAAGGTCATTGTTGTGGTTTTGTTGTCTTTGGAAGTTTTGGTTTCCTTGGAAACCACCTTGATTGAAGTTCCCTTGTTGGAACCCTTGATTGTTGTGGAAGGTACCTTGGTTATTTTGCTTGAAGTTGTTAAAGGGCCTTGAGTTGCCTTGATAACCTTGGTTGTTGTCCCTTAAGGGAGGTGGAACATAGGGACGAGGTTGCATAGATTGTTGTTGAGGGACTTGATTGGAAGCTTGGTATTGATTGGAATAGGAAGCACCTTGCTTGAATGCTTGAAAGGCATTCACTTGCTCAATACTCCCTTGACAATGCATAGGATCATGACCAACGATTCCACAAGTACCACACATCCCATAATAAGGCAAAGGAGGTGCAAATCTCAAAGCATTCACTTCATGAATTGAGTGTTGGTTGGAGGAACTAATGCTTTGAACTTGAGTGAGGTGGCCTTGGAGCTTCTTGTCAATGGTTTCCAAATGGGTCTTCAATTGAGCTCCAAGGTCAATGCTTAGTTGAGTAATAGCATCAGCCTCGTGCCTACCTCCTCGATTTGCCTTCCTAGGCCTAGAGTATTGCGAATTATGCACCGCCATCTCTTCGATTCTCGCCCAAGTTTGGTCGTCATCGACCTCGGTAAACCTACCATTGGAGCCCATATTGAGTATAGTTCTTGAGTCCTCATAAAGACCGTTCCAAAATTGTTGGACTAAGAACCATTTTGAAAGTCCATGATGGGAGCACGATCTCACCAAAGATTTAAACCTCTCCCAAGCTTCATATAGGCTCTCTTCATCCCTTTGTTGGAAACCGGTGATGGAGGCCCTAAGCAAATTAGTCTTTTCCGGAGGGTAAAATGCTTGGTAGAACGCCAATGCAAGCTTCTTCCAAGTGTCGATGCCCATGGTTGCCCTATCGAGACTCTTGATCCATTGCTTCGCTTTTCCAATTAATGAGAATGGAAATAATACCCATCGGATTTGATCTTGTGTAACCCCGGTTTGAGAGATAGCGTCGCAATAATCGGAGAAAGTCTCCATGTGTTGGTGCGGGTCTTCGGTGGGCAAACCACTAAATTGATTCCTTTCCAGAAGTTGGATGAAGTGAGTCTTGGCCATAAAATTTCCGGCATAAGCGGCCGGTAGAGCATTCGATCCCGGTAAGACATCTTCCGTAAACGTAGAGTGGGAGGAAAACTTCGGCATTATTGGATGTAAGGGAGACGGTGGTGAAGACGGAGTTGAAGTAGATGTAGAGGGGGAACTAGGACTAAAATATCCAAAGGGATTGGTGAAATTCCCTTCGGCTGTCTCTTGAAATGCTTGCTCAAAATCGTTTCCTTGAGCTTGCTCTTGATGAGTATTGCTTGCACTTGGTTGAGAGATCCTAACCCGGTTAATCGTCCGTTGGCGAAAAGCTCGAAAAAGCCTTTCCGGCTCTGGATTAAAGAGAAAGAATTCGCCTCCCCGCCTAGGCATACACTACACACTAGAACAAACGTGAGAACATCTAGTGCTTTATGGGCACTAGGTAACGACAATAAACAAGCACAAACGAGAGACAAAGAGAAAAGGAAGAAATAAAACTAAGGAAACAAGAAAAATCTAGAGAATATGCACAAGAGATGATAGAAGAGCACAAAGAAGAGTAACTAAGTCTAGCTATAAGCAAACTAAGTCTAAACAATGCACCGTCCCCGGCAACGGCGCCAAATTGATGGTGGGAATTATCGTGGATCCCCACCGCCAATTAATAACCGGCTAAGACCTAACGGTAGTTAGGGTAAGTCGGGTCGTGTCCACGGAGACGGTGTCGCAAGGTTTAGCCTAGGTCGGCCTAAAACGAGACTATGCTACCAAACAAACACAAAGAACTAATAATTGGTGAATTATGATGAGAGGAGAAGAAGGAATTGGACTAACAATGAACTAGACTATAACAAGGCTAAATGAAATAACTAAACACAAACTAAACAATAAACTAAAGAGACGATGACTAACTAAAAAGTTGAATCAAAAATGAAGAATAAGTGGGTTAGGTCGGGTTCAAAAGTGTAGTAGGGTGACTTGGGTGGTCAAGGGTGTAGGTGTCTCCTAATTGCTAGAATCGGTATGGGCTCTCGCAACTTAAACCGATGTCGAGATAGGTTCGCGTATGATGGCGTCTAAACCCTAGTCCACATTGTATGTATAATGACTATTCTCAACATAACCACATACAAGACAAACAATGAGTAGAGGAAGACTAGCATGAGAAGCATGGCCACTACAACTCAAACAAGCATTTCAACAAACACATAGTGTGCCAAGTATGTGACTAACAACAAAGATTCATCCTTTACCCCTAATCAAACCCTAATCACCCATATTCTACCCTTAATCCCCCTACTAACCCACAAGGAATCTACTCACTCATAATCAATGATAAACTAACAACAATAAGAGAAAACCACATCACAATCCAAACATCCATAATGAAAGGAAACAAGAACAATAACAAGAACACTAAGTAAAGATTCAAACTTGAATAAATAACAATAAACAAGAGAAAGGAAGATTATACCAACAACCAAATGATGAAAAGATGATAACTTGCATAAAAGAGAAACCCAAATCAACTCCAAGTTTGTCAAGTTTGGATGAATCTTCAAGTATCTTCTCCATACAAGAACTAATTACAACTAGATTAAACTAGGATTAACTAAGGATTAACTAAAGATTAAGAGAGATTAATTAGGATTTACAAATCTTAAGAGAGGCCTAAAAACAATCTAGAGTAAGGTAGAGTAAGGTAAGATGCATAAACAATACAAGAGAGAAGTATTTATAGGGGTACAAGAATGAAGGAGGAGGAAAAAAAGGGTTGCGGGTTACAGCACACCGGTCCCGACCGGGAAGGACCGGTCCCGACCAGGAAGGGAGTGGTCCCGACCGGGAAGGTCTGGTCCCGACCGGGACGGACCCAAAACAGGAGACCCCTCATTTGTGCACTTCATCCCGGACGGGATGAGGCCATACCCATCGGGGATGAGTCTTGTAGGCCTCCAATATGATCTTTAAGGTTCCCCCTTGCTTCACATGGACTTCTCATCGATTCTTGGGACTCGGGTTCGGGTCTCGGAGGCTCAGGATTGGGTCCCAAGGTCTCGGGGTCGAATCCAAGGCATCGAGAGATCGTTCCTCCGCTTCGTTGGCTCCGAAAAGTGTATGTATTGAGTCGGAATCGCTCCATCTCGTCACGAATGGTCTCGGGAACCTGAAACGAGCTAGAAGAAACATAAGTAGCCCATAAATCGCTCCCAAGGAGCGATTCCACAAGGAAAATGGGACCAAAACACTATGAAATAGGCACTACAAACTACTCTTATCAAGATGTTACTCGGGTGGTATTCGTCTGACTTCCTTTGACCTCTCTTTTCCCTCACTCCGATGGTCGGACCTTTCCGCCGTAGATGGCCTGCTCCGTGCACAATGAATGCACAGGGCCTCGGAGGTGTCCGAGGGAACCCTCTCTTATGCCTAAGTTAGCCCGTGAAAATGCCTTGAGAAACCTTACTCGTGAGGAGTAAGGTGGCGGTTTTTAGAGTGAGAGTCTAGAGAGAGAAAATCCAACCTTTTGTATGTGGGAGGAGGGCAAGTATTTATACCTTCCTCCAAGAGAGTGACAAGAGCGAAAGAGAGAGAAGAATGAGTGGACGGGTGAGTGACACGTGGGCTCACCTAGTCCACTCATTTCCTTTTACCTTAGGCAAAATGACGGAGGGGTCCCCGATTTTCCATGGTCCTGCCTGAGGCGAGAGCGCCCTGGAGGCAGGTAGGGGGCTTGATTGCCCTGTTCAGCAGGCGGCAAGGCCGTGCCGGGCTGTTGAGCGATTAAGGCTACCCACTTTGAGGTTTTTCAGTGCTCTAGCTGGGTGGTCTGCTGGGTAGGCCTTCCTCTGTTCTTAGGTCGGGCCACCCTGGGACCCAGTTTGACGGGCGACCCGTGGCAGGCTACCGACCTCCATCAATTGGCCCTCGCTGGCTGAGGGGGAGCAGGGCTTCCCTTTGGCAGGCGACCTCTTGATAGGGATGGCGGGAGGTTGACTTTCTGAGCTTCCTCTTAGCATTTAATGCGTCGCGCATTCCCGAGGAAAGAGATTCAACTACCCCGGGCATGCAAAGAGTTGGAATGTCCTTCCTCATGATTTCTTTTCTTGTAAAGCGATTCCTTGTGTTTCGCTCAAGACTGTCGATTGGCTGCTTCTTGCAAAAATGGTTGAGATGCCATTTAATGCCTTGCTCTTGTTTTTGTATAAATTTTAACTTCTTCTATCATTCTCACAATCCGTTCTCACTCTTCTTCTACTCTTTTTTCAAAGAAAAAATGTCTTGGATTGGGAAAACGGTTTTTCGCTGCGGAGTTTATGTGGACGTCCTCTGCTTCAGAGGGCGCCGGCGGTTAAGGTATTCTAAGATGGCTCATCTGATTCTTCGTCGCAATAGGCGGAACCGTTCCCGTACTCAACAAGTTGTCAGGAGAAAAACCCTCTTCAGGGCCAGCAAGGTCCCCCTCCCCTGCTGGGCCTCCGCCTAGACGCTGCTCCCAGGCGGGAGGCTATTTTTATAGGGGATGCCATAGGTGTTTTCCTTGGCTACACCCTGAACAGTTTGATCCTGATTGCCCTGAATTAGGCTCCTCTCCCGAGTCAGGTCCTTCCTTGCCCTTGGTGAGGAGAGAAGGCCATGGCTGCCCTGAAGACGTCGGGGCCGTTTCCTATGGCAGGGACTGGGAGGTGACACTAGTAGAATTAATGCCATTGGAACCTATCAAAAGGAACCGGTTGTAAGAACAAGAGGTTCCTTAGATGACCAAAAAAATGATTGGCACCTGTTGTAAATGGAACCGGTTCCAAAGACCTTATCAAAGGAACCGGTTGTTCACTAAAAGAGGTTCCAAAGGTAGTGCCCAAAATTTTTAGCCCATATTAAAATACTTTGGCACCTTTTGTAGGTTCAAGCGGTTCCAAAGACCTTACCAATGAAACCGGTTGTTAACTAAAAAGAGGTGCCAAAGGTATATGTTAAATTTTTTGGAACTTATTAAAAACTTCCCCATCAATGGAACCTATTTTTCTAACAAATGGTTCCAAAGACTTCTAAATTACAAATCATAAAACACAAAATTTAACCATTTGTTAGAAATTGAACCCAGGCTACTTAACACAAAATTGAAAACACCAAATAATAGAACCCTAATCTACCAGCCCCCAAAAAAAACAAAACGCAGAAGAACCCTTTTAATGAAGCTACCACAAAGAACCCAGTAACCCAGACACGAAAACCCTAATCGGACGACGAAGTAGAAGACGAAGACGCCGTATCAGAAGAAGAAGAAGACACGAAGGACAACTCGACGGGAGAATCCAGACGACACGATACGCAGACGAATTGAAGAACGACTTGCTCTAATTGGACGACACGAAGAAGAAGACGAAGACAACGACGCACAGATCTGGAGAAGAGGAAGAAGACGCGAAGAAGATTCACGAACTCACGACGAACCCTAAACACGAGGTACCGTAAACTTATTTTTTCTAATTCACAATCACTATTGCATTTCTGCTTGTTCTGTTTACTCTACTATGGAATTCTCAATGATTATCCGCCATTGATTTTCTCTGCTTTTTTTCGTTAATTTTCTCTATTTTTCTGCTTGTTTTGCGATTTTTTGATATGGGCGTTGAGGAATGATTGGCAGTCATCTTTGTTAGCCTTTGAATTGAATGAAAAATGGAGTTTTGTGAATGACAAAATCCTGGGGTTGATTGTATGGGTTTTGGAGAGTCATCACAAGTTTGATATTGCTTGGTCTTTGATTCGTGATTTCCGTAGCCTTGTGGATACTCGAACAGCAGTGCTTGCTATTATTGAAAGGTACTCTCTTCTTATTTCTTCATTTATGTATGCCACTCTCACTCTGCTTTTTGAATCCTGCGAATCTTTTAATTGTTTTGTGCATTTGTGCTAAAGGGCAAGAAGTTTATGAGACACGACGTTCCATTTGATAGCAGTCTCCATAAACTCCAACCCCCATCATCACACTTCTCCAAGCACACACAAATACCTTCCATTTTGATTTTATTTCCTGACAAAAATCATCAAGGAATCTCCTTTCTTCTACTTCATGTTTTCAACCCCTTCTAAAGTTCTTAGAACGGCTATTCCTCAATTTAATTCTTGACAGATTCTGCGTTAATCTCATGGAATATCATCAAGATGATACAAAGTATGTTCCTTTTTCCAAACTCCTCACTCTTTTTAACTTCTGCTTATTTACTTAAATAAATGTCAGTTTTAATCTTTCATGTTTTTGGGTATGCCTTTATATGGCGGGAATGTAGTTATTTTTTTTGTTCGTTTAACGATATAATGCTTGATTTAGTTTTAATTTTGATTTTTCTGTACTGGGTTTGTTTTGATTTTGTGAGGAATTCAGTTTCATGATGTGGGTTTGCTTTTGATTATTTTATCCCTTTTTAAAATTACACATTTTTTGCCATATAGTACAATCAGAAATCAGTGAGAAACAAATGCTCATGTATAAACTAAAAGAAGACAAAATAATATGAACTACGGAGTATTATTTTGTATGAACTTATGACATCAAGGTTAGTATCTCAATTAATTACTCATGTATAAACTATTTTGTGTCAATATTTGAAATATAATTGAACAAATATTTGAGAACTTAGCTACTGTCAATCAATCATCTAATAACTTCGTATAGCAACAAATCACATTTGAGCTACACTTAACCATTAAACCTTCATAATTTCACTATTAGTTCATCATCTAATCACTTCGGAATCACCTTTCAGCTATAATTAACCATTAAATCTTCATAATATCACTGTCAATTGATCCTCTAATCACTTCTCGTATCAACAAATCACCTTTGAGCTATTATTAACCATCAATCTTCATAATTTCAATGTCAATCGTTCATCTAATCACTTCTTATAGCGAGTGATCAGATGAAATAATACTAATAATTAAACCTTTACAAGAAAAAAAATAGTCTAATAATTTTTAATGTTTATAATGTAAGGGCTTGGAAAATCTGTACAGTGAGTGGCGGGAGACGTCATATGGTTAAAAAATATAGTCTCGAAGTGAACATGATTGAGGTAAACAACATTATTAAGCTTTAACTTGTTTAATTATTTCATTTTTTTACATGGGTTAGTAGTTGCCATTTAATTTAAACTTAACGCGTTGATTGAGATACTTCATGAAATCTGGTTAATGATTTTGAGTTATTAAAAATGTTTACTCCATTATAGCTATCTCATTGTTGTCTTTTGTTTTCTGTACAAATTTTGTGTCGGAGATGACTAAATTAATGCAATGATTATAGTGCAATTGATGAATTAAACTATCTTGGTGAATAATGATTTATAACACCTTTTTGTTCATACAATTTCAGTGTCCTTAACAATCTGGAGCCTTTGAATGTGGATACATACTATGTCATGAAGTGGATGTACGACATCACCGTATTTTACTCTAAGAGTCAAGAAAGCTTAATTCAGGTTTTTTTTACTTAATCTTAGTTTTTCTGTTATAAAGTAATTATGGGTGTAACCGCTAATCCATTGTTACTATTCTTTTTATTTGTTAGTGTGTTTCAAAATCAAGAATGACGACGGAAGATATGAACCAAGTTCGTGAATATTGGTCTCAGAAGTGCATAGAGTTGATGATGTAGTACGTTTGTGACTTTGTTAACTTTTGTGGTTAGATATATATTGTAGTCATGTTGATTGCTAGTCGTGGGGCATTCTACTGGTGATGTTACTTAAGTAGTTGGAGGTGTGGATTGGTTATGGATTTGGTTGTGCTATTTAAACATTGCAGTGATATGATTTTGATTTTGGTTTAATCAAATTGTAGGGAGGTGCTGCCCAATTTTCGACAAATTATTAATATTATGATTGGCGTGCTTTGATTTGTTTTTTATATACCATTCTCAGGGATACGAAAATTCAATTTCGTAATTAAAATCAGTAACATTTGTCACCGGTTTCAAAATATAAATAAATGATAAAATGACATGCCTTTGGAACCGCGTCTAAATTATCATAGGTTTTAATGAGGTACCCTTTGAAACCTGTTGGCATTACAATAGGTTCCAATGGTAAACCTTTGGAACCGGTTGTGAATAGCAACAGGTTCCAATGAAACAGCCTTTGGAACCGGTTGCGAATTGCAAAAGGTTCTAATGGAACACCCTTTGGAACCGGTTGTGAATTACAACAGGTTCCAATGGTACACCCTTTGGAACCGGTTGTGATTTACAACAGGTTCCAATGGTATACTTTTGGAACCGGTTGTGAATAATAACATGTTTCAATGGTACACCCTTTGGAACCGGTTGTAAATACAATAGGTTCCAATGGTATACCCTTTGGAACCGGTTCCAGCAACAACCGGTTCCAAAGGGCATCTATGGAACCTTCTTACAACCGGTTCCAAAGCTCTGGACCTAAGGAATCTGTGGCAGTAGAACCTTTGAAAAAAGGTTCCAAAGGGTAGTTTACAACCGGTTCCAAAGGGTAATTTTCTACTAGTGTGAGTAGTCGCGACTCAGAAAATAGCGAAGGTCAGGGCTATTCCTCTGGCAGGGATGTGGAAGAAGGCCCTGATGATCCATTCAAGGACTTTGATGACTGGGATTGGGGATCCGACATAGGTGGCTATGATAGCCCTGGGGACTTTTCTCCAGTCTTTGATGATGATTAGGACTGCCCTGTGCATGCAGGTTGGTTGACTGAGCAGGAATACCAGGCTCCTTTTGTAATTTATTTCTTATCCACTTTGTAATTTTGGCCGTCTTTGGGCCTTTCCAATCAATGGAAAATCAGGCGGGCTTTTTTCATGTGTGTTTGTTGTTTTTTTTTATATAAGGTTGGGGGATGCCCCCAGTCCTTGTTCATTCGGCACGTAGGGCCCGGCCTGACCCTGGCTTCTGGTCGAAGTCCAGAGGGCCTGCCCTTTGCCTGCCCAGAGGTAGGCAGGGGGACTTTGCGTTTTTTATACAAGGTTGGGGGATGCCCTCAGTCCTTGTTTATTTGGCACGTGGGGCCCGGCCTGACCCTGGCTTCTGGTCGAAGTCCAGGGGGCCTGCCCCCTGCCTGCTCAGAGGTAGGCAGGAGGACTTTGCGTTTTTTATACAAGGAAAATTGTTGGGGGGTCCATTTTCCTTGGTTTTGGCAACAGGGGGGCTCCCTCTATTGCCCCCTGCTTGTTTGTGTGTGAAATGCAAGTTTGAACAGACAGCGAGTATGAATTCAAGAGACTTTCTCATTTCTTTAAGACATCCATGGTCGGAGTCGTCTACATTTTTTCCTGACTGTCCTCCGCCAATTTTTGAAAAGAAAAGACAATCCCCCAATTTCTTGGGGCTAGACATAGTATTTCTTTAGGGTATCGGCATTCCAATGGGCGGCCAGCTCCTGGCCTTCAGGGTTGGCAATCTTGTAGGTACCTGGTCCCGTGATCCTGGTGACCTCATACGGGCCCTCCCAATTGGTGCTTAACTTTCCATGTTCTCTTGACCTTCCGACTGCCTGCGTCTTTCTTAAAACCAAGTCTCCTACCTGGAAACTTCTTTTGTTCACCTTTCTGTTGTATGCTTTCCTCATCCGCTGCTGGTAGGCGGCAATTTAACGCTGGCCTCTTGGCTTATCTCACTGACTAGCTCGAGAGCCTCGTTCATTGCTGCTTCGTTATCTGCCCTGTCATACTGTTGGGATCGCAGGGTGGGGATTCGCACCTCAATGGGCAGCAGGGCCTCGGCCCCGTAAACCAGGCCGAAGGGGTCTGTCCCGTGGATTCTTTTCGGGTGGTCCTGATTGACCACAGTATGCTTGGTAATTTGTCTGCCCATCTGCCTTTGAGCTCGTCCACCATCTTTTTTAATCCGTTCAGAATTTGTTTGGTGGCAGCTTCAGCCTGCCCATTAGTTTGTGGATGGCAGACGGCAGAGCAGGCGACTGCTATGCCATGACCTTCTAATCAAGCCCTCAGGGGGTCGTTGTCAAATTGTCTTCCATGATCGAACACCAGCATTTTTGGCAGGCCAAACCTGGTTATAATATTTTCCAAATCACCTTCCTGACCGCAAGCTCGGTAATGCTTGGGACCGCTTTGGCTTCGATCCATTTAGTAAAATAGTCAATCCTGACTATTAAAAACTTCCGGCCCCCCGTTGCCACAGCAAAAGGACCCAATATGTCCATCCCCCACTGGGCGAAGGGAATGGGAGACAGAATTGGCCTGAGTTCCTGGGCCGGAGTATGAATTGATGGGGCGAATAACATACACTTTATGCGTTTTCTGGTTAGATCTCTTGCATCAGCTAAGAGAGTTGGCCAGTAGTAGCCTGCCCTTAAGGCTTTGTGGGCTAGTGATCTCCCTCCTATGTGGTGGCCGCAGATTCCTGAGTGGATATCATCTAGAACCTTTGCGGCCTGCCCTGCCCACAGGCATCTAAGTAGAGGAGAGGAGAATGATTTTTTGTACAGTTCTTCACCAATTAATATGAACCACGCGGCTTTTGCCGACAACTTTCTTTTTTGCACAGGGTCAGATGGAAGGGTTCCGTATTTCTTAAATTGGATGATTGGGGTCATCCAATCCTCAGGTCCTGCCTCTTCAATGATTCCGACTGGCAGGCAGGGAGTGGTGGATTTTTCTTGGACCACGTCTACCCAGACTGATCTTCTTATGTCTTGCAGGCTGGAACTGGCCAGTTTGAGGCGTCTGCCCGGTAGTTCTGAGACCGGGGGATTTGCCTGACTTCATAGGACTTCAACCCTGATAACTCCTGCTTCACTTTTCCAGGTAGGTGGCCATGGCTTGGTCCCTGGCTTCGTACTCTCCATTAATCTGGTTGGCGATGAGTTGGGAGTCCGTTGCCAGGACGAGTCTCTCGGCTCCTGCGGCTTTAGCTAGGTTAATGCCTGCTAATACAGCTTCGTATTCGGCCTCGTTGTTCGATGCAGGGAAGGTGAAACTGAGCGCATGCTCGAAGTTCGCTCCCTCGGGGCTGGTTAGCACAATCCCTGCCCCTGCACCATTGGCTGTCGGTGTATACTACCCATTCTCCGGCGGGTGGATCATCTTCTTCCGAATGAGAACATTCTGCAAGAAAATCTGCGAACGCTTGCGCCTTGATGGCCGACCTGGACTGGTAAGATATTCCCAACCCACTTAGCTCTATTGCCCATTTCAACAGTCTTCCCGATTTTTCAAACTTCTCCAACACTTTCTCCAGGGGCTGGTCAGTTAATACCACGACAGGGTGGGCGTCGAAGTAAGGCCTGAGCTTCCTGGCTGCAATAACAACTGCATAGGCTGCTTTCTCGACCAGGGGGTAGTTCTTTTCCGCTGCCCCCAGGGCATGGCTTACAAAATATATTGGCTATTGGGAGCCTGCTTCTTCCCTTAGGATTACCGCGCTCACCGTTGAATTCGTCACGGCAATATAAAGGAAGAGCTTCTCCCCTGCCACTGGCCTCGCCAGGGTGGGCAGCTTCTTCAAGTGTTCCTTGAGCTGTTCGAAGGCTTCTTTCTGCTCATCCTCCCATTTGAATTGTTTGTTCCCTTTCAATATTTTGAAGAAAGGTGTTGATTTGTCGGCTGACCTGGCGATGAATCGTGCCAGGGCAGCCATTTTGCCTGTCAGGCGCTGGATGTCTGTTATCGTCTTTGGCTCAGGGAGGTTTAACACGGCCTGAACCTTCTCGGGGTTCGCATCGATACCCCTGGCACTTACTAAGAAACCCAGACATTTTCCAGAGCGGACACCAAAAGTGCATTTCTTGGGGTTTAGTTTCATTTGATATGTGCGCAGGGAAGAGAAAGTTTCTTGCAGGTCTTTCATGTGCTCTGCATCCCCTTTACTCTTTACAATTGCGTCGTCTACATAGGCCTCCAGATTTCTGCCCTTCTGTTTCTCAAAAACTTTGTCGACAATCGCTGGTAAGTGGCGCCTGCATTCTTGAGGCCGAACGACATCATCTTATACATATACGAACCAAAGCTGGTGATGAAAGCGCACTTTACCCTGTTGGGCTGCCAGAGGTACACTTGGTGATAGCCTGAAAAGGCATCCAAGAAACAAATTGTGGTGTACCCACTGTTGGCATCTACCAGCTGATCAATCCTTGGGAGAGGATAGTGTAGACACCCACATTTTGACCGCCAGATGTCTATAGTAGTTCCCGCCAAACACCCGATGATGATAGGACGTAAACGTGCTTTGACAGACTCGGATATGGGCTTGTAATCATGGATATTTGGTTTAGACTTTTTAAGGAGTACAAATTTCATAAAACCAACCTCAAATCCAGGCCCAGTGGGTCGTTTCGAGTCAAATAACACTAATTTGGGTCGAAACCGTCACCAGGGGTAAAACCGTCTTTTAGCGACCGAGTCAAAACCCGGTCAAAGATATTTCCCGAGGCATAAACTGCCGTGTCACCCCCACCAATCCGGATTGAATTCAAATACTACAAAAATCAGCCATGCAAAATAATAAACAATTTCGTTCAAGGTAGAATTCGATCTCAAGTAGGAATTCTATCCGGAGACCGATTCAGACATTGACCGAGTGTAAAACACCCGGCCAATACACCCTCAAACCAGCCGGTTTTCCTCTTTCTTCTTGGCCAAGAAAGCGGAATTCTTATTTCCCTCGAACTCCTACGTTTCCTATCCTAAGCGGTATTCAAACTCTCCTGAACCAAGGTCGGAAACTCCCTATAAATAGGACCTCCCGTCCAACACAAAAAAGACATCAATCACAACAATAAACCCCGAAAAAACAGCTTCATAACACAGTTTTCATACAACCTCGATATCTAGCAAATCCCGACACCTTTCCGAAGCCTCGAAGCCCCGAGAAACTGTCCCCACCGTCCGGCCAAACCCGACGTCCCAAGCCACCTGTCCAAACCGATACACCTTAACTCATCCTCATCATCTCGACGCTCCTAAGTCTAAGCCACTTTCCGACGAGCCTTATCCCGAGAAAACAAAGCATGTAGGTTGAGGGTGTTTCAAATCCCGTTTTTCTCCCTTTCACAATTATTTTTGTCACAATTTTTTTGTCACGATTTTTTGTCACAATTTTTTGTCACAATTGTTTTGTCACGATTTTTTGTCACAATTTTTTGTCACGATTTTTTTTGTCACAATTTTTCTGTCACAATTTTTTTACGATTTTTTTTCTGTCACAAATTTTTTTTGTCACAATTTTTCGTCCAATTTCTGTTCTTTTTCCAAAACGTTTTTTTTACTTTTTCCAAAATCATTCTAACTATTTGATAGCGATTTCATAATCGAATATCGAATACGACGAATATCGAAAATATGAATCGGGTATAAATTAATCCATATTTGTACGCGATTTATAAAAATTAACGATTTTCGACAAAGCAAAAAAAACCGAACAGACCGCCACGCGAGTCGCGCGCCTGTCAGGCGACTCGCGCGGTGGCCTGGTTGGCCGGGTCCTCTTTTTTTCGTTTCCTCGCTTTTCTATTTTTTTTATTCTCTTCGAGTCTTACATAAAAAGCGACTTTCGCGACATATTTCGATAAATACCTTTTTTTTTTACCTCGGTCAACGCGTGCTAATCCATCACGTGACATAAATCTTTTCAAAAATCATGCATATTATTCATTTACATCTTTATTCGATTTATTCAACCGTTACTAACTCGTTTGCTCCTTCTTTGTAGCGATTTATTTTTATCGTTTGTTTTATTAGACTAAAACGAACTCACATGCTAAAATAAACTTTGACGTTATTAGTTCAACATGCATTAAACGACTTAGCAACCCATTTATTTTTCCTCACATGTCTTAGGAAAATAATCTTTGCATATCATTCAATCGTCGAACTAACGCGTGTACACCAAAATCGAACGATATCTTAGTAAAGGCCGCTAAGTGCGGGCGGGGTTGGGTGTTCTCACTGAACTTCCCAACACGTACCCTCACCCCTTACTCAGAACCATGGTTTCCGGATGTCTGAATCCATTGGCAACGAGAGTCATTCAATATACGATTAACCGCCCAGTCGGCATCGGTATCGATATGCTAAGGGACGAACCCGATAAACTCTCACATCGGAAATGGGCCAGGCTTTAAGTATGGCCCACTACGACATAGAGTGGGTTCGAATGGTTCCGAATAACCATAAAATTCGGTGGCGCCTCCTACTTCGATTTAAAATTCTATTCGATCCATCTCATATGGAAATTCTATCGCCTCCCCAAAACCCGCGCTTCGCCGCGTCGGGGTGGACCTATGTCATGTCCACAATTTGGCGACTCCGCTGGGGATTAACTGATGTGTCACTTACCATCGGCATCCTCAGGGTGAGACTCGAAAAGAAATCGTTCGATTAGTAATGTACACGTTTTAGTTCAATGGTTCATGCATAACCCCGTTCTATCCCGGGCCGGTTACTTGTGACCGACGTCCCACTATACCACGGTGCATTCCCACTTGGATGCACTAAAGACTTCAATGGCGGAACTCGTTTAGACTTTGCGGCATGTCCTAAGACCAACTCAGCTTAGGGAGTCCGTCCTCAGTACGAGAAAGCCATCGTTGTTGGTATAGACCCTATTAGACCGACCGAGACTTAGACTAAGAGCATACATGGCGTCGTTATACTGATTCTATGACTACATGCTACTTGATCCTTTTTGGTCTTTTCAAAAACCGTCATTTTCAAAAATTTACATCTTTTTTTCAAATCCATTCCTTTTTCAAAACCCGGAAAGCTGCCGAATTTAGGACTTATGATTTTTGACTCAAAATAGCCTATTTTTAGCCGGTATGCTGTCCAAACCTTTTCAAAAAAAAAAGCCCGAAATCTCGGCCCGATACCCCTTTTCTCGGTTTTCAAAAAAAATCGGGCCATTCTATCCGACTTTGTTCGGTTTTCAATCCAAATTTCCTTTTCAAAACCTTCTTCTTAGGACTTCCCGTATTTAGCAGTGTCGGGTCTTGTCATAAGTTAGAATCTATAGCGTCGAAACTCCGTCGATCTTATATCACGGGTTTCCACCCCATCCCAGTCCGCCTTACTTGTCAAAGCACGGCCCACCTTCGTTGGACCAACTCTTACAAAGGAAAGCCCGTTTACACATTCGAGTCCAAAGTCTGGGGAATTCTCACATGGATTTTCCTTCGAACGGGACTAGGCCCACTTTGCCAAATCCTAAGGAAAGCCCACTGTCCACGAGTCACCCGTCTAGGTGTCTTTTCCGAGTCAACCTTTTACAAGGCATAGCCTTATAACAAAAGGTTCGTGATCCTTACATCTAAGGGTCACTCGTCCGACACTCGAGTCTTAACAAAGTCTTCAGTCCCACTCGGGGGCTACCCTTTCAGTAGAGCGACCAATCACGGTTGCTCTAAGGGTCTGGTCTTACACGTGTTGGCTCACGTACCCCACTTTCGAGTCACTTAGATGTCGCACCATTTGAGTCCTATCAAAGTCTTTAGTCTCACTCGGGGGCTGTCCTCCACCCGAGCAGTCAACCACGGTCACTTTAAGGGGTACCCTACGTTTATCCTGCACCGGCGTCCTTATGATGCCTTCTTCGAGTCGAACCTATACTCAAGTCACTTAGGGTTAGGTCACCACGATTGGTCCGAACACGCGACGCGGTCAAACACGGTTGCCCCATTTTCGGATTCACCCTTATGCAGCTCGAGTCCAATTCGCAGTTGTTACCTCGTCTAGATCAACGTTCGAGTATCCCGGTCCAAGAGTCTTTGTCGACCCGTCACCCCGGGCCATGTCTAGTTTGACTCCCTCTCTTGCACTTGCGCAAAGCCGAGTTTAGGCGAGTCGTGACACCCGTCGTTCTCTCCAATCAAAGACCTTACCAAAAAAAAAACAACCAACCGAGCATCCGAGTCCGGATTTGATTCGAGTCTAAGTCTGAGTTCGAGTCTAGGATACCCTACATCCTCATTTCCAAGTCAGAGTCAGAGTCAATTGTATTCTGTCCTCTTTTTTCAAAATTCAATAAAATCAGCTTTTCTATTTCTCATACATACTTTTCTTATGTGTTTCCGAGAACATGATGAACACTATCATACACTGTGAGCGCACGCACGTGACTATTATAGGCACATCTATAATGACTGCAGGAAACCGAGCCCGTGTTTTCCTTTTACCTATTCCATGTCTGGTATAGAAAGCCACATAACTACCCCTAGCAGGAGCATATCGAATCCTATGACAAATCTGGGTAGTCTTCTAGTTTGGGTTCAAGACGGGAGGCAAGCCCACTTCCCACAATAAACACCCTTCCAATAAGACTAACCAAACCCTACCTTAGGTGTTAGTCTGACCGACAAAAAAAAAACTGGACAAAAAAGTCAAAAGTCCAAGGAAAAAAAAAAAGCAAAAGGCCAAGACAAAAAAGCTGGTCATGATCAAAAAAGAATTATCAACATCTCTCGACCAGACACGGTCAACTCAAATGAAGAATCCCATGACCGGGGCTAAGAGGTCAACCCAAAGAATTCAAACAAACCATGACCGTAGTGAAAACGATCAATTCAAAATTATCAATACCCATACCATCCAATAGGGGAGAGACAGTCAAGCTGGTCAGCTAACACCACATCTAGCCTTCCCACATTACAACCCTCAAGACCTTCTCGAGACCTAGGCTAGAGACAGCCCAGAATTTTGAGGATTCAAGCTCCATAGGATACACCCTAACCTTTAGGGCCAGACATGGAAACCAGATCCTGCATTATCAAACCTGCCCAATCGAAGCTCGAGCCATTCTACTCGACTTCCCCTTTACACAACAGAATTCACAATCATCATATGCAAATCCGAGAGCAAAACTCATCAAATCCCCGAGAGCAAAACTCGTTAAAATCCCCGAGAGCAAAACTCATCAAATCCCCGAGAGCAAAACTCGTTAAAATCTCCGAGAGCAAAACTCATCAAATCCCCGAGAGCAGAACTCATTAAAATCCCCGAGAGCAGAACTCGTTAAAATCTCATCCCAATTCTTCTCATTCAAACCAGTTACCAGCCCCAAACACGGGAACTCAACTTGCAGTCGGCATAGAACATGCCCAAATAGTTCACACCACCTCTGGGGGCTATCCCGGAGAATGCTCACAGCCACAGGATCAACATCCTAACTATTCTAGCCCTTTGATCAAGACATCACTGGGAATGCACCTAGCCTACACCATCGTTGTGGCTAGTTACACACAAAGCCCTAGTAAACTAGGCACCATTATATATCTTTCAATCCACTGAACTACGGCTTGGTTTGATTTCACTAACACGTGAATACGTAGGCAGCCTTTCAACAGAGGCACAACCACCCACATTGACACAAATTCAAAAAAGCGCCATCATTCCAGTCACGACACTATCATGTTCTCAGCAGCTAGCTTTGTCATCCTGGGGGCTTCTCCTAGAAGTTCTCCATCCACTTACAAAATCCAGATAAATTCAAAGAATAAAGATCTAGCCTCCTTTCTATAGTGTGTCCTAGTACTCGGCTCAGTCAAAGACGAGAATCTGTCAAGACTCGGAGCAATACCCACTTTGGAAATGTCCCAAAAATCAAAAATTCAAAAGGAGCACTAGACTACAGCATTGTTACTGCTAAAACAGTCTCATTACAGACTACTGCAATTCCCCTATAGCAGATCGTTCCCATTTCGATGTTCGACTGTGTTGCCACTCGCCTAGGCTACGGAATAGTGTAGCTTAAGAGTCTTGTCATCATAGGTGGCCTACCCCCTACCGAGTCATGGTCTAACCCTTAGAGAGTCAAAGTCGTGTCTGTCAACTCGTCCTCTCGCGTCCAGAGTCGAGTCTGTCGGTATATCTCTCTCTTCAAATTCTCATTTTTTGCAAAACTTAGCCATTTGGGAAAATCCTTTTCCTAGTCACCACGGGAATAGGAATTTTTATCACACTTCATCTAGGCATACAGGCCTAACCAGGAAATTCAAGGAATCCGTGTCAAAATCCGGTTAGGAATCAAAGTCATCTCAAGCATTCTTATTTCCAAACTTCCAAAAATTTTCAGCATTCTCCTTTTCAAAATTTTTTCGGAAAAAATCATCTTTTTTTCTTCCCCAGCATGAGTCAGTGTTTCGCCTAAATGTTACATACAAATTATGTCAGCATACAGGTACACTCAAGACTCCCCGAGAATTCTAAGTTCCCTAGTGGAAAAGCTCCTGCGCAATTCTAAGACATGATATATCTGCAAACAGGTATACCCATAGCTTCCTAGGCAAGCTCCCGCGACATTATCAGCATCAACCCAGGTATGATTTCTATTCTATGGTTGGCGAGCCCTTCACGCAGGTCTAATGGACCCTAAACGACCCGATCGGAAGTCTGCCAAGTTTTAATCTTTGATTGACCTGGTGGCTACTCTGACTTTTGCCTTGTCCAAGCCTCAGTCAGAGTGGGGGCTCTGTAGACACCCACATTTTGACCGCCAGATGTCTATAGTAGTTCCCGCCAAACACCCGATGATGATAGGACGTAAACGTGCTTTGACAGACTCGGATATGGGCTTGTAATCATGAATATTTGGTTTAGACTTTTTAAGGAGTACAAATTTCATAAAACCAACCTCAAATCCAGGCCCAGTGGGTCGTTTCGAGTCAAATAACACTAATTTGGGTCGAAACCGTCACCAGGGGTAAAACCGTCTTTTAGCGACCGAGTCAAAACCCGGTCAAAGATATTTCCCGAGGCATAAACTGCCGTGTCACCCCCACCAATCCGGATTGAATTCAAATACTACAAAAATCAGCCATGCAAAATAATAAACAATTCCGTTCAAGGTAGAATTCGATCTCAAGTAGGAATTCTATCTGGAGACCGATTCAGACATTGACCGAGTGTAAAACACCCGGCCAATACACCCTCAAACCAGCCGGTTTTCCTCTTTCTTCTTGGCCAAGAAAGCGGAATTCTTATTTCCCTCGAACTCCTACGTTTCCTATCCTAAGCGGTATTCAAACTCTCCTGAACCAAGGTCGGAAACTCCCTATAAATAGGACCTCCCGTCCAACACAAAAAAGACATCAATCACAACAATAAACCCCGAAAAAACAGCTTCATAACACAGTTTTCATACAACCTCGATATCTAGCAAATCCCGACACCTTTCCGAAGCCTCGAAGCCCCGAGAAACTGTCCCCACCGTCCGGCCAAACCCGACGTCCCAAGCCACCTGTCCAAACCGATACACCTTAACTCATCCTCATCATCTCGACGCTCCTAAGTCTAAGCCACTTTCCGACGAGCCTTATCCCGAGAAAACAAAGCATGTAGGTTGAGGGTGTTTCAAATCCCGTTTTTCTCCCTTTCACAATTTTTTTTGTCACAATTTTTTTGTCACGATTTTTTGTCACAATTTTTTGTCACAATTGTTTTGTCACGATTTTTTGTCACAATTTTTTGTCACGATTTTTTTTGTCACAATTTTTCTGTCACAATTTTTTTACGATTTTTTTTCTGTCACAAATTTTTTTTGTCACAATTTTTCGTCCAATTTCTGTTCTTTTTCCAAAACAATTTTCAAAACGTTTTTTTTACTTTTTCCAAAATCATTCTAACTATTTGATAGCGATTTCATAATCGAATATCGAATACGACGAATATCGAAAATATGAATCGGGTATAAATTAATCCATATTTGTACGCGATTTATAAAAATTAACGATTTTCGACAAAGCAAAAAAAACCGAACAGACCGCCACGCGAGTCGCGCGCCTGTCAGGCGACTCGCGCGGTGGCCTGGTTGGCCGGGTCCTCTTTTTTTCGTTTCCTCGCTTTTCTATTTTTTTTATTCTCTTCGAGTCTTACATAAAAAGCGACTTTCGCGACATATTTCGATAAATACCTTTTTTTTTACCTCGGTCAACGCGTGCTAATCCATCACGTGACATAAATCTTTTCAAAAATCATGCATATTATTCATTTACATCTTTATTCGATTTATTCAACCGTTACTAACTCGTTTGCTCCTTCTTTGTAGCGATTTATTTTTATCGTTTGTTTTATTAGACTAAAACGAACTCACATGCTAAAATAAACTTTGACGTTATTAGTTCAACATGCATTAAACGACTTAGCAACCCATTTATTTTTCCTCACATGTCTTAGGAAAATAATCTCTGCATATCATTCAATCGTCGAACTAACGCGTGTACACCAAAATCGAACGATATCTTAGTAAAGGCCGCTAAGTGCGGGCGGGGTTGGGTGTTCTCACTGAACTTCCCAACACGTACCCTCACCCCTTACTCAGAACCATGGTTTCCGGATGTCTGAATCCATTGGCAACGAGAGTCATTCAATATACGATTAACCGCCCAGTCGGCATCGGTATCGATATGCTAAGGGACGAACCCGATAAACTCTCACATCGGAAATGGGCCAGGCTTTAAGTATGGCCCACTACGACATAGAGTGGGTTCGAATGGTTCCGAATAACCATAAAATTCGGTGGCGACTCCTACTTCGATTTAAAATTCTATTCGATCCATCTCATATGGAAATTCTATCGCCTCCCCAAAACCCGCGCTTCGCCGCGTCGGGGTGGACCTATGTCATGTCCACAGATAGCAATCTTTTGGGCAGGCTTTTTTGAGATTGGTTAAGTCCACGCACATCCTCCAGGCGCCTGAGGGCTTTTTCACCATCACAACGTTCGCCAGCCACTCAGGGTAGTTACAAGCTTCTATGAAATCAGCTTTCAAAAGTTTTTCGATTTCCTCTTTTATGGCCTGATCTTTTTCGGCGGAGATGTTTCTCTTCTTCTGTTTTACGGGGCGTGCCTCTGGGCTTACGTTCAGCTTGTGAACGATGTGCGCCGGATCTACTCCTGGCATCTCGTCTGCCGAGTAGGCGAACATATCCCTTTTGTCCATCAGGACTTTGATCAACTCCTCTCAGTAGGGATCTACTAGGTCAGCCCCTATGGGGACTTGCCTTCCTGGTTCTAGGTCTACCAGCATGTTTTCTCCCCCAGGTTCGAGGTAGTTCGTTGCCAGCTGGCCAGCTGGAATCTCCCCTTCCCTGCTGGGAGAGATGTCCGCTTTTCTTTTTCCCTTTCGTTCCATTTCATGGGTGCGCAGGGCTACATAGTAGCACTGTCTGGCCGACTCCTGATCACCATGCACCTTACCTTCCATGCCGAAGTCCGTAACGTAGGCTATGGTTAGGGCTCTGATTGATATGGCGGTCTCAATCTCATCTAGGGTGGCCCTGCTTATCAGGGCATTGTATGCTGACTTGGCGTCCACGACGACAAACGATGCCCTGATGTTTCTGGCTGAGGTACCCTCTCCAAACGTTACTGGTAGGTCAATGATTCCCATTGGAAGCAGGCCTGCTCCGCTGAACCCGTACAGCGATCCAGGGGCAGGCTTGAGGTGCCTCTTCTCTAGGTTCATCTTCTCGAATGCGTCTTTGTACAATAAGTTAGTGTAGGCGCCAGTGTCTACCATGCACCTCCTCACAATATGGTTGCTGATGATGAGGGACAATACTAGGGGATCGTTGTGAGAGTAAATTACCCTCCCTGCATCTTGGGGGGTGATGCTCAGGGTCAGGCCTTTAGGGCTTCCGGCCCTCTCAGCGTAGCATATCTGGTTTCGGAATTCGCGGATTTGTCTTTTCTGACCTCTTTTACTTGTCTGGCCCTCCGCGTCTCCTGACACTACATGGATTATCAGGCGATTTTGCACTGATCCCTCAGGTTTGTCCACTGCTTCTTTCTGACCCTTGTTCCTTGCAGCATAGTTCTTCAGCCATCCATTCCAGATAAGCTTCTCAATTTCATCTTTTAGGTGTCGGCATTCCTCAGTGGTATGCCCAACACAGTCATGGAATTTGCAGAACTTTTTTGGGTCTCCCTTTGGACTGCGGGGCTTGCTCGGGCGGTTCCACTTAGCTGTTTCCTTTTCTAGTTCGAAGATTTCTGCTCTGGACTTGTTGAGAGCTGTGTAGCTATCAAACCTGGGTTGATAGGCTACACGCTCCTTTCTTGGAGTGTCGCCCTCTTCATTTTTCTGTCTGCCCGCCTCGCCCCAGCTGTGTCCCCCCTACGGTCCCCCCTACGGTCCCCCCTGCGGCCTGGAAGGTCCTATGGGAGTATCCGACAGGCTGTGGAATTCCTCCTGCAACATGAAGCCTTCGGCAATCTTTCGAGCCTTGGCCAGGGTCTCCGGCTGGGCTCTAATCATTTGGTTCTTCATCTTCCCAGGGAGCAATGAGTTGGTCAGTGCGTATGCTGCCGTTGGATCGTCGATTTCCTTGACCTGCTGGAAAGACAAGTCAAACCTCTTCAGGTACTCCCTAACAGTTTCACCCTTCTTCTGTCTCAGGGTCATTAGGTCGAAACGGGTCAGTCGGCGTCTTTTGTTTCCTGCGTACTGATCTAGAAAGGCTTCAGCCAGCTCTATGAAGTAGCACACCGAACCCTGCGGAAGGCCCCTGAACCACCCTTGGGTCAGCCCTACCAGGGTGGTGGAGAAAACCTTGCACCAGACTGCGTCATCCACATCGTACATTCCCATATGGCTCTCGTAGGCCGCCAAATGATCTTCTGCGTCGGTGGTCCCGTCGAACTTGACAGACGGCATTTTAATTTTGGGAATGGGGTATCCATGCACCTCAGGGTGAAGAGGAATCCTTGTAGGCCTGCCCGTCATTTTCGACCTGTTCCCCGCGGATTGGTAACCGTAGTCATCCCTCCTGCCAGGGGTCGGTTTGCCAATACTGGGGGAGCGGTACCGGGGCGCTTGCCTACTCATGGCTTCATCTTCTTTGATGGGTGAATGATGCCTGGTTCGCTTCATCTGAGGTAGCTCCAGATTATCACCCTGACGGTGTTTTGACTCCAGTAGCTGCCCGTGGTTGAGTCTCGATTGCAGGCTCTAGGACAGCCCCGGAGCTTGTTGGGACTCGGCCGGCGTTAGCATGGAGAAGACATCTCCATGCTTCTCCCCTAGGCGTATCATCGCGGGTTCCCTTGTGTTTCATCCGATCTTGGAGATCCTGGGACAACCCCCTCTTCTCTATGGCTGAGGGAGACTCAGTGGTATGTATGGAGAAAGCTTGCTGCTGAGCAGGTTGCTTTTGATTTCCGGTGAGGCGCCTCTGGGCCTGCACATACCCCTGAGTTGTCTTCCTTGCCTTCCTCTGGACATTCCTGGCGGCGGTTCGCTTCGTGCCCCCAGCTCCATCCACCCCTTCAAAGTGGAGCTGCCTGGGGGTCGTTGCGATCCTGCCTACCAGGTCCTCCAGAGTGAACTCCTGGTTGAGCATGGCCGAGAAGAAGGCAGCGGTCTGCGCAACCGGGGCAGGGGTTAGGTTCAAGCTAGGCCTCTGATGGCCAACCTGCCCGGCTGCAACCGTAGTTTCTCCGATTGGCGCTCCTTGAAGGCTCGCTCGCCCTACCCCTGGGATTGTAGCAGCAGGTGTAGTCCCAGGCGGGGGCATGCCATACAGGGGGATCACCGGTTGTACCGTCAGACCCGCCCCAGAACTGGCTTCTACGATTTCAGGCATTTTGTTTGATTGTGGTTGAATTTTTGTGGGTAACTCGTGAGCACAACCGAATTAGTCCCCACAGACGACGCCAAATTGTTCCGGTCACGGAAACAACAGACCCGACTTCGGATTCGGATCTTGCACTACTACAATTTTGATTATACAAGACACCCCAAATAAGACCCTTATCTAAGGAACCGTCCTCTATATTATGATAAATTTTGGCGCCCCATGACCTTAGTTAAATAGCACGGTTCAGTAAAAGAACCATCCTTTTATTTGTATTATTAGCGCGGTTGGTCAATAGAACCGTCCTCATTAATATAAAAGAATGGTTATAACTTAAACCCGTCCTATTAAAATAATTTAAAAGCGCGGTTATATAATAAACCCATCCTATTAAAACATAGGACCCATCCTATTCAATCCTTGGACTAATACTCCGTATAGTGTTATTATACGTTTTCTATTCAATCAAAAATTTCCAAACCTCCCAACACTATGGGCAACAAATTGTATATTCGTAGCACATACATATTTACTTGGACGACAACACACCATTAGTGTCGCCCTTAAGTAAATTTTGGACAACAAATAGTTATATTCATAGCACATACTCTATTTTTTGGACGACGTCACATAATTATTGTTGCCGCACAAAAAAATGGCTCCTAAACTATTCATCCTCAAAATTTTGTACCATAAATTAAAGGGTTATTTAACGACAATAATACCAACTATAGGGCGTCTTCTCAAAATAATACCAATTTCAATAAATCTGAGAATAATACGTATTATTGGAGTAGTTAAACAAGAGTAGTATAAGTGACTTTATAACCTGCTACATCAGGTCACCTAATTAATATTTAACCTGCTACTTATCCTCCATCCTCCTACTTAGACCTAGATAATGGGTGAATCATGTTGGGTCAGCTTCGGGTTGGACCACTTTTGTGTTATAATAATCAGGATAACTTCAGTTCGGCGGGTCAGATAATTTCGAGTTCGGTCATTCTCGGGTTTGTTGTTTTCAACTTTTTTAGGGATATCGACTCGTTTTCTATAATAATAGTTGGGTCAGTTTCGAGTTATCTCGGGTTAATTCGGATTACGGGTCAAAATCAAGTCTTCAATTGATGTGTCGGGACGGATTCAGTTTGGCTTATTCGGTTCGGGTCAATTTTGTCAGGTCTACCTCTCCTTAGTTCTCTCCTCCATTCTCTCTCTCCATTACCCTTCATCCTTCTGTAGTTTTTTTTCCTATATGTTTCGTTTAGATTAACGTGTTGATTTTCGTGTAGGATTGTATTGTTAGCTAGATTTGGTGAGATTGTAAATTTGAAGGAAGAGGAAGACGGAGGACATGAATGACATTTAATGCCCCGTATAAGTGGAAAGGAGTGAAGTAATATGAAATAAATTAATGGCAAAAAAGGAAGGTGAACGAGTTTTACCACTAACTGATCATCTATACTATTCTGGTTTAACTACTCCAAAAATACGTAATATTCTCTGATTTATTAAAATTGGAATTATTTTTGGAAGACGTTCTATAGTTGGAATTATTGTCGTTAAATAAAATTAAAGGTGAAAAAGGAAGGTGGGAGGGTTCTACAGGTAACTGGTCATCTATACTATTCTGGTTTAACTACTCCAATAATACGTATTATTCTCAGATTTATTAAAATTGATATTATTTTGGGAAGACGCCCTAGAGTTGGTATTATTGTTGTTAAATAAACCTAAATTAAAAAGTACTCGTACAGAAAACTTAATTCACCGCCAAATAAATCAGCATACCGCAACGATTCCCCAATATTCTGATTTAGATATTCAACCATGGAAAACTTGAAGAAAATTGAAGGTCCGTTTTATGATTTCATCTTCGTGCGAACTACCTCATCGATTTTACCAGGTTACTTTCTTCTTTTGCTTTATCGTATCTAATTGAGCAAATATTTGGGGATTGGGGTTTATGCTGAAGAAATTTAGAAATTCTCAAATATTTGTTCAATTAGAAATAGAAATTTTTGATGAGTAATCCTTGTATTGACTGATTGCTATGAAGAGTTCATGATGAAAAGAACATTTGCTTTATTCTTGTCACTGATACATTATTATTGTTCTATAAAAAGTGTCGCAGGCGAAGCATATAAAAGCGTCGATAGCGAGAAGGTTAGGGATGCGCCTTCTTCGCCGCAGCTTGATAAGAGCTTCGGTTATGCGAGAAATTTCGTGGCGAAGTACTTGAGATTAATAAGAGATTAAAGATCAGGTCGTTGCTGTTAAGATCATTTCTAAAGCTAAGGTGAAAATCGTCTGTAGTTTTCCGTATTCATCTTCATCGCTGTTCAGAATTTCGAGTTTTAATTCGTTGATGAAGTGATGTTTATATTTGTGTGATATTTGATTCAACTAGCTCCTGCTACTACTGCTGTAGATTGTGTACGATGTTTTGATCAAATCGAGTTTGAGTGATTGCGGATTTTTGTTATCGTTGATTGATGTGAAGTCAGTGTGAACCTGATCTGTGGACCTTGTTGTCAGTCATAGGAAAACGATTATCGTCTTCGCTTTGGAGCTAGTGTTGATTAGCTCAAGTAGATGTTGAACAGAAAAGATCTTGATCCTCCATATCGTCTTCTCTTATTTTGTTGATGTTGGGTATTGTTGTTACTACTGTTGCATGTCGTGTTTTGTTTCTGTCTATTCGGCCTCCTCTGCTCCTTCCACTCCCTTCAGACCTGTTTTTGTTTTACATCCCGTCTCCTCTCGTCATTCTGTTTTCGCTATCCTGTCGTTGCTGCTGTTTGATGTTGTTGTCATTCTATTCTGGTACTATTTTCAACTGTTGTTGTCGTATGTTCTTCGTTCTTGTTCTTGTTGTATTGCTGTTGTCTGCTATTATGGGTCGAATGTCACTATATTTTGTTTTTCTGCTGCGGTTGTTGTCATCTTACTAGTGTTGCTGTTGTTACAGTTATGGTCGTGTTATTTTCCATTGTTTTCCTTCCTTTATTGATATATTCATAAAGTACTTGCATATTTTACAAATCTAGTGCTTAATAATATTGATATTACTAAATGAAATGGTTGAGTGCCTAATTATTGAATGCATTGAGACTCTTAGGAAGGAAGATTGTATAATTTGTTAGCATGGATAAGGTCATAAAACTCATAATTATATAATTGAGTAGGATATATATATATATCCGAAGGCTATTTATAGTCGTTGCTAGTAGTGGTAATTATTACTCATCATAACCTGCATCTACCAAATCTATGATTCCTATAATTGGGTACACATATTTCTCTCAAACTAAGTTTAGTCCTCTGTTTTTATATTGAAAACTAAGTTTATGTTTTTTTTCCTGATATTGGATTATAGATATTCTCAAGAAAATGATGATTAAATTTGGATTGTGATCTTAGGTTTGTAGTTTCTCGGTAGTATTTTCTAATTTTTCTTGTTATTTCGTAGAGTACTTTTCGAAATTTCTTTACTATTTATATACAAGGTATAATGTGAGTTGAAGTAATGGGTTTAGTTTGCCTTTTAACTTTTTTTTTTTTATATTCGTTGTTTAGATTAGCATTATAACTATTTATGGGGTAATTGTCTACACATTTCCCTTCATCCGAATTATAATCTAAAATGTGTCTCAACTCTCAGCTATACAGAACGGGGTGCTAACTTGAAACACCGACGTTACACAAATGCTTAATAGATCTTTTGAATTCTTTTCGGGCAAATAGGATGAATATGGAGCTTCTTTTTTGGTTTACCATGAAGCATGGTTAACTTCTTCATCAAGCCTAGTAGTATGTTATTGATGTAAAATTATCCTTGAGGCATTATTTTTGATACAATAACTTCCTCAAGGTGGACATATATGTAGACGCATATATATAGACGCATCATCCAACTTCACGGATCTCCACCGGCGTCGTCTCAACACTCGGCACTCCAATTACACTCAATCTTCTTCATCAAATCCATTTTTTTCTAAATCGTAAAGATCTTGCTTGACACTGCTACAATCATTCATACATGTAATTTGTTTTCCGATTATGTTCCTGGTTTTGATTTTTGATTATGTTTATCTTGTTAAATGTGTTGATCTTCTTTTGTTAAGACTTGCTGATCAGGAATGTCATCACAGACAAGCATTTCTCCCCCATTTCTCTATACGTACCACTTGTCTTAAGTGGAAATTTTATTTCTTCTGATTCATTTATCTCCTATTGGTAGCTTTGCGGTGATGGTGGTTGTAGGAGGCGGTGGTGGTGGATGGTTACTAATTCTAGGATTATCACTCATTCAGTAAGATGTGGTTGTTTTGTCATCTACTTGATAGTGGGTTATATTATTTGTCAGAAGAGGAGATACTGAGGGAGTAGTTGATTAATTAGTTAAGTTCAGAAAAAATTAGTCGTAGTCAATAAAGGGCCAAATGCTAGTAGTGTGCTGTGTTTGGAATGCATTGCTTGGATTGTTTTGTCCGAAGTGTGTGATTTTTGCTGAATTATTTTCAAGAATATGGTTATATATAGTGTAAAAATTCTTTCCCAAATGCTTGGCGTGTTGTCTCATAGTGTTGGGTGTATTACAATGGCGGTTTGGATTCATCTTTACCATTGTCAAGTACGCGTTGGTTATGCTAATAGTGCCTTCTTAGGATTAGGATGTTTAGATATAATCCAAAAGTTATCGTTTGGATTGGCTTGCTCCGTCTTTGCTATGAATATGAGGTTAAATCTTGGTACCAGATTGGCTCAACTCCATATATCAGACACTATAATAAGGAGTACATATTGCATATAAGAGGTTTCCTATGCATATTTAATTAGGCAACATCGGGGTCTTGAGGAATGATGAAAGCATATGGGCACCATGAAATATTGGAGGGGGGGATTTAATTTATAGGCTCTGTTGTTATTACTTCGTTTTTCTCAGAATTATCATTCATTACTATAATCATTTTCCAGTGTTGCAAGCTGTCTGGCGCAAACATACGGTGATCAGTCAGCATTCTGTCAAGTTGTTGATACAATATCTCTTGAGTAGTCTTGATCGATATTTTCATCTCGTTTTCTTTGCTTTCAACATGCAGATAAGTCATTTACGTGGATTTTGTGTTTTACTTTTAAGGTCGGATACCTAGCGGCCTCCATATGATCAGATACTAAGGTTGGTGATACGATCGCTCACTTGGGTTAGAAAGTCGACGGCCCTCTACCTGGATATCAAGAGGCAACTCCCATGGTCTTCATCGATTTTGATCAATAATAACCTTTCTGGTTTAGAAAAGAAAGATAAGTGTATAGAATTTGGAAATTTTGTAATTCATGAATGTTGGCCGGTTTATTGTGCTGGAATATATATATATATATATATATATATATATATATATATATATATATATATATATATATATATATATATATATATATATAGGTTCATGTGAGAACCGCTCCTTCAATGAGAACCGTGAGAACTATAATATGAGCCATTAGATCATAGTGTTCAATTTCATTCGTTGGATCCTTCCAAATTCTTCAATCCTATCAATTAATCACAATTGCTTGAGCCTTCAACTCGTAAGGTCGTATCTCCTTCTCCTTCTACAAAATTCTTCGACCCGTAATCCTTTAATCCATAATTATTCAATCGACCATTGAATCCTTTTTTCAATCCATCAATTTTTCAATCGACTTTTCATCAATCCATCAAAATTGGGACCCCAGTAACATAAGTAACTTTTAATTTTTTTTTAAATTAATTATTTTATGAGTTAACTTATTCGATTAAATTCATTATTTCATTACAATAGTAATAGTATTATCGTAGGCAAATATAATTGCAATAATCCCAGCTATCGTTTTTTTTTTCCAGATTTTCTCATTGACTTAGGAGTTCATCTAAAATATTGTTCTTTAATTTCCTTTTGTACGAATTTTATATGGAATACAACACTTCTTCTTCAAGCTCTACTCGATTTAATTTCCTTTTCAATTTTAGCGTACCATTTTTCAATTTTAGCATACCATTGTCGTACCCTCTTTTAATTATGGTGTATCTCTTTTCAATTTTAGCATACCCTTTTTTTAAAATTTATCGTACCCTTTTTCAATTTTAGCGTACCCTTTTTCAATTTCAGCGTAACCTTTTTCAATTTCAATTTTAGCGTACCCTTTTCAAATTTTAGCGTACCCTTTTCTCACTTTTAGCGAGCTTTTTTTCAATTTCAATTTTATCGTACCCTTTTCTATTTTAACGTACCCTTTTTCAATTCAATTTTAGCGTACCATT
The DNA here is from genome assembly GCA_958450325.1 of Agrostemma githago. Taxonomy (NCBI): domain Eukaryota; kingdom Viridiplantae; phylum Streptophyta; class Magnoliopsida; order Caryophyllales; family Caryophyllaceae; genus Agrostemma; species Agrostemma githago. The sequence goes on along the minus strand of OY288246.1, from coordinate 49,987,398 downwards.
TTTCAATTTCAATTTTAGCGTACCCTTTTTCACTTTTAGCGTACTCTTTTTCTATTTTAGCGTACCCTTATTCAATTTCAATTTTAGCGTACCCTTTTTCAATTTCAATTTTAGCGTACCCTCACTTTTGAATTTTGGCGTACATTTTTTAATTTTGGTGTATTTTCTTCAGATGTCGAAATCTTTGGAGAAGATTATATGAGAACATGGAAGATTAGTTAGGCTATCTTGGGTCAAATTAGTGATTGACAGAAATTCAATAAGCCCAATCCACTAAAAAGGCAGAGGCCCAAGACTTTGTAAGATAATTGGATTATAATTTGTAAGGTTCTAAATGGTTCTCACAGTTCTCATTGAGGGATAGGTTCTCATTGATATATATATATATATATATATATATATATATATATATATATATATATATATATATATATATATATATATATATATATATATATATATATTTTATTTATGAATTTTATCAAATAGCACTGTTCAAAACAATAACCATCCTGTTTGTAATTCTATTAGACAGCACGCACATACGCGGAATCGTGTTGTTTGTAAAGAGTTAAATAGGACGGTTCCGCCTTCAACCATTCTATTTGTAATCAATTAAAGAGCGCGGTTTAACCTTCTTTGAACCGTCCTATTTTATTTAATAGGACGTCAACCTAAAGGACGGTTCCTTTTCTATTATAGGATGGTTAAGAACCGTCCTATTTAATCGTACTTGTAGTAGTGTATTGTGATTAAGATGTTACTCGGGTGGTATTCGTCTGACTTCCTTTGACCTCTCTTTTCCCTCACTCCGATGGTTGGACCTTCCCGGCGAAGATGGCCTGCTCCCTACACAATGAACGTACAGGGCCTCGGAGGTGTCCGAGGGAACCCTCTCCGATGCCTAAGTTAGCCGCCCGTGGAAATGCCTTGAGAAACCTTACTCGTGAGGAGTAAGGAGACGGCCGTTTTTAGAGTGTGAGTCTAGATAGAGAAAATCCAACCTTTTGTATGTGGGAGGAGGGAAAGTATATACCTTCCTCCAAGAGAGAAAGAAGAGAGGAAGAGAGAGAAGAATGAGTGGACGGGAGAGTGACACGTGGGCTCACCTAGTCCACTCATTTCCTTTTACCTTAGGCAAAATGACAGAGGGGTCCCCGATTTTCCATGGTCCTGCCTGGGGCGAGAGCGCCCTGGAGGCAGGCAGGGGACTTGATTGCCCTGCTCAGCAGGCGGCAAGGCCGTGCCGGGCAGTTGTGCGATTAAGGCTACCCACTTGGAGGTTTTTCAGTGCTCTAGCTGGGTGGTCTGCTAGGGGTGAGCAAAAATATACGATATGGTTTTATTATACGTATACGATACGGTATACGCTTTCAATTATACGAATTTCCGGATATCCGATACGAATAACCGGATATACGATACAGTTTTCCTTAAAACCGTAGCGGATACGTATCAGGGAAAATAGAAACCGGATATCCGATTTCCGATCCGGTTTTTTAAAAAAAATAAAAAATATGAAAAATATAATCCTAATATGAATTATACAATAAAGAATTCAAAACCCACCAATTATTTTCGAAGGTAAAAAACAAAACTATTAGTAAATTTATGATATTATGTATTGAAACGTAATATTTTGTTAGAATAATTGTACTGTAAGACATATATACCATTTTTTGAGGTTTTTTTAATATATTTTATTATATCAATTTATATAAAACGTAACGTTGCTTAAAATCAATTAATTACTCTTAATCAAAATGAAAAAAAAATGTTTTAAAAAAAAAAGAAAAATAGAAGAAAAATATAAAACCGGATACCGGATATCCGAAAACCGGATATCCGAAAAAACCGGATATCCGGAAAAACCGGATCGGATACGGATCGGGAATTTTTTTATTTTTAAAACCGGATATCCGATACGATTTACAAAACCGGATCGGATATCCGGTTTTGCTCACCCCTAGGTCTGCTAGGCAGACCTTCCTCTGTTCTTGGGTCGGGCCACCCTGAGGCTCAGTTTGACAGGCGACCCGTGGTAGGCTACCGACCCCATCACTATCCAATGGATGAGATGAGGACTTCGGGACTCATATATAGAGAAGGACTCATAAGAGTCTCTCTCTCCCTATATATATATATATATATATATATATATATATATATGTAATTTGATCATTCTCATAAGTTTAGCTCCACATGTCAATTTCTCATTGGATCTCTTACCCTTGGTGACAAAAGTAAAGGTAAACAATTCATTGGAACAGAGGGAGTATATATGTGTATTCCATCCCTGTTTCCCCTTCCTTTCAATTTTTGTTATCTAAACAACCTCCTCTCATTTTCCCTTATCTCCCCTCCCCTCTCTTCCCTTCCCCTACTTCCCCCCTCCCCTTCATTTCCTTCTTATTTTGTGGATAACGGGATGAGGAGAATTGACAAGTGTCTATTACTCGTATTAGGTAAAAAGATGTTGAATAAACAAAATATATAATGACAACCTCATCATGTTATTTGTTTGAGCAATGAGTAGTTGCGTAAAAAAATGTTTGCCTTGCTTAATAATTTTTGGAACCTACAATTTCTGTTATTACGATTATTATTTTTTGACTCGTTTAAATATAGCAAGTACGCAATTTATTTTCTGACTTCAAAATTGATAAAAAAAATCAAAGCAATGTAAATTTTTTTGTCCGTTTTATTATCCTAACTCGATTCACCTGTGATGAAAAAAAAACAAGACATAAAAAAATTGAACTTAATGTATTGAACTGAACTGAACTGAACTAAAAGAGGCAGAATATAAGTATAAAAAATAAAATAAAATAAACTAAAAACAAAGAATGAAACAAGTGTAATTAAGTTTTCTTAATTATTGTGCCAAAATGAAATGGGAGAAGTGATATGAAGGAGTATTATTTTTCCTCAAAATTTCATTTGGCCTAAAATGAAGAAGAGTAAGTCTCTTGAGAGACGGTCTCTCATTAACTTTACTGAGAGACTAAGTACAAATGAAAGTAACAGTGGTACCAAACCCAATAGAAATAAGTACGATTAACATAAAAGAGTATACAAATATAAAGGGGGTACGTTTGTTATAAAAACAGGTACAAAACAGAGTTGTTATTTAAGGGTACAAATATGACATAGAGTGGTACTGAAGAGTGGTCTCTCAACAAGTTATGACATATGACCGTCTTTCCCAACAAGGGTGGTCTTTCAACAAGGGTGGTCTCTCAACAAGGGTACAAATATTAACATATGACCGTCTTTCACAAAAATTTGTGAATGAAAAAATGCCTTCTCAACAAAAAAAAAAATTACGGAGTACATCCTATCCTTTCCCTTCCCTTCAATCCAAATGGACCTTTTTCTGTTACTTCGTACCTTCTCTCGTCTATCAACCGAATCATTTCTGTATACCCCATCCCCCCCCCCCCCAACCACCCCAACACCTCTCTGTCTCTCTCTCTCTCTCTCTCTCTCTCTCTATCAACAACTGTCACTCAGCCCTTTTCTGGTAATCTCTCTCTTTCCCATATTCTCTTAATAATAATTTCGTTGCTGTTGATCTATTCGATCTTATTCTTATGTTCATCGATTCTTAATTCAACCCCTTTTCATTCTATTTGTGCTGCTGTTTATTCTAGTTTTAAGTTGATAGATTTTTATTGCAGTTTTTTTGATATGCTTAATTGTTTACTTCATCCATGATTCTTGACTCTACTTGCTCCAATTTTCAGTCTTTCTAATTTATTTTTGCAGAAAAGTGTACATTTTTGTGATTCAAGGTTGTGTGAGTTAGAATTAGTTCATAATGGCTGAATTGATAAACCTACCTATGGATTTGATGATTTCCTGCAGAACCCTTGTTGCAATTCATGCTTAATTCTTTTGTTCATCCATGATTCTTGTCTTCTTGACTCTAGTTGCTCCAATTTTCAATCTTTTTTATTTTCATTTGCAGAAAAGTACACATTTTTGTGATTGAAGGTTGTTTGAGTTAGAATTAGGTTATAATAATAATGGCTGAATTGATGGACTTACCTATGGATTTGATGGTTAACATACTACTGAGATTCCCTGCAAAACCCTTGTTGCAATTGAAGTGTGTTTGTAAGTCATGGTGTCAACTAATCAGCTCCCCTCATTTCACCCAAGCCCATCTTGATCAAACCCTAGTTCAACCAAACCCGATTCGTCGCTTTGTGTTTTCTGCCCCTCATCTCTCCTCGGCTGAATTCGACACCTTTGACCGTGTTTCCAACCTCGAAAACCCATTTGGAATGGAGGGTTTCGCCCACGTGGTCGGTTGTTGTCATGGGTTGTTGTGCCTATGCAATTATGATTTGCACCTCACCATCTTGTTGTATAATCCGACAACCCGAACCCAAAAGAAATTACCCTTTTTGCCTAAGCCCTCGAGCCTACCTCATCGATATTCTTTTGGGTTTGGGTATGACGGAGTGTCCAAGGACTATAAGTTTGTGAGGATTCTCCAATCGGATGAGGGAACAGGTGTTTTTCGAAGCCAAGTAATGGTTTATAGCTTGAGAGCTGATTCTTGGGTGCGCGGTCCAAATCTTCCCCAACCCTTCTTCTCGGACCGTGATAATGGTGTTCTTGTTGATGGGAATCTGCATTGGGCTCATGGATTTTATGAGGGGATTGAGAAGCATTATTCGATAATTAGCTTTAACTTAAGTGATCATAAGTTCGGTGAGGTGCCACAACCCGAATATGGAGAAGAGTTCATTAACCTTCGAGTTGGAGTGCTCGATGGGTGTTTCTGCCTTTTGGTTAATGATTTGGATTACTCAGATATATGGGTTATGAAGCAATATGAAGTAGCTAGTTCTTGGACTAGACTATTCAGAGTGGGCCATTTGCAGAAGCATATGTTTTTTGAGTGGCCAATTGGGTACTCGTTAAATAGACGAGAATTGCTATTGCAGCAAAATATATGGAGGGTTGTGGCGCTTGATCTAGAGACCAAGACTTTTAAAGATATTAAGGTGTGTGACTTCTCTAGATGCATAGACACTCAAGTCTGCGTGGAGAATTTGCTGATGTTGAAGGACGGTGAGTCTGAACTTCAGGATACGGACCTTCAGCTGGCAAAGAAGAGGAGAACGTGGAAGAGATTCTCCCATAAACCAAGTACTGAGGTAAATTTCAATTTCAAAAACACTTTTTTAATGTCATTCATATTAACTCCTCCCCCCCCCCCCCATTATATTTAGCAGGAAAGAATTTGGAATAATGAAAGCTAAATCGTGTTAGCATCCACTTATCATCAACTTTACCAATGCTTGTTCGTGAGCAGTCGATAACTATATAATGTTGTTGTCATCTATATTATGCTACGCATTATCTGGTAAAAACTCATTATTTTTGTTGCTTTGGAATGTGACTAAGTAATACAGTAGTAAATTATACCATGAAAATGTGATTCTTATATCGTGATGTAGCAGAATGCTACTATGTAAGAAGCAGCATTACCCCGTTGCTGCAGTCTGTTAGTAAATAATCATCAGTGTTCCCTATATCAGGATCTCTATCTAATCTAAGGCGCTGGAAGACGTGCTCGTGTAAATGTGATTATCCTGTCTGCTGGACTCTACCATTGCTGGTCAATAAGTCGAGCCAATATTTGTATTGAATCTATTGATTGTGTTCTGTACCTCTATCTTGTAACGATGATTATCATGTAATTCATCATTTGTTATCGATCTAACTGTACATGAATATATTTGTTGATCGATTAATAATCGGATTATTCTTGGGCATGATCTTGTAATAGTAATGCCAATACTTCATTCTTATGGATGCCGTGAAAAGCAGTCAGTGGAAGTGTGGAACACCTCTATTGTTTTTGGGTAATCTAACATCTTCTCCATACTAAAAAACTCCATTCTTTCCAGTTTGACTAGAGTGAGTTGAAATTAAGCTCAATCTTTAGCACACGCCTCTTCCGTAGTTCCGTGCTCTTTATCTGCTAATAAGAAAACGTGCCCTCGTCTATGTATACATCTAACATCTTAACATGTACCCCGTAGTACTTTGATCCGTTTCAATGTCCGGTTTTGAGGGAGATTAATGGATGATTCTATATACGTAGTATTAAATTATTAATCTTTATAAATCTGATAAATTCTTGTTTGTGATGATATTATTCGTTGTGAACCTTAAACACAAGTTAAAAACATCAAATTAAATCACATGATGGTCAAATATTCTGTCTTCATTAATCATGTGCTAATTTTGAGTTTTTGAACTATTTTAAGGTGAGATAGATATCCGACTATCCGTTATAGGTAAGATTAACCCATTTAGAGGATTATACAACCAGTTGTACATAGCTCTATATACAACTGGTTTTAAGATTTTGAGCTTTATCACAAAGATTTTGAGTTTTGCGGTAAATTTTCTGAGCTTTAGTGTAAAGTTGTCGATTTAAATCACATAAATGTTTAAGCTCAAAAACATAAAACTCAGCTCAGAAACTATTATAAGCTCAATAAATATACACAAAAGCTCAAAAATTTTGACCTAGTTGTACAATGCTATTGTACAACCTGGTGTATAATCCTATTTTCCAGATTAACCAGTGAAATTTAAGGTCACATCTAGTGTCGTCTAGAAGTAATTTTGTTGCGACATCTAAGTAACTTGGGACCTACGTGATCTTAATGAAGTTGATTTGAGTGCTAATAATAATGTCAGTATCTAATTCCTACCTGGCCAGTGACTACCTCCCTCACAAATTCACAATAACTACTCCTTTCTCCGCTTTACTTTCCAATTTTTTAACCAGTACTCGTAGTTACTTGAAGTATGCAATTTGCCTCGTTTCATGTTAAAGTTATTGCCTAGTTTACCAATACTATTTTTAATCGATAAAGGAATATGTGATAGCGATATATTTCGTTCTTCTCATTCAATATTATTTATCGTTGTTTTATAATCCCTCCGGTTTTTATGCTATATTTTTCTTTTTTGCATATTCAATTGAATAACTACATTTCCATATTAAGTACTACTCCCTTCGAGTTTCTATTATTGTCCCAAAAGTTTTTTGGGTAAAAAATAAGGTGGGAGAAAGAGTGGTTGAAAAAAGGAGAGGAAGAGGGAGAAATGGGAGAGTAATTGTGAACCACATATTGATAGGCTAAAAAGGAAAGTGAAACCAAAATCAAACTCAACCCAAAAAGGTAAGTGGGACAATAATAGTAACTCGGAGGGAGTATCTTTTAGTTTATGGTGAGTCTTTTACTTTATTGGCCAGACGCATCATCCTTACTCGCAACCTTATTATTTTTGCAAAAAGTAAACGTTGCGAATCGTAAGAATTAGATAAGAATCGGAGGGAATATGAAGAACATTTCAGGTAACTACTAAGAAAGACGGAAGGAAGTATGTTGGTAACTTGGTATGTTGGTACCGAGTTCAGTTTCACAATATTGATACTGAATTATTTAATTAGTGTATAATTATATTATTAAAATATTCAATGTAAGTATGAACTATGAAGGTGTTGATGTTGGATAATTATCCCACATCGTCAATTTAGTTGCTTAGTTGTATGCTTCAAAAGAAGCTCTTTTGGTAAACAAGGAATTTGAAATTTATCCCACATTGACATAATTAGCATTCTTTTAGCCTTCCTTGTATTTGTAATCTCACATTGGAAAAATAGGAGGAAAGCATTATGTTTATAAGTTTCCTCATTTCTTGATTAATTATATTACTTGTAGTAAAGTGACCTTTTATGGGTGTGTGTGGTCTCAAACCACACGCACTCGCTCGCCTTATCTCGACTCTGGTCAGGCTTGGGCGTTGGTGGAGTAGTGCAGGCGTAAGCCAACTTTTCCGTCTAATATTTTTTTTTGTTGGTTCAGAGTATTTCTTAGCACAAGTTCGAAAAAATATATCTAGATCCTTCTTTCAGTCTTCAGTCAACGTGGGAGCCTTGCATGTGGCTGGTATCTTGCACTACCCTTCTCGATTTTTGCTGCCTCCATTAAATGAGCTTTGTTTTCTCCATCATCACTAATATATATACCTCTTTCACAATCAGTTTTCAACACACAACAATCTGCTCTCTCTTCTTCTCATCTATAATTCTCTTTATAGTATTTGGCAACGTTCTTGGTGGTGTTCAATTTGCAATTTCATCTACACCGAAGTTCCAAAAGTTGTATACTCGTGGGGGTCGATTGTCGTGAAAAATCGCGTGTAGTGTACATGACAAATTCGACTTTAGGACAATGACTTTGTCACGCCACAACAGCTAATCTCGTTCCTTCTTTTTACCAATCTATTGCTAATAATCTAAAGTCAAATTTTTCGTTTCTGTTTAATTGAGCAATGTGGCTAGTGTTCCCGTTACTTCTGCTCCTTTCTCTACCCTTATGATGTCTGCTCCATATGTTCTTGATATGTCTAAAATGGATCCGTTTAATGGGAAATATTATTGCATGCGGTCTGATAAAATGGATTTTTTTCACTCAAATTTGTGTTGATTATACTTTAACTTGATAAGTGTGTTTTGTAGTGCTTATTTGTTGTGTTTGGTCTCGGTTTCTCTTGTGAAATCGCTCTTTGGGAGCGGTTTCTAGGCTACTTATGCTTCTTCTAGTTCGTTTTAGGTTCCCAAGACCATTCATGGAGAATTGGAACGATTCCGACTCGTTTCCTACACATTTGGAGCCAACGAAGAGAAGGAACGATCACTCGGTGCCTTAGATTCGATCCCGAGATCTTGGGACCCATTCCCGAGCCCCTTAGACTCGATCCCGAGCACAGAGAGTCGATGAGAAGCCCATGAGAACCAAGGAGGGACCTTTATGATCATATTGGAGGTCTAAAAGATCCATCTCGGGCGGGAAGAGTAGCCTTCTCGGTCTGGAAGGAGTGCAAGAAAAGATAGACCTGGCAAACGGGTCATTCGATTCGATTTCGGATCGGGTTAAATCGGTTCGATTATAATCGGGTTAGCATAACTTTCAGTTTCAGTTCGATTTCGATCGGGTTCATTTCAGTTAGCCACTTTTATCGGTTTATGTTATTTTGAGTCGGATACGGTTCGGGTTGGGTCAATAGCAGGTCAGGTGAGTCTCGGGTCATAAATTTCTTGAATAAAAAAAATAAATAATTTGATTTTGAGTTTGTTATACCTTCAAATGGTAGGTAATAGTTTATAAAACTATTAATAAATAAAGAATCAAGAAAGAAAATTCTAAATTTGGGTGTTTTTATGAAAAAATAAGTGTTTATTAATCGGGTCAATCGATTCGGTTATTATTGGTTCGGTTATATTCGGGTTCGGGTATCATTCGGTTATATTAAATTCGGTACAATTTCGATTCGATTCGGATTGAATCGGGTTTTGGGTATTATTCCAGGTCAATCCTATCGGGTGTTCGATCGGTTTCAATTCACTTATTTTCGATCGGTTTTTCGGGTCCGGGTTTACTTTGCCAGGTCTAAGAAAAGACGAGCCACTGATGGGCCGTCTCGGGCGAGAAGGGGGTCTTCTCGGCCGAGATGGGTCCCATCTCGGGCGAGACCATCTCATCTCGGCCGAGATAGGCCACCTGCAGCTCCGCCTCACTTCTTTTCTTCTCCTTATTCATTATAACCCTATATATACCCCCCTCTTGTAATCTTAGCTTATGTTCTTCATTACCCACTAAACCCTAGACTACTTTAGGTTAGATTAGCCTAGATTAGTGTAGATTAGTCCTTAGTTAATCCTTAATCCTAGTTTAATCCTTGTATTAATTGAATTCTTGAAGATCTCTACCAAGATTGACAACCTTGGTTGATGTATTTGGGTTTTCTCTTTTATGCAAGTTTTCCTTCTTCCATTCATCTTCTAGTATGGTATAATCTCTCTTTTCCCTTCTCTTAATCTTGTTTTATCATTCAAGTTTTAATCTTTGTTCATTGTATTGTTCATTGTTTTCACTAGTTTCATTATGGATGTTTTGTTGTTTGTGTTGATTTCTCTTGTTATGGTTAGTATTAGTTTCATTATGTGTGAGTAGACTTTTTGTGGGGTTAGTAGGAGGATTAAGTGTTAATTATGGATGATTAGGGTTTGATTGTGGGTAAAGGTGGATTCTTTGTTACTAGTCACATATTATGCACACTATGTGTTTGTTGAAATGCTTGTTAGAGTAGTAGTTGCAAATACTTCTCTTGCTTGTCTTCCTCTTCTCATTGTGTGATTGATTTGTGGTTGAATCCTTGTGTATTGGGTAACATCTTGCATAAGTATTTGGGTTTTGTCTTTGACACGAGAGTGCGGACATAGGCTTTGACGCGAGAGCGCGGACCAACCTTTGTAACTAAGTGAACCTTGCACCATCGATCTCCCAATTATCCTACTACACTTATGAACCCGACCTAACCCTATTCTTTCCTTGTTTGATTTATTCGTCATCTTAGTCATTGTTTCCTTAGTTAGTTGTATTCTCTAGCCTTAGTTGTTGTCTTTAGCTTAGTCCTAGTTGACCTAGTCTTGTATTTGGGTGACCTTAGTCTAGACACCTCTTTACCGTCTCCGTGGACTCGACCCGACTTGCCCTATCTACGTGTTAGGAATAGTTGGTTTTTATTTGATCGGTGGGGATCCACGGCAAATCCCTCCCATCAATTTGGCGCCGTTGCCGGGGACGGTGCTAGTTTAGACTTTGTTTGCCTATTTACTTGACTTTGTCTTTTGTTTTTGTGTTTTTCTTTTTGTTCTTTTGCTTCTTGTGTGTGCGAAGTTTATTTCCTTATTGTCTAGTGCCCAAAAAGCACTAAACTTCTAACGTTTGCTCTTAGTCTACAGTTTGTGCCTAGAGGTGGTGACCATCTTCTTCTTTACAACTTAGAGCCGCTTTAACAGACGGTTGCTAGATTGAGAGGTCCTCAACCGGGTACGAGCCACGATTTTCGAGTATAACATGAGGTTTGATCTAAACTCCCCACCCATAGAAGCTACAACGAGCCACTCCTCTTCTTCCATGAATCGAGACTATGCCATGATGTCTCCGAGCTACCACCAAGCTTCATCGGGTAATCAAGAAACCCGTGGGTATGAGCTTCAAGGATATGGAAGTGGCTTCCATCGAGTGAGTGCTTATCAACCTTGTGATCGTGGTGATTATTATTTAAATTACCATCATGAACCCAACATGCCTCATTATATTTCTCCTTATGGAAGCAAATTTCCCCAAAACCCACCATATTACCAATCACCTCAACCTCACTACTCACAATATGATGCCCCACCACTTGGGCATCATCAAGGTTTACAAGTAGCCCTCCAAAACCCCAATGACCACCAAATGCCCAACTTGGAGCTATTTCAATCGATTCTTCAATTGCAAAAGAACCAACAAGAATGGCCATCCAAATGCAAAAGAACCAAGAAGAATTCATGGCTCAGTATCAAAGGGAAACCGAGGCGATGGATGCTCGATTAAATGCGTTATCAGTTAAAATCGTAATGTTTTTATCCCGAACATTGCAACTAGATGAAGGGTGCTCACTTGAGCAAAGGGAGCAACCTAATCACGAAGCCGCCGATGAAGGTCCTTTTGGTAGCAAAATTTCCTTTGAAGAACCTCAATCGTCTACCCTAGAAGAGGCGAAAGAGGAGATAATCCTTGATGGAGGAGTTTTTGATGAAGAATTGGGTGAGGATAGTGGGAATTTGAAGAGTTTCATTGATGAAAACACCGATATAATAGAGGAAAGTCAAGAGTCTACCCCCTCTATACTTGTTGAACCTTCAATCCCCTCCGCTTGCACTCCTCTTGAGCTTCATGCCGCTTCTTGTGAGCCTATTGTTGAGGATGTTGAACTTTGGGATGAGTTGAGTGAGGTGATAAGTGTTGTGAAGTCATGGGACATGAATGAAGAAATCAAGTCGCCCATATGTGATAATCCAATGAAATATTGTGAACCCCTTGTGTGTAATTTGGATCTTGGTTTAGAGGAGGTTGAAACCGCTTGTATGAGTTTTAAATCTCTTCTTATTGATGATGTGGGGAAGAACGATGTTTTAGGATTGGAAGATAATGGGCCGGAACTTGTTGATGACTTGGGTTTGCTAGATGAAAAGAAGAGGGTTAAACTCCCTTTTGACCCGTGTGTTAGAAATTCAAGCCTTGGTTGTGCTAGGAGACGGTGCTTAGGGAGGAAGAGGTCGGTAAGGCTTGTAGGATGGATAGACCCCGGAGACAACATGAAAAATGACGTTGGGTCTTGGGATTACTACTTCTTGCCTCCACCTTGGAGGCCATGGAGGATAGCTTGGCTCGTTTGCTTGAGCCCTCATTATGATGTGGCTCGTGCGTTTGACTTGCTCCTCCGAGCCCTTGATGGCTATGGATAAGAAGGAGGAATCCATCATTCTAGGTTTGATGGAGTTCCTTAAGAACCGTCGTGTTGTATATTCCCCTTTCTCTCTTCTTTTTAGTTTTGTGTTTGTAATTGTGTTTATTGTGATTTTGTTTCAAGGATTTTTGTGTGTTTGTGGAATGCTTGTAATTTGGAAATTGATGAGCAATGTGAGGGAGGGAATTTGATGATGGTTATTGAGTTTATTTGATAGGTTGTTAGTGAAGTAAAGTTTCAAGGAGAGTGGTTATTGATGAAGGTTGGATTGTGAGCATGGGAGTCGGTTTTTGAAGCTTTGGACAAGCTTTTGGGGTTATAGAGGGTTTGAGGACTCTTCCTGGCCGAGAAGAGAGCATCGCGACTGGGAAGGTTGAGCCGTTCCGACCGGGAAGGAGCAATCCCGATCGGGATGAGGGTACCAAAAATCGAACTTTCTGGAGTGTCTTCCCGACCGGGACGAGAGCTTCCCGACCGGGAAGGGTGTGTCATCCCGACCGGGACCATCCATCCCGACCGGGGCCATCCATCCCGACCGGGATGATACCCTGCTCCTTCTTTTGGCCTCTTCTTTGTCATTCGAGCCCACCCAACCATTTTATACCCCCTCCGAACCCCCCTACCTACCCTTGCACCTATCATATGACCCCTACACTTCATATATACACCTTCACCTCATATTCTCTTCACTACACACCGAGTTTCACACCAAATCCCACCCTCATTATACTATTGCAAGCCTAGTACTTCAACCATGCGACCATATTGAGAATGAAGAGGAATAACATTGATGAAGACAAGTAATGTGCCGATATCGAACATTGAGACGATGGAGACTTTTGAGTTGCTAACCGTGTGGTAAGGTGACTCTCATTTCTTTTCCGTCTTTTATTGCTTGTCTCCCTTTGTTTGCTCCCCTTCCCCTATCATTGTTGTGTCATGGTGGCCCTCGGGGCCTTGGTAGACATTGCTCCCGATTCTCGATGACGTGATTGCATCGAGAATCTTTTGAAAAATCCAAATTGACAAGAATTTTCACTTTTTCTTTAATTTTACTTTCTTTTGGTAGGATTTAGTCGGATTCGGGCGGAATCCGGGCTAGGTGACTTGATTACACCTAGTCCTCCCCTCCCATTTCCTTTTATTTCCTTCTTTTATTTCTTCCCCCATCCATATCTTTTCTCGTCTCGGCCCATGGTGACTTGACTACACCCCGGCCGGACACATTCTACCCTTTCCTCCGCTTTTCTCTTTGACTTTTAGCTTCATTTTCGTAGTTTCTCTTCTTTTTTAGTGGCTCCATACACTACGATCGAGCATGAGGACATTGCTCGGTTTAAGTGTGGGGGAGCGATATCTTAGTGTAGGTTAGTTTTATTTTCGTAGTTTTTTCCGAAAAAACTTAAAAAACCCTAAAAATTTGATTTTTTTTTTGCAAAAATCAAAATGATTTTTCCTTTGTGTCTTTTCCTTTTGTGTCGTGCCGTATTTTTGTTGTGTTGTGCGTGTTTTGCCTCCCTTTCTTCTTGTAGGTCGCTTAATCACCGTTAGTTTTGGAGGGCTTTCAAGACATCCGGTAACATATCTTTTATCCCTTTTTCCTCTTTATCTCTTGTGGAGTTTGGAGGAGAATTTGTGATGATGTGTGCTCGGGTGGAGCTTTGTAGAGTTTGAGGTTGATTTGGTGGCTTGTTTGGAAGTTCGGGGTGGTGTTTGTTCTCTTTGTGTGTTTGTTTTGTTTTGTTTTGTCATCTTTGTCTCATTTTCTTTTGTTTTTGTTGCGTTTTGTTTTGTGTTGTGTAGTTTGTGTCTTGTGTAATAAAAGGTTTTCGAAAACCCGGTTTTGAGACTAGTGTGCAGGTGTTTACTTTCCCTTCCTAGTGATGTAAATCGAGTCTTGGACTTTAGTCTAGTAGAATGACCCTAAATCAATAGTTTCGTTGGTCCTTTACCTTGAGTCCACCTAGCTTACTAGGGATTTACTACGGGATTTGCATTTTGACCACTATGACCACTAACGGTGTGATAAGGCCTTGGTTGCCGAGTCCCGTCTCTTAGGTGACCATGTTTGAAATTGTTTGATTAGTCCAAGTTTTCCACCTTTTTGTGGGTTTAAAGGGAAAGCGCGCCCTACTCACCCACTTTCCTACCCTCTACACATCTTTCCACAAATAAGTTGCAACTTGTTGAAATTTCTTACTTGGTTGCAAGAAATGCCTACAAAACATGATTCATCAAAAGGGCTAGCCAAGTCAAAAGAAAGATAGAAAAGAAAAAAGAAAGAAAGAAAAGAAAGAAGAAAAAGAAAAGGCACAACAAATCAAAAAAGAAAATACAAAAGAAGAAAAAGAAATGACATAGCAACTCAAAAGCCAAATGCAAAAGAAAAATGCCAAAAGAAAACCGTCTCACAAAAAGATTTTCACCCACTCAAAATAAGTCTTTTTCCGATCGTTACCGTGAAGAGCCTACCAAAAGATCGAGTCCCTAGGAAGGATGATAGCGGTAATGATCGGTCTTCCCCCATTTTGCAACCTTATCCACATTTTTACTTGGACTAGTTGGGCAATTTTGGACATGGGACGACCTTCTTGGCTCATCGCTAAAGGGGGCGGGGTCTCACTTACCTACAGTGTCGACTAACTCCGTGGTTCATCCTTTTTTCATCCCGCCTATCGTCCCGTAGTACGTTCTTAGAAGGTTAAGAGGAACCTAGGTAAGTTACCAACGTTTTTGTTGCTTTGTCGTCATACTATTAGGGTTTTGTCCATTTCGGTTTGTATTGCTAGCTTGGGAACGTTGTCACTTGCCTTGACTCCTTAACCGGTGTCTTTTCACCGCTTTGTTGAGGGAAGCGGTATTTGTTTTGTCTTGGATGCAACCGATTGTTTGTTTGTTTGTGTGTTTGTTTGTTTATGTGTTTTCGTGTTCGGTTGTATCCTCAGTTTTGTCGCAAGACCTCACTTGCCTTGCGGAGATCACTTTTCCTCTAAGTGTTCTCGCGTGAGTTGAAAAGGCGTAGGGTGCGCTAATACCCGCTCGGACTAGTAGTCTAGTGTCTTTTAGTTTTTAGTTAGTAGGTGCTTACTCGAGGGCGAGTAAGGGTTAAGTGTGGGGGAGTTGATAAGTGTGTTTTGTAGTGCTTATTTGTTGTGTTTGGTCCCAGTTTCTCTTGTGAAATCACTCTTTGGGAGCGGTTTCAAGGCTACTTATGCTTATTCTAGTTCGTTTTAGGTCCCCAAGACCATTCATGGAGAATTGGAACGATTCCGACTCGTTTCCTACACATTTGGAGCCAACGAAGAGAAGGAACGATCACTCGGTGCCTTAGATTCGATCCCGAGACCTTGGGACCCATTCCCGAGCCCCTTAGACTCGATCCCGAGCACCGAGAGTCGATGAGAAGCCCATGAGAAGCAAGGAGGGACCTTTATGATCATATTGGAGGTCTACAAGATCCATCCCGGGCGGGAAGAGTAGCCTTCTCCGTCGGGAAGGAGTGCAAGAAAAGACGAGCCACTGATGGGTCGTCTCGGGCGAGAAGGGGGTCTTCTCGGCCGAGATGGATCCCATCTCGGGCGAGACCATCTCATCTCGTCCGAGATGGGCCACCTGCAGCTCCGCCTCACTTCTTTTCTTCTCCTTATTCATTGTAACCCTATATATACCCCCCCTCTTGTAATCTTAGCTTATGTTCTTCATTACCCACTAAACCCTAGACTACTTTAGGTTAGATTAGCCTAGATTAGTGTAGATTAGTCCTTAGTTAATCCTTAATCCTAGTTTAATCCTTGTATTAACTGAATTCTTGAAGATCTCTACCAAGATTGACAACCTTGGTTGATGTATTTGGGTTTTCTCTTTTATGCAAGTTTTCCTTCTTCCATTCATCTTCTAGTATGATATAAGATCTCTTTTCCCTTCTCTTAATCTTGTTTTATCATTCAAGTTTTAATCTTTGTTCATTGTATTGTTCATTGTTTTCACTAGTTTCATTATGGATGTTTTGTTATTTGTGTTGATTTCTCTTGTTATGGTTAGTATTTGTTTCATTATCTGTGAGTAGACTTTTTGTGGTATTATTAGGGGGATTAAGTGTTGATTATGGATGATTAGGGTTTGATTGTGGGTAAAGGTGGATTCTTTGTACTAGTCACATATTATGCACACTATGTGTTTGTTGAAATGCTTGTTAGAGTAGTAGGTTCAAATACTTCTCTTGCTTGTCTTCCTCTTCTCATTGTGTGATTGATTTGTGGTTGAATCCTTGTGTATTGGGTAACATCTTGCATAAGTATTCGGGTTTTGTCTTTGACACGAGAGTGCGGACATAGGCTTTGACGCGAGAGCGCGGACCAACCTTAGTAACTAAGTGAACCTTGCACTATCGATCTCCCAATTATCCTACTACACTTATTGAACCCGACCTAACCCTATTCTTTCCTTGTTTGATTTATTCGTCATCTTAGTCATTGTTCCTTTAGTTAGTTGTATTCTCTAGCCTTAGTTGTTGTCTTTAGCTTAGTCTTAGTTGACCTAGTCTTGTATTTGGGTGACCTTAGTCTAGACACCTCTTTACCGTCCCCGTGGACTCGACCCGACTTGCCCTATCTACGTGTTAGGAATAGTTGGTTTTTATTTGATCGGCTGAGATCCACTGCAAATCCCTCCCATCATAACTCTTAATGATGCACCTCTTCTTTCGGGTAGGAATTTTGAAAAGGATAATAAGACTTGTAGAGGAATGCTTTTACATTATATTAGGTTAAAACCCATGCAAATTGCACAGTGGCATAAAAAACACATGATAAAGTGATTGACAAAATAACGAATAGCTTACATGGATCCAAAACGCAATCGCTGAGATCAAAATAAGTGATACAAAAATTCGACAGATTTTCCAAACTGAGAATGACATGTACTTGAAAATGGAAAATTATAGTAAGAAATGACAACAGAAAATATTTGCGCCAATACACAAACATGAAATTACAAATATTGGAACAATTCTTGATAGACGACATTAGTAGTAGTATCAGAAGTGCGTTTATTGCTATTATAAATAAGAATCTTCCGTCCACGCTTGTTGATGTTAACCCTTGATATTGCAACATGTATAGTTGACCATGAGTAAACACGGGTTTGGTAGATAAAGACCCGCATGAGAACAAAATTACTGGAAAAAATGACAAATTTTGAAATCAAACACCTTCGTTTATTTTACCCAAGTTGTAAGCAACCACCATTTAACAAATCTAAATTATTCTATCTCAAACAGTTATAGGTTTCTTTCTTATTCTATCCCACTTTCAATTCCAACTGTACATGTTTCTTTCTCATTTCATCATTGATTTTTGTCCAAATTTTCATGTAAAGCTAATAAATATGAAAATAAATCACATACATATTAATATAATTACTAAACCAACAAAGCTATTAATCAGACTAAATCAATCAATCAACATGTGCAATCAACGAATTTCAATGATGGCATAGCCATCTATCGTAAAATTATGAAATCTCTTTTGTTATAAAAATAGATGAGTTGTAAATTACCTCACATCCAACTAACTTTCTCAAGTAATCGGTTACTTCATAATCAGTAACTACTGTTCTTCGATCTCCAGTTCAATAGGGATCTGAAACACACCCTTCAAACTGATCAGAATTGCCCTTGGTGCGGCGGTTTCAATTTGATGACATGGAGAAGGAACACACGAAATTAAATAATCGATTTGATGGAGGAAGGGAAATGAAAGATCTAGTAAAGTTGTTTAATGTAGAATTGATCTAGTAAAAAACTGTGAATTAAGAAATATGTACCTCTAGTCATGAGGGCAGACTTGATGGCAACAGAGGATTATCCATTTTGATTATTTCTTCAAAGACTACCCTGCACTGCACCTGAAACAAACCACAATTTTACACAACAAAGCAAACACATAATTGCTCATCCAATAAAGCAAACACACAAAGAATTAAAGTACCTCCTATTCTTGTTGCTTTTACCCCAGTTCTCTCCTCCTTTTAATACCTTCATTATGATCATCATCTATCTATGATTTAGTACCACTGAAAACCATGATTGGTTCAGGGAGTATATTCTAGTACAAACCAATATAAATTAAACTCAACCTATTATAAGAAAGGATGAAATATGAATTGGTTTACTTCAAGAGGGGGAAAAAAGATGGAAAATTTATTTACCTATGTGGATTTTCTTAATTGAATCCAAAGCTAGAGTTAACATTCGTACATTCATGAGTCAATCAACATATATCTGCTGCAAAGGTGGACCTTTTTAATGACCCAATCACGAACACGATGGATAATAGCCTGCCATGAGAGTGACTGCAACATGCAAACATAACCCGATTGCTTGAAGTATTTTTTAATGTCAAGGTTGAGTCGTACCTGATTGCACCCAAGGCTAACATCACCGTCTGCATAAAACATGTTATTTATAGAAAAAAACATAAATATTGAATATGGGGCAAACCAAATCTAGACGAATACATCTGCTCCGAGTTCCGAAACATGGACCAACGATAAATATGCCAAGTATACATCGTCTCTTCCAAGACCCAACACCATTGTTGTCACGTGCGGCCGCAACAGGTTCTAGTCCTACCCAAAAAGTAATGAAGATGAGAAGAAACGACACATATGAAATACTAATAAAAAAATTGGGCACATATTGAAAGGGAGGATACTGATGGGGAGATTATATCGAAGATCATCCGATGTCGGCGGTGTCGCCACGGTAAGAACATTCGCATCGCAGTTCCAATTTTCCAGATTTCCAATTCCCGTACAGAGTCGTTAATCAACATTTGAAGTTCTCCAAAGTGATCTGATAAATGAAGAAATTAGGAGTAATAATCGAAGGAAATTAGTCGATGATTTTTTTATAGTATAGGAAGATATGGGTTTCTAATAAATTGAGAATTAAATAAAATGTGAATTAAAGGGGGGAGTGCTAGTGAAGTAGTGATGCATAAGGGGAAGTTGATAGTGTACGTGGTATTTAGTGGGCATAAGTGCATAACCGCATAAGCGGTTCTATAAACAAAAAAAAACAATTAACCGCATACGGTTCTACTTTTTCTAGCAAATGAGAATTAAGCACTTTCATGTAAAGTTATGGTTACATCCATGTCAGCGCCACATAGAGATGGCAATGGACCAGATCTGGACCGGGTCCACTAGGATCCAGACCCGGACCCGTCAAAATTACCCTAGACCCGGACCCGTCCGGGTCCAAAATTTTAAGACCCAGATCCAGACCCACCGGGTCCGGTTCGGGTCCAGGTCTCCCCGCGGGTCTTACTATTTTATTTTATTTTGTCCCACATTCCTCATTTCTTCCAAATTTCGGATTTCGCCGGTATCTTTTAGCACGTACAAAATTGTCTACGACATATATTGTACTAAGAAATTAAACACTCTTACAAACTCATTCATAACGGTCTTAGGAGACTTACATAAATGTCCGACAACAAACTAAATTCACCACCACAAGTTCACAAGTCCACAAGTTATAACTACAAGTCTACAAGACCACAATGTTTACATAAATTCATTACAAAGTTCTTTACAAACTTCAAAGTTAAAATACCAAAGAAATGTTTAATAACCATAACATGAAGTTTCATATAGGTCCTCTTCCTCCATATCATCAATTGGGATGTCATCCACATCCTAATACAAAGAGAAGAATTAAGAATTAGTACAAAATAACAAGTAATATAAAGAAACCAAGAATACATGAAATGTTTCAATAAAGTCTAGAAATTAGTTATACCATATCGATAAAATCAATTGCATATTCCTCAAAATCCGAGTCCTCGTTAATGGTAGAACAAGCACTAGTACCTTCCTTGTCACCTTTTTTTTTGAGTAATCCTTGTCACCTTAAAAAATGGATAATCATTAGTATTACATTCATCATCAAAGTAATTTGTTTACTAATTCAATTTATTCTAAAAAGTACAACTACTAATGTTACCTTGTAAATCTTGCATTTTCCAATTTTGCAAACACATTAGTGCTTCAACGGTGTGAGCATGAAGTCTAGAACGGTGAGTACGTACAACTCGTCCTCCCATGGTAAAAGCACTTTCCGAAGCCACACTAGAGATTGGAATGGCAAGAATATCCTTAGCAATAGTCCGCAAGGTAGGATATCTACGATCAATTTTTCACCAACAAAGGACATCAAAACTATCATCTTCTTCTTCCGTCTCATCTTCCAAGTAATGATCCACTTCACCCTTAACAACCACCTTTCTTATTTTGGTCCTTTTTGCTTTGGCATATTCATCTTGACGATCTTCACAATGCGAACTCATTTGTTTCCTTTTCCCATTTTCATTTAAAACATCTTTACCACTACCTTCACTACTTTTTTGATACTCCGCTACAAGGTCATCCAACAATTGCCTCACCCTTTTTATTTCTTTCTCACCCTCATTACCATAAAGCCTCTTAAAATAATATTCAACACAATCCATTTTGTTCCTAGGGTCTAAAATGGCGGCAATAGCTAATAGACCATTAATTTGCTCCCAATATTTATCAAATTTTTCAATCATACTTTTAGCTATGCGTTTGATAATATCAACATCATCTTCCAACCAACGAATAAAAGCAAGCTTAATTCACATGCTTTTCGAAAGAACAAGTTAGAAGTAGGATAATGTCTTCCCGAAAACACCTTTGTAGCATTATCAAATATATCCAACTTCTCACAAACAAGACTAGCCAAATTCCAATCTTCATTAGAAGGAACATCAAACTTTAACCTTGTATTTAGGTGTTTTAACCTAAAAAATACTTCTTTATATGGCAAAGCAGATTGAAGCATATAAAAAGTTGAGTTCCATCTAGTTTTACAATCAAGTATCAATCTTGTACTGTTAGTTTTACCAAAAAAACGTCAAGCCTCTTCAAACTTCTCAATTCTTTTAGGAGTAGACATCCAAAAAGAAACACAATTCCTCACTTTCAATATCCCCGATTCAATCACATCTAATCCATCTTTAACAATTAAATTTAAGATGTGTGCACTACATCTTAAATGTAAGAAACTACCTTGCAACATTAGACACTTTGTCTCAAAGTTTTTAAGTAGAATTTTCATCATCGCATCATTAGTGGTACAATTATCAACCACAACCGAAGAGATCTTGCTTTCTAAAGCATATTGAGATAAACAATCCATTAAAACCTTCGCCAGAACACCTTTAGTGTGTGGACATGGTACAAAACAAAGCCTTCACAAACAAAGGAATATATCAACAAAAATTTAGACAATGAGATAATTAATAAAAATATTATTTATAAAGTAGAAATCATTACCTTAAAGTCCGGTTTCTTAAGATCCAATTTCGGTCAATAAAATGCGAGGTGACAACCATGTAACCTTTCTTTTGATTAGAGGTGGTCCACATGTCAGTTGTTACCGCGTTTCTACTATCAGTACACCCCAATAATTGCTCAAGAAAAAGCTTGTCTTCATTGTACAACTTCAAAATATCACTTCTCAAGTATTCCTAGAAATCATCTTAAATGAGGGATTGTGACTCTTGATAAAATCCCTAAACCAATAATGATCAACAATGGACAAAGGATATTCATATACCACAACCATAATAACCAACTTAGCCCTAGAGGTTTCTTGGTTAAACTCTTTGTATTTTTCCTTAAGTTCCAAACTATTAGACCCATCTAACTCAGTTTTCACTCTAAGGTTTGTTTGACTCACATAGCCTAAATGTCTCATCGGACAAGCATCCTTTCCATGTTTCAATAGGTGAGAAGTACCACTGTTAGTATTATAAGAAAGATACTTGTTACATCGTTTGCACTTTGCCTTCTGAACACCATCAACCTTCACCAACTCAAAGTACTCCCAAGCTTTGGAAGTGTGTTTCTTATTACTGGCCACTGTAGGTGTCACTTGTGTTTTAGTAGGAATGCTACTTGCATCATTCGAACGTTCCACAAAACCTTCTTCATCCGTACCTTCTTCAACAATATCGTAAAACACATATTTTCTATTTGACTGAACACAATGAGATTGTTCTTCATCCATTCTAAAAATTATTATTTTGATGAGACCTAAAACAATTTAAGATAATGTTTGAATTAGACATTGATAGCAACAAGAACATTCACAGAAACCGACCTTATAATCAAACAAAACAGTCACATAAATAAAATATCACAAAAAAAAGTAATAAAAAAACCGTAATAAATCAAATTTCCATCAAAAACGTAATAAATCACATTGAAGAACATCAAAAAACCAATCAAAAATTCAGCAAAATAAGATGAAAAAATCACTGAAAAATCAATCATATAAGTTTAAGGACTTACAATAAAGAAGAAGAAGATTGAAGAACTTTAAGTCTCTAATAAATCCTGCAACCATAAACTACTCTAATCAGTAATAAGTTAATAACTCAATCAACAAAAAAATAGAAGAAGAAGAGGAGGTTGACGAATTGACGATTGACAGTTGAAGAAGAAATAGAGGAGGAGGTTAGAGCACACTTACAGTAGTATAGATGGCGGCAAGATGAAGATTTGAAAAGGTGGTGACTGGTGAGCTTGAACGTTGAAAGGGTGACGGGATCTAGGGTTTGAAACTTTGAACATTGAAAGAGGGGTGAGGAGAGAAGTGAGACTGTGAGAGAGTTGTGTTAGTAATTTAGTTCTTTGTTTGCATCTGTACTTCTACGTATAACGTATGTTAGTAGATTTTTTTTTTAATTAAAGTGTTGGGTCCACGGGTCGGGTCCGGGTCCAGTATTTCAGACCCGGACCCGGACCCAGTTTTTAAAAATCAGACCCGGATCCGGACCCGCCGGGTCTGAAAAAATGAGACCCAGACCCGACCCATTTGGGTCCGACCCGCCGGGTTCTGGACCCGTTGCCATCCTTAGCGCCACATGGAGCCATGTCACCTGCCTACGTGGATGAATATAGAGGCTTTAAATGTTTCTACTTTAATATATAAAAAAGATGACTTTTGCTTTATTTTCAATTTATTGTAAGTATAAAACGGCAAGGGAAGTTTAGGATGCATTGCAAACTAAGTATGGAACAAATGGTTTTGGTACTATGAAGTATGCATGTAGTCGTTGGTTGGATTTTTGTATGAGTGATAGCAAACCTGTTTTAGATCAAGTGCATGAATATGAGAATCTGTGTGTTGAAATTCTTGCGGAAGAGATGAAAATTTGTGAACTTTTTCAAGCTAATTGTCTTATTGATAAACTGTAATACTCGTTGTGTATTACGAGTATTTCCTAATATTTTCTTAACCCAATTATTTTAACCTAGTTCGCTATTACCATTTATAATACTCGTACAATGTATAACCCATGTTCCGACCTATGCCGTTTAACGGTATTTCTTATACCCATATTTTGTATCTATTGGGTCTTTATAATTGAATAGTAGTGGATGTATCGAGTGAGTTGAACCGAGTCTCCCGAGCCCAACTTACAAGATGTGTTAAACACGTTCCGAGTCCAACTTATATATTAAACCCTTAGTAATAATATAATAATAATATGTTAATAATGTTAATAATAAAGTAGCTGGAGAAGGGAGTAGATTATACGTAGTAACATAGGGTTTTCAACGCATACCCCTTTCTTCTTACGACCATCTTCAATCGATCATAACCACCATCGATCAAAACCACAACCTCCATCGCCAACCCACACTGTCACCACCAGCATAACGCCACCCCTTGGACTTTACCTGATGTCGTGCGCGTCCTAGAACCAACCCACGTTAGGCCAGCCACCTTGGCCGGCGGCCGGAACCTGCTCCCTTCCACTCCCATGCTTTTTCCCCACACTGGACAATCGTTTTAGTCTGGTTTGTGTCCGTGTTTACGCTTAAGGATTTTTGTTGTTATTTTCGTGGTTGTTATTGAGTCGGGTGGTGTTGAGGTTGTCGTGCCACTGTTATTGTCGTGATATGGGGGGCTTGTTGCGTTAGTCGGGTAATGGTTGTGTAGCAGGGATGGGTTGTTGTTGTCAACGTCAGACTGTTGTTGATTGTGTTGTGTTGTGGTGCCGTCATGGATTGCGGTCCTTGTTGTAGTGTTTTTATCGGGTGGAGTAATCAGGTTGGTTGTCCTTGTTGCTGTGTATGGTTGGCGTTGTTGTTCGTGTTGAGCGTAGTCCTGATGTTCTGATATTGCTTACGTTGCCGTGTAGTGTTGTCGGGTTAGTCCTGTTTGGGTAGGTTATGTCATCAGAGTAATGTAATTTATCAAGTCGGATCGAACCCGCTTTTATAAGTGAGTTAAGTCGAGTCAGTCCCACTTTATAATTTAGATGGGTCGGTGTCGTTTATTTTCCAATTTGTAATTTGGTTAGAGCGGTATAGATACTACTTTATAATTTAGTTATGTTAGGATCGATATTAATATAAAGATACAATATTCTATTAGGATCGGATTTCGTAGAGTTTCTGTGGTGAACTGTGCTACCGGAGCTGTGTGACTTCCTGACTAGGTAAGATTTTCCTTACTTGGAATATGTTAATATTATAATGTCGTACGAGCTATGTATTTATGTTATATTATTGATATGGATGGGATTGAGTAATGTATCGAAATCTTGGCCGGGAGGCCCATTGAGTAGTGCAGCAAAATCCTGACCGGGAGGTCCAGTCAGTAGTGTAGCGAAATCCTGACCGGGAGGTCCATTGAGTAGTATAGCGAAATCCTGGCCGGGAGGTCCATTGAGTAGTATAGCGAAATCATGGTGGGCTTGAAGCCTATCGAGTAGTATAGCGGAAATTATTGGTACTGTGAAGTACTGAGAATATCGAGATGATATTATTGATTGGTACCAATGATGGTACTGAGATGATTGGGACTTGATGTTTTACATTATGTATCTGTGTTATAATGTTAGCATGTTCTAACCGTTTTCTCTGTCTATATTGTCACCCTATTTTATTGGGGGCCTGTGATGATCCAATTGATATTAGTCACCTAGCCCGGATTCCGCCTAAATCCGATTAAATCCTCAAAAAGAAAGAGTGAAAAACTTGGAGAACTTGGATTTTGAAATGACTCTCGATGTAGTCACGTCATCGAGAGTCGGGAGCAAGCACACCAAGGCCTCAAAGGCCACCATGACACAAATAATAAGAGGGAAAGGGAATAAACCAAAAAGACAAGCGATAAAAACGGAAAAGAGAGGATAGTTGCCGTACCATACGGTTACCAACTCACTCGCTCCATCGTCTCATAAGTCAAAATAGGCACTTAGCTTGTCCATGTCGTCGTTATTCCTCTCCAATTGCGATCCGGTTCCATGGTTGGGGCACAAATGCAAAATGAGGCGGGTTTTTGATGCAAAAGTCGGTTTGAAGTGAATAGAAAGTGAAGTGAAAACGTGCATGTGGGGTGTAAGGGTCATACAATGAGAGTAAGGACATGTAGGGAGGTTGGGAGGGGGTATAAAGTGGTTGGGTGGTCTCAAACAACGAAGAAAAGAGCCGACGGAGGACAGGGGGTCCATCCCGGTCGGGATGGGTGGTCCCGGTCGGGATGACCATGGCGTCCCGGTCGGGAAGACCTCGTCCCGGTCGGGATGAGCTGTCAGTAAACCCAACTTTTGTGCACCTCGTCCCGGACGGGATGGCATCCTTCCCGACCGGGATGGGCTTTCCATCCCGGACGGGATGACCTCTTCTAGGCTGGGAAGAGTTTCCAAACCCTCTATAGCTCCCAAAAGCTCGTACCGAGCTTCAAAAACCGACTTCCCTTCACACAATCCAAGCTCCAACAATGACCCCTCTTCCCTAGGAATCACTTCCACTTCACACCTATCACAATAAACTCAAACAACACATCAAATTCCCTCCCTCACAACACTCATCAATCATCCAAACAATCAAGAATTTCACAAAAGCAAACAAACTATAAGGGAAAGAGATATATACAAAGAGACGGTTCTTGTGGAACTCCGTCAAACCAAGGTGATACTTTCTTCAATATTTTTCAACAACCAAAACTAGTTCCATCTCCATCAAGGGCACGAAGAAACAAGTCGAAGGCCCTAGCAAAATCTTCAATCAAGCTAGTAACATAAGCATCCACAAACCAAGGCCCTTCATAACCTTGTCTTGACGTTCCCGGGGCATCTCGATCTACTAAGTTCAATGGCTTGAACTTGTACTTTCGATCCTTCGGTATATACCCAAACGTCCACCGGTCTTCATGTGGCCCCAATGGAGGCTCATCTTCATCCTTTTTGCTCTTCAACTTGTCATTAAACCCATGACATGGGCTCTCATCCTCCTCCAAATCGGAGTCATCATCCTCAAGTACATACGAGTACTTCTTCAAGCTTTGTCCCGGTTCTCCCCCTAGATCGATGTCCTTAGTGGCTTGGATCATGTTGCATGACTCATCATTAGTAGGCGAAGTATTACCTTGAAGGTCAAAAACTAACTTCTCTTCGCCTAGCTCGAAGGTGATCCTACCATTCTTCACATCGATCATAGCACCGGCGGTATGTAGAAATGGGCGCCCAAGAATAATGGGAGTGATTGCATCTTCCCGCATATCGAGCACGATGAAGTCAACCGGAATGAAGAACTTACCGATTCTCACCGGCACATCCTCTAGCATCCCCAATGGTCGGTTGAAGGAACTATCGGCCATTTGGAGCGTGATAGAGGTACTTTTAAGCTCCTTCATCCCAAGTCGGTAACAAATGGAGTGCCCTATGGTGCAAGGGATCGAAAACCTCCCCGGATCCTTCAACTTTGGAAGCGTAGAACCTTGAATGAGCTCGCTCACCACCCTTGTGAACGCGACGGTCTCTTCCTTGTCGACGGATCTCTTCCTAGCCAAGATTTCTTTCATGAATTTCCCATATGCCGGGATTTGGGTAAGTAATTCGGTGAATGGGACACTAACATCCAACTTCTTCACAATGTTAAGGAACTTGTCATATTGAGAGTCTACCTTAGTTTTCATTTGCCTTGATGGGTAAGGCAACTTGACTTGGTATTTATTTTGCTCAATCGGGGTGGACTCTTCAAATGACACTTTCTTTTTACCCTTATCTTTAGCTTGAAGTGGGGGAATCTTGTCTTGTTGAGGTTTCTCAACCTCCCATAAGACTTGCTCCTCCGTTGGATTATCAAGGGTTGAGCTTTCTTGAATTGGAGATGCCTTTTTCTTTGTCGGTTCATGCATTGGCTCTTGCTCACTAGGGAATGGAGGGGGATCATAAGATGTACCTCTCCTTGTGGTGATGGCATTGACGTGCTCAAATTTCGGTGTTTCACCTTGAGAAGGTAGTTGCCCTTTTTGTCTTGAGGAGCTCCCCGAAGCAAGTTGAGATACTTGAGTTTCGAGCATCTTCATACGTGCATCTCTTGACGCGTTTTCCCCTTGCATATAAGCATAGAACTCTTGTTGATTCCTTGACATCTCCATCACAGATTTTTGAACGTCGAATCCCCGAGGTGGAGATGATGGATTATGCGGAGTATTGGTGAGGGCTAATGGAGTACCATAGTCATGAATAGGAGACCGGCTCCTAGTGTTGTTTTGTTGTTGATTGCCTTGAGTTGCTTGTTGTTGACGGTTCCCTTGGAACCCATGAGAATTGCCTTGATTAAGGCCTTGGTTGTTGCCATGGTTGTGGTTTTGGTAGCCTTGGTTGAAGTTCCCTTGTTGGAACCCTTGATTGTTGTTGAATGAACCTTGGTTACTTTGCTTGAAGTTGTTGAAAGGCCTTGAGTTGCCTTGGTAACCTTGGTTGTTGTCCCTTAAGGGAGGTGGAACATAAGGACGATGTTGTTGATGGTGTTGAAAGGCTTGTTGTTGAGGGACTTGATTGGAAGCTTGGTATTGATTAGAATAGGAAGTACCTTGCTTGAATGCTTGAAAGGTATTCACTTGCTCAATACTCCCTCTACAATTCATAGGGTCATGACCAACGATTCCACAATTATCGCACATCCCAAAATAAGGCAAAGGAGGTGCAAATCCTAAAACATTCACTTCATAAATCGAGGCTTGGTTGGAGGAACCGATGCTTTGGACTTGAGTGAGGTGACCTTGAAGCTTCTTGTCAATGGATTCCATGTGTGTCTTCAATTGAGCCCCAAGGTCAATGCTTAATTGAGTTATAGCATCAACCTCGTGCCTACCTCCTCGGTTTGCCTTCCTAGGCCTAGAGTATTGCGAATTATGCACCGCCATCTCTTCGATTCTCGCCCACGTTTGGTCATCATCGACCTCGGTGAACCTACCATTGGATCCCATGTTAAGTATAGTTCTTGAGTCCTCATAAAGACCATTCCAAAATTGTTGGACTAAGAACCATTGTGAAAGTCCATGATGGGGGCACGATCTAACCAAAGACTTGAACCGCTCCCAAGCTTCGTATAAGCTCTCCTCATCCCGTTGTTGGAAACCGGTGATGGAGGCCCTAAGCAAATTAGTCTTCTCCGGAGGGTAGAAAGTTTGGTAGAATGCCAATGCAAGTTTCTTCCAAGTGTCGATGCCCATGGTTGCCCTATCGAGACCTTTAATCCATTGCTTCGCTTTTCCAATCAATGAAAATGGAAATAAAACCCATCGGATTTGATCTTGAGTAACCCCGGGTTGAGATATAGCGTCGCAGTAATCGGAGAAGGTCTCCATATGTTGGTGCGGGTCTTCGGTGGGCAAACCACTAAATTGATTCCTTTCCACAAGTTGAATGAAGTGGGTCTTGGCCGTAAAATTTCCGGCATAAGCGGCCGGTAGAGCATTGGGTCCCGGCAAGACATCTTCCGTAAATGTAGAGTGGGAGGAAAACTTCGGCATTATTGGATGTAAGGGAGAAGATGGTGTAGATGGAGTTGAAGTAGATGTAGAAGGGGAGCTAGGACTAGAATCTCCAAAGGGATTGGTGAAATTCCCTTCGGCCGTCTCTCGATATGCTTCCTCACTATCGCTTCCTTGAGCTTGCTCTTGATGGGTATTGCTTGCACTTGGTTGAGAGATCCTAACCCGGTTAATCGTCCGTTGGCGAAAAGCTCGAAAAAGCCTCTCCGGCTCTGGATTAAAGAGAAAGGATTCGCCTCC
The DNA here is from genome assembly GCA_958450325.1 of Agrostemma githago. Taxonomy (NCBI): domain Eukaryota; kingdom Viridiplantae; phylum Streptophyta; class Magnoliopsida; order Caryophyllales; family Caryophyllaceae; genus Agrostemma; species Agrostemma githago. The sequence continues at coordinate 49,957,871 of OY288246.1, read as the reverse complement.
CCGCCTAGGCATACACTACACAATAGAACAAACGTGAGAATACGTAGTGCTTTATGGGCACTAGGTAACGACAATAAGCAAGCACAACTAGAGACAAAGAGAAAAGAAAGCTAAGGAAGCAAGAAAACTAGAGAATATTCACAAGAGATGATAGAAGGGCACAAAGGAGGGTAACTCAGTCTAGAAATAAGCAAACAAAGTCTAAACAATGCACCGTCCCCGGCAGCGGCGCCAAATTGATGGTAGGATTTGTCGTGGATCCCGCCACCAATTATTCAACCAACTAACACCTAACGGTAGTTAGGGTAAGTCGGGTCGTGTCCTCGGAGACGGTATTGCAAGGTTTAGACTAAATCGGCCTAAAACGAGACTATGCTACCAAACAAACACAAAGAGCTACTAATTTATGAATTATGATGAGAGGAGAAGAAAGTAGACCAATGATGAGCTATGATGAACTAGACTATCAAATACTAACTAAACACAACCCAACTAGCAAACTAAGAGGAATGCTAAACAATGCTAATAATCCAACTAACTATCAACCTAAAGAAATGGTGACTAGCTAACAAGATGAATCAAATATGGAAAAGAGGTGGGTTAGGTCGGGTTCATAAGAGTAGTAGGGTGACTTGGGTGGTCAAAGGTGTCCACAAACTAAACAAACAATGAGTAGAGGAAAACTAGCATGAGAAGCATGGTCACTACAACTCAAACAAGCATTTCAACAAACACATGGTGTGCCAAGAATGTGACTAACAATAAGGATTTACCCCATTGTCCCTAATCAAACCCTAATCACCCATAATCTACCCTTAATCCCCCTACTAACCCACAAGTAATCTACTCACTCATAATCAAAGAAAAACTAACAATAATAAGAAGAGGACATAACATCATAACCCTAACATTCACCATCAAGAAACAATAACAATCAATAATAACAAACACTAAGTAAAGATTTAAACTTGATTCAATAAAAATAAACAAGAGAAAAGAAAGTTATACCAACAATAGGATGATGAAAAGATGATATCTTGCATAAAAGAGAAACCCAAATAATCCCAAGGTTGTCAATCTTGGAGAAATCTTCAAGTATCTTCTTAATACAAGCACTAATTAACTAGGATTAACTAAGATTAACTAAGGATTAATGAGAGATTCAAACTAATATGAGGAACTAAATCTAGGGTTTATATGTTGTAGAGAGGCTTAAGAGAGGCTAAACTAATGTAGGATCCATAAACAATACAAGAGGGGGGTATTTATAGGGTTACAAATGAAAGGGAGAAGAAGGAAAGAAATGCGGGCTACAACGATTTGGTCCCGACCGGGACGGATCATCCCGACCGGGACGGACCCACCATCCCGACCGGGACGGGTTGGTCCCGACCGGGACGGCCTTGCAGTAGCTCTCTCAAAAGTGCACTTCATCCCCGACGGGATGAGGTGCATACCCGTCGGGGATGAGTCTTGTAGGCCTCCAATATGACCCTTTTGGTTCCTCCTTGCTTCACATGAGCTTCTCATCGATTCTCGGGACTCGGGATCGGGTCTCGGAGGCTCGGGATTGGGTCCCAAGGTTTCGGGGTCGATTCCGGAGCATCGAGTCATCGTTCCTTTACTCCGTTGGCTCCAAAATGTGTATGTATGGAGTCGGAATCGCTCCGACTCTTCCAAATCGGTCTCGGGAACCTGAAACGAACTAAAGGAAGCATAAGAAGCCCCTAAATCGCTCCCAAGGAGCGATTCCACAAGGAAAATGGGACCAAAATACTACGAAATATGCACTACAAACTACACTAATCAACTCCCCCACACTTAACCCTTACTCGCTCTCGAGTAAGCACATACTAACTACTATACTAGCCGAATGGGTATTAGCGCACCCTACGCCCTTTCAACTCACGCGAGTGCACTTAGAGGAAAAGTGCACTCCGCAAGGCAAGTCGGGTCTTGCGACAAAACTGTGGATGCAACCGGACACAAACCACATAAACAAACAAACACATAAAAGGTTGCACCCAAAAGAAAAGAAATACCGCTTCCCTCTAAAAGCGGTGAAGGAAGCACCGGTTTAGGACTCGAGGTAAGTAACAACGTTCCTAAGCTAGCAATACAAACCGAGGTGGACTAAACCCTAATAGTATGACGACAAAGCAACAAAAACGTTGGTAACTTACCTAGGTTCCTCCTAACTTTCTAAGAGCGTACTACGGGACGATCGGCGGAGTGGGAAGTGAAGAACCATGGTGTTAGTCGACACTGTAGGTAAGTGAGACCCCGCCCCCTTTAGCAAAGAGCCAAGAGGGTCGTCCCATGCCCGAAACCGCCTAACTAGTCCAAGTAAAAAGTGAAAAACGTGCAAAATGAGGAAAGACCGACTAATGCCGCTATCATCCTTCCTCGGGACTCGGTCCTTTGGTAGGCTCTTCACGGCAAAATTCGGAAAAAGGCTTATTTTTGTGGGGTTAAGATCTTTTTGTGAGACGATTTTCTTTTGGCATTTTCTCTTTTCTTTTGCATTTTTGCCTTGTTTTGCCATGCCATTCTTTTTCTTCTTTTCTATTTTCTTTTTGGCTTTTGTGCCTTTTCTTTTTCTTCTTTCTTTTCTTTCTTTCATTTCTTTCTTTTTCTTTTCTTTGCCCTTTTGGCATGATTTGGCATTTTTGACAATTCTTGACAATTGAGAAAGAGGGACTTCAACATTTTGCAATTTATTGCGTGGATATTTGTAGGAGGTAGGGTAATGGGTGAGTCGGGACGGGCCCTTCCCTTCAAACCCACAAAAAGGTGGAGAACTTGGACTAATCAAACGAATCCGAACACGGTCACCTAGGGGACGAGACCCGGTAACCAAGGCCTTTTCACACCGTGGGTGGTCATAATGGTCAAAATGCAAATCCCGTAGTAAATCCCTAGTAAGCTAGGTGGACTCAAGGTAAAGGACCAACGAAATCATTGATTTAGGGTCATTCTACTAGATTAAAGTCCAAGACTCGGTTTATACAACTAGGAAGGGAAAAATAGACGCTCACACACTAGCCTCTAAACCGGGTTTTCGAAAACCATTTACACACAAAACACACAACAAAACACAAAACAAAGACTCAACGAAAACGAAAGAAAAAAAAACAAAAGCAACAAAACAAGAACAACACAAAACGAACACAAATAAAAACACAAACACCACCCCTATCTTCAAACAAGTCTCCAAATCCACCACAATCTTTACAAAGCTCCTCCCGAGCACACATCATCACAAAACTCCTCCAAACTCACAAGAAGCAAAGAGGGAATAAAGGATGAAGAGAAGTTACCGGAAGTCTTGAAAGCTCACCAAAGGTAATGGCGATTAGGCAACCTATAAGGAAAAGAGGGGGGCAAAACACGCACAACAAAACAAATATACGACACAAAGACACAAAAGGGAAACACACAAAAGCAAAATCTTTTTGATTTTTGTGAAAAAATTTCAAATTTTTATGGATTTTAAAGATTTTTTCGAAAAATTACAAAAATAAAGCTAACTATGCTAGAATATCGCTCCCCCACACTTAAGTCGAGCCATGTCCTCATGCTCGACCGTAGTGCATGGAGCACAAAAGAAAAGAAAAGAAACTACGAAAATAAAGCTAAAAATCAAAAATAAAGTGGAGAAAAGGGTAGAAGGCGTCCGGCCGGGGTGTAGTCAAGTCACCATGGGCCGAGACAGGAAAAAGATATGGATGGGGGAAGAAAATAAAAAGAAGGAAATAAAAGGAAATGGGAGGGGAGGGCTAGGTGTAATCAAGTCACCTAGCCCGGATTCCGCCTAAATCCGACTAAATCCTCAAAAAGAAAGAGTGAAAAACTTGGAGAACTTGGATTTTGAAATGACTCTCGATGTAGTCACGTCATCGAGAGTCGGGAGCAAGCACACCAAGGCCTCGAAGGCCACCATGACACAAATAATAAGAGGGAAAGGGAATAAACCAAAAAGACAAGCGATAAAAACGGAAAAGAGAGGATAGTTGCCGTACCATACGGTTACCAACTCACTCGCTCCATCGTCTCATAAGTCAAAATAGGCACTTAGCTTGTCCATGTCGTCGTTATTCCTCTCCAATTGCGATCCGGTTCCATGGTTGGGGCACAAATGCAAAATGAGGCGGGTTTTTGATGCAAAAGTCGGTTTGAAGTGAATAGAAAGTGAAGTGAAAACGTGCATGTGGGGTGTAAGGGTCATACAATGAGAGTAAGGACATGTAGGGAGGTTGGGAGGGTGTATAAAGTGGTTGGGTGGTCTCAAACAACGAAGAAAAGAGCCGACGGAGAACAGGGGGTCCATCCCGGTCGGGATGGGTGGTCCCGGTCGGGATGACCATGGCGTCCCGGTCGGGATGAGCTGTCAGTGAACCCAACTTTTGTGCACCTCGTCCCGGACGGGATGGCATCCTTCCCGACCGGGATGGGCTTTCCATCCCGGACGGGATGACCTCTTCTAGGCTGGGAAGAGTTTCCAAACCCTCTATAGTTCCCAAAAGCTCGTACCGAGCTTCAAAAACCGACTTCCCTTCACACAATCCAAGCTCCAACAATGACCCCTCTTCCCTAGGAATCACTTCCACTTCACACCTATCACAATAAACTCAAACAACACATCAAATTCCCTCCCTCACAACACTCATCAATCATCCAAACAATCAAGAATTTCACAAAAGCAAACAAACTATAAGGGAAAGAGATATATACAAAGAGACGGTTCTTGTGGAACTCCGTCAAACCAAGGTGATACTTTCTTCAATCTTTTTCAACAACCAAAACTAGTTCCATCTCCATCAAGGGCACGAAGAAACAAGTCGAAGGCCCTAGCAAAATCTTCAATCAAGCTAGTAACATAAGCATCCACAAACCAAGGCCCTTCATAACCTTGTCTTGACGTTCCCGGGGCATCCCGATCTACTAAGTTCAATGGCTTGAACTTGTACTTTCGATCCTTCGGTATATACCCAAACGTCCACCGGTCTTCTTGTGGCCCCAATGGAGGCTCATCTTCATCCTTTTTGCTCTTCAACTTGTCATTAAACCCATGACATGGGCTCTCATCCTCCTCCAAATCGGAGTCATCATCCTCAAGTACATACGAGTACTTCTTCAAGCTTTGTCCCGGTTCTCCCCCTAGATCGATGTCCTTAGTGGCTTGGATCATGTTGCATGACTCATCATTAGTAGGCGAAGTATTACCTTGAAGGTCAAAAACTAACTTCTCTTCGCCTAGCTCGAAGGTGATCCTACCATTCTTCACATCGATCATAGCACCGGCGGTATGTAGAAATGGGCGCCCAAGAATAATGGGAGTGATTGCATCTTCCCGCATATCGAGCACGATGAAGTCAACCGGAATGAAGAACTTACCGATTCTCACCGGCACATCCTCTAGCATCCCCAATGGTCGGTTGAAGGAACTATCGGCCATTTGGAGCGTGATAGAGGTACTTTTAAGCTCCTTCATCCCAAGTCGGTAAAAAATGGAGTAGGGAATGATGCTTACACTCGCACCCAAATCACATAAAGCTCTTTCGATCTTGTAGTGCCCTATGGTGCAAGGGATCGAAAACCTCCCCGGATCCTTCAACTTTGGAAGCGTAGAACCTTGAATGAGCTCGCTCACCACCCTTGTGAACGCGACGGTCTCTTCCTTGTCGACGGATCTCTTCCTAGCCAAGATTTCTTTCATGAATTTCCCATATGCCGGGATTTGGGTAAGTAATTCGGTGAATGGGACACTAACATCCAACTTCTTCACAATGTTAAGGAACTTGTCATATTGAGAGTCTACCTTAGTTTTCATTTGCCTTGATGGGTAAGGCAACTTGACTTGGTATTTATTTTGCTCAATCGGGGTGGACTCTTCAAATGACACTTTCTTTTTACCCTTATCTTTAGCTTGAAGTGGGGGAATCTTGTCTTGTTGAGGTTTCTCAACCTCCCATAAGACTTGCTCCTCCGTTGGATTATCAAGGGTTGAGCTTTCTTGAATTGGAGATGCCTTTTTCTTTGTCGGTTCATGCATTGGCTCTTGCTCACTAGGGAATGGAGGGGGATCATAAGATGTACCTCTCCTTGTGGTGATGGCATTGACGTGCTCAAATTTCGGTGTTTCACCTTGAGAAGGTAGTTGCCCTTTTTGTCTTGAGGAGCTCCCCGAAGCAAGTTGAGATACTTGAGTTTCGAGCATCTTCATACGTGCATCTCTTGACGCGTTTTCCCCTTGCATATAAGAATAGAACTCTTGTTGATTCCTTGACATCTCCATCACAGATTTTTGAACGTCGAATCCCCGAGGTGGAGATGATGGATTATGCGGAGTATTGGTGAGGGCTAATGGAGTACCATAGTCATGAATAGGAGACCGGCTCCTAGTGTTGTTTTGTTGTTGATTGCCTTGAGTTGCTTGTTGTTGACGGTTCCCTTGGAACCCATGAGAATTGCCTTGATTAAGGCCTTGGTTGTTGCCATGGTTGTGGTTTTGGTAGCCTTGGTTGAAGTTCCCTTGTTGGAACCCTTGATTGTTGTTGAATGAACCTTGGTTACTTTGCTTGAAGTTGTTGAAAGGCCTTGAGTTGCCTTGGTAACCTTGGTTGTTGTCCTTTAAGGGAGGTGGAACATAAGGACGATGTTGTTGATGGTGTTGAAAGGCTTGTTGTTGAGGGACTTGATTGGAAGCTTGGTATTGATTAGAATAGGAAGTACCTTGCTTGAATGCTTGAAAGGCATTCACTTGCTCAATACTCCCTCTACAATTCATAGGGTCATGACCAACGATTCCACAATTATCGCACATCCCAAAATAAGGCAAAGGAGGTGCAAATCCTAAAACATTCACTTCATAAATCGAGGCTTGGTTGGAGGAACCGATGCTTTGGACTTGAGTGAGGTGACCTTGAAGCTTCTTGTCAATGGATTCCATGTGTGTCTTCAATTGAGCCCCAAGGTCAATGCTTAATTGAGTTATAGCATCAACCTCGTGCCTACCTCCTCGGTTTGCCTTCCTAGGCCTAGAGTATTGCGAATTATGCACCGCCATCTCTTCGATTCTCGCCCACGTTTGGTCATCATCGACCTCGGTGAACCTACCATTGGATCCCATGTTAAGTATAGTTCTTGAGTCCTCATAAAGACCATTCCAAAATTGTTGGACTAAGAACCATTGTGAAAGTCCATGATGGGGGCACGATCTAACCAAAGACTTGAACCGCTCCCAAGCTTCGTATAAGCTCTCCTCATCCCGTTGTTGGAAACCGGTGATGGAGGCCCTAAGCAAATTAGTCTTCTCCGGAGGGTAGAAAGTTTGGTAGAATGCCAATGCAAGTTTCTTCCAAGTGTCGATGCCCATGGTTGCCCTATCGAGACCTTTAATCCATTGCTTCGCTTTTCCAATCAATGAAAATGGAAATAAAACCCATCGGATTTGATCTTGAGTAACCCCGGGTTGAGATATAGCGTCGCAGTAATCGGAGAAGGTCTCCATATGTTGGTGCGGGTCTTCGGTGGGCAAACCACTAAATTGATTCCTTTCCACAAGTTGAATGAAGTGGGTCTTGGCCGTAAAATTTCCGGCATAAGCGGCCAGTAGAGCATTGGGTCCCGGCAAGACATCTTCCGTAAATGTAGAGTGGGAGGAAAACTTCGGCATTATTGGATGTAAGGGAGAAGATGGTGTAGATGGAGTTGAAGTAGATGTAGAAGGGGAGCTAGGACTAGAATCTCCAAAGGGATTGGTGAAATTCCCTTCGGCCGTCTCTCGATATGCTTCCTCACTATCGCTTCCTTGAGCTTGCTCTTGATGGGTATTGCTTGCACTTGGTTGAGAGATCCTAACCCGGTTAATCGTCCGTTGGCGAAAAGCTCGAAAAAGCCTCTCCGGCTCTGGATTAAAGAGAAAGGATTCGCCTCCCCGCCTAGGCATACACTACACACTAGAACAAACGTGAGAATACCTAGTGCTTTATGGGCACTAGGTAACGACAATAAGCAAGCACAACTAGAGACAAAGAGAAAAGAAAGCTAAGGAAGCAAGAAAACTAGAGAATATTCACAAGAGATGATAGAAGGGCACAAAGGAGGGTAACTCAGTCTAGAAATAAGCAAACAAAGTCTAAACAATGCACCGTCCCCGGCAGCGGCGCCAAATTGATGGTAGGATTTGTCGTGGATCCCGCCACCAATTATTCAACCAACTAACACCTAACGGTAGTTAGGGTAAGTCGGGTCGTGTCCTCGGAGACGGTATTGCAAGGTTTAGACTAAATCGGCCTAAAACGAGACTATGCTACCAAACAAACACAAAGAGCTACTAATTTATGAATTATGATGAGAGGAGAAGAAAGTAGACCAATGATGAGCTATGATGAACTAGACTATCAAATACTAACTAAACACAACCCAACTAGCAAACTAAGAGGAATGCTAAACAATGCTAATAATCCAACTAACTATCAACCTAAAGAAATGGTGACTAGCTAACAGGATGAATCAAATATGGAAAAGAGGTGGGTTAGGTCGGGTTCATAAGAGTAGTAGGGTGACTTGGGTGGTCAAAGGTGTCCACAAACTAAACAAACAATGAGTAGAGGAAAACTAGCATGAGAAGCATGGCCACTACAACTCAAACAAGCATTTCAACAAACACATGGTGTGCCAAGAATGTGACTAACAATAAGGATTTACCCCATTGTCCCTAATCAAACCCTAATCACCCATAATCTACCCTTAATCCCCCTACTAACCCACAAGTAATCTACTCACTCATAATCAAAGAAAAACTAACAATAATAAGAAGAGGACATAACATCATAACCCTAACATTCACCATCAAGAAACAATTACAATCAATAATAACAAACACTAAGTAAAGATTTAAACTTGATTCAATAACAATAAACAAGAGAAAAGAAAGTTATACCAACAATAGGATGATGAAAAGATGATATCTTGCATAAAAGAGAAACCCAAATAATCCCAAGGTTGTCAATCTTGGAGAAATCTTCAAGTATCTTCTTAATACAAGCACTAATTAACTAGGATTAACTAAGATTAACTAAGGATTAATGAGAGATTCAAACTAATATGAGGAACTAAATCTAGGGTTTATATGTTGTAGAGAGGCTTAAGAGAGGCTAAACTAATGTAGGATCCATAAACAATACAAGAGGGGGGTATTTATAGGGTTACAAATGAAAGGGAGAAGAAGGAAAGAAATGCGGGCTACAGCGATTTGGTCCCGACCGGGACGGACCCACCATCTCGACCGGGACGGGTTGGTCCCGACCGGGACGGCCTTGCAGTAGCTCTCTCAAAAGTGCACTTCAACCCCGACGGGATGAGGTGCATACCCGTCGGGGATGAGTCTTGTAGGCCTCCAATATGACCCTTTTGGTTCCTCCTTGCTTCACATGAGCTTCTCATCGATTCTCGGGACTCGGGATCGGGTCTCGGAGGCTCGGGATTGGGTCCCAAGGTTTCGGGGTCGATTCCGGAGCATCGAGTCATCGTTCCTTTACTCCGTTGGCTCCAAAATGTGTATGTATGGAGTCGGAATCGCTCCGACTCTTCCAAATCGGTCTCGGGAACCTGAAACGAACTAAAGGAAGCATAAGAAGCCCTTAAATCGCTCCCAAGGAGCGATTCCACAAGGAAAATGGGACCAAAATACTACGAAATATGCACTACAAACTACACTAATCAGTGCGTTAGTAATACGATAAGATGATATGCAAACAATGTTTTGACAAAACATGCAAAAATTGGATATCAATGCGGCCATATACCATATTTGGAGACAGCGGAATATATGTCGGTTAGATGGAGTGGTTCAAAGACCGCAGAATACTGTTAACCTGATCAAATTGGATATTAGAAGTCGAATATTGTGTAAAATTAAACATCAAATTTGTGCTAAAGATGAACGATGGCTGCATAAGCTGATGTAGCCATATCCCTGTAAAAAGTTACACATATTAATATACTTACCTTTTACAAAAAAAATATGCGAAAATTTGAATATATAGGTTGCTAAGTCGGTTTAATGCATCTAAAATTAACGTCGAAGTTGTATTTAGCATGCGAGATTCATTTTAGTACAATAAAATGAATAACGGAAATAAAATACCAAAATTGGAACAAACGTGTTAGTAACGATGATATATAACGATAATAACGGTTCACAAATAATATAAAAATGCTATAGAATGATGTAACAAGATATGATGCATGGTTTCGGAAAACAATTTTACACGTTATTGACATGACACGTGTTGACCGAAGTCACGAAAATATTTTATCGAGACTCAAAGGGCGTTATGTGACTTCACGGATTGACGTGATAAAGGCCACTCGATCGAGTCATTGAGGGAATCGACCGAGTGGACCTCGGAAAAGGATTCTGCCCAAAATTTGATGCACCACTCGATCGAGTCATTGAGGGACTCGACCGAGTGGTCCTCAAAAAGACCCTCTGCCTCTAAATTGGGGTGTCACTCGATCGAGTGCCCCCTGTACGAACAAGGGTTCGTTCGCAATTTGCTATAGATTTCGAAATTGCCTTCTGATTTTGGAAAATTGATGATTTTGTTAAGTCGCACAAAAATATTATACAATTTATGCTCTACTCGAATCTTTGATACTCGTCGTATCCGATATTTGATTATGAAATCAATATCGAATACTTAAAGTGGAATCTAGAAAAAAGATGTTGTAAGTCGTTTTAAATCGAACTAAAACGAAATAAATTATCTCCGCGTTTATAGTGTCGTGATTTGTTCTTTCGAACCATGTGACAACTATTTTTAGCATCAATGAATTCGAGTTAGTTAAATTTGTTGACTAATTCGTTTAGATACGATATCCGACTATGGAGTTGGTATCAAATCTAAAGAACGACGCTTTATATTAAAAAAAGAAATTGATTCCCTCCGCGTCTCGACATCGTAACGAATCCTTGCGGATTATGTGATGTCGGATCCGCATCAACGGGTTTCGACTTAACTTAAATAAAAACGCGTGATTTGAAATAGTTTTAGAAATCGATGTATGCGAATAATGAAACGTGACTAACGATGCGACAAAAAATAAAAAGACGATCTTGTTGACGTTGACTCGCTTCAACAATTAAATACTCGGGGTGTCGGGATAAGCGACCGGTCACGTCGGGTGAAACACCCTTGTATTAAGATTTCCTTATTCCGTCATCCTTCGCATTCGACACGAATTAGCGAGTATTTTAATGTTTTGATACTAGTAGTATTAACGATATTAGAAAAGAAAAAAATAAAAAAAACGAGAGGGAGGAGAAGAGGACGGATGAGAAAGGAAAAGAAAGAAAGAGAAAAAATCGGGTTTCTTAGCACCCTCAACCTACATGTTTCGTGTTCTCGGACGGGACTCGTTTAATTGTGGCTTGAGCATGGGAATATCGAGATGTATGTAGATGGAGTTATGGTGGTTTAGGGTTTGAGGTTTTCCTAGATTCTAGGGTTTAGGTTGAAGAAGTAGTAATTAGGGTTCTTGAATGTGTAGATTAGGGTTGTGAAAAAGTGTGTTTAAGTTGCACGCAAAGGGGAGGTATATATAGGAATTTTCCCATCACCCGACCTAGGGCTACTCGATCGAGTGCCCCGCTGACTTGATCGAGTGGCCCAAAGCGGATGCAAAACGGGCCTGTTAAAGGCCCACTCGGTCGAGTGGGCTGACACTCGATCGAGTAGGTCAGCTGGAGCGAAGGGGTCCGGATTTTTGGACCTTGGGTTGGATATTTTTGCAGATCTTGTATTTGGGTTGGACTTTTGATATTTGCATGGCTATTTTGCGTCTCGGAAACGGCTTTGACCGGGGTTCGACCCGGTCGCTAAAAGTCGGTTTTATTTCCGGAGTCGGTTTTGACCCAAATTAGTCTTATTTGATTGGAAACGACCCGCCGGGCCTGAATTTAAGGTCAGTTTTGTGAGATTTGTACTCCGTAAAAAGCTCAAGCCACAAAATAATGGTTTCGAGCCCATATCCGAGAGCGTAGAAGCACGTTTGCGTCCGATCATCATCGGGTATTTTTTGGAAACTGCTATAGACATCTAGCAGCCAAATGTGGGTGTCTGCAGAGCCCCCACTCTGACTGAGGCTTAGACAAGGCGAAAGTCAGAGTAGCTACTAGGCCAATCGAGGATTAAGACCTGTCATTTATAGTCCCTTAGACTTGCGTGAAGGGCTCGCCAGCCATAAGACAGAAATCATACCTGAGTTGATGGTGATAACTCCGTGGGAATTCGGACTTGTTGTGTAAGTCCTAGGTGCGCCTGTATGTAGGCCCATCCCGTGCTGATTCAGGAGATATGTCGCCTAGGGCTTTCTGTTGGGGAGATATATGAGTTGTGCGGGCTTGCCTCTGAAGCCTCGAGTCGTACCTGTATTAATTACATAAATTTTGCATGCAACACGTAGGTAAAAATATGACTCGCGCTGGGGAATAAAAATTTGAATTTTTTGAATTTTGTATTTTGAAATTTTTGAATTTTTTTTTTGAAAATTTTGACTCTTTTGAAAAAAAAGTAGGAATACTCGGGATGACTAATTCTTGGGCTAAAATTGAGAAGTCTGAGACTGGACCTGTATGGATAAATCCACTAGAATTAGGAAACTTCATGGAAAGGGAATATGGAAAGAGGGTTGTAAGGCTTGATGCTATAAATACCCCTCCCCTGTATTAGTTTTCCTCACAATTCACTTCTTCTAAAAAAGAAAGCTCCTTATATTTTTCAAGAAATTTAGCCATGGGAATTGAGCGCTTGACCGCGATGTTGCAAGAATGGTCCTGACACTTTAGGGACACTGATATGGTAGCTTTGAACCAGACGGGTGTTACTCAGCTGCATACGTTCCGTCAGATGCAGGTGGATCGCCACTTCCTTGATGCTTGTTTGTCTTATTGGGACGACACATATCATGTTTTTGCCTTTCCTCTCGGGAAATTTGTCCTTTACCCGAGGAGATTGCTGCTGTGAGAGGATGCAACCCCATACTTCGTCCTGCTGTCCCGTTTTCAGTCCATGATCCCAGGAGGAAGCTACGGGAATTTTTAGGACTTTCTCATAACGAAGTGTCTCGAATCGCTGAAGATGACTATATCTCTTTCATTTATTTGGCCGAGAAATTTATGAACCCGCATGATGTCCGAGTCAGACCGGCCCACAGCCGTAGGGCTTTCTCTTTTTGCATGCTCCATGTTTACGCTTTTGAAGGTCACATGGATTTGTTGTCATGGATGGGCGATGTCCGTCTTTTCACTGTGGTTGACCTGATGGAGACGGAGCACAGTCCGGCTTGGCTGATTACGAGGGAAATTATCCAAGGTTTGGATAATCGTAAGAGGGATTCGTCGGTTCGTCTGACAGGGAGCACCCGTTTATTGCAGGTATATTGCTTCGGATTTTTCTGATTTTTTCGATTTCTCAATTTCTCAAATTTTTTGATTTTTTTCCTCGCGATTCTCTGCTACAGTGGGCACTCGATCGAGTCACCTTGGCACTCGATCGAGTGCCTTTGTAAAAAGCCCCCTGCCCGATTTCAGGGGTGTCACTCGGTCGAGTGGCCCCTAAGTAGTTGATCGAATGCCCTCAGGTGGACATCTGTTTTGCTCGGAAACTTTTATTTTTTTGTTTCTTTTTTCAGCATTCGCTATTTGAGAGACTATCGGTCTTAGATCCTCCTCTTGACCCAAGTCGGTACCGACCTAATCAGGTGATGACAAGAAGACGAGCTATTGATCTTTCTCGTCACTTTACCCAAAAATATTGGGACGAAGTACTGTCTTTTCATGGTGGTCCGCTGATCCGCTGGGTAGTGCCATGGTGGACCATTTATGTTTGGACGGGCTTGGCCCCGAGGGATAAAGCTCGCTATCAGGTAATCTTGTCCTTTAGGCAGACAATTCATCTTTACCCTGACCGCATACTAAGGCAGTATGGTTGGTCCCAAAGAATCCCGGAGGTTGAAGCAGTTGTGAGTGAATCTACCCAACTAACTGATGTGATGTGCGACACTTGGATGCAAAGATGGTTCACCCGGCCCACTTGGCCCATTCCCAAATCTCTTCATTCAATCTGGGTATCGGATTCTTATGTGAAGTGGACTAAAGCCGATTCTGCGAAGGCCCGAGCTGCTTTAAAGGTTGATGAAGCTTTTGACTTGTTGCGGAGGGAGCAAGTTAAAAACAATAGAGGCTTCTTCGACGAAGGCGACACTCCGGCTACATTGGTCCGTCTAATGTCAGATCAGAGAGGGAGGACTAGGACTCAAGCTGAAGGGTCCAGTGCTAGAGGTGCGCGGGGGAGAGTGAGCCCCCAGACTGACATAGAAAGGAGACTTGGTCCGAAGTTGGCGGTTCAGGACCGACTTGGTCTTCGGGACAGGCTACCCGAGCACGTGCGGGCTCGACTTGGACCAGTTACAATGGCAGAAGACCCGCTATCGAAGAAACGGGTTCGAGCAAAAGAGGTTCCCTTGGTGATCCGGGAACGCTCGCCCCCGCCCCGGCGACATCAGGCTCCACGCGACCCGAAGGACAAGGGAAAGGGCAAAATGCCCTAAGTCTCCTTATTTTATTATTTAAGTATTATTATTATTATTATTATTTTTGTGGTGTGCTTTTTTTTTCGTGCGTTTGCCGTTTTTTTTAATGTAATTTTTGAAATTTCTGAGTTTATCGGGTTTTTAATAAAAGACATATTAGTGAATATCGTTTCCATCTTTTTCGTTATTGCGGTGGTTGTACCCTTTTGAGGGGTTGCCTACGTATCTACAATTAGCGGAATCAAACCAAACGTAGTTCAAACATAGGTTTTTTTTTGCAATTTTCGAAATATACCAAGACTATTAGTTCGAGATGTGCGATAGTAGGATAAGTAATCCTAGCTCATTGACTTGCTTATAATTTTGAAAATTTTATAAAAAGACAGATTTTTATAAACTTTTTGCAAATGACATTGAGATAAAGTTTAGGGGTGGTAACGCTTCAGCTGGTCCAAGTTGGTTGGTTTGACGAATTCATTCCCGTCCAAGTCTGTCAGCATCACCGCTCCGCCTGATAGAAATGAAAGACTCACTCGGAGTTAACGGTTTTAATTTTTACCCCTTTTTATGACTTAATTATTTTCCGCCTTGTTAATTAATGTCATTAGAAGAACCGGGTTGTTAATTAATGTAATTATTTTCCGCCTTTACCAAATACGGCCCAGCCCAATTGGGTTTGAATTTTCCTTTGGGTCAACCGGTAGTTGATGGGAGGGATTTGCCGTGGATCCCCACCGATCAAATAAAAACCAACTATTTCTAACACATAGATAGGACAAGTCGGGTCGAGTCCACGAGGACGGTAAAGAGGTGTCTAGACTAAGGTCACCCAAATACAAGGTCAACTAGGACTAAGCTAAAGACAACAACTAAGGCTAGGGAATACAACTAACTAAGGGAACAATGACTAAGATGACGAATAAATCAAACAAGGAAAGAATATGGTTAGGTCGGGTTCATAAGTGTAGTAGGATAATTGGGAGATCGATGGTGCAAGGTTCACTTAGTTACTAAGGTTGGTCCGTGCTCTCGCGTCAAAGCCTATGTCCTCACTCTCGTGTCAAAGACAAAACCCGAATGCTTATGCAAGATGTTACCCAATACACAAGGATTCAACCACAAATCAATCACACAATGAGAAGAGGAAGACAAGCAAGAGAAGTATTTGCAACTACTACTCTAACAAACATTTCAACAAACACATAGTGTACATAATATGTGACTAGTAACAAAGAATCCACCTTTACCCACAATCAAACCCTAATCATCCATAATCAACACTTAATCCCCCTACTAACCCCACAAAAAGTCTACTCACACATAATGAAACTAATACTAACCATAATAAGAGAAATCAACACAAACAACAAAACATCCATAATGAAACTAGTGAAAACAATGAACAATGAACAATACAATGAACAAAGATTAAAACTTGAATGATAAAACAAGATTAAGAGAAGGGAAAAGAGAGACTATACCATACTAGAAGATGAATGGAAGAAGGAAAACTTGCATAAAAGAGAAAACCCAAATACATCAACCAAGGTTGTCAATCTTGGTAGAGATCTTCAAGAATTCAATTAATACAAGGATTAAACTAGGATTAAGGATTAACTAAGGACTAATCTACACTAATCTAGGCTAATCTAACCTAAAGTAGTCTAGGGTTTAGCGGGTAATGAAGAACATTCCCTAAGATTACAAAAGAGGGGGGGGGGGGGGGGTATATATAGGGTTGCAATGAATAAGGAAGAAGGAAAAACGAAACAGCTCTTCGCTGGGCCAATCTCGGCCGAGATGGAGGTGGTCTCGGTCGAGATGGGACCCATCTCGGCCGAGAAGGGATGATCTCGTCCGAGATTGCTGTCCAGTAGCCTGTCTTCGTTTTGCTTCATCATCCCGATCGAGATGGTCATCATCTCGACCGGGATGAGTCTTGTAGGCCTCAAATAAGATCTCAAGGGTCCCTACTTGCTTCTCATGGGCTTCTCATCGATTCTCGGTGCTCGGGATCGAGTCTAAGGGGCTCGGGAATGGGTCCCAAGGTCTCGGGATCGAGTCTAAGCCACCGAGTGATCGTCGCTTCTCTTCATTGGCTCCGAATGTGTCGGAAACGACTCGGAATCGTTCCACCTCCCCAAGAATGGTCTTAGGAACCTAAAATGAACTAGAAGAAGCGTAAGTAGCCAAGAAACCGCTCCAAAGAGCGATTTCACAAGAGAAACCGGGACCAAACACAACAAATAAGCACTACAAAACACATTTATCAACTCCCCCACACTTAACCCTTACTCGCCCTCGAGTAAGCACGTACTAACTAAAAACTAAAAGAAACTAGACTACTAACCGAGCGGGTATTAGCGCACCCTACGCTCTTTCAACTCACGCGAGAACACTTAGAGGAAGTGTGCTCTCCGCAAGGCAAGTGAGGTCTTGCGACAAAACTGTGGATGCAACCGGACATGAAAACACACAAACAAACAAACACCAAACGGTTGCATCCAAGACAAAACAAATACCGCTTCCCTCAATAAAGCGGTGAAATAGACACCGGTTAAGGACTCAAGGCAAGTGACAACGTTCCCAAACTAATAACACAAACCGAAATGGACAAAATCCTAATAGTATGACGACAAAGCAACAAAAACGTTGGTAACTTACCTAAGTTCCTCCTAACCTTCTAAGAACGTACCACGGGACGATAGGCGGGATGGAAAAAGGAAGAACCACGGAGTTAGTCGACACTGTAGGTAAGTGAAGCCACGCCCCCTTTAGCGTTAAGCCAAGAGGGTCGTCCCATGTTCAAAATCGCCCAACTAATCAAAGTAAAAAGGTGGATAAGGTTGCAAAGTGGGGAAGACCAACCATTACCGCTATCATCCTTCCTAGGGACTCGGTCCTTTGGTAGGCTCTTTACGGTAATAGCCGGAAAAGGGCTTATATTTGAGATGTGGGGATTCTTTTTGTGAGACGGTTTTCTTTTAGCATTTTTCTTTCTTTTGCATTTTTGCTTTGTTTGTTGCTATGCCATTTCTTTTTTTCATCTTTTGTATTTTCTTTTTGGCTTTTTGTGCCTTTTCTTTTTCTTCAATATTTTGTTTCTTTCATTTTCTTTCATTTTCTTTTCTTTGCCCTTTTGGCTAGATTTGAGTTGCAACTAAGAAAGAGACATCAACACTTTGCAACTTTATTTTGTGGTTAGGTGTAGGACGCATGGGAATGGGTAAGTCACGAGTTGCGATCCCCCTTGAAACCCACAAAAAGGTGGAGAACTTGGACTAATCAAACAATTTCGGACATGGTCACTTAAGAGACGAAACCCGGCAACCAAGGCCTTTTCACTCCGTGGGTGGTCATAATGGTCAAAATGCAAATCCCGTAGTAAATCCCTAGTAAGCTAGGTGGACTCAAGGTAAGAAACCAACGAAATCATTGATTTAAGGTCATTCTACTAGACTAAAGTCCAAGACTCGACTCGTATTGTTAGGAAGGGAGAGTAAACACTTGCGCACTAGCCTCAAAACCGGGTTTTCGAAAACCTTTTATTACACAAGACACAACTACACATCACAAAACAAAGACGCGACAAAAATAAAAGAAAACGAGACAAAGATGACAAAACAAAACAAAACAAACACACAAAGAGAACAAACACCACCCCGAACTTCCAAACAAGCCACCAAATCAACCTCAAACTCTACAAAGCTCCACCCGAGCACAAATCATCACAAATTCTCCTCCAAACTCCACAAGAGATAAAGAGGAAAAAGGGATAAAAATATGTTACCGGATGTCTTGAAAGCCCTCCAAAGTTAACAATGATTAAGCGACCTACAAGGAGAAAGGGAGGCAAAACACGCACAACACAACAAAAATACGACACAACAACACAAAAGGAAAAGACACAAAGGAAAAATCTTTTTGATTTTTGTGAAAAAATTTCAAATTTTGAGGGTTTTTTTTTTTATATTTTTTTTTTCGAAAAAACTACGAAAATAAAACTAAACTATGCTAGGATATTGTTCCCCCACACTTAAACTGAGCAATGTCCTCATGCTCGATCGGTAGTGTGTGGAGACACTAAAAAGAAGAGAAACAACGAAAATAAAGCTAAAAATAAAAAAGAAAAGCGAAGAAAGGGTAGAATGTGTCCGGCCGGGGTGTAATCAAGTCACCATGGGCCGAGACGAGAAAAGATATGGATGGGGGAAGAAATAAAAAGAAGGAAATAAAAGGAAATGGGAGAGGAGGACTAGGTGTAATCAAGTCACCTAGCCCAGATTCCGCCCAAATCCGACTAAATCCTACAAAAAGGGTGAAATTCTTGCAAATTTGGATTTTTCAAATGACTTTCGATGTAGTCACGTCATCGAGAGTCGGGAGCAACGATTACCAAGGCCCCGAGGGCCACCATGACACAAAAGTGTATAAGGGAAAGGGAGCAAACAAAGGAAGACAAGTAATAAAAGACGGAAAAGAAAGGATAGTTGTCGTACCGATCGGTTAGCAACTCACTCGCTCCATCGTCTCAAAGTTCGATAACGGCACAAAGCTAGTCTTCGGCATTGTTACTCCTCTTCATTCTTGATAAGGCCGCATGGTTGAAGTTCTAAGCTTCCATTGGTGTAAATGAGGTGGGATTTGAGGTGAAACTCGGTTTATAGTGAAGAGAAGATGAGATGAATGTGTATATATGAAGTGTAGGGGTTATATGATTGTTGCAAGGGTAGGTAGGGAGGTTGGGAGGGGGTATATAGTGGTTGGGTGGGCTCAAATGACGAAGAGAAGGCAAAAAGGGGAGGCTGAAATCCATCCCGGTCGAGATGGTCCCTTCTCGGTCGGGATGGTCCCTTCTCGGCCGAGATGGTCCTCTTCTCGGCCGAGATGGGCAGTCAGTAGCTCCAGATTCCGCGCACACCTCATCTCGGCCGAGATAAAACCCTTCCCGGCCGGGATGACTCTTCTAGGCCTTCAATCCTCTTGATAGCTCCACCCCCAAGTTAACTAATACCTCGGGATCTCGAATCCCGTCCCCAAAAGCTTGTCAAAAGCTTCAAAAACCAACTTCCATGCCCAAATCCAACCTTCATCAATAACCACTCTCCTTGAAACTTCATCTTCACTAATAACCTATCAAATAAACTCAATAACCATCATCAAATTCCCTCCCTCACATCGCTCATCAATTTCCAAATTACAAGCATTCCACAAACACACAAAAATCCTAGAAACAAAATCACAATAAACACAATTACAAACACAAAACTAAAACGAAGAGAGAAAGGGGAATATACAACATGACGGTTCTTAAGGAACTCCGTCAAACCTAGAATGATGGATTCCTCCTTCTTATCCATAGGCATCAAGGGCTCGGAGGAGCAAGTCAAACGCACGAGCTACATCATAATGAGGGCTCAAGCAAACGAGCCAAGCTATCCCCCATGGCCTCCAAGGTGGAGGCAAGAAGTAGTAATCCCAAGACCCAACGTCATTTTTCATGTTGTCTTCGGGGTCTATCCATCCTACAAGCCTTACCGACCTCTTCCTCCCTAAGTATCGTCTCCTAGCACAACCAAGGCTTGAATTTCTAACACAAGGGTCAAAAGGGAGTTTAACCCTCTTCTTTTCATCAAGCAAACCCAAGTCATCAACAAGTTCCGGCCCATTATCTCCCAATCCTAAAATATCGTTCTTCCCCACATCATCAATAAGAAGAGATTTGAAACTCATACAAGCGGTTTCAACCTCCTCTAAACCAAGATCCAAATTACACACAAGGGGTTCACAACATTTTATTGGATTATCACATATGGGCGACTTGATTTCTTCATACATACCCCATGACTTCACAACACTTATCACCTCACTTAACTCATCCCAAAGTTCAACATCCTCAACAATAGGCTCATAAGAAGCGGCATGAAGCTCAAGAGGAGAGCAAGCGGAGGGGATTGAAGGTTCAACAAGTATAGAGGGGGTAGACTCTTGACTTTCCTTTATAATATCGGTGTTTTCATCAATGAAACTCATCAAATTCCCATTATCCTCACCCAATTCTTCACCAAAAACTCCTCCATCAAGGATTATCTCCTCTTTCGCCTCTTCTAGGGTAGACGATTGAGGTTCTTCAAAGGAAATTTCGCTACCAAAAGGACCTTCATCGGCGGCTTCGTGATTAGGTTGCTCCCTTTGCTCAAGTGAGCACCCTTCATCTAGTTGCAATGTTCGGGATAAAAATATTACAGTTTTAACCGATAACGCATTTAATCGAGCATCCATCGCCTCGGTTTCCCTTTGATATTGGGCCATGAATTCATCTTGGTTCTTTTGCATTTGGATGGCCATTTCTTGTTGGTTCTTTTGCAATTGAAGAATCGATTGAAATAGCTCCAAGTTGGGCATTTGGTGGTCATTGGGGTTTAGGAGGGCTACTTGTAAACCTTGATGATGCCCAAGTGGTGGGGCATCATATTGTGGGTAGAGAGGTTGAGGTGATTGGTAATATGGTGGGTTTTGCAGAAATTTGCTTCCATAAGGAGAAATATGATGAGGCATGGTGGGTTCATGATGGTAATTTGAATAATAATCACCACGATCACAAGGTTGATAAGCACTCACTCGATGGAAGCCACTTCCATATCCTTGAAGCTCATACCCACGGGTTTCTTGATTACCCGATGAAGCTTGGTGGTAGCTCGGAGACATCATGGCATAGTCTCGATTCATGGAGGAAGAGAAGTGGCTCGTTGTAGCTTCTATGGGTGGGGAGTTTAGATCAAACCTCATGTTATACTCGAAAATCGTGGCTCGTACCCGGTTGAGGACCTCTCAATCTAGCAACTGTTCGTTAAAGCGGCTCTAAGTTGTTAAGAAGAATATGGTCACCACCTCTAGGCACAAACTGTAGACTAAGAGCAAACGTTAGAAGTCTAGTGCTTTTTGGGCACTAGACAATAAGAAAATAAACTTCGCACACACAAGAAGCAAAAGAACAAAAATAAAAACACAAAAACAAAAGACAAAGTCAAGTAAATAGGCAAACAAAGTCTAAACTAGCACCGTCCCCGGCAACGACGCCAAATTGATGGGAGGGATTTGCCGTGGATCCCCACCGATCAAATAAAAACCAACTATTCCTAACACGTAGATAGGGCAAGTCGGGTCGAGTCCACGGGGACGGTAAAGAGGTGTCTAGACTAAGGTCACCCAAATACAAGACTAGGTCAACTAGGACTAAGCTAAAGACAACAACTAAGGCTAGAGAATACAACTAACTAAGGGAACAATGACTAAGATGACGAATAAATCAAACAAGGAAAGAATAGGGTTAGGTCGGGTTCATAAGTGTAGTAGGATAATTGGGAGATCGATGGTGCAAGGTTCACTTAGTTACTAAGGTTGGTCCGCGCTCTCGCGTCAAAGCCTATGTCCGCACTCTCGTGTCAAAGACAAAACCCGAATACTTATGCAAGATGTTACCCAATACACAAGGATTCAACCACAAATCAATCACACAATGAGAAGAGGAAGACAAGCAAGAGAAGTATTTGCAACTACTACTCTAACAAGCATTTCAACAAACACATAGTGTGCATAATATGTGACTAGTACAAAGAATCCACCTTTACCCACAATTAAACCCTAATCATCCATAATCAACACTTAATCCCCCTACTAACCCCACAAAAAGTCTACTCACACATAATGAAACTAATACTAACCATAACAAGAGAAATCAACACAAACAACAAAACATCCATAACGAAACTAGTGAAAACAATGAACAATGAACAATACAATGAACAAAGATTAAAACTTGAATGATAAAACAAGATTAAGAGAAGGGAAAAGAGATATTATACCATACTAGAAGATAAATGGAAGAAGGAAAACTTGCATAAAAGAGAAAACCCAAATACATCAACCAAGGTTGTCAATCTTGGTAGAGATCTCCAAGAATTCAATTAATACAAGGATTAAACAAGAATTAAGAATTAAATAAGGACTAATCTACACTAATTTAGGCTAATCTAACCTAAAGTAGTATAGGGCTTAGTGGGTAATGAAGAACATTCCCTAAGATTACAAGAGGGGGGTATATATAGGGTTGCAACAAATAAGGAAGAAGGAAAAACGAAACAGCTCTTCGCTGGGCCAATCTCGGCCGAGATGGAGGTGGTCTCGGTCAATATGGGACCCATCTCGGCCGAGAAGGGATGATCTCGCCCGAGATTGCTGTCCAGTGGCCTGTCTTCGTTTTGCTTCATCATCCCGATCGAGATGGCCATCATCTCGACCGGGATGAGTCTTGTAGGCCTCAAATAAGATCTCAAGGGTCCCTACTTGCTTCTCATGGGCTTCTCATCGATTCCCGGTGCTTGGGATCGAGTCTAAGGGTCTCGGGAATGGGTCCCAAGGTCTCGGGATCGAGTCTAAGCCACCGAGTGATCGTCGCTTCTCTTCGTTGGCTCCAAATGTGTCGGAAATGACTCGGAATCGTTCCACCTCCCCAAGAATGGTCTTAGGAACCTAAAATGAACTAGAAGAAGCGTAAGTAGCTAAGAAACCGCTCCAAAGAGCGATTTCACAAGAGAAACCAGGACCAAACACAACAAATAAGCACTACAAAACACACTTATCAGTAGTAATGCACGGACCGATTTTAGAACTAGATCCCCTTCTTTGATATTTCTGGGCCTAACTCTTTTTTTGAAAGCCCGTTGTATCCTCTTTTGATATATTTGATTGTTGTTGAGGGCCCGGGACCGTCGTTCGTCTAGAAGAACTAGCGACCTAAACAGCTTCAGGCACTTGGCTCTCTAGTAAAATCCTAAGAGATGGTACTTCCAGTTCGACTGGTTGGACCGCCTCCATTCCGTATTTCAGGTAATAGGGAGTTGCTCCGGTTGCGGTGCGAATTGACGTTCGGTACCCCAATAGGGCAAAAGGTATTTTGTCGGGGCAGTCCCGGTAATTCTCAGCCATCTTTTTAAGTATGGTGACAATTGTTTTATTAGCTGCCTCTACCGCTCCATTTGTTTGGGGACGGTAAGGCGAAGATGTATGCCTTTGGATTTTATATTTTGCTAGCAAAGTAGCGATTTCAGCTTGGAAATGGGTCCCGTGATCACTGATGAACTCGTGCGGGATCCCGTACCGGCATATAATCTTGTTCTGGATAAACTTGGCGATGTGCTTGGCATTCAAGATCCGGTATGACTCGGCTTCGACCCATTTGGTGAAATAGTCGATGGCCACCAAAATGAAACAGTGACCTCCCGTCCCGGAAGGGTTCACTTTTCTAATTATATCAATTCCCCATGTTGAGAACGGCCATGGTGATGTCATGGTATATAGTAGGGAAGACGGCATATGTTGTACATTGGCGAAAATCTGATAGTTATGGCAGTGTTTGACATATAACTGACAGTCAGTTTCCATGCTATTCCAATAATATCCGAGCCTCATGATTTTTCGGGCTAGCATATGGGCGTTCATATGCGGACCATTTTCACCATCGTGCACTTCGAACATAACCTTTTCAGCCTGTACTTTGTCGATACACAGGAGGAGAACCCTCTGTGCCGTCTTTTTGTATAACTGTCCGTCGTCCGTACGAAGGAATTTGGTCGCCAATCTTTGCAAGGCTTTCTTGGCCCGATTTTCAGTTCCCGGGGGATATTCTCCCGTCATCACGTAGGTTAGAACAGCCTGATACCAAGGTTCTGGATCGGTTATTTTAATATCTTGAATGGCGTGAATATATGCCGGCGCGGATCGTCTTTCGACGCAAATTGGCACGCTGGTTAGATGCTCCGGGATATTTAGTAAGGATGCTAATTTGGAAAGTGCATCCGCGAACTGGTTTTCTTCCCGGGGTAGATAAATGTATTCTACCTTTTGGAATTATTTTTCGAGAACCATTACTTGCGCCTGGTAGGCCACGAGATTGGCGTTCCGAGTTTTCCATTTTTGGAGAGCTTGATTGATGACTAGAGATGAGTCACCGTGGACCCGGAGGTTTGTTACTCTTAAATCCGCGGCGGCTTGCAACCCGTGAATGCATGCTACATATTCGGCTGCGTTGTTAGTCACATCAATGTCCAATTTAATGGATAGCGGCGTATGCTCTCCCTTTGGCGAGATTAATAGAATCCCGACTCCCAATCCTTGGAAGTTGGATGCCCCATCAAAATACAAGTCCCATGTCTCGGTGTCAGTATCAAATATGTCTTCATCTGGGAAAGCCCAAGTATCGATGTGTCCCTCTTCAGATACGGAACTATCGGCGAGAAATTCGGCTACTACCCGGGGGCTTTTAATGGTACGAACTTGAGGTCGAACTCTGCTAGCATCAAAGTCCATCTGGACATCCTGCCGTTGAGAATGGGCTTTTCGAACAGGTACTTGATAGGATCCATTTTGGATAAAACATGTTCCTCGTGGCTGAGCATATAGTGCCGGAGCTTTTTAGTGGCCCAAACCAAAGCTAGACACGTTTTCTCGAGCATTGTATACTTGCATTCGTATTCTAGGAACTTTTTAATGATGTAGTAAATAGCCCGTTTTCTGAATCGACTGTCTGGGACAGCATAGGCCCCATGGTCGTCTCGGTCGTTATTAGGTATAACGACAAAGGCAAACCGGGTTGAGGTGGCATTAATACCGGCGGTGCAGACAGAATCTCCTTGATTTTATCGAAAGCCGTTTGGCATTTATGGTCCCACAGTGTTCTTTCTCCAATCTTCAGTTTCTCGAAAATGGGTTCACATACCATGGTTAACTTTGAAATAAACCGGCTAATGTATTGGACTTTCCCAAGAAACCCCCTTATTTCTTTTTCGGTTTTGGGTGGCTGCATCTCGGTAATGGCCTTGATTTTAGCTGGGTCGACCTCGATGCCACGTTGGCTAATGATATGACCCAGTAATTTGCCGGATGTTACCCCGAAACTGCATTTTTGAGGGTTTAGCTTCATGTTGTATTTGCGTAGTCGGGTAAAGAATTTTCTTAGGGCCGCAATGTGCCCACTTCGGTCTTTGGACTTGACGATCATGTCGTCCACATAAACCTCCACTTCCTTATGCAGCATGTCATGTAGTAAGGTTGTGGTGGTTCGTTGGTAAGTGGCCCCGGCGTTGATGAGGCCAAATGGCTTAACAGTATAAAAGTAAGTACCCCAAGGTGTAATGAAGGTGGTCTTACTCATGTCTTCTTCCACCATTTTCATTTGATTGTACCCGGCATACCCGTCCATAAATGATAGAAGGGCATGATCGGCCGTGTTATCCACCAGTATATCGATGTGTGGTAACGGAAAATCGTCTTTTGGACTGGCCTTATTAAGGTCCCAGAAGTTTACACATACCCACACCTTACCGTCCTTTTTATTTACCGGTACGATGTTGGCAATCCAGTCTGGATATTCAGGCACTTGTATGAAGCCCGCTTTGAATTGCTTGTCGACTTCTTCTTTGACTTTGAGAGACCACTCGGGCCTCATTCTTCGGAGCTTCTATTTTACCGGTTTACATCCATCTTTGATGGGTATAGGGTGCTCAACTATTTCCTGATCTATCCCGGGCATGTCCTTGTAGGACCATGCGAAGACATCCTTGAATTCTTGGAGGAGGTCCGTGAATTGTTTTCTCTCCTCAGGATCTA
Source organism: Agrostemma githago (assembly GCA_958450325.1). Lineage (NCBI taxonomy): Eukaryota > Viridiplantae > Streptophyta > Magnoliopsida > Caryophyllales > Caryophyllaceae > Agrostemma > Agrostemma githago. The sequence goes on along the minus strand of OY288246.1, from coordinate 49,931,603 downwards.
AAGATAAGCCCAACTTAAGGATCTGGGGCTCTAAAGAGGTTCCTACATTAATGGACTCGGTTTCTTCAATTACCGGATCTCGGGATTCCCTTTGTTCGAGCTGCTCGATCAGATGTGGAGGTAGAGGTACCTGTTCGTCGAGTTTCTCAATGTCATTGCATATAAAATTTTTGAAAGCATTTTGAAAATAAGACAAGTCGTAAGCGAAACGGTTTTCGTTATTATTAATAGTAAATTTGGAAAACAGCTCGAAGAGAGCGGCCATCTGATCGTTGGTCAGTGGCGGGATAGGGAGTGTTCTCGGGACAGACCCCGAGACTCCAGTGGGAGTGGCTAAAGGAAGAGGGGTTACAGACTCGATTCTAGCACCGGATCCTCTAGACTCGGACTCAGACTCAGACTCAGACTCAGTATTTGGCATGTCTCCCTCGCCGGTGGTCATCTTGTAGACTCGTCCCTGGCTGTCGGTCCATTTAATGGTCTTCCTACAAGCCCTTTTCCCGGTGTCTGCACCGACCTCGGAGATTAGCTTCGTTGGATCGAACCTGTTGCTGCGGAGGATTAGATGGACCAGGTCTTCTTTGGGAGCAGGGACGACCTTATCTTCCCTGAATAGGAGCCCCAGCACGGGTTCAGAGTTATTTGCACCCTCCTTGGATTCCGTTTGGACAAGGGTAAATATGTCATCAAGGATGAAATTGCAATCCCGGGACAATTTGATCTCGGAATATGTGATGGTGGGTCGGTATAGACTTACTTGAATAGCCCCGAATACCGGTGTAACGAAGTAGTCGGTTTGTTTTGGGCTATAAGGGCCCAAGTAGGTATCCTTGATGATGTTGGTGGCCTTCTGAATACCGGCCCGGACCACGTTTCTCGGGGTTATAGCATACCCCGGGTCGGTCCGGACCGGTGAACAGCCCTTGTGGACCGTGGACCGGACCCTAGGGCTGTTCACCGGTCCGGACACGGACCGGACCAGACCAACCCGGGGTGGACCGTGGACCGGTTGGGCGCAGACTCATGACCCGTGGACCGGACCTAGACCGACCCTTAGGTCCAGTCTAAACCCGTGGACCAACCCCTTAGACCGGTTGGGTCATTTTTTCTCAAATTGGGTTGTTCAATTTTAAGTTGGGCCATGTATTAATTTGACTATTACCGACTAACCGAGTAATAAATAAAATCAACAACAATGACGAATGACAATTTAACTTACAAATTAAAAATCTCAAACTTATAAACTTGTAAATAACAGTCGAAAATAAAATTTCAAAGTTTTAAAGTAACAATTTATTATTATCTTAAACCAAGTAACCAACGCAATACGCAAATAATTTTATAAAATCCAAAATCTTCTCCTCAAGTCCTCATGACCTCATCAATGATTTGCAACATTCGGGAAATCATCGTTGATTGTCGTTGTATTCTCCAAAATCTCCACCTCTAATAATAAAAAATATAAAACAAGTTAAATACGCAAAGTAGCAAACTAAAGTTATTAAAAAATGATGGGAGTTCAATCTTATACCTTCTTCAATTTTTTCTAGTTCTTCCAATTTTTCCTCCATATCAAGCCCGCTATCCTTTCTTGGACGAATCCAATCTTGAGTGCATATTAGTGCTTCGACAAGCTTTTAGAAGAAATACCACGATGAACAAAAGTGAAGAGGTCAAGGCAAAAGAATAATAATCCAAAAACTTAATACGAAATAATAAATATAGAACTTTTAAAGAGTACCTTAGGAGTTAATGAACTTCTAAATGGTGTAAGATGACGCCGACCGGCCTAAATGTAGATTCCGAGGCCACGGTAGAAATAGGAATTCCTAGAACATCGCGAGCCAAACGTTCTAAAATAGGATATCTATGACCATTCAATTTCCACCATGTCAATACATCGCAATTTCCCTCATGTTCACCGGGCACCTCATTCAAATACCTATCAAACTCGGACTTGGCATATCCACCATCACCTCTTCCCATTTGAACTTGCATTTCAATTGATTTTTTGAAATCTGAATAGTCTCCTTGATCAAGGGTAGGACTAATATCATGTGTAGTATCTTCGTTGGGAGGAGTAAAAGAACAATACAACCTTCTATACTCATCAAAAAGATCATTTGCCTTATTGTACATTTGCTGTTTTAAATCTTCATCCTTAGGTGCCCCATATATACGAATAAAAGCAAATTTCAATCCCATTAACTTCACCTTTGGATCAAGAATAGCACCCATGTAGATTAACACATTCATTTTATCCACGTCCCCCCAATACTTGTCAAATTTCTTTCTCATGGCACACGCCATTTTTTTAAAATCCTCATCAGTACTCTTGCTCCATTTATTCAATTGCTCAAGCACACGAGCAATAAAAAAGAAGGTAGAATTACTTGTGACATACAATGAACCAGAAACTTGTTCCGTCAACGTTTTAAACTCTCTAAGAAATAGAACCAATGATTCCACTATAGTCCAATCATAGTCACTAAGAGCACCAGAATTTTCAATTTCACTCTAAATGAGATTGCAATATTGATAAGTGTAGTTTGTAGTGCTTATTTTACTGTGTTTTGGTCCCATTTTCCTTGTGGAATCGCTCCCTGGGAGCGATTTATGGGCTACTTATGCTTCCTCTAGCTCGTTTCAGGTTCCCGGGACCAATCACGAAGAGTTGGAGCGATTCCGACTCAATACATACACTTTTTGGAGCCAACGAGGTAAAGGAACGATGACTCGATGCCTTGGAATCGACCCCGAGACCCTGGGACCCAATCCCGAGCCTCCGAGACCCGATCCCGAGTCCCGAGAATCGACGAGAAACCCATGAGAGGCAAGGAGGGACCAAAAAGCTCTTAAGGGAGGCCTACAAGACCCATCCCGATCGGGAAGGCCTCAAACCCGATCGGGATGAGGTGCACAAAGGACGCACACACTGTGGAGCATTCCCGATCGGGTTGGCATATTCCCGATCGGGAAAGTGGAAGTTTCCCGATCGGGTTGGCATATTCCCGATCGGGAATGACCCAGTAGCAGCCGCGCTTTATTTCTTTCTTCTTCCTTCCATTTGTAACCCTATATATACCCCCTCTTGTATTAAGACACCATCTTATGTTATGTTCTTCACTTCCCACTAAACCCTAGACTATTTTAGGTTAGATTAGTTTAGATTAGAGTAGATTAGTCGGTAATTAGTAGTTAATCTTAGTTTAGTACTTGTATTAAGGGAATTCTTCAAGATCCTTCCAAGATTGACAACCTTGGTGGTTTGTTTTGGGTTTTCTTCATTAATGCAAGTTTGAATCTTTCCTCTTCACTAGTTTGGTACAATCTTCTTCTCCTTTTACTCTTTATCTTGTTTAATTCATCCAAGTTTGCATCTTTGATTGTTGTATTGTCCTTAGTTCATTGTTTTCACTAGTATCTTTATGTATGTTTTGATGTTTATGTTGATTCATCTTGTTCTTGTTAGTTTTAGGTTGATTATGTTAGAGTAGTGTTCTCGCTAGGGTTAGTAGGGTGATTAGGGTGTTAATTGGGTGATTAAGGGTTTGTTGGAGATGTTGGTGGAAGATTTGTGTTTCCTCTTGGTTTGATGCATATCACATGTTTGTTGGAATGCTTGAATGACTAAGTAGGTTAGAATACTTGTTTTTCTTGCCTTTCTTTTGTCATGTGTGTCGCCGAGATGGGTTCCATGTGGAACCTCTAGGTCGGTCTAAGTTGCGAGAGCCCGGACCAACCTAGATCACCCTACTACCTCCTTCGCTCTAGCTTTTCCTTGACCATTCCGTTACCCCTTTGACCCCGACCTAATCCTAGCCCGTTTTCCTTGTTTGTTTCTCCGATACTTTAGTCTTAGTCTAGCCTTCTCTCCCTCTTATCATTCTCTAGCTTAGCTCGTTGACTTAGTCTCGTTTTTAGGTGACCTTGGTCTATACGCCTCTTACCGTCCCCGTGGATTCGACCCGACTTACCCTAGCTACCCTAGTTAGGTTTTGCCGGTTAATTATTTGATCGGTGGGGATCCGCGAAAAATCCCCGCCATCACATATTCATCTACAAACTCAACAAATGAATCAACCTCATCACCGTGGGGGTTAACAGGAACATCAATGTCACCAAACGCATCTTTATATTTCAAAGCAGTTTATAACATTGTAAACGTAGAATTCCATCTAGTGGGACAATCAAGACTTAAGGACAACTGACATGGTGTGTACTTTTTAGCACATTGTTTGAAGTAACGTAATCTATTTGGCAAATTACTAGCAAACTTAACAGCATACCTAACCTTACTTACAGACTTCTTATTCAATTTCAATCCATCCCATACAATAAGGTTAATTATGTGGGCGACACATCTCATATGCAAGTAATCTCCCCTACCAATCAAGTTTTGCTTCTTCTGAAGAAGTTTTTTCAATTCTACACAAGTCGTGTCATTAGAACTTGCATTGTCCACTGTCAAGGTAAATACCTTACTTTCCAACCCCCAAGTTTTAAAGTAATCATCAAGAATATTAGCAATATCTTTACCTTTGTGACTATAGATTGGACAAAAGACAATTATCTTCTTATGCAAGTTCCACTCATTATCCACAAAATGGGCTGATAGACACATGTAATTGATTTTTTGAATACTTGTCCATGTGTCAGTCGTAAATGACACTCTCTGGGACGACTTACAAAGAAACTCTGTCAATTTCTTTTTCTCATTCAGGTGAAGTTTATACACATCAGTAGCAGACATTAGGTACTTAAATCCCTCTTTCTCAACAGCACGAAATGGATACTCATCCATGATGATAAAATAAACAACAGCTTCCCTAACCTTATTTAGGTCCAAAGTCCAACCCTTCAACATACCTTCCCCATCATTACCCGTTCGATCGAATACTAGCTCAGTTTGTTTGCTTTTTAACTTATTATTTGGAGCATCTGGATTAGACGGACAAACCAACCAATGATTTTTAATGATTTTTGAGCCATTTGTTGCCCCATCGGACGCAAAATTTTTATTAACACAGTATATGCATTCAGACCTTCGCTTACCTTTGTCGTCCAAGTAATCTCGAAAGTGGATCCAGTAAGATGCTTTCCTTTTGACAGTGGCATCGTAATTACGACCTTCAACTGGAGGTCGAGGGGGTAACAAAGGTTTTGTTTGGTCAACACGTTTCTCTTGAATCTCATCGTCACTTAGTACATATGTCGCATCATTTTCTTCTCCTAAATTGGTGCGAGGTTGCTTCCTTTTATGTTCGGCCATCTACGATAGATAAATATATATGTTTGTCAAATTATCAATTAACAAAAACGTAGTAGTTACTACTCTTACTAGTTAATTAGGACTTAAACTAATTGTTTTTGACTTTTTGCCACATGCCCACATAATTCATTACTGCAACATGCATTGATGCATGATGCATGCTACTGTTATGCCGCCCACATGTACAGCTGATAAGTGTAGTTTGTAGTGCCTATTTCGTAGTGTTTTGGTCCCATTTTCCTTGTGGAATCGCTCATTGGGAGCGATTTATGGGCTACTTATGCTTCCTCTAGTTCGTTTCAGGTTCCCGAGACCATTCGTGAAGAGTTGGAGCGATTCCGACTCAATACATACACTTTTCGGAACCAACGAAGTGAAGGAACGATCACTTGATGCCTTGGATTCGACCCCGAGACTTGAGACCCAATCCCGAGCCTCCGAGACCCGATCCCGAGTCTCGAGAATCGATGAGAAGCCCATGTGAAGCAAGGAGGAACCTTAAAGATCATATTGGAGGCCTACAAGACTCATCCCCGACGGGTATGACCTCAACCCGTCCGGGATGAGGTGCACTAAAAGCGATGCTCCTGTTTTGGGTCCATCCCGACCGGGACCACGTCATCCCGACAGGGACCAACTCATCCCGACCGGGATGACCCAGTTACAGGCCCGCGTCACTTTGTTTCTCCTCCTTTCCATTGTAACCCTATAAATACCCCTCCTCTTGTATTCCTATGGATGTTAGACACTTCCCCTTAAACCCTAGATTATTTTAGCATAGATTAGCATAGATTAGTGTAGATTAGTCTTTAGATTATCGTTAATCATAGATTAATGCTTGTAATTTGGGAATTCTTCAAGATCTCCACCAAGCTTGACAAACTTGGATGTTTGTTTTGGGTTTTTCTCATTTATGCAAGTTTCCTTCTTCCTTTCATCTTGTTAGTAGGTATAATATTCTTTTCCTTTCTCTTAATCTTGTTCTTTCATTAAAGTTTGAATCTTTGTTGTGTGGATTGCTCATAGTTCATAGTTCTTGTTAGTTTCATTATGCTAGTTTGGTTGTTTGAATTGATTTCTCTTCTTAGTGTTAGTTTTAGTATAGATATGTTTGAGTAGATTCTTGCTAGGGTTAGTAAGGTGATTTGGGTGTTAATTGGATGATTAAGGGATTGTTGGAGATGTTGGTGGAAGATTTGGGTTTCCTCTTGGTTTGATGCATATCACATGTTTGTTGAAATGCTTGAATGACTTGTATGCATATGCTTGTTTTTCTTGCCTTTCTCTTGTGGGTAATAGTTTGCTCGTGGGTTTGGTTCCCTCACTAAGTTGCGAGAGCCCGGTGAGGACGACCCCTAGGTCGGTCTAAGTTGCGAGAGCCCGGATGCGACCTAGGCCCCGATATCACGCTGGTAACCCCGTTTGTCGTTTGTGTCGCCAAGGTGGGTTTTAGGTGGAACCTCTAGGTGAGTCTAAGTTGCGAGAGCCCGGACTATACCTAGATTACCCTACTACCTCCTTCACTCTAGCTCTTCCTCGACCATTCCGTTACCCCTTTGACCCTGACCTAATCCTAGCCCGTTTCCTTTGATTGTTTTCTCGTTTTAGACCTAGTTTAGTCCTTAGCCTCCCCCTTAGAATAGCTCATCTCGAACATAGTCCTTGACCGTAGCATACCTTAGTCCGACACCCCGTCCCTGTGGAATCGACCCGACTTGCCCTAGCTACCCACTAGGAATAGTTGGTTTTTATTTGTTGGCGGGGATCCACGACAAATCCCTCCCATCAATGTGATGTATGGGTTTTGAAAAAGTAGGCACGTGATTGCCTTTACACGTGACGACCAAGGTCGTAAAAATATTTGACGAGGCTAAGATGATGAAGGAGACTCGCGCTCTAGCATGAAAGGGACCACTCGATCGAGTCATAGTTGGGACTCGATCGAGTAACCCTGTTACAGACGCCCTGCCTCTGTTTTGGGGTGCTACTCGATCGTGTGGGCTATGGCACTCGATCGAGTGCCCCCTGTACGAACTGTTGTTCGTGCCGTAAAGGTGGCTATCTCGACTTTTATTTTGTTCAAAATCGATAACTAACCGAGCTAAATAAAAATATGATGTAATTTATATTCAACTCGGTTTTCGGTATTCGTAACATGTATTTTATGATTTACGAGATCGGTATCGGAAATTTTGGAAAAGCGTTATAAAATCATTTTGAATTCGATTCGGACGAAATTAATTCCCTCCGCGTCACGACATCGTTACTAATCCTTACGGATTACGTGATGTTCTATTTCGCGTCAATGGGTTTTGTACCAACCTCGAATATGGCCTCAGACATGTTTAACTACGTATTACCCACGATCGCGTTACGGCCTTAAGTGTTTAGGGCGGCACTCCTTGAAAGGGCGCCACCATTGTTACGACTTGTATATAAAGGGATTAAACGGAATTGAGGCGGGAATCGTAGTTAAACATGTTCGATCCGAAAATGGTTTATATATATACACACGGTATTATTTAATAGCGACGATAAATAAAAAATGTTAAACGATATCAAAAATGCGATGCTATAACAAAATTAAAAAAAAAACGTTTTTTTTAGGGTTGATTTTCTTCAACAACCAAATACTCGGGGTGATAGGATAAGCGACCGATAACATCGAATGCAATACTCTCGTATTCCTGTTTCCTTATCCCATCATCCCTTATATTCGATTCGTATAGGCGAATATTTTAATGGTGTTAGCGGTTAGTAATATTAAATAGTAAATAGTATATACATACATACATACATACATACATACATACATACATACATACATACATACATACATACATACATACATCTATCTATCTATCTATATATCTATCTATCTATCTATCTATCTATCTATCTATACTATACTATATAATAAAACAGCAACCAAAGCATGATTTTTTAGCGCCAAAACGTACATTACTAAATCATCACACTTTCCATATTAATTTATGTACTATATAATAAAACAACAAACGTACATTCCTAAATTATCTCACTTTCCAGATTAATCTATATAATATAAATATTATAAAATTTATAATAACCATTAATCTAATACTCAATACTTGTATTGATGAAAAGTTTCATATTAATAAGATACTTTTGGTATGTACATTTGTTAAAACGTCAAAGACACAAGTTTATTATATTTTGATAGTAATATAATTTATCACGGGTTAAAACATTTGAAAACACCATAGGTATAAATATGTTGACAAAACAACTTATTATATTAACTGCGATTTAAATTACTTTTATACTAATAATCTAACATAGATTAAACATTGTCAAAAATGTTTTTATTTATTTATTTAGTAGCTAGGTTAATAGCCGTTCAAAATTGGATGGGTATAAATAAAATAACTATGTAGATTAAAATAATATTACAGGGTATACCAATAAAAATTTATTAAAAAAAAAGATACTATAAGTTATGAAGATTTCAATGTATATTTCATCTATTGATATTTTTTTAGGGACGTCTATTGATGGTATACTTACTAATGAAGAAGTCTTATTTGGAATATTGAAATTGGAGCGTATTACATGACTGCTATAATATTAATCTGTACATATGTATTTATGATAATAATCACACTTATCTTTTTAATGTTACACTTTGATTCCTTGAGATGGTTTCAATTAGAGGTCCATTTTTTATTCACAATTTCTTAAAATGTTTTGGGTTATGATTTTCTTATCAAGTTTAATTCTACTAAAAGTAAATTTTCCATTATTTTATAAAACATAATTTAAGATTAATTATTCAACGAATAATCGTATCAAACATATGAGATACGTGTATATTATGATAACAGTTACAGCTCAAGCATGTATCATTGACATTAAATTTTTCATGTGCGTATAATTCAAGTTGATTTTAAGCGTATATTATTTTTCATATGATAAATTATTTTGTTAATGGTTGATATCCAAACATGATTACCTACATAAGTCTTTTATATATACCCGTGCAACTTTGCACGGGTATTAACCTAGTGTGTGTGTGTGTGTGTGTGTGTGTATAAAAAAAAGAAAGGGAAAAGAAGAAGGGAGAAAGGAATATCGGGATTTGAATTACACCCTCAACCCACATGCTTTAGTCTCAGAACATGGGCTCGTCTAGTAGCGGCAAAGGCGCGGGAGCATCGAGATATGTAGGCAATTTATGGTGTGTATAATTAGGGAGAAGATTCGATGAGTTTTGCTCTCGGTCTTTGACGAGTTTTGATCTCGAAATTGAATGTATGTGTGTATGTGTATGTGTATATGTATGAGTGCCTAGAACTCAAAGTGTGAAGAAGGAGGTAGACATGAGGTAAAAGGTTAAGAAATGCTAAGGTTGAATGGTGAAAAAAAAGATGTAAAAAAGTTTGTGAAATGAATATGTGATGATGGGGTTTTATAAGGAAGACCCCGTTTTAGGGTCACTTGATCAAATGGTGTAAGTGCACTCGATCGAGTGTCCCGGTTCAGAAGCGGTTTGGCCGGTTCACAGGCTTACTCGATCGAGTGGGCCTTAACCACTCGATCGAGTGGGTCAAACCGGATGGAGGGTTTTTAGGAAGGATTTTGAACCCTTTTTTGAATTGATTTTGTTGACTAATTTGTTTTGATTTTGCTTTTGACTTTGAACATAGACATATGCATGGCTGGTTGGGTCTCGGTATTCGACTTTAACCGGGTTTGACTCGGTCGCTAAAAGACAGTTTTATTTCCGGTGACGGTTTTGGCTCAAATTAGTCTTATTTTACTGGAAACGACCCACTAGGCCTGAATTTGAGGTCGGTTTTGTGAGATTCGTACTCTGCTAAAAGCCCATGCCAGATACTATCGATTTCGAGTCTATATTCGAGCGCATTAAAGCACGTTTACTTCCGATCATCATCGGGTATTTTGTAGGAGACCGCTATAGACACTAGCAGTCAAAATGCGGGTGTCTACAGAGCCCCCACTCTAAATGAGGCTTTGACAAGGCGAAAGTTAGAGTATCTACCAGGCCAATCGAGGATTACGACCTGGCAGCCTTCCGGTCGGGTCGTTTATAGTCCATTAGACTCGCGTAAAAGGGCTCGCCAGCCATAAGATAGAAATCATACCTGAGTTCTGTTATCTAGGATAGCTCCGTGAGGACTTTCTTTTTAAATCCTGGGTGTACCTATATGCAGACACATCCCATCTCGGAGCTGCGCGGGGACTTGCTTCTGAAGCCCTGGGTGAACCTGTTTGCAGATACATCCCATCTTGGATGCGCGGGGACTCGCTTCTGAAACCCAGATACATCCCATCTTGGATGCGCGGGCACTTGCTTCTGAAGCCCAGATACATCTCATCTTGGATGCGCAGGGACTTGCTTCTGAAACCCTGGGTTTACCTGTTTGCAAATATATCCCATTTTGGATGCATGGGGACTTGCTTCTGAAGCCCTGGGTGTACTTGTTTGCAGACACATCCCATTTTGGCTGTAATATTCCAGGAGAAACACCGCCTTGGGTTTCCCGCTATGGAGTAAGAAGCTGCGCGGAGACTTGCTTCTGAAGCCCTTGGTGTGCCTGTATGCAGACACATCCCATCTTTAATGTAGTATTCCAGGACAAACACAGCCTTTGATGTTTCGTTGGGAAGCACAAGCTGGTACCTGAAATGTTAGATACATGGGCAGAAATAGCGAATATAATAGATAGCAAGATAGTATACAGGAAATGTCGTTAAACATCCATAGGCTGGCTTGCGCCGGGGAAAATGATTTTTGCTTTATTTTGAAATTAAAGTCCTGATAGCAACTCACTTGCTAGGAGATAGGTTTTCAAAAATTGAAAGGGTTAGAAAAAGAATTTGCAGTTTAAATAGACCGAAATTTGACCTTGTCGAAAAGGATTTTCTCAAATGGCTAAGTTTTGCAAATTTCAAAGTAAGAATTATTGAAGAGAGAGGCCTACCAACAGACTTGATTCTGGATGCGACAGGACGAGTTGACAGACACGACTTAAACTCTCAAAGGGGTTGGACCGTGAATCAGTAGAGGGAGGGCCACCTAAGATGACAAGACTATTAAGTTGCGCTATTCCGTAGCCTAGGCGAGTGGCAACACGGTCGAATATCGAAATGGGAAGGATGGGATATAGAGGAATTGCAGTAGTCGTTAATGAGACTGTTTCTGCATGACAGAACTTAGCAGTAGCAATGCTGTAGTCTAGTGTTCTTTGAATCTTTTGGTTTTGGGGTACATTCCCAAAGTAGGTGTTGCTTCGAGCCCCTGACAGATTTTTGTCTTTGACTGAGCCGAGTACTAGGACACACTGTAGAAAGGAGGCTAGTTTTTGAAAGTCATTTGGATTTTGTGAGTGGACGGAAAACTTCTGCCTAAGAGAAGCCCCCAGGACGACAAAGCAGACTGTTGTGAATAGGGTTGGCAATGGGTAGGGTTTGGGGACCCGGACCCGTGTCTCAGAAGTTGGACCCGGACTCGACCCGGACCCTTAAGGGTCCAAAATTTGTAGACCCTTACCCGTACCCGATGGGTCCAGGTAGGGTCTTGGTCCTTCACAGGTCCAATACTTGATAATTTGATATATATAATTTTTTTAAATATACAATTGTAATCCGACATTTCAAAAGTGAAATTAAAAGATAAAGTAAAAAATCATTAATAACTCTAAACCAAGTAATTACTAACACTAAAAACAAGCAGCAACAAGCGCACAAGCAGTCATTACTTTGAAGAAGTGGAGATTTGGGTACTGGGTTGAATAATGGGGATGTGAGGAGTTAGATATTGGTTTATTAAATTAGGAATTTAGCACGTACTGCATTCAGTAAGTAATTTCTTTTTTCTTTTCCTTTTTTTTTTTTCCTTTTTTTGTTTTTTAACGGGTCCAAGGGTCGGGTCCGGGTCTGACTTTTAGGACCCGAACCCGGAATATTTTTAAAGGACCCATACCCGGACCCGTACCCGCAGGGTCTAAAAAATTGGGACCCATACCCGCCCCATTAGGGTAAGACCCGGCGGGTCTGGGCAGGGTCCCGGACCCATTGCCATCTCTAGTTGAGAACATGACAGTGTCGTGATTGGAATGATGATGCTTTTGAATTTGTGTCAATGTGGGTGGTTGTGCCCTTGTTGAAAGGCTGCCTACATATTCATGCGTAGTGAAATCAAACCAAGCAGTAGTTCAGGGGATTGAAGGATATGTTATGGTGCCTAGTTTATTAGGGCTTTATGTGTAACTAGCCATATTGACGATGTAGGCTAGGTGCATTCCCAATGATGCCTTGATCAAAGGGCTAGAACAGTTAGGATGTTGATTCTGTGACTGTGAGCATTCTCCGGGGTAGCCCCCAGAGGTGCTGTGAACTATTTGGGCATGTTCTATGCCGACCGCAGGTTGAATTCCCATTTTTTGGGACTGGTAACTGGTTTGGATGTTTTTGGAAATGTGGTGCTAGGCAGTAAGTGGCTTTGATGTTATGAAATATGGGGCTTGATTTTGTGGAGCTAAGGCTTCGAGGGTAAGGCATTGTAATGTGGTAGGATAGGGGGAAGTCGAGTAAAAATGACTCGAACTTCGATCGAGGTAGGTTTGATAATACGGGATCTGATTTCCATGTCTAGCCCTAATGGTTAGGATGTCATATGGAGCTTGAATCCTCAAAATTCCGGGCTATCTCTTAGCCTAGGTCTCAAGAAGGTCTTGGGGGTTGTAATGTGGGAAGGCTAAATTGGGCGTTAGCTGACCAGCCTGATTGTTTCTCCCCTATTTGATGGTATGTGCATTGACAATTTTTGAATTGACTGTACCCCGGTCAAGGGACTTTCACTTGAATTGACCGCTAACCATGGTCATGAGTTTTTGAATTTTTTTAGTTGACCTCTTAGCCCCGGTCATGGGTTTCTTCATTCGGATTGACCGTGTCCCGGTCAGGGGTGTTGAGAATTCTTTTTGATCATGGCCAACTCTTTTGTTTTGGCCTTTTGCTTTTTCCTTGGACTTTTGATTTTTTTTTGCTATCCCCCTTATGGTGTTGGTAATAGGCACGCGTATTCCCGGATCTATGGCGTCCATTTGTGAGTGGATCTGGGGTCGGCCCTATCAGTTGGATTAGACTTTTGGAGCTAAACCTTTGTAAGGAGTAAAGGTAGTTGGTGTTTGTGTGAGTGCAACTCGCGGTGGAGTACTCTACAGTAAACATGGTGGTTTGGATCTCGGGATTGTCAGCATAATTCCGAGCAAGCTTGGCAGAAACATCCTCCCAAGTTGGGTATTTTTGGCATCACGTCTATAGAGTCACGATGCTTCTTTTTTCTTATTGTCAGACTAAACATCTAAGGTAGGGACTGATTAGTCTTATTGGAGGGGAGTTTATAGTAGGGCTGTTCATAAATCAACCCGGACCGTGAACCCGGACTGGACCGAACCGTAAGGGTCAGACCGGACCGGACCGATTCCCTACAGGTCCGGTCAGCGGGTTGAAATTTTGGTGTTGCCGGTCCACGGTCCGTACCGGTCTAGACCCGTGGGTAACCCGACAAGAACCGGTTCAAACCGTTGATCCTAATTTTTGCTGCTAAACCCTAAAATCCTAAACCAAACTTTTGTATGAAAGATTTCTTCAGATTGCATATCAAATATGTGAAGAAATAGATATTTGAAATAATTTAAATATGGATAATAAAATACAAATTTATGGAATATGCCTCTTAAACTACCCATGAAATTAGGGGTTGATTTAATATTAATTGACTAATTGGAAACTGAAATGAATAAATGATACAAATTACGTATCCCTTTACACTTACCCAGTTACTCTGCTACCATAACTCTATAAGTTTAACGTTTGCATCTCCAAATCTCCAATTCTCCAAAAAGGTCAATCTTCAATTCTTCATCCAAAAACCGTAATTGTTCTGCCTCTAATCTGTAAACTTCGTATGTCATAAAAGCTTCATCAGAATTCCTGAGGACACTGCAGTTGCATTCCACTTCTCCACTTCATAGCAGATTTACAGGTAAATCATCATCTTGTAGAGTTGTAGACCTGTAGTCTCGTAATTCCTGATGTACTTGTAGACTTGTAGACTTTTAATTTATAATGTAGTTCTAGTTCTATAATGGAGATAGTAATTAATGGAGTAATAGAAATGAAATCATCAATTTGAAGGTTGAAGTTGAAAGCACTTTATTTCTTTGTAAATTGGTAGTAGTAGTTCTGTACTTCTGTCGTATTGCGTGTACTGTGTGTCTGTGTGAGTGTGTGACTGTGTGGGCGGCATATGCATGTAATTGTGTCAGGCAAATAGGCAATTAGATTTCGTAAACCTTCCAACTTTCCATGTGGGCAGTAGGCTGTTGATAAGTGTAGTTTGTAGTGCCTATTTCGTAGTGTTTTGATCCCATTTTCCTTGTAGAATCGCTCCTTGGGAGCGATTTATGGGCTACTTATGCTTCCTCTAGTTCGTTTCAGGTTCCCGAGACCATTCGTGAAGAGTTGGAGCGATTCCGACTCAATACATACACTTTTCGGAACCAACGAAGTGAAGGAACGATCACTCGATGCCTTGGATTCGACCCCGAGACCTTGGGACCCAATCCCGAGCCTCCGAGACCCGATCCCGAGTCCCGAGAATCGATGAGAAGCCCATGTGAAGCAAGGAGGAACCTTAAAGATCATATTGGAGGCCTACAAGACTCATCCCCGACGGGTATGACCTCAACCCGTCCGGGATGAGGTGCACTAAAAGCGATGCTCCTGTTTTGGGTCCATCCCGACCGGGATGAGCTCATCCCAACCGGGACCACGTCATCCCAACCGGGACCAACTCATCCCGACCGGGATGACCCAGTTACAGGCCCGCGTCACTTTGTTTCTCCTCCTTTCCATTGTAACCCTATAAATACCCCTCCTCTTGTATTTCTATGGATGTTAGACACTTCCCCTTAAACCCTAGATTATTTTAGCATAGATTAGTGTAGATTAGTCTTTAGATTATCGTTAATCATAGATTAATGCTTGTAATTTGGGAATTCTTCAAGATCTCCACCAAGCTTGACAAACTTGGATGTTTGTTTTGGGTTTTTCTCATTTATGCAAGTTTCCTTCTTCCTTTCATCTTGTTAGTAGGTATAATATTCTTTTCCTTTCTCTTAATCTTGTTCTTTCATTAAAGTTTGAATCTTTGTTGTGTGGATTGCTCATAGTTCATAGTTCTTGTTAGTTTCATTATGCTAGTTTGGTTGTTTGAATTGATTTCTCTTCTTAGTGTTAGTTTTAGTATAGATATGTTTGAGTAGATTCTTGCTAGGGTTAGTAAGGTGATTTGGGTGTTAATTGGATGATTAAGGGATTGTTGGAGATGTTAGTGGAAGATTTGGGTTTCCTCTTGGTTTGATGCATATCACATGTTTGTTGAAATGCTTGAATGACTTGTATGCATATGCTTGTTTTTCTTGCCTTTCTCTTGTGGGTAATAGTTTGCTCGTGGGTTTGGTTCCCTCACTAAGTTGCGAGAGCCCGGTGAGGACGACCCCTAGGTCGGTCTAATGTGCGAGAGCCCGGATGCGACCTAGGCCCCGATATCACGCTAGTAACCCCGTTTGTCGTTTGTGTCGCCAAGGTGGGTTTTAGGTGGAACCTCTAGGTGAGTCTAAGTTGCGAGAGCCCGGACTATACCTAGATTACCCTACTACCTCCTTCACTCTAGCTCTTCCTCGACCATTCCGTTACCCATTTGACCCCGACCTAATCCTAGCCCGTTTCCTTTGATTGTTTTCTCGTTTTAGACCCAGTTTAGTCCTTAGCCTCCCCCTTAGAATAGCTCGTCTCGAACATAGTCCTTGACCGTAGCATACCTTAGTCTGACACCCCGTCCCTGTGGATTCGACCCGACTTGCCCTAGCTACCTACTAGGAATAGTTGGTTTTTATTTGTTGGCGGGGATCCACGACAAATCCCTCCCATCAAATTGGCTCCAACTCAATACGAATGGTCTCGGGAACCTGAAACGAACTAGAGGAAGCATAAGTAGCCCATAAATCGCTCCCAAGGAGCGATTCCACAAGGAAAATGGCACCAAAACACTACGAAATAGGCACTACAAACTACACTTATCACACATTCTATTCTAGTCATCTTTACGACTTTGACCCACGTCTTGTAAGACTAGTCCTATATGACGACTCTTTAGTCGTATCTAATATAGGTCGGGTCGAGGTATTTTCATTTCGCTATGATAAGTCGAGACAAGACTTCAAGGCTCGGGATCGAGCTAGCACTACGCTTCAGTCCCATACGCTAGACGCTTATTAAAGTCTACGTCCTCCGATCGATACACAGTATAATGTGTATTTGATCGAAGTTCGTCCATTTATTCAAACTACGGTCTAGCTTACATTTTTTATTTACGGGTCCGTTTATAGTTAATGTTTACCGTTTTCTAATCCGACTACTGTATTATTGCTCGTTGTATTGTAAATTCCGGGTTGTATTCCACCCGTGTAATTTGTAATTTATTGACGAGTTTTTTATTTTTGATGTTTGCCATTTATTGCCTTAAACGAACATCGCATGCTAAATCCAACTTCAACAATAATCCTAGATGCGTTAAAACGATGTAGTTCAAACATACTTCACATGTTTAGCGAAAACGTTGTTTGCATTTCATTTCACTGAATCACTAGCACGTGTATTAAAAAACCGAACGATATCTTAGTAGAGGCCGCTAAGTGCGGGCGGGGTTGGGTGTCCTTTGTGAGCTTCCCAACACGTACCTTCACCCCTTACTCAGAACCTCGGTTTCCGGATGCCCGAAACCGTTGGCGCACGAGAGTCATTTGATATATATATATATACGATATCCAAAAACTCGGCATCGGTATCGTAATGTAAAGGGACGAACCCCACAAGCTCTAGTATCAAAGTGGGTCGTACTTTGTGCAAGGTCCACTTAAATATAGAGTGGGTTCGAATGGGCCCGAACTCCCACAAAGTTCGGTGGCGACTCCTAATTCGATTTAAATTTCAACCCGAGAACCATCTCACATGGGAAACATTTCGCCACCCAAACCCGCGCGTGGCCGCGTCGGAGTGGACCTATGTCATGTCCAAAATCTCACATCAAAAACTTATAACAGGAGATGAAATTCAATATTATAAATAAGACTAATCATTCATCATCAGATATCAACCAAAACTCTTTTGAGTCTTAAAAAGAGTTCTTAAGACTATAAATTCAAGTAAAATTATCCGACATTGCAAAATTATGTTTAAGTGATGAAATTTTATATTATAATATGGCTAATCGTTGTTAGATATCTCCCGAAACTCTATTGAGTCCTAAAAATCTCTTAAATTAACTCAAGTAAAAGTATCCAAGAGTTCTTGAGACTACATCTAAACTTAAGTCAAAATTATTATACATCGAAAATATGATGAGGTGATAGAAATTCTATATTATATATAAGATTAATCATTCGTTTTTAGATTTCAAAAAAATTGAGTCTTAAAAAACCACTTAAGAACTTACGTAAGATTATCCCACATCGAAAAATTATACTAATAAGCTGATGAAATTCTATAATACAAATAAGAGTAATCATTTATCAAAATTATAATAAGTCGATGAAATTCTATGATACTCCGTATAAATAAGTAATAGTTCGTCCTTAATAACTTAGATGGAAAAACAGAGTCTTAAAAGAACTTTTTAAGATCATAAACTTGATTAAGTAAAATTATCACACACTTTTGAGTCATAATTGTTTTCTTAAGACTATAAACTTGAATAAAATTTCCCACATCGAAAAATTATTATAAAATCATGAATTTCATAGATATCAACCAAACATATTTTGAGTTTTAGAAAATCTCTTAAGACTATAATAAACGTAAGTAAAATTATCCCTTTTGGGTTTTAAAAAAACTCTTAAGACTATAAACGTGGGTAAAATTTTCCACATTGAAAAATTATTACTCCCTATAAAGTTATGAATTTCATATTATTTGCTTGAAAAAATAATGAATCTATTACATATAAAAATAGTAAAATTATCCTACATTGAAAAATTATAATAAGGTGATAAATTTCTATATTATACATAAAAATAATCATTCGATCTTAGATTTCAAAAAAAAAAATCAATTGTAACACATTGAAAGATTATCATAAGGGGGCGATCCTATGATTATAAATTAAAGTCATTAATGATTATAAAATTATGAATTTACTCTTATTTTAATAATCTTCATATGAGATCTTTTATTTCAATGTAAACAAATGATTAGACACAGATAAAATATATACTCCTTAACTTTTACTCTATATAACTTTTTTTTCAATGTAATTAAGTCAATTAACCCGTGCATCGCACAGGCTTTTAACCTAGTAAGTTATATAAGTTGCACATTTGTGCGATTGTTATATAAGGGGTCGTTTGGTTGCCCTCTTAAATCATGGGAAGTTGAACTTCCCATGAATTGATAAATTGTGAAGCTGTTTGGTTGCCCACTTCCCGGGAATTGCCACTTCCCAGGAATTGCCACTTCCTCCATAATGGGGGAAGTTACTCACCAAGCCCCCCCTTGGTGTGTAGAACTTCCCGCATGAAGTTATTTCCCACATGGCAACCAAACAATATTTTTGTAATTCCCATGAAATACAAATTCACGTGAATTTAAGTTCCCGGTAACTCTATCTTCCCATGGTGAACCAAACGAGCCCTAAGTTTCTCAAGCAATTTAAATTGACGGATAATTTACCGTTTTAAATTTGTCAAGTCCGAAAAACTTTGCATTCTTGATAATTATTTTCGACAAGTTCGAAAAACTTAACGTTCTCGTTTGAAAATAGCCGGTATATGCCACCGTGGAGAACAAGGCGATGAAGAATGAAGATCGAAGATATCTGATTTTTTTTTATTTGTGCAAACTCATGGAAATTTTTACAAATTACCATGAGTTTGAGGGGGGATGATAGAGGATACCGTAGTATTACGGTATAGATCAATATCGTAGTATTACGGTATCTGAGTAAGTTTAGGAAACACAGTATTATTGTGTGAATAAAACAGAATATTATCTATGATAGAATTAGGAAATTATATTATTAGTTTCCTAGTTTAAGTAGATTTGGTATCATTACGATACTATAAATATATGTGTTTTGTAACACAATGGTACAAGAATTCAATAATACAAAACCGTTATTTTAGCACTACACTAGTTACTTCCTCTGTCCCGTCAATAGTCCACACTTTTCTCTTTTGGGTGTAGTCAATTGGTTAGGGGTTCGATCCTTCTTAATACGAGTAGCATTTTGTTTGTTGAATTATTTTGTAGCTTTTCAGAAGACAAATGTGTAGATAGGGGGATTCGAATGTTGTTAATGTAACCAATTTCACTACCTTATATTTCGTGTATGTTGTATATCATTGGAAGATTTATATTATATTTAAACTATTTCTCAAAACTTTCAAGTATTATAGAGAAAATAATAACGTAAAATATGGAGTAATTATAGAGAAATAATAGCGTAAAATGTTGAGTAATTTATAAACTTAAAAAATGTCGGAATTTTTTTTGTGCCCCCTAGATGAAAAATCCTAGGTCCGTCACTGACAATAGTTTACACTTTACTTTTTGAGAAAGTTTTACCCTCTATCTTTTACTTTTTAATAAACAAACATTAATTCTTCTCTTATTACCTTAAATTTTGTTCATAAAGCAATTGTAAACAATCTATTGAGAAGAGGGAGTATAATAAGTTAAGTTGGAAGAAAAAAGAATCGAGGAGAAAGTGTTCTGTATGATGGATGATTACTTTGCACATTTATACTTTCCTTTTTATTTATTTTTTTGTTGATTTTGAGTGTATTCTAAGATCACGGTTCACATTTATTTAATACTTCCTCCGTCCCACTAAAATTATCTCGTTTCATTAAAATATTTCACACATATAAAGAGAAAATGAGGCGATATTTCTGAGACGGATGTAGTGCTTTGTATCAGATAATTTCACAGGGGAACCGTCTATGCCTGTTAATTAATGACTACTCTTTTCTACCTAAATAAAGTTTTACATGAACCAATTTTTCTACTCACAATAAATAAATTAAGGGGTAATTTATCCCTCGTGATCTAAATTACCAGGCTCATAAGCTTGCTTGCAACGCTATGAGGGGTAATTAGATTGTATTAGACCGCTGGCAAAAAAAAAATTAAATAATAAATAAATAAATTAAGGGATTTTCTACGTGGTACCCCTGAACTTCTTACTTCACTTTCGCTTCTCGTCGTCCATAATTTTACTTAGTGTCGTCCGTATTTACCTAATATACCAATTTTACCCTCACTTTGTTTAACTCTTTTTACCCACCCTCCCCTTTACTCATTCAATCAACTAAAATTACCTTCCAACATTCAACTCATCAACTTCCATCATATTTCAATTGCAATTGAACTACAATTAAACAACTTATGCTCAATCCGACTACTCCAATTAATTCAATCTTGACCTACTAATTTCGAGTTGAAGGTATTATTTTTAATTTCTGTACATTCTATATAAACGAATTCTAAGTAAACAATAGAATGTACCTACGGAGTATTTATATTCTTGTTGAATTTCTAAATGAATGAAATACATGTTATTAATGAGGTCGTTTGAAGTAAAAATTTAAATTCAAGTATTCGTTCTTAGTGAACAAACAACATCATCCAAATCGGTAAGCTAAAATATTAGTAACTTAAATTACGATACCACAATATCGATTATAATTCCTAATGTGCATGTTTGACAAAGCAATTCAATATACTTACGGAAAATACTAATAAATAAACAAAAATACACATAAAACCGAATAAAAAAAACCCAGAGACTTGGGATATCTACGACTGTCCCTATGACTGGATTTAGAAACTTTAAAACTCAACCTAAGTTCAGTCTTAGCTGTTCTAAAATTGTCCCCAGGACGAGATTTAGAAATTTTAAAACTCAACATGGACTCAGTCTTAGCCGTTCTAAGACTGTCCCCAGGACGAGATTTAGAAATTTTAAAACTGAATATGGACTTAGTCATGGGTGTTCTACGTCTGTCCCCACACCCGGTCTTATATATTTCGCTGATCATTCCGGGTACGAGCTTTTACGATTAATACCTGGGCCGAAATCTTTTGTCACGTCTAATACGAAAAATAATACAAATCATAATTGCGTTCACAATGACAAAAATAACGACTAACCTCGACAACGTCGTCGTCCGAATTATTTTCGTTAAAGGGCAAATTCAAATCAAAAGGAAAACTATTTTCCGCGTTCGACATGTCCGGGTTAATCGTCGAATAATCAAAAATTCAAAATATAAGCGTTTTATTAATTCAACAGTAAAGTTGTTGCTATTATCCAAGTTGTAATTAGAATGATGTTGATAAATAGTTGAGTAAATTAGTTTAACGAGTAGTTGGGTTAAATTAGGTTAGTAAATTTAAAAAGAGCAAATCAGTAATTTACTCATAAATTATGGACGACACTGAGTAAATAGACGAGCGACATTAAGCAAGTAGTCCCTTTTACTTTTCTACCTTGTACCCCTATACTTTTTACATGTATACATGACACCCTTGTACTTTAGTAATAGTTTCTTTGGTACCCCTAAACTTTATTATTATCTTTATTGGTACCCCTGAACTTTTTTTTTCCCGTCAAGTTTTGGCAACAAATTATCCTTTTATGTTCAAGATTAAAAGTTAAACGTCATTTAACATACCTAATTAACCGATAATTGAACTTAAACTAACAATTTTGTACGTGTTAGCAGTTATACTCCGAATCTAAACGGATTATATTTTTGACGTTATATTGTCAAATCAAATGATAACACTCAAATTAAGCTCAATTACTTGTTAGTTATCTAAAAACATAATCTAACTAAAAAACATGATGAATTTTTTTTTTGGACGCTAGTTAAATTAATAATAAAATTCAAGGATATCATGTATAGACATAAAAATGGTAGGGATAACAAATAGAAAAGTAAAAAATATAGAGATACCGCGTAGAAAATCTCATAAATTAAAAAACTTTTGTAGGTACTATCTCAACTTCAATTACGTAGTTAATAACTTCTTTATTGAGACCAAACAGGATATATAAGTGTGTCCTTAAAGCTACTTGCTATTTCCCATAAGTGATTTATCTAGTTGGATTTTTAAAATTCTTCAAAACGTAAACGAGTGACTTTGTAATCTTTATTGTTGCCTACTCCGTATAGGTCTACAATAACATCCACATATTATTATACTCTTGAAGCACGATCTCACATTACTCCCTCAATTTCAATAGATGAGATGTTTAAGCTCGTTAGCCTCATATAAGATAGTCTTACAATCAGGGCCGTCTAATGAATATGAGAGGCCCTGTTTTAAAGGTTAAACCGATGCCCCATTTATTAAAAATAAAATTTTGAGAAAAAAAATATTCACTTATCAAATATTTCCTCCGTATCTATATGTTCGTCCACTTTCTTTAATATATGGGGGAGTATTATATTGACAGTGGACAAACATATAGATACAGGGAGAGTACTTAATGGAGGCACTAAATATAATTATAGTATAAGAAATTAATTTTGATAAGCATTTTCTCAATTTCACAAACAAAAATACATTTTTTTCGTTCTTCTACATATGAAATTTAATTTTAAAATCATCAATTTTTAAAAGTACTTCGTAAAATACTGTGCAAATTAATATAAAAAAATACTGCAGAACTAGGATGAAGTTCAAATGGTAATGGTTAAATGGAGTACTTAGTAGTTTGTACGAGTAGATGGACTAGTCCATTTAATTATACTTGAACCCACTGTATACACAAATATAGAAACTTGGGTTGTCATGTTTGGGGAAACATAAACAAACCACTGAACCAGACACAAAAAACTACAATTGTAGTCATTAAATTGTATATATTGGGTCCTTTAGGATTGGGGCCTCTGTTCCTAGAATAGGTTGAACAACCCAATTGACGGGCCTGCTTACAATATAATTATTATGAAACTTCTTATATAGGAGTAATTTATTATTTTAATAGCCTCATCCTATATAGAAGGTCTCATAATAATCAGACCGTCTCGAGAATTTGTAATCCTCTATTTGTATATATATACCGTCACTCATTCATCAATTATAATACCATATATTCTGTCTCCTACACTCGAAAGTATAATCCCATGAGAAAATAATATGTACACCTACTATCATCTTCCTCAGGAGTTAATCACCGAAATACTGTCAAGATTACCAGTCAAATCCCTTATTCGCTTCAAATCCGTCTCCAAATCATGGCGCCACCTAATCCAAACCCGAGAATTCGCCAACCAACACCTTCAACAATCCAAAGAGACAAACTCCGGCGGAATCATCACTCTTTTTACCAACACCAACACATGTACGTTAAACTTTCACCCTAACCTTAACAACCACCCACTCCCGGCCCCCGTCCAACTCCACTCCCCGCCTTTCATCGACTACTACAGTTCACGGTGGAACGAACTTGAACCCCCCGTGTTGGTCGGGTCCTGCAACGGATTGGTTTGTTTCGCAACACCGTTTCACAATTATGTTATGTATAACCCCTCAACTAGGGCTCATAAGGAGTTGCCTAAGGTTAAAAGAACAAGTATTTATGGGTTTCGAGCTTATAGTTTTCTAGCGTATGATGGTGTTAACGATGATTACAAGATTTTTGAGCTTTTCCAATGCTACAAGGACTATCGTCAAGACAGTGTGATTAGGGTTGAAAGTTCGATTTATAGTATGAAAGCTAATTCATGGAAGTTGATTGACACGAATGTTCCGTACAATAAAAGCTGTTTTGTTGTGAAGAATAATTCTTTGTGTTGGATTGATCGTGAAATTATGAGGATTAGAAGTTTCGATTTCTTAAGTGAAAGGTATGATGACAATGATGTTAGTAGGGTCTCGGTCTCGGTCTCGGTCTCCTTACCAAAAGGTCATCGTACTGGATATTTAGAAGATTTTGAAATACTAACGGTTGATTTAGTAGGAGTAGATCAGTTGGTGTTATGGGCAACGTATAATTGGGCGGTGCTGCCTATTTGTCGCACAAAAGAGGGAGGATTTGATGGACCGGAGGAGGCCGTAGGAGGTTGGTTTGACATATTAAATGGTGCGGTGGCAGTGGATCGATTCCCGGGTTTGTCTAATAGTAAATGGAACACTTTGATTTCTGCAAAACCATGGGTAGAATCTCTGGTTTCCTTAGGATGATTTGTTTTGTTGGCTAAGAATCCGGTGCTCTAGTATTTTTTAGAGTAACATGTCGAGTACGTGTTTGCTTAGATAGGTCCGATTAAAATATTAGTTAGTTTATTAATTAAATGGTTAGTCTTGATTAAGACGGTAGGTGTTCAAATGAATCAAATATTAGTACTCGTAGAAGATATTGATAAAGACAAATATATAATATTGTAACAAACAAGAATTTGCATGGTTGCTTTACTTGCTTATGTTGTTAATTGCTCTTCAATGTATACATAGTAATTTTTCGGTTCCATTTGATTTTTTGCATTTGTTTTTTGGGCATTATTCGTAGGTAAGTGAAATCGTTGATGTAACTTCCAATATATAAGATAACATATAATCTTGTGAGATTTGTTTAAATTGTCTAATCGAGTACGTTATAAATATCAAATTTTATCACTTTTAGAAATACGTAACTAAAGAAATATAAACAAAAGAAAACGTGCATTGACAAATGTGAAAAAATAAATGCAAAAAATCAAATGGAACGGAGGAAGAATATTATTACGGAGATCCAACTACATACCAACACACTTGAATATATAAATTCAAATTTATACGGAGTATTACATTAATTACTCTATAATTTATTTGCGCTAACCGATCTTTAATCCTCGATAGCATGACAATAACACGTCAAGTAGATCTGAATCTGAATTGAAGTTACCGAACTTATTTGCTTGTAGTGTGACAAGTCACCGACTCACTGTCTTAAAGTTGAATTTGTCTCGTTCTTTACACATGAATTTCACGACAGTCAAACTCCAGGAGTACGACATTTGTTTCGTTCGATGTAGACGAAACTGCAAACTGAACCACGCCAAGAACATTGCCAAATTACTTAAGAGAACAAGAGGGTACGTATGAGAAATATATGTAGAGAAAGAGAGAGATGGAGATCAGATTATTGTGTGTTGAAATGGGGTGGAGGTGTGGTTTATATAGAAATATTGGTATGAGAAAAAAACTCATCTTAAATGGTGCAGCAAAAATCGAGATGAAAGGTGCAAAAAACATTGCAGTTTGCAGCATTCGGTAGGGATATCACGAACCATTTATCGTTTTGGTGCCATTTGCGAAAGTTTTTTCACTTTTAGTGCTGGTTTGAAAGTATTTATGCGGAATGGTTCCACATCATCGGTTTTTTTTTTTTAAAGTTGCAGGACTGTACCGCTGTGGAGGACAGCGGTATACACCTGCAACGAAATCACCCAAACACCCCCCACAGATCAGAAGCTACTGATCTTTGGGGGAAATTTTGAGAAAATTAGTACAGGTTTATACCGCTGTCCCCCACAGCGGTACAGACCTGCAATAAAATCACCCAAAACCCCCATAAATCAGTGGCTACTGATATGTGGGGGTTAATTTTTTCAAAATATCCGCAATTTCATACCGCTGTCCCCCACAGCGGTATGTTACTGTAGCAGAATATCTGTGCATTACTAACCATTGGCGTCTGAGATTTGTTTTAAACAAACTAGCATTATACCGCTGTCCTCTACAGCGTTAAAATGCTGCAGCTATCCAATACAGTAGCTAATATGCGCGCCCGACTTTTCATTACAATCCTGCAGTCAATTTCGTAATAGACAATAATCAAACACCATTTTCACCCCAAATATATAACTTCCATGAATTACTCCCATTTCCGTCGAATACACCCCTCATTCCAACAACAATTCTCGAATATAGCAGTAAAAGTTCATAGACAAATTAAAATTTAGAAAATAATTCGACATTGGTTAGAAAATAATTATAAGTTTTGCATTGTTCGATAGCAAATCTTAAACCTATCCTCGGTTCCCACGACCTCTTTTCGTCCTTGTTGAGGATTCTCCATCTTCCGTGTTCCTAGTGGTTCGAGATGCCAGTTGTCGGAAATCATACCTCGGCGGACTTTGACTAGTTGGTCCATCGTCTTCTTCTTCATCATGTTCGCCTTCCTCTTGTTCGCCTTCTTCTTGTTCGTCTTCTTCTTGTTGAGTGACGACTGACGCCTTAATATCCAGCAGATGAGCTTGCCTAGAGTTTTGCAGTGACGTTAGCGCCATTGATTGCATGCCGTGCAACATCCTTTACCAGTTACATGGTGTATCATCATTGCATTGACCGAGCATGGTGGTAGTGGAGTTGTAAGTGTACACGCTCGTCCGTGTCTACAAATTTTGTTTCATAAAAATGTTAGAATACAATAATAAACATTTCAGCTGAAGTTACTAATTAAAAATATAAAAATTTAGGGAAAAACAACTTACAAGCTCTTCATAATCGGCGCCAGTTGGATGGTAGTAATGATGTTCGGCGTAGTCTTCATTAACCCTAGCGCTATTCGGACTAATGATGAGCCTCGTTCTTTTCTTGTACCATTTCATATACGGATCTCGTGGATGCATCAAGCCTTGATAAATACCGGTATCTTGCACTATCTTATTCATACGTTCTGTCCATCTTTGAACAAGGGCTATGTGGTAAAGGTGGAAGTCATCAATCCATCCCCTCCGCTCTATCTTATGCAACTCCATGTCTGTATCCTTTCTTTTTGGAATTGGTTGATTCCATCCAAATTGCCTTAAACAACGTTGAGGTAGATGCCACTCAACCGCCTCAAAATGGTGCATCGGAGCTATCACACGCCACTCATCCCTATTCTCAGTGCAAGACGGTCGCAACCGTGATAATATATCCTCTCTATAGGGTTGCCATGTAAATTGGCATTCTTCCATCCTATCGAATGCGTCCCTATATTGCACCAACGAAACCCTATGGTCTAAGTAGGAACGTTCTACACGTAACCATCTACATCCTAGTGGGTCTACACCATGGTCAAATTGTTGGCCTAACGGTTGTAGATGATGCAATTGTTCATGCAATACAGGCCTTCCAAATGTGATGCGTTCCCATGCCCACAATTGTAGGAGTATCAAGACACCACCGATCTGTTTGGGCCATTTCTCACTTGTAGGTAACCTAGTACTCGCTCGACACATATTCCTATATAACCATGCCAACGACGCACTACCCCAACTATATGAATCGACGTGAGTTAAATCTTCTATCAAGGGTAAATACATCAGATGCACCCTATTACCCGACTTATCAGCAAATAGCACGGTACCAAGCATATACAAAATGTACGCTCTTATAAATTGAGCGATTTGTGCTTCGCTTGCGTTAGGGGGTAGTACTTGAAAGTTTTGAAACAACCAGGTTAATTTTACGGAACCCCCCCCTAATATCTTCCCCCTGAGGTCTTATACCTAAAATATTTTCAGCAAGGGTTGCCCAGTTTAGACCAATGCACCCCGTTACGGGTCTCCCAGTGACTCTCAAACCTAACAAGACGTTGACGTCTTGTAACAAAATAGAGACCTCTCCAAATGGGAGATGAAAGGTATGGGTCTCTTGTCTCCAACGCTCAACTAGTGCCGTGATCAATCTCGTATCTAGTGGAACGAAACATAGTCGATGTATGCCCCAAAACTGCGTACCTCGAAGAAAATGTAGAACGCGTAAATCGGGTTGGAAATGGGAGCCCGATTTCAAGTGGGAACGGCAAGCCAACTCACCCATTTCCTAATAAAGAAATATGTAATATATATTACCACAAATGTTGAAAAACGTATAAAAATAAATTGGGAAATTCTATGTCGTAGAAATGATTACCTCTCCCTCTCCCAAATCGCATTGCTTCTATGGTAAGCTTGAAGTGTCAGTAGACTCTTATTAATGGGTCCGGGATCCATATCACCTACAAATTTATCAATGAATATACAAATTTGTCCAATAAGAAAACATTATAGAATATATGAATTAAAAACCAAAATTAATCTCCATTACATTTTAAAAAACTGCGTCAATAACAACGTACTTTGGATTACAACCTATTAAACATTCACTATTAATTGAAATTGATGACTAATTAGACAATTGAAGACATCGACGAACTTCCCCTTGAAGGGCAAGAACGTTTGTTATGACCATGATTGTGACATAAACTGCATGAGTTTTTGGTCTTCGGTTTCTCATCCATTTCATTTCTGATTCTCTTCGACTTTCGCCTGCCTCTTCTTTCCTCCTCATCAAGTTCACGTGGAATAAGCTTAGGCCCCGTCCATGTTTTCCAATATCCCATATCCGGCAGAGGATGAAATTTGGACCGGTAAGTACTAAGATATTCAACCGATGTGTAACAACGGTCAACATATTGGTCGTAGCTAATTTTTTTTGTCCTACACACGGCCAATAGATGAGAGCATGGGTGGTGGAAGAGTTGCCACTTGCCACAAGTGCACGTTTTTCTTGTAAGGTCCACCTTGTACGAATTGTGACCCAAGTTGTTCACCCTATCACCACGTTGACTAACAACTTCATATACACCTAGTCCGGCATCAAAGCACGTAACTTTGTGATGGGCGGCATTGTCAATGTACTTCTTCAATGTCTCCTCAATCTTCGGAGAGTAGAGTAACCCATCTTCCATTCTAGATTTGGCGAATTCACGCCTCTCAACAAAGTACGAATTAAGGCGATAGAATGTTGTCTTCGCAAGACCGGTGACCGGCAGAAAGCGGCATCCTTTCAGGACACCGTTGAAGCATTCAGATATATTAGTAGTGGTTACACCATATCTATAACCACCATCATGAGCCAAAGACCACTTAGCTAACGACAACCTTTGTAATACCGCTCTACAACCCGCATCCATAGCCCCAATCTTCTCCATCCCGATATTAAACTTACGTTTTTGATTTTGAAAAGCAGTCCAAGTAAACTGTTTTTTCAAAGGTTTGCTCTTATAATTCTTACTAATGTTAGAAGCATGGTGTCTAATACAAAACCTATGATATGCCTTGGGCTCATACCAACCATTCCCAGGTGTATTCATTGTGTTTAAAATACCCGCATGTCGATCAGAAATGACACATAAATTTAGTGACATAACGCCGTATACAAGACATGAACCATTGCCAATTTTCGACGTTCTCCTTATCAACAATACCAAAAGCTAAGGGAAAGATTTGGTTGTTGGCATCTACACTAATGGCCATTAGAAGGTTACCTCGATATTTTCCATACAAATGAGTTCCGTCAATCGAAATAAGAGGCCTACAGTGTTTGAAGCCTTCGATAGAAGGACCAAAAGCCCAAAAAGCTCGATCAAAATACTCAACATTTGGTGTACCGGTCGGTGATGTGTTAATGTGTACAACGATCCCGGGATTAGCTTCCTTTAAGGCATCTAGGTAACGTGGAAGAAAATCATAAGACCCCTCCCAATCACCAAAAATATCAGAAATAGCCTTTTGTTTAGCATACCACGCTTTCATGTATGAGACAGTGTAACCATATTTGAGTTTGACAGCACATCTAAGGACACTAACTTTGACCTCCCAATCCGCTTCCACTAGTGGCCTAATAGCACGACCGATAAAGAGTCTTTTCAAATTTGGATGATCACGTAAAACTGTTTTACCAACACAAGATGGGTGATGTGGACCTTTGTAGGTAACAATAGTAAAAGCCTCAGTGACATCATCCTTTTTAGAAGCTCTCAAATACCAATTGCAAGCTTTTGGTTTTCTACCACATTTATAGGAAACGGTATATGGCTTAGATTCAGTGGTAACAAATATTTGATTCGTAGACACGTGATATACTGTCACCACATCACATAAAACATTTTTATTAGTGAATATTTGCCCCTTGGCAAATTCACATCCCTTAACATAAGGAACCCCCAAACTTGTACACCAACTATTTACAAGTTCTTCATCAATTTCATGAATCTTTGTAAACTCAAGATAGGTGCACTAGAAGTAACGAGGTCTCCTATGTCATCATCGTCGCTATTATCAACATCATTTGTAAGCAACCCATCCTCATCACCCGACTCATCCTCATCTCCCGACTCATCCTCATTTTCAAATTGCTCATTATCAATATCATTAGTAGACAACGACACAAACCTCTCCACATTAGTTAGCATAGAGGTAAAAGAGGTATTAGTTTGAAACGGAGATTGATTTTCTATCAACAAGGGTTGCTCAACGGGTTCCAAATCGATGAACAAATCCATTTGAGGAGCTTTAATTTGAGCAACACTAGCCCACATTGACTCTAAACCTCTATCATTTCTTAAGGCTAGCAACCTAAACCCACCTCTAACAATGGGAAATTTCATCCTTACTTTCAACCCAAATTTAGTCATATCAATCTCCATGATCTCATATAACCTACTAATGAGCTCATCATAAGTAATACTCTTACTAACCGTAAGAAAATCTTGCGCTCCTCCTTCATAATCTACATTTTCACCATCACAAACAACATTTCCACCCCAATAACAAATAAATGGAAATTTTAAATTTTCCATTACTAAATGTAAACAAAGATAACACAAAGAAGCTAATAAACAATCAAATTAGTAACTTAAATCAAATTTCTTACTCTAACGCAAGTAATGAACCAAACCCTAAATTACAAAAAAGGTGGAGAATTAAACAAATTAATAAAAAATTAGTACCTCTTGTAAAGAACTAATCCCAACAAACTCGAATTGGACAAGATTAAGAGATAATTTAGGACGAAATTTGAGAGTTTTTGGTGAAAAAATGGGTAAGGGTGCGCGTCTAGGGTAATCGAAAATTTGGGGTTTTTTTTTGAGTTTGGGTAAGTGAGAATGATGATAGGGTGAGTCGGGTATTATTAAGAGCTACAGTAACATACCGCTGTGGGGGACAGCGGTATGAAACTGCGGATATTTTGAAAAAATTAACCCCCCCCATATCAGTAGCCACTGATTTATGGGGGTTTTGGGTGATTTTATTGCAGGTCTGTACCGCTGTGGGGGACAGCGGTATAAACCTGTACTAATTTTCTCAAAATTTCCCCCAAAGATCAGTAGCTTCTGATCTGTGGGGGGTGTTTGGGTGATTTCGTTGCAGGTGTATACCGCTGTCCTCCACAGCGGTACAGTCCTGCAACTTTAAAAAAAAAAAACCGATGACGTGGAACCATTCCGCATAAATACTTTCAAACCAGCACTAAAAGTGAAAAAACTTTCGCAAATGGCACCAAAACGATAAATGGTTCGGATATCACTAGGGAGGAGCGGGTACGGTAGATAGGTACCCTGCCCCCACACCCGTCACTCAAAAATATCACCCGTATCCACCCCGCAGGTACAAAAGCGCTCACCTTAAACAATCCAAACAATTAAATTTTGGCATGATGATCATCCTTTTTCACAACGACATTAACCTCTATACTTTTAACCTCTTCGGCCGCCTTATTAGCCTCTACTCATATGTGATGTTGGAGTCGCCACCGAACAATTATAGGGTGTGGGTAAACCGTTCAAGTCAACTTTGATCCTTTATTAGTTGGCTCAAAATTGAGTGACATGGGACCTACAGATAATTAAGACCTGTACCCTTAAGCACCCCATGTCTGGATCGGAATGACTCTCATTTCAAGGATTAGGCCGTCCCTTTATCCAGAGATTCGAGTAAGGGGTGAGGGTATGTATTGGGAAGCCAACGTTAAGAATATCGAAATTCAATCCCGCACGCACAAAGCGGTCTCTACTAATCAATTGATGTCGGACGTTTCTTGTTCTTAAGTGGTGAAAAGAAAAATAACAACCAATGTTTTAACCCTAGCGATAATGTATCTTTGCTAAGTCAATTGATTTAGGAGAAAGTTAGCTATTGTCGAAGTAGATGTTTTACATTTTTTGCATGCGATAATATGCGATAACACGTGACAAATATTACACTTTAAGTTGCACGTAGGAGTGTAAAAAAATACTTTTTATTGGGCGTATTATGATCTGGATATCCGGACCGGGTCGTCGCTGCCCGCCCGACCCGGCACGAATTTTTGGCACGACTGACTCGACACGGCCCTAGAATTTTACCGGGAACGGCCACGGCTCGCCATGCCTAGAATTTAATCTCGGTTGAGAAATGGGAAGAAGGTCGTGCCAGGCACTACCCGGCCCGGGCACTAAAAAGTCGGTCTGCTGACAGGCATGGATTAGGGAGGTCTAGGGCACGGCGGGCCCAGGCACGACACATGCACGACTTGGGCACAGAAAAAAGGGGTAGTAACGACTCTAAGATCCGTTTATGGCTGTTTGGGGGAGGGGGTTTAGCGGTCAATTTGGCCTTTTTCTTAAACCTATAAATATCCAATTCATTCTACTCAATTTTACACAAATCATTCTAATCTACTTCTAATCTTCTAATATTCTAATGTTCTTATAATCTTATCAATATTTTACATTTCTACTGTACTAATTATCAATATTCAAGTATTCTACTAATCCTATTCCAAATCTTATACTAATCATATAATATAAGTTATAAAAATTATTATTATTACTAATCTAATAAAAATTATACTCTATGTACAAAATATAAAAAGCTTTTTTTGGTTAATGGTAATTGTATATAAAAAATAATATGTCAAAATGTACAAGGTAAGGTTAGTGTCAGATAATCCTCAACAGAAAGGAATTATCCTTATCACTAAACTTGGATTGATGTTTGTTGTGAATGTATCTAATTAACTTATTCTTAATGTCCTTTACTACATAATCAGGTCTCTCACTACAAGAGAAAAGTGATTTTGGGTCCGCCAAAATCGGTCTCAAAACTGAAAAAGCGGTCCCAAATCTCAGTTTTGGGACCGACTTTGGGACTTTGGGACCGCTTTTGAGCGGTTGCAGAATCTGGTAACAAAACTCAAAATTTGGGACCGAAAAGCAAATCGGTCCCAACTTTGTGACCGTCGCAAGCGGTCTCAAAAGCTATTTTCGGTCTCAAATTTGGGACCGACTATTGTGTTAAGCGGTCTCAAATTTGGGACTGAAGTCGGTCCCAAAATTGAGTAGGCGGTCCCAAATTTTGGGACTGAATTCAGTCCCAAAACTGCCTTGGCGGTCCCAAATTTGAGACCGAAGTTGGTCCCAAAATTGCCCCAGCGGTCTCAAATTTGGGACCGAAATCGGTCCCAAAATTGCGAAGGCAGTCCCAAATTTGGGACCAAAGTCGGTCCCAAAATTTTCTAGGTGGTCCCAAAAATTCCAGAATTAATTATATTATCGGGCTACCCACCTATTAAATTTTAACATACATATAAATCAAATAACATGCCACCAACCAATAATCGGGATGACACCAATCACAATATCCAAATGCTAATCGGAAAGTCTTAATTTACAACTAATAAAATCAATATTCATACAATCTAAACACTTAGAAAATGTCACTACAAACTAGTAAGAATAGACTTCAACACTCGACTATTTCCATTTCCTTCATCATTTGCTCCTTTTGTGCGGCCAATCTTGCTTCTATTTGTCGTTCCATTTGTTGTTCCATGAGTAATCGTTCATCTTCTCGTGCTTTCTTCTCCTCTTCACGTGCCTTCTCCGATTGTTGAAGTCTTCTTCAAGTTGAATCATAACCCCGGGACAATAAGAAGTAGCCGTAGAATTTGAAGATTTACTTTTGAACTTCTTCTCAAAAAACAACTCGTCGGCATTACCAATTCCATACACCTTTCCTTTTTTTTTTTGCCCGCCAAGCAACATCAAAAGACTTCATTTTTGCCCACATTCTCCCCGGAGTCCTTCAATTTTGTATTGTATTTCTCCTATCAAAGAATTATTAACGAATGTATAAAAAATTTAGAATGAAAACGGATATAAAGAGATAAACAAAATTGATTAAACCAAACGTGTACTCACAAAAACATCATTGCCTTTCTTAGAATTGAGTTCTCTTCTACGTACGCTCTTTATCAACACTATGAACCCGGTAGAAAACTTCTGAAGCAGAAGGTAACTTGCCTTGGTTTTCCTTAGTCTGAAATAATTTACCAAAAACATGTATAGATTGGATTAGTAAGAATAATGCTAAGAAGATGGACACAGAACTGCAAACTCTCTTCTAATGAGAATCAAGATAGAATATGAGACACTATGAATAATACTGAAAAACATAAATCAAAACAATATATGGCTGGCTGGGTAGTAAGATTATGGACCATGCATCTTAAAATTAGGATTATACATTCTTCATTGGTTCCAAATATTGATGGGTCTCTAATCAAAAGTCATTAACAAATTGTCAAGATTCCTTATCAACTAACTGCACATGTTGATTTAGAGAATTAAGACCAATTAATTAATCTCATAATTGTTAGACAGACGATGTCATTAGAGAATTACATAATATATAGCTCACAACAGTAAACACCAATCAAGTCCAACAAGAGAAGATGCATGTAGATATAGCAGAATGAGAAGGGAGTAGTATATTTCCCATGAGAAGGGACTAGTATATTAGAGAATTTTTTTTATATGAATATAATCATCCAAAAGTTTGTACTTAGACCAAAAAGAGTGTTGAAACAACCCTGAATGAAATTGGAAAACGATAATAACGACATGAAATGAGCTTCTATTGTTTGATAAACAAAAAACAATATGGCATCGCCTTTCCAAGCATAAAAGAACATCCTTCTGACATGTTCAGTGTGAGCGAAACAGTAAGCTTTTACACTTAAATTTCAGTAACAAAAATGCAAGTATATATAATGCTTGTGTGAAAGTGAGATGAGAAAGAATTGTACAGACCTACAAAACCAGCATAATACCCAACATATGCCTACATATGCCTCTTCTTCGGCTATATGAAAGGTCTCTGACCTGCATGTATATATAGAATCAGTTTAACATGTAATAGTATTTAGATGAGTATTCAACGATACTTGTTGATTCTCTTACCATGAAATAGAGGAAGGGGAAGAGTAAAGACTAATGCAAAAGCTATAGCAGCAACATTTCTGGGTATTAATTCGTCAAAATCCTGCAACACATTATTAAAGTTACATCATTATCACTATAAAACAATGGTGGCTATAGATTAGATGCAAAACAAAGTATAAGGAGACCTTAAACCCAAGCAAATGTCTACTGTTTGTTACATAATGGTTACACAAGAAACATATCGCGTACCTGAGGATACCTTAAACCACAAAAAAAATCGATAGCTGCAATAACCTTAAATTGTGGATCAAGATATCTTCAGATAAGAATTTAAGCTGCAAATTTCTGTACATAACACACATTCAAACATAATCATCATCATCAACAACAGCACAAACTAATCCAACATAATCACTGAGTAAATAAGCATACCTCAAAAAATACATCGTCAAATGTAGAGAACAGAAATTAAGCAACTGCACACTATAATTCGTCTTAATTTAGCTAAAAACGAAGAATTACACGAAACCAGAAACCTGCAACAATCTCTTACAGAGTATATAACAATCAAGTCAAATAACGCAAATTCATACCACAAACTATCCTAGTTCAGCTAAAACAGAATACAGAGTACTAATTATGCGAAATGGAAACCTAGTTAACAAGTACTTAGGAACACAAATAAACCATACCTTATACAATAATCACACCAAATCACGCAAATTCAACCACAAACTATCTTAATTCAGCTAAAAACAAAAGAATTATGCTCCAATCAATCGCAAAACTAGTTAACGAGTACCTATAACTACATCATCAATCGGTTTCCCACCGATTCCAGCAATGTATCTATAACTACATAATCCTAAACACAAGCAGCACCATTACAGAAACCTAATTAATGGAATTCATCAAACTCAAATCAAACCTCAATTGAAATCAAATTAAATCGAAAAACAAGCAAATGAGAAATGAGAACATTACTTGCAGCATGAATCGATGAATATCGACCTCTACCACGAACGAATTCGAAATTGTACTGTTGCGACTACAAAATTAACCAAATTACACACTGAAATTAAACATCAAAACATTCAAAACAGAGAAATTAAAACGAATTCAACAACGAAAATCGTGAACTTACTGAGAAATTGCGAGTGAGAAACTCGGAGGCGTTTCCAATGGCGTTGGATATTGGATATTGCTTCAGTTTCCTCATATTTAATCGAATCAAACTGCCGAAAATAAAGAATCAACAGTGAGTATTAACCTCGACACCAATGGTGACAAATAAATTGATTCAATACAAGACTGTATATGAGAAATCAGGTTAGGTTTATACCAAATCGACAAAAAAAATTGAGAAAAAGTACAAATAAATTGAAATTAGGGATTACCTGATTGAAGTAGAACGAAGAACAGAAATGAAGAACCCTAATCGAAGAAGTAATCGCAGAAAATTATTGACGGAGCTTCATCGGAAAAGAAATATCGGAAAATGAAAAGTATATTTGAGAAATGAAATAAAAAGAAAGTGTATGAAATGGGATAAAATATCTCACAAAAGCAGTCCCAAAAAATTTTGATACTGACATTGGTCCCAACCGTTAAACACGGTCCCAAATTTGCAACTGATTAATTAATTTTGAGACCACTAAAAAGGCGGTCTCAAATTTGCAACTGTATTAGACAGTTTGAGACCGTGGACAGTCCCAAATTAAATTTTGGGACTGTTTTCATTGTCGGTCCCAAAAAGTCGGTCCCAAAATCACCTTTTTCTTGTAGTGTCTTAAGACCAAGTTCAATTTTAGCTTGATTCCTTTGCCTCCAAACATGGTATATGATTGCATTAATAGCTCCATTTTTTATAGCTCTTTGTAGTTTAATGCCTCTTATTCCCATTCTCCACTGGGTACTAATATTTGGTTCATCTTTGAAGTGCATTCAGTCCACAATCCCCTTCATTATCATCAAGATGTACGAACATTTGCATAACAGATGCTGCACAGATTCTGTCTGCTGTGCACATAGTGTGCAAGTATCATCTTCAATCAGGTTCAAATGCTTCAGCTTATCATTAGTATTCATAGCCTTATGCCGCTGTAACCAAGCTACTAATCCATGCTTAGGAATAGACCATCTACTCCAAACAATCCCATGCCAGTCAACATCTTCCTTCTTCTCCCTTAGCCAGTTGTATCCCCTAGCAACAGTGTAGTCCTTAGTTCCTTGCAAGGACCAAGCACCAGCATCCATACCTGGCTTAATCCTATCCTTGACTTTGCACACCTTCTTCCAGTACCAGCTAATATCTTGTTGAGGTGTGTAATTGTTCCAGTCCCTTCCTTTTAAATAAACATGATTAACCTATTGAACCAAAACTCTATTTGGATTACTGCTAATCCATCAGGATAATTTACCTATTGCAGCAGAATTCCAAGCACAAGATTGTTTCAGATTTAAGCCTCTCTCTTTGTATGGAGTGCATAGTTTAGTTCATGAAAACAAAGGCACCCTCACATACTCAGAGGAACCATCCCACATGAAATTCCTGCAGATGGTGTCAATCTGCTTCATGACAGAACTAGGTAGTAGAAAAATTAAAGCCCAAGTAATTATGTAAAGTGGCAAGAACAGATTTCACCAGTACCAACCTCCCTGCATAACTAAGCTTTCTGGCTCCAAGTCTTCTAATTCTGTTCACCACCTTCTCAACAAGAGGCTGACATTCCTTTAGAGATAGCTTAGAGGGCTTGATGGGGATCCCAAGATATCTGAAAGGCATCTGACCTTCCTTACACCCTGAGATCTGAATGATGTCCTGCTTAATTTGACCTTTGACTCCATTAAAGTAAACATTCGACTTTCCTTGTCTCATATTAAGGCCAGAAGCCTTAGAGAAGGTGGAGAATGTTCTCAATAGAATCATCATGGATATGATATCTCCTTTCCTGAAAAGGAGCAGATCATCTGCAAACATAAGACAAGATAACCTCATAGGCTTGCAGAGAGGATGAAAGTTGAAGCCCATTGTTCTAGTTGTATATTGGAGCAGTCTTGTGAGGTAATCCATGCACAAAGTAAAAAACAAGGGAGATAGGGGATCCCCCTGCCTCAGACCCCTTTCACCCTTGAAGAAACCAAAAGAGTCTCAATTTTGGTTGAGGGAATAAGATGCAGTGGTCACACATTGCATGATAAGTGTCTGAAAGTGTGGAGGGAACTTCAGATGTTGCATCATTTGGTCAAGAAACTCTCATTCCACAGTGTCATATGCCTTCCGAAGGTCAATTTTGAACAAGCATCTGGGGGAGCTGGCTTTTCTATTATAGAGTCTAACCAAATCCTGGTATATAAGTTGTAGACACCCAGATTTGGACCTGGTGGCTGCAGAAGTGCTCAACAAACACCCGATGACGATAGGACTGCAACGCGCACTAGTAGAAAAACAGGGATTTGAGGCTCCATAAAACCCTCCGTTAGAGGCGTTTTTTATGATGCCTCATACGGAGGGGCCGCAAATTGGAAAATATTGCGGCGTTTTTTAGAAGCCTCTATTACCGGACTATTTGCGGCGTTTACAAATAATGACGCCTCTAATAGTATGACAATATGCGGCATCTTCTGGAGAAACGCCTCTAATAGTAACACTTTGCAGCGTGTTTTGGTGTTTGACGCCTCTAATAGTCTCTTATTTTGATGCGTCATTCAATGTTCGACGCCACAAATATTTTTATATTTAAATACAAAATTATATAATTTCGAAATAAATGTCTGAAGCAATATTTATTTAAATTAAGAAAAAAATTATTTTTTTTTTCGATAGCAAGCATTTGCATTTCATCAAAATCAAATAGGATTCTTACATTATCTATCCGAATATAAATCCCTACATTTACACAATTACACATGTCCAAAAAGTGGCATGGACACATTTCCAACCTTAAAAAAACCAAATAAAAGCATTCTCCAATTAACTAGTCTACATCACGTGCAACAACGATTCGTAAAGTACGAAGCCCACTTGTCACGTAATTCATTCATCTCATCTTCACCGTAGTTGTAGGGTTGCTCATTTTGTAAGATCCAAACCTAAAACATACACAAGAACAACGAATTATCATCGATTGCACACATAAATATGATTATTAGAAGTGAAGTTGTTGTTCCGAAGAAAATAACATGCTTTCGACCATAACGATCAACAATCACCCCCCATAAAACAGATGTCACCGCCTTCCAAGCATAAAAGAACATCCTTCTCACATGTTCAGTAAGCTCTTACACTTAAACTTCAGTAAAAAAAAATACAAGTATATATAATGCTTGTGCGAAAGTGACACTACTACAAAAAGGGGAAAAGAAATCACTTCTAAGAAACCAGTTGAGGTAGTTAAGTGGTTTCTTTTAGCTAAGAATATTTGAAATGATTGCAATTAATGCTTTATAGTAAGTTATTTTTTTGATTGTAATACTTTTTTTTAATTGTTTGTTTAAGTCTTCCCTTAAACTAAGGGTAAAACCTCAATTCCATTTGATCCTACCTCTCATTATTCTCTGGTCCTTCATTAACACTTGTTTCTCTACACTTTTCTTTCAGGACTGGGCTACCCATAGAAATTTAACCTTTGTGCATATGCACAATTTCATTTCACCTAATAACCAGATCTGAGGTAGTGTCGAATTTTTTTGGTAACTACTACAATATATGGAGTATCTTTTTCTAGACTGAGTCAGTGAATCAACATTTTGTTTAAAGCAGCTTAATCATCTGAGAAGATATGTTCACTCATTTCTGTCAATATTGATGTGATTTCAGGTCTTGTCTCGATGAAAATCAGGCATATTTTACCAATACAGATTCTTCATG
This sequence comes from Agrostemma githago, assembly GCA_958450325.1. Classification (NCBI taxonomy): domain Eukaryota; kingdom Viridiplantae; phylum Streptophyta; class Magnoliopsida; order Caryophyllales; family Caryophyllaceae; genus Agrostemma; species Agrostemma githago. Next base: position 49,891,325 of record OY288246.1, on the reverse strand, counting down.
TAAGTTGCTTCTTAGGGCTTGCTTGGGATGAGGGTAATACATTAAGGAGTAATGGGGGTTGAAATGTGAAGAAAATGGAGGTGAGGGATGGTTAGTGGTGGTGATTTATGGTGTAAAGGGAAGGTGAGGGAGGAACAATTACCTCCATATGGGGGTAATGCATTACTTAAGGGGAGAGAGGAGTAATGTATTACCTCCAAATGGGGGTAATTGTTCCTCCTTCACCTCCTCTTTACACCATAAATCACCACCACTAACCACCCCTCACCTCCATTTTCTTCACATTTCAATCTCCATTACCCCTTAATGTATTACCCCCATCCCAAGCAAGCCCTTAATGCTACAAAAATCATACCTGGGTGGAAGGTCGACCTAGAGTATAAATCTGCATTTCCATTAGATAAACCAAATGGAGCAAATTTATATCCTGTTGATAAGGATAAACTGGTATAATTTGTCCCCTCTTCCTTTTTCTTTGTTTTATTGAATATACATCTATGACTTTGTACTTAGTGTATGCCTTGTCAAAAATCACGTTCCTTTGTTTTTTTTCATCAAAGTCATGACACTTCAAGTTAGTTAAGCATCAACTATCAAGGATTCGTGAGATGTGCACTACTACAAAATTAGTCATAGACATCAACTAATAGACATAGGTCAAAAGTAAAACCCACATCTATTAATAGATGTAAGTTAATTAAAAAACCCATGTATATAAAAGAGAATATACATAGGTTAAATTAAAACCCATTTCTTCTATAAATTATAGACATGGGTCAAATTAAAATTCATGTCTATAATATATGAATAGAAGTAGGGTATATGAAAATCCATGTTTATTGAAATAAAAATTTAATCACCTAAGTATCCATATCACGTACTCCTATTATACAGTTCAGCCAAACCATAGTATACATTTCAGCCAGCAAAACCCTAAGACATCCAAAACCCAAAATGCAAATACCATATCGCGACCCAAAACGCAGCGACGCTCCATACGCCGTTGCCTTTCTCCTTTCTCCACCATCGACGACCTACCGCCGACCAGGTTCCTTTCCTTCATTCTTCCAATTCGCGATTCAGTCTCCTCGCTCTGCAGTTTCTTCAATCCACATCATTTGCCAGTTTCTTCAATCCACATCAATCGACGCTCTGCAGAAATTGACATCAAATCGAAATTTCTCCTTGCTCTCAACTTCAATTTGCCGTTAGTTTCTTCAACAGGTCAGTTTCTTCCTTTCCATATTACCTGGATTGGTGTTGTTCAGGTTTCAATTAGGTTTTAGGTGTGAATTGGGATAATCGATTTAGGGTTTGTTGAGAGTTGGTTAATTGTAATCTGTGTACTCTAATTATGGTTTGTTGAAGTATCGTTGATTTGTGTCGAATTCGTGTGTTGTGGTTATGAATCTTTAAACCTATGTTTATGATGTGTTTTGAAGAATTATCAACTACCTTTGTATTTGGACAATCAATCCAGTATGTCGTATTTTCTCCCTTTTCTCTATCGTTAATTTCATTCAAAATTTCGTGTGTCTGTTTGTTGTAATAGCACAATCAATTTTTAGGTCTGAAATTGAATAAGAAATTGGAATTTCGTATGGCTGTTTACTGTTTATTGAGTAAAAATTGATTTGGTTTTGAAATTTATTAGGGTTCATGTTATCTCTGGGATTTTAGGTCCATGTTTACTATAATTATTATCTGTGTTTAGGTTCATCATTAGTTTCAGAGAAGAGAAATCCCATGCCTGTTCTAATTTCAAAATCAAGAAGGTAAATATATATTGGATTCAGAGAAGTTAACCCTAGACAACCGAAACCCCTAATGCAGCCCCATCCTCCAACAACATCCTCCCGTAGTTGCCTCCCTCCTCACCGTCGTTCCCTCACCTATCGGGGACCCACGCCCACCTGTTTTTTCTTTTCCTTTTATGTTCCGCATCCTCGAATGAAAGGTCAGTTCAGTCGTGCAGCGGTTGTTCGATTTTCCAAAGAAAAACCACCAGCGGTTGTTCAGTCGTGCATACTCGCAAGAAAAAAGCTCTTGCTGAAGCTTCTTCTCAACTCTGCACGCTTCCTTCCTGGAAACATGAGGTTTTTTGTTTCCCCCCCTTTTGTATTAACGTTTCTGTAGTCTTTCGTCAATTAGGGTTTCTTAGATTGATTTCCTGTCCTTCCCTCTGCGAGACTGCTGTTTACTATGTCGCTGCAACTTACGATCCAATTATATTATTCTGTATTTGACGATTCAACTTTCAATTTCGAAATTTTTATTTATTGCTATTAGTTGATGATGCAAGTTTCTTGTTTGGATGGTTATGCTTCAAACGATTCAATTTTAGTTGAGCAGTTTATAGTTTATAACTAATAATTAATCATTTTTCTCTAGGTTGCTGGGAGATTTAGCTGTTCAAGACGAGCTGTTTTGGATGAGAGGCTGAAATGTAGCGAACATTCAACTGCAGCATTAATTGGCACGATATTGCACCAAATATATCAGGTACTTTAGACACCATAATAGTGTCATTTTAATAGAGAAAAATTGTTGGATCATTTATATTATTGGTGTTGGAATTTCTGTGTCGTGTTAGTCAGCCTTACTGCATAAGATAGGGAATTCATTTATCAATGCCATGTTACACTTGCAACAAATATGATATGCATTTATGCCTAAAACAGATCTTAGAAAACTCAAAAGTAATACTATATTTTTTTTTTGTAAAAATAAGGATCCTAATCCCATGATTTGACGATTTGCATCATCCTCTTGTTATATTCATACAACTCTAGAAGGGATATATTTTTCCAGCACCCTGAGAAGTAATTGACTGATTTTGTTTGAACTTGTTGCAGAAATCCAATGCACCGAGTGTTGATTTTGGACCCAATGATGGACTTGTCAAAATGAAAATATCTGATGAATGGCATCTATCTTGGTCTTTCAGATTTGTTCATTTGATATCCATTTTGTATAGTCACCTATCTTCTCTGCATGCATCGGCTCAGCCGCCGCGCTAGGTTTGATGTTGCTGTTGGCTAAATGTTGTTTATAGGCACCTGGTGGTATTCTTGAGCACGTTTGTTTTACCATCATCGATTCAATTTGTTTATCGGAACAATCAAGCTCTCATATAGGTCATTTCAACCTAGATTTATGCTGTGAAGGCTTTGTTGATGAAGGGTGCATCAATTTTGCTTACATCATACACAAATTCATCTGTTGATAACTTGCTTATTAAATTAAAAGCCCAGGTAATCACCTGCCCCACCATCTCTTGAAGGAGAAGGCAAAAGAAAAGCTAGTTCACCATACATAGTTTTTAATCTCAAAATTCTGATACATTTATATACAGTATATGGCGAAGGAGAGGATATACTTCTAAATCCATACTATGTTACATTTTATGATTATTGTGATCAGATGTGATCGATTGTTGAATTGTATCGGTATATTACAGGTGAATTATTTATTGAAATTATGACTTGAATAACTACACATGTTTATAGACAAATCGTCAAAAGTTAAAAGATAATGATGGGGAGTGGAGGTAAAATAATGCAGGCATTGCTTGTTGTTGCTGAAGATCCATACAGATTCTTTTACTGGAATGTCACTTATGGTGTCATTTACCCTCTTGGTCTTCCTCAACAGGTAGTAGTGCCTCCATCTCCATTTATTCTCGCTCAATTGCCTTTATTTGATTATACATACAATTGGTCTTTCGTGACACGGTTTTATCTTGGATAAGGTCAAATCTTGGTCTCCTTTGATTATACTCCAATTAATCTCTCGTGACACGGTTTTATACTAGTTGGCGTGAAAGTGAAATGCTCACTCATTTGTTATTTTAAGAACAAAGTCATAATCAGTTAGTTATCAATTATTACAAGCATTGGTATTAATTAATTTGACTAGATTGTTTGACGTGGGAATGAAATAAACTTGTGGTAATCATGTTTTTATTTATTTAAAATGCAGGGTATTTTGATAAATGGGCAATTTCCAGGTCCGGATATTCACTCAGTGACTAATGATAATCTTATAATCAATGTATACAACAATCTTGATGTTGCTTTCCTACTCTCCTGGTAATTTCCTTTCTTCTCTGAAACTCTACTCGTATTTAATTACAGTATTATTAACTTCACTGCTACTGTGGCTTCATGATCATCACTCCATCTTCCTCATCCACTTCCACCACCTCCTCATCCAACACCCACTGGCTTGACACCAACACCACCACCGGAAGAGAAGGAAGGCCCAGGACTAGTTGGGGGTGGGCTTTCGCCAGCCCCAGAGGAGGAGCACCTCCTGCTACTGCTGCTAAGACTAAGACTAAGACTAAGAGTAAGACGACTGGTAGTACAAACAAGGATACTAGTAAGACCACTGATTTGATTTCCATTCCTTCGTTGCTCTCTCAGAACTTAACACTAGTACGCCCTTTATTAATTAATTAATTATATGAGGTCATTTACTCCCTCAATCCATCCCCACTAATCTTGTTATTACACCTCATTTGTGTAGCTAGTCATTTTTTAAGAGGAACATGTTGATCTTAATTTCTTGTTTGATTGATTCAGTCAATGATGATGATGCTAATCAGTAGGATTGATTGATTGATATATGGTGAAATTGTTGTTTTTGTATTTAGGATCATATATACTCACTCCATCGTACTCTGTATGTTGTTTATGTCTTTTAAGCCCACTCCACTTCTACTTGATCTCATTCATTATAATTTGTAATTTGTAATACCACCATCTATTTTGCCCTCCATTGTTTTCTACTCCACTACTCCAGTAGGGTTAGTTTCTGTGTCGTAATCGGTGATGGTTTGACCGAATACGATTGTCGTAGATACGGAGTAGTATGATAATCCTAATCCTAATCCATGGACCCCTAACTTAATAATGATGTTGTGTCTCCTCGAGCTGAAAGATGAAAACGACTAAACACTTTGTTTGATGACAGGGATCGGATGCATGACAATATTCCAACCACCAAGACATTGATCCACATTATTCTGTTGCTTATTCTCCTTTTGATTTGCCTCATTATATTATGTCGTTATTGCTCGACACTGTAAGCTTGTTTTTTACCGTTTTAGAACATAGTTAAGTATCTCTATAGTGTGGAAGGAAGAAAGATAATGTTTTGTGCCGGTAATTAATTAATTGTTTTGTTATTAATAAAATTTAAATTACTATTTATGTGAAAGTGGGGCGCCTATTCTGTATTTTGTTTTTGCAATTTAGCAGTTCAATAGACATAGGGCGTACAAAATAAGCCATGTCTATACTATGACAATACTATGACAATAAACATAGGACAAACAAATAATCCATATCTATATTTATAAATAAACATAGGGCGGAGATATGTATATTATTTTTATGGACATGGGTTAATTATGGAAACCTATGTCTAATATAAAAATAGACATGGGTTATTAGAAAAACTTATGTCTATGTTTTAGATAGACATAGGTCGTACGATCTATGTCTAAGTATTTGACAATAGATGTCACTCAACTTAACATCTATTAGTGAAAACGACCCATGTATATTTGATGTTTTGTAGTAGTGGTGGTTGGGTTCAACATTATTTTTATTTCGCAAGAATTTGTTCTAGATTCTTAAAGCGATGGTGCATCTATATTTACCGCCCCTTATTCTCTCAAGAATTTAGATTCAAGTTATGAAGGAGGATCGACCTCTCCTCTCGAATTGATCTCACAAAAATAATCTACATTTGACCGGAGAAGCTAAGAAGTGTGCCTAAAAGATGTATCATGTTGTAGTCTCTTTGGTTTCATACTTTTCAAAAAGAAATGCAAATGAATTGAAAGCTACTGTAATTTTAATTATGTCTCCTTAAGAATACTCCATCTTCTCTTTCTTATATTAACTTTCATAAAAGTGGGTAGAGCTAAGTTAGTCAGGTTAATTTTATATCTGTGGTAGTGTTATAATGCTTGCCTAAGTGCGTTGTTGATTCTCTTGTCTTTAACTTCAAAAATTGTACTACCTCCATCCCACTAAGATTGTCCTGTTTCATTAAAATACTCCTCACATATAATAGGAAAATGGGACAATCTTTTAGGGACGGAGGGAGTATGCATTATATGTCAATGTACTCTTACAACAGGAACTCAAGTTGTCGAAGAATAGCCTGACTGAGGATGAAAGACAAGATGCAATGGGCTTTTTTAATGTGGTAAAGAGGCACAATGAATCTAGTGTGGATTCCGGACTTAATGATAGTAGCACAGCTGATAGCTTGATACGAGTGTCGGGCATGATCATTACAATGTCCCATATTGTTAAGAGTTCAGGTCTTATCTTACTAAGGCTTTAGAGCTGCTACACAAGGTGGGGGACTTGGCTAGCTATGGATTTTTGACAATCAAAAGGATTAGTGTTCAGCCGATATATAAGAATAGAGTGATAAGAAAAGAATAATTTTGTAAGTTGATGATGAATATTTAATAAAAGTGTTTTTGATTAATTGTAATTAATAAGAAATATCTATTTTATTATTGATTTGTATTTTTTTTTTAAATTTTATAAACATCTTAAGAGACCGGTCGTCTTCTAAAATCGATCTCTTAAAACTACTCAAAGAGAACAGATTCCTTACAAAACTGGTCTCTTAAAACTATTCAAAGAGATCGGTTACAACCAATCACCAGTCTTTTAAGTATAGAACAAAGAGACCAGTTTTTGGTAATATCTAGTCTTTTAATTTCACCAAAGAGATCACCTTTCTTAACCGGTCTCTTAGGCTAAGACACCTGTGATATGGAGACCAGTTGTAGTCTGGTTTCTTAGGCCATTTTCAACCGGTCTCTTAAGGCTTTTTTGTAGTAGTGTGAGATGAAAAAGAACCGTACTGACCTACAAAACTAGCATGATACCCAACATTTGCCTATTGTTCGGCTATATGAAAGTCTCTGACCTGCATGTATATATAGAATCTGTTTAACATGGAATAGTACTTAGACTAGTACTCAACAATACTTGTTGATTCTCTTACCGTGAAATAGAGGAATGAGAAGAGTGAAGATTAATGCAAAGTTATAGCAGCAACAGTTCTGCGGTATTAATTCGTCAAAATCCTGCAACACGTTATTAAAGTATGAGGAGACCTTAAACCAAAGCAAATGTCTACTGTTCATTACATAATGGAAACACAAGAAACAAATCGCATTTACGGCGTACCTGAGGATACCTTAAACCACAAAAAACTGATAGCTGCATCAGGAACAATTACGCGTGAAAACAGAAAATTTACGACAGTATTAGTCGACTATCAAAAGAATAGTTCACGAGTAATTGGCTAAACTAAGAGTAAGACATTATTATAAGGTTTTGGGTACTCATCTTCACCGAGTACATTTAGCAAATCAACCCGAACGAAACTAAACCTCGTTATATCACCCGATACCCTTGTCATATAATATAGAGTGCCATATATATATATATATATATATATATATATATATATCACTCGCCTGCTGCTGCTTGTTATTCAGCATACCGTTAACCTGAAAATACAAAGCTTGGTTATAATCATAGAATAATAAGAAAACGAAGAAGGAAAAGGTCGAGAAATGAAGAGATTAAAAAAAAAATATACAAAGTCACACGATGACAACGGTTTTCTTCCACAAATAAGCATAAAAAAGTTGAACTAACCACGTCTAGAGTGAAAGTAAAACCCTGGAGCTAAACGATAAAACACAAGTTAGTTTGAGACGGTCTAATATCGATGGTTACAAATTCTAATTTCTTTTTTCATTTGCCTCGCACTAAGTTAGTTTGAGACTGTCTCTCATGAGACTTCCAACAACACTCTCGACACCACAATCTTTATATGTTGTCTATGAGACCAAAAACATCGAGATTTACCAAAACTCAAAAGCTCTAAAACTAAAAGGACAGAAGACTGCTCTTTATTTCCATATTTTCCAACAAAGAAAGCTCAAATACACTTCATAATACCCAAACTACGACCATAAAACTTCCCTTTCTCTATGGTCATCGTCCACATTTTTACATCAATTGATACTCTATATTGTAACAAAAACGACCAAAAATACAAACGAAAGCACATGTATGTAAGATTCATAAAAATTTAATATTTAGCAGTAATGCGAACACATAATCATGTTAAAGCCATTTCAAACAATAACATTGTCGAGGGCGACAGGCTCCCGTAAACAGTAAGGTAAGGTAACTGATATTTACAGTCCTAGAGTTAGCACAAAGATGCTCATTTTTGACAGCCACAACACATAATAGCATAAGAAAATTTTCACTCCTTTGTAGCACACAACACAAATAGGAATGAGAGATAAAAACTTTAGAACTATACTCTCCGTCTTTCTGAATAGTTTTCACTTGCGAACTATTCTTTTGATAGTCGAATAATACTGTCGTAATAATACCTGAAAATTGTGCATCAGGATATCTTCAGATAAGAATTTAAGCTACAACCATCATCATCATCAACAACAACACCAACACAAACCAATCCAACATAATCACTGAGTAAATAAGAAGAACTCAAAAAAATTACATCATGATCAAATATGGAGATCAGATCGACAGAGGAGATAAGAGAGTGACAAATGCGCGCTTTCTTCTTCTTATTCGTCGACTTCGCATTTGAAGCTTTCGGCTTAGAATTCGATTATTTCGAAATTGAACTGCAACGGTTCGAGTTAGAATTTGAGCATAACGAGCGATTCACCTTGATATCGCTCTTTTCTAAGCATTGTCATTGTCATTAGTGGCTGATTTGCTTCATCTCTTCATTTCCTCTGATCCTAATCAAAGTTGACAACAATAATTTAACACATAATTCAGGAACCAATCGATTCACACATAATTCACACATATACTAAGCTCTGTAATAAACAATTTCACAATTTGACAAAGAATTCATAATCATTCAACAATTTAACAAAAACGCAATAGATAGGATACAAAGAATTCATCAACATTCAGGTTTGAGAAATTAGGGTTCTTCGTCCCAATCATTTGAGAAATTAGGGTTCAACATTTAGGTTGGACGATAAATTGAAAGTAGTACCTGGAGACAAGCGAACTGCAAAAAATAAACCGGTAGTCAATCTACGGTCTGAGTTCGGAGATTCGTTGGAGGAAGAAATGATTGGGGAGTTGGTGGAAATAGGAGTGCAAGCAGCGAAAATAGGGAGGAGAGCGATGGATGAAGAGCGAGCAGCAAAAATTGGTTCTGAGGTTGGTTTTCGTCGATTGAAAATTAGGGTTCTGGGTGTGGGTTTTCGTCGGGGAAGGACGAGGGAAAGGTAGAGAGGGAAGGGGATGCTGTAGGTTTGAAAATGGGGAGTTAATTTAAGTCTTTCCTTTTTTAATTAAATTAAAGAGTAAATTAAAAAAACTCCCTTTTAAGATACTAATTTTAAATTTACTCCCTTTTGAAATTTTTCTTAAAAATAACTATCAAAATCTATCGAAAGTTCAAAAATTGCTCCAAAATAAAATTTTGGACGAAAATGGGCCCTAACTTTTTTATGCCATATTGCTTCACCTCACCCTCTAGCCAAGGGCATTTTCGTCCTAAAAATAAATTTGGGAGCAATTTTTGAACTTTCGATAGATTTTGGGAGTTATTTTTAACAAAAATTTCAAAAGGGAGTAAATTTTAAAATTGGTATTTTAAAAGGGAGTAATTTTTAATTTACTCTAAATTAAAATAGAAACTGTAGAGAGGCGTCAATTGACGCAGCACCAAGTTTTATTTTTTAAATATGGAGAGGCGTGAATAGGACACGACGCCTCTTATTATTTTTTTCCACCATTTATCTCTAAAAGTGACTCACCTAATATTTTTTCTTCAAAAAAAAGATAAATTATTAGCAGCTATTTACCGAAAACGCCTCAAATGAGTAGACGCAATTTGACCTTTTTCTACTAGTGGCGACACGGGTTCGCGATGTTATATGTGGTTTTCCTATAGAACGGATCAAATAATTACTCGGAAAAATTAACAACTAACATGATGGCAGCCTTAGTCGTGTCGTTACGGTCACATAGACACTAATTAGAGTTAATTCCGACACCGGGACCCCGAGTCGGCCCCTAAACTCAAACCGAGTCAACACCGTGTCAAGCGAGCCTCGGGATGAACACCCGAGGCCCACTAAACCCACGACGCTAGGTCAAGCCATGGGAAGCCTTAACACCCAAGAATCATATCATACACCCGCCTCACAGTTTTATTTGGAAATTATCAAAACCGTATCCTCAAAATCCCAACCGCCCCACCCTACGCGCCTGGGTCTCACCACGCCTTAGCCCAGGCGCCTGAGTGTTGGTGCGCCCCAGCTCACGCGTCCATATGGGCAACGAGGGCCGAAAACACCTATAAATACCCCCCTCCGCCTCATTCATTCGACACAATTCACTCTTCTCTTCTCCCTCTAAACTCTCGCTAAGGGCTCGCACTCCGACACTCGAGGCAAACGATCCTCACCTTCGAGCACTCCACTCGATACCGAGGTGCCTGTGATCGACTAGCTCAAAACTAATAACGAAGTTCTGCCGGACTAGCCGCAGAACTAGTCTTTAGAAAAACGAAGCTCTGTCGGAGTCGTCGCGGGAAGGTCAAACGGTAACGGGGTTCTGTCGGAGTCACTGGTCAAGCTAGGAGGATCCGCCTGTTGATCGAGTCGTCACTATCTTGCCATCTAAACAAAACTTTCCATATTTGTACTTTCTATTATTATGCACTACGACAACACTAGATGTGGGCGCTAGGCCCACAAGCATCTACTAAAATACGTAACGTCCCAACTTCAACCACAAATACTAAAACCCACTAAAATAGACCCGAGTAATTCTGAGATCCGTTCTCAAAACTATCTATGCATCGAGTCCCGTTTAGTGTATACTCCGAGGGTGCAACTCTTCACAATGTGATTTACTTACATTCGCATTTACAGTTTTTCGTATGATTTATCGCTTTTATGACCTTATAATCGCATGCTAAATCACCTAACACGGAATTCAAAACGTAAAATAACTTAAAACTAAACAAAGTGATGGTCGGGTTCTGTATTAGTCCGGGTGCTCACCTTATTAGGTTCGATGCACCTCAATTAATGTCGAACCGACGCATCTTAAGCAGAATACCAGGTAAGGTATACAACAAGAATGACTAATATCCGTATTATCGCGTTAAATCTGATTTGCTAATACGTATAATACATAGTACTCTCTACTCTCCAACGTGCATCTTTTCATGGCCTGCTTGTCACGTGAAATCGCATGCAAAGAATGTAAACACAACTATTTTTCACGATAAAACTTATTTGTCCTTAAAACAACCGACATAGTAAAAGACATAGGGTTAAAACAACGGATGTTACAGTACTTCCACCACAAAAAAAGAACTAGGAAATCAGCCCCACCGATTGATTAGTAGAGGCCGCTATAGTGCGGGCGGGATTGGGTGTTGACATATATCGGATGTTGGTTTCCCAATACGTACCCTCACCCCTTACTCAGAATTGACGGTTTTCGGATGTCCGAAACCATTGGCAATGAGAGTCATTCCAGACATGGAGTGCTTAAGGGTACAAGCCTTTATCTTTAGGTCCCGTGCCACTCAACTTTAAGCCGGTAAGGGATCAAAGTTGACTTGAACGGTTTCCGAGTCCCCATAATTGACTCGGTGGCGACTTCACAAATAGGCAACGAATTCAGTTCACTAAAAAGGTCGCCTTACCAAATGAATCGGCCTTTAAACATTTACAACCACGTCTCGATCAATTCCCAAACGAAAACACGGGTGCCCGCACCTGTCTAGTACAAGTCCGGATCGTCATCCAAATCGAGGTCCGACACTTCGTCCCGTATGCGAGATCGGACCGGCCCCCGGTAGGGAGGGGGCCGCGTGGGTGGCCGCTGCCACACGATCAAAACCGGGTCGGTCCCGCGCGGGCACGCACGGGGCACCGGGCGGTGCGGACGGACGTCCACAGTTTGGCGACTCCGCTGGGGATTTGGAAACAAGTTTCCAGCGATTGTGTAACTTGAACGAGGTCGGTGAAGCTCATATCTTAGTTCCTAGTTGTGGTCACTACAGGTTTTGGCCCTAAAAAGCCCACCCTAACCGATATCAGGACCAATCGACCTCTTCGCGGTAAGATCTTTAGGGACACGCGGAGAGATCCTCGATTGACGCTCCGGCCGCCTAACGCGTAACCCGCGGGATTAATAAGCGGGTAGTTCCGAACGGATGGTATGACACTCATCTTCCTAGGTCATTGTCAATATCTAAGTAAAGACTATTCATGGGCGGTAGCCTACCCTAACCTACCCGTCTCTGCATCCTGCATGAGTGTACGCATTCCTAGTTACGTGTAGCGTGTTTGAACAATACAACCCAAATAAAACACTAAAAATTTGGATTCAACCACGCCAACATATTCAACCGCACCCAATTCCACTTTTTTTTAAAACACCTCATATTTTCAAAACGACCGTTTAAACATCAATACTTCGACCAAATCGTGGTTTCTAAAAAAGGAAAACGTTTTTATATGCCGTTACCATGGCAAAATTTACTCGCACTGATTTAAAAAAAAAAGAGCTTTTAGTGCCATCACCTTGGCCAAATTAAAACCTATTAACAACAATGATTACCGTTAACACAACCGAAATCCCAATTAATGGGGTTAAGGCCACCACGCGGTCACATTTTATTTAAAAAAAAACTTTTTACACACATACTGTTAACACAAACGAAACTCCCAATTAATGGGGTTAAGGCCACCACGCGGTCACATTTTATTTCAAAAAAAATGTTTTTTACACGCATACCATTAGCACAACCGAAGCTTCAATTAATGGGGTTAAGGCCACCACGCGGTCACTTTTTATTTCAAAAAAAACTTTTTACACGCATACCGTTAGCACAACCGAAGCTTCAATTAATGAAGTTAAGAAACTCAAAAAGCGGTTACACCTTCAAAACACTTTTTTTTACAATGCACACCCCCACCGTCTAATGCTAATTAGTACAACCGACGAACGTGGGTCACTAATTTTAAGAGTTCTTTTTCAAAAAGCAAAAAATTATAAGCAACACTATTCACCACCTAAGTCCCTCACAAAGGATTTAGTCGCACCTTTAAAGAAGCTGTCATCAGACTCCACGCTCCATCACGAGCATCACGCGCCCCGCGAGTATCGAGCTAACTAATTAATAGTAGTTTCGATAGAAGCATCACAGAATTATTTTCAAAAAAAAAAAATCGTTTCCCCTAAAAGAAATGCGCTCCTTTAAAAAAAACATATTTACATTTCGTCATCATTTCCGATGCACACACATAGCAACGCACCTAAACGCCACAGACAATATCGTCATGCAACCACTATTTTCACAAACCATCCTTTTCAAAATTTGCAAAACTGGTCGTTTTCGAAAAAAGCATACATCCAAATTCTTTGATCCTGAGCCGGGATCGTGATCAACCTCTTACGTTGTACAACCGTGTGTTTAACTGTTTATGTTAGCTACTAGGATCATCTCTACTCGAGATTTTACGTTTTGGGTCGTCTCACCTCGAGAAGTCCTCTTTAAACCTCACCACTGAGGCTTGCGTCAGATCGTCTCGTTACATAGACAGAAAACTCCGTAGGTATTTCGCCAGATACACTAAGAGTCTGAAGCACCTGAATCCCTAAACTAATGACCACACAGATTGGTCAAGGGTCTCAGTTCCGTTTCGCTCAATCATGAGCATTCCTTCGAGTCCCTAAAACGTCTGATCGATCCGGTCTCACCTTTGACCCCTACTTTGAAAATTTAGAAATGTCTTCCAACGGCAATACCGAACCACTCAGCGCAATGCTAGGCCTCGTTAAGGAACTCCAGAATAACCTAGCCCAAATAAACGACGCCCATAATAACATCCTACTCCAGCTCGGCAGGCTGGAGGACACTGTCAACGGGACACGAAACATCCCCCGGGAGGCACCGGAAGAAAGATCTTTCATCCCTAAAGAAAAGATGAGGCTAGGGCCAGTTAGGTTTGTCCCAGCCCTCGGAGGGCGTCCCTTAAAAAGCCTCACTGACCTGGGCATGACCTATGCCGACGCCCTTAGGATTGCCAATGAGGACTGACAATTATCCCAGCTCGTCCCTACTCCGGATCCACCCCTTGAGGCCCGAGGGGCAGATTGGGACCCCAGTGCCTATTATCTGTATCATCAAGGCAGGGGCCACGATATGGAGGATTGTGATCGCCTCAAGCACGACATCCAGGACCTGGTGGATGCCGGAACCTTCCCTCTAACAAAGAAACAAGCACCACATCCCGCTGGGGGTGACGGCAAAACAACCGCGTCGGTGGTAGTAAAGACCAGCGACACCATCAGGGTGCTATTCCCTGGGGGAAGCCTCGATGCTTTGGGGCATGACCAGTCTTAATCAAAGTCTAGTTCATCTTAGGGCCTAGACTAGAATAGTAATAAGTGTTTTATTCCATTGAGTCAAGGGAGGTGCGAGGGAACATGTTCTCCACCTTCCCCCGAACAAAATCACGGGCATCTAGCCCGACTACTATTATCAATAAAACAATCGTCTTTATCTTTTTCTACAACATGCCTCGACAATCGCTGAACTTTCTTTCAACGATTTACTTTAAACGTTTAAAAACTCGACTTTATGCCAATTATCGATAACAACTGACTAAAATGCAAGGGCTACCACAGACAGCCCACTCAACTTCACCCTAAGAAGGAAATCGGGAATAACAACCTTAGACTCAAACAGCCACCGACTAAACAACAATAAACTTGGAAGCAAACAAACCGCCACCCGACCAGACTTACCAACAACGCAGCCGAATACGAAGCCTGTCTAATAAGTCTAAAGGCAGCCATATCTCTAGGAGTCAAAAACCTTAGAGTCCACGAGGATTCATCCTTAGTAGTCAACCAAGCCACGGGTAATTGGAAGGTTTATAGCAAAAGCCTAACCCCATACTAAAACTAAAGTAGAAGCAATGTCTAAGGAAACCACCGGAATTGACTTCATACACATACCTCGCAAAGAAAACCAATCCGCTGATGCGTTATCCAAACTAGCCTCACTAATAAACATGCCCGATCACCTCCTCTCCGTGCCCATCTGTGTAGAAAGAAGCGAACAACCAGCTTACATCCACAACCCCGAAACCGACGACACCACCGAAGAACCTTCGTACAAAGCAATCCTAAACTTAAAACTCACGGGCCATATCCACCCGACACTAATGCCAAAAATGAAAGAGCCCTACGAATACAAGTCACTCATTACGTCCTGATTCAAGGCCTATTATAAAAAACGAACCTCCTTAGGTGCATAAACAAAGACCAATCCGAGAGAGTCATGGAAGAGGTACACGACGTAGAGTGCGGACCCAACATGAGTGCACACCAAGTAGCCCGAAAAATAATAACACTGGGTTATTACTAGATTACCTTAGAGGCAGACTGTCGACATCACATTCGGCACTGCCATAACTGCCAAATATTCGCCAACATCCAACACCTACCTCCTTATCCTCTACACACTATAGCCATACCCTGGCCCTTCTCTACTTGGGGAATAGACATCATAGGGAAAGTACACCCATCCGGGACCGCAGACAATGCTTTATTTTAGTAGCCGTGGATTATTTCACCAAATGGGTAGAAGCCGCCTCTTACACCGTACTTACCTCAAAACAAGTAGTCAAATTCTTGCAAAACAACATCATCTGTCGTTACGGTATACCTCATGAAATTATTAGCGACCAGGGGGCTCACTTCAGGGCCGACACCCAGAAACTCCTAGACAAATACAAAAATCCAGAGACACAAATCCTCACCCTATAGACCACAAACCAACGGGGCCGTAGAAGCAGCCAACAAAACCATCATCACAATCCTTAAGAAAACGATAGACAACTACCGGGATTGGCCAAACAAGATCCCCTTCACCTTATGGGGATACCGAACATCCTATAGAAGACCCACCAGAGCCACACCATATTACCTAACCTACAGTTCCGAAGTCGTCCAACCAATAGAGCTAGAAATACCATCACTAAGAATATTAGTCGAAAGTGGTATCCCTGAGGAAGAATGGAACCAAAAACGGTACGACGAGCTAGTACTCCTAGATGAACGTAGGATACATGCCCTATCCAACGTACAAGCCTACCAACAACGCATCCAACGAGCCTTTAACAAGCGAGTAAAATCCCGAAACATACACGAGGGAAATTTAGTAATCAAGTCCATTAGAGCACCCCTTCCCGTCGACCCTAGAGGGAAATTCAAACCAAACTGGGCGGCCCCCTACCTCGTTAAGAAAATACTCTCGGGAGGCGCCGTGATCCTAACTGACCTAGATGGTCAAGAGTTCTCAACCTCGACCAATATGGATCAACTCAAAATATACTACCCACAAACACCCTAGAAACCACGTCCCGACCTCCGACTTAGGGGGAAACAAAAAAACAACAACAAAAAAAAAAAATCAAGTTCGCATCAATAAATGGAACAAACGAGTCTAAAGCAAAGTCACTCACACTTTTCTAAAGAACTACGAACATGGTTTGATTCCGTCTAAAAGCGGATACGTAGGCAACCCGTTCCCCGGGTACAACCAAACAACCAAAAAAAAAACAAAGATCAATTAATCGATCCATGTACAAACCGAGACTCCTTTTACGACCCGACCCCCGAGTGATTTAAAATGACGAAGCACAAACAACGAGCCGAGGACGGGGTGAAAACCCGAAAGGGTGCCCCGGGCAAAATGAAGAAACGAGTTGCGAGCCGTCGTCAAAAAAAAAAAAATTGACGAGCCGAGGACGGGGTGAAAACCCTAAAGGGCGCCCCAGGCAAAATGAAGAATCGAGTTGCGAGCCGTCAAAAAAACACAAAAAAAAGCAAAAGAGAAAAAAAACAAGAAAAAATATACGAAAAAAGGTGAGTCGAGGACGGAGTGAAAACCCGAAAGGGCGCTCCGGGTAAAATGAAGAATCGAGTTGCGAGCCACCACAAAAAAAAAAGAAGAATAAAAAAATAAAAATGTGCTTCTCATTAATAATAAAATTCGGTCGAGGCATCTACATCAAAAATCCGAGTCCGGATATTCCGGAAGTTAACAATGTGTCAAAACCCCACAAAAAATTAGTACTAATACGCCACATATTATCAACTAGTAATACATAATATAAATGGCTGGGCTCTACCGGTCCAACTCTTCCTCACCCTTACCGTTCGGGTGTGATCGCTTGCGTTCTTCCTCCGCGATTTTCTGAAAGCAAGCTTCTAACGCCCTATCCAAGCGTGAGTCCAGCAAATCTCACTTTCTTTGCTCTTTCACAACCTTAATATGGGTCTTGTCGGTCTTGGTCCGTTCAGATGGACTGGCTAAACTAGGATCGGTCCCGCTGTCTCTGGGTAGGCACTTGATAAAGGTCTCTCAAGTCACCTCCTCGCCTCTTAGTGGGACTGTCTTCCTAGCTTTTGAGTCAATCTGCCCCGACGAGCGTTCACAAACCCTTCGCCGGATAGGAGCGTTGTCAGTCAGTCAGACACCCTCAATAAACGGGACGCAAGAATTTTTGCTCCCAAGAAATCCTGAACTCCCTAAGCGAATTCCTCGTCCATGAGTCAGAAATAGAGACAATTTCAGCGTCCTTCGGAATAGAAAGCTGGACACCCATTTGACGTGACAATAGGCCCGGGTAAACACGAACTTGATCCCTCATGGATAGTATTAGCAAAACCCATGATGAAGACGAAAATGGAAACCCGATATGCCCGCTAGTGTTCCACCACGGAATAGACAACCTGATGACCACATCTCCTTCAGCCAAATAGGAAAGCCAACCCTTTTCCTCGAGAATTCTACCCCACAACTGCACCATTTTCTGGCCCGTGAAGCCCCTGTAATTATAATATTTGAAACACCGGGGAGGGACCACCAAACCAAGTCGTTCCTGCAGCCAAACCTGTACAAACACTATGAAACATCACAACCATAAAATAAAACCAAAAAAGGGAGGGGGAGGGGGGACAAAACACACACACACACACACACCTGTAAGATGATTCTAGAACCCTGAGAAGGTGTCCCTTGTAGCCGGACAGTAGCATCTAGACTCAGAACAAGCTCACCCAAAATAAGCAAAGAGGGTGACCGTCCATGTTCCATTACCATCACCACATCCAAAATCCGAGGATTACCCCAGCCTTCACGTGACCTCGCATCCTCAAAAAGATAAAATAACAAGCAATGACAATGTTAAAAGCACGCCTATACGCCAAGGTCGAAAGGTGACGAGAGCCAACCTGTGAGAACGTCCTAGAAAGTAACTCTAAGTTAAGGCCGTCCGTACCAAAATAACCCTTAGCCTCCTCTAGCGAAGAAAGGTCCAAAAAATGGTAAAACCGCTCCACATAAGCATCATCCCCATAAGGCACACAAGGTCGAACCGAACTCACCCGCCTATAGCATCTATCTCTTCGGGTAAAGGGCAAATTTTACCCCCGGGAAAGACAAAAGCATGGTATTTCGGATCCCAAAACCTAGAACATGCCCGCAAGAAGTTATCTTGCACCTTGACTCGACTAAGCGCGACAACCACTGATAAACCATCATTTGAACTAACCTCGGGGTCACATTTCTTAAATGAACTAACCCACTCGGCAAGGATTTTCCCAAAACCCGACATAACGCTAAATATAGACGTGCTAGACCCTATGGATACCCCAGTATGTCTAAAACAAACACCCACAACCCGTATATATAGCCCTAAACCCACAAGAATTAGGAAACAACGAAAATTTCCATAACCCGAGGCCCCGACCGCAACGGCCCACGCGCCCGAATTTCCGGCCGCCCAAGCCCAGGCGGTTCGGAGGCCAGTTGCCAAAGCCCAAGCGCCTGTAGTTATGCAGGCGACATCCCGAGCAACCTAAGGATAGAAATTCAAACCTCCATTATCTCCGTAGCTATCATCCTCAACCCCGGACATCGGGAACGACCTCCCGAAGTCGCTAAAACCCGTCCGGAAAAGTGAAATACCCGCGCAAGAGCTGCGAGAACGTGGATCTACCCGTCGGACGAATAAGACTTAGACGTTTTTTTGAATTTTTTTTAGGGGGATAAGCTACCCCACCTAGGCGTCTCATAGCCTTTTAACGATTACCGTCGAATCACGTCTGTAGCCTAACAAGGCAATATTATGAGTATATAAAAAGTGGTGTAACGTTTTTTCAAAAAGTGCTCAGATTTTTAAATTCCGATTTCATACTAAAGCTCATCTCCTAATATATGCGGTCAAAACGCGTTAATGTTTTACTTTAACATTTTACGTCTCGTCTATCTCAAGTCAAAACATTTTAATCGACTCAAAACATTTTATTCGACATAGTATCCGATCCGATTTCCGGCTCAAGCTAACGAATTTCAAAACCCCCGAAAGAAACCATTTTCGTACTCTCAAGCAACGCTAACGCGCCATAAACCGAGTCACATCGCAAAACGAATGAACGCAAAAGTGATTACTTGTCAATCCATGTAAACAATTCGCCAAACGAAAACGCAAGACTAATCCAACCAATTCAAATACTAAAAATCTAAAATAAATATACCAAATATACAAGTCCTTATACAAATCGAGGCTAGGAAGGACCCCTAGAAGCCGCGCCGACGGCAATTACGATCTCACAAAGCTGGTCGTCTAACCCTAGGTCCTCCAGATCTATAAGAGGAGACTCACTACCGTCCATCCCAGACAACATATCTAGGGTAGCTGTTTCGGGAACCCCTCCAACATCCTCCGTAGCACCCGCAGCCTCAGCCTCCCTTTCGATCTGATGCCTAGCCTCACCCTGTGCTGAGGTCTCACCCCGGAACCGAGCTAGCTGCTCCTTTAGGAAGGCGATCTCATCAGCTCGAGATTGCAGGATCCGTTGTGCCTCAACCTCTCTCGCTTTGAACTCGGTCACCCGAGTCTCCAACTGCCCCACCATATTCGGAACATCCTACAAATACACTTAAGCATTAGGAAAGTACACGAAACAACCGAGAAAGCCACCTTAGTCGCGTAAACTCACCGATCGAGGCCCCAAAGCGTCACGGGAGACCCTCGAGGCATAGGCCCAGAAGCGGTTGGCAGCCTGCCACAACCGCTGATGGCAAGCCGAGGAAACCTGAGAGTGCAACCATAGAAGTTAGGCAAACCGACCCTAATTTTTAGAACCCAAACGAAAAACACAAAAAAAAAAAACTCACCCGGTACACCCGGTTACGCCACTCAATCCCGGCATCCGTCTCCTCAGCAGAACACGGGGGGAGGGGCTCTCAGTAAAGGGTATCCCAGCCGCATCCACCCTAAGTAATGTCAGGGGAAAATCTGGGAGCTGAATTTCATCAGCCGGATGGGCCAGCTGAAAGACAACAGATTGATCGGTCAGAGGACAAATAAACAATAAACCGCAAAACAAATCTTAGAATCAAAATTAGAACCTTACCACGAGGCGGTACCAAGCTAACCGCCAGGTGACGTGAGATAGGTAGGAGGCACCTGGCACCAAGAGTGTGTCGCCTCCCTCTCCGTTCCTATCCTCGAGGACCTCTGCGGCGGTCGGTGATCTGAGCATGGTCCGGGGAGGATCAACTGGTACCCTAAAGTCGTCGTACAAACACTGACGCACCAGCCGCTCGCCTAGATACAAGACTGGGCGAAACAACGCAGGAAGGAGCATCCTCCTATAACTCCGAGGCCTTAGCTTCGCGGCCACATACTCCGGCACGCCCTCGTAATCAGCCCGAGGGCGGGCCACAAACTACACAAACAAAATCAATACCCTCGTAAATCCCGAACCTTGGGGGCTATCGAGCAAAACAAGCCATAAAAAGAAAAGAAGGAAACTTACATCTTCAATGCGTAGCTTGTTCACTAACGCATTCTCCGACGGGTAATGGCTGATTGTGCTCTTAGGCTGAGCAAGCCTCCACTCGTTCCCCGCTCGAAATCTCTTTGGGTGCACCCGCACCGTCTTAGGCGCCAAACACGGGAAGTAGGAGTAGATCCAAGCCTGAAAAATCCCAAAATAACCTTAGCGAAATCAAGCTGAAACTAAATAAAACCTCAAATACAAGAGTGAGAACAATAACTAACCTCCAATATAAGGCCCGGACCCACAATGGGCACAGCCGAGGCCGACTCTATCGCCGGCGGCCTTACCATGACTTGCAGGCAGCGAGTCATCTCTGCAAAAGTCGCAGTCACCCAGTCGTAGCGTCCTAGCTGGGTCAGCTCAGCCAGGAAGGGCAAAATCCTAGTGCTGAACCTCTAGCCCTTGTCCGAGAAGTGGGTCGACCCTAGGAAGTACCACATCCCCAACCGGGCATCCTGCTCCGGCGTATTCGGCTCCAGACCCTCCAACACCGCAACTCGCTCAAAGTGGTTGGTGATATAAGAACTCACTATAGCGTGAGGCGCACTATATGCCTCACGCGGTAAACAGTCCCCGATAAGGCCCCGCACCTCATCGCTATCAAGACTAGGGCCCTCGGCGGCCCACCTAATCCTATCCGGGCCCCAGGGCAGACCGTTAATCATCCCGAAATCCTCTAGGGTCATTCCGACCTCCTCAAAAGCCATGTGGAAAGTCAAAGTAGTGTCGTGAAAGCGATCTATCATCGCCCTAATCACCATAAGGTTGCACTTGGTCTTGCAACCCACCAACCTAACCCACTGTCCAACCACGGGACCCAGAGCCATCCTCTCGATAATCCCCTTTACTGTGGGGGTCAACTTCTGAAAATAGATATCGAGACACGTAGTAAAGCCCGAAAAAGTCCTCATCGAACCTGGGAGCTGCAAACCGAAACAATGCAAGGATAAACAAAACAAACCCAACCTAACCCGAGCCAAAAATATAATAGCAATAATAAATCTGAGGCACAAACCAATAAGCACTAATAGAACACTCACCAGGCCCCGTACGATGCGGTTAGAAATGTGAAGGTCAAGGTGAAACGTCAGCTGATGACCGTCCCAGTCCCGGGCCCATTCAGGATCCTCAAAGACAGTCTCCTCATCCTCCGGTACAGGAACCAAAACGTGAACCCTCCTAGCAACCGTTTCTGGAAGCTTACGCTTCTTCACTTTGTTAAATTCAGCCTCGTTAATAGTCTCGGGATCGCGACGCTGGGACGAGATGCTCCTTTGTCTCCTCCGAATCCCTCGCGGAGTCTGCGAGCTGGCCCTGGCGGCCTCCACATTAACACTAGCCCTAGCACTAGCACCAACCGAGGAGGTTCCCTCGGGACGCTCGGTATCATCTCTAGCTGTAAACAAAAACAAAAAAAAAGAAAATACAACCCTAGTCAGGTTAAATCAGCTTAAACATGTCAAAATAAGATCAAAATTTTGGATAAGAATATCAAAATTACAAGAAAGCCTCTAGCAGCATTTTCGATCCCGGTCACAATGGAAGTGGTTTCAGGAAAATCCGGCATCGTTACGACAACTTTTGGTCCATCTTAAGACACACAAAACCGGTTAACGAGTAATTCCAATGACGAAGCACAAATGACGAGCCGAGGACGGAGTGAAAACCTGAAAGGGCGCTCCGGGCAAAATGAAGAATCGAGTTGCGAGCCGTCGTAAAAAAAATAGTGTTGAGCCGAGTACGAAGTGAAAACCTGAAAGAGGGCTCCGGACAAAATGAAGAATCGAGTTGCAAGCCGTAAAAAAAAGAATAAAATTAAGAATAAAAGGTGAGCCGAGGACGGAGTGAAAACCCGAAAGGGCGCTCCGGGAAAAATAAAGAATCGAGTCGCAAGCCACCACAAAAAAAATGTAAAATAAATGTGCTTCTCATTAACAATAAAATTTGGTTAAGCGAGCCTTTGTCGGGGCCCTTTTACATCAAGCACACAAGAACCAACTATCTCGAAAAATGACGGCACGTCAAAACACTACAAAAAAAACTAGTACTAATACGCCACATAATATCAACTAATAGAACATAATACGAAACGGTTGGGCTCTACCGGTCCAACTTCCTGCTTCCATCGCCATCTGGGCAAGCTTGTTCGGGTCTTTCACCATTGACCCCTCATAATACAAGCTTTTACCGCCCTAGCCAAAGGCGAGCTCAGCCAACCATGTTTCTTCTCATCACTAGCACCTTCAATATGAGTCTATTAGTCTTGGCCCGTATAGATGAACTGACGGTACTAGGATCGCTAACGCTGTCTTTGGTCAGGCGCTTAGTCACATTTCCTCGAGTTGCCTCCATATCCTCTAGTGCTGCTGTCTTCCTAACTTTCGAATTGCCCTGTCCTGACGGGTGTTCATAAACCCCCCGTCGGATGGAAGTAATGTCGGTCGGGCGAACACTCTCCATGACAACATGACATGAAAATTTCTGTTCCCAAGACACCCTAAACTCCCTGAACGAATTCTCCGTCCACAAGTCGAACTTAAGAACGCCCTTAGTAAAATCTGAGGTGGTAGGCCTTAAACCCATTTGATTCGACAATTTGCTCGGATAAATATAAACCAAATCCCTCAAAGATAATATTAGCATAGCCTGGGTCGATGATGAGAAGGAAAACCAGGTACGCCCATTGATGTTCCAGCACGGGATAGTTCACCTGATGACCAATCGCCCTTTAGCCAAGTAGGAAAGTCACCCCTCTTTGGTGTGACCCTCACTCCATGCCCGCACCATCTTCCGACCCGTGAAACCCCTATAGTTATAACCTTTGACGCCCCGGGGAATGTCGACCAAACCAAGCCGCTCCTGTAGCCAAACTTGCACAAACCACAACAAAACGTCACGCCTTCAAAATAAAGCAACCACAAAAAAACAAGAAAAAAAACAATCACAAAGCAACAAAGAAACATGACATCCTAAGCACCTGCAAAATGATTCTAGAACCCGATGCAGCCGGGCACGAGTGTCAAGACCTAGAATGAGCTCACCCAAAATAAGCAATGAGGGTGATTGTCCATGTTCCATCCCTATAACGACATACAAAACCCGAGGATTACCCCAACCCTCACGCGCTGACGCATCCTCGAAGAGATAGTAACAAGCCACCGCAATGTTAAAAGCCCTCTTGCATGCTAGAGTTGAAATATCGTAAGAATCAGCCTGTGAGAATGTCCTAAAAAGCAACTCTAGATCAATGCCATATTTCTCAAAGAAAACCATAGCCTCCTCTGACGAAGAAAGATCCAAAAAATGACAAAAACGTTCCACAAAAGCATCATCTCTGACGAGAGGTGTTTGTCGTCTATCCCACCGATCAAATAATAACCAACGAAGGCAATAAATGGCAAACATCGAAAATAGAAAACTCGTAAATAAATTACAAATTACACGGGCGGAATACAACCCGGAATTCACAATACAACGAGCAATAAAATAGAATAATCGAATAGGAAATGGTAAACGTTATCTAGAAACGGACCCATATATAATAAATATAAACTAGACCGTAAGTTTTGCAAACTGACGAACTCCGATTAAATACACATTATATTGTGTATTAAACGGAGGACGGAGATATGGAACCTAGACGTGGTGCTAGCCCGATCCCGAATCTCGATGCCTTGTCCCGACTTATCACATCGAGGAATAGAGTCTAAATTAATCATGTGTCGGATACGACTAAAGAGTCGTCGACACAAGATTAATAGTGCGAGACCGTCGATCAAAGTCGTTTTAAGTGATATGATATGCATGAGTTTTGAAAAATAGGATCACGTGATTGACTTTACACGTGTCGACTAAAAGTCGTAAAAAAATGACGAGGCTCAAATGATGATCAAAGCGCTCGGTTTATTTTGAACAAAGGGATCCACTCGATCGAGTCATGGCAAGGCGATCGAGTGAACCCTTAGAGGAGCTACTGCCCGATTTTTGGGGTGCTACTCAATCGAGTGGCCTTGTGCACTCGATCGAGTACCCTCTGTACGGGTGTTTAATTGGTGTTTTAAAACGACCCATTCTATAGCTTTTATGTTTTTGAATCAAGGTGCAATTACGCTAAATATAAATATTGTCCAATTTATATTAGTTTAAATCTCGATGGCTCGTCATACTCGACATTCGGTTATAGAACCGACATCTAGTATTTAGAGCGAATTTGCAAAATCGAGTTTGATCGGGCTAGAACAAATATCGATTCCCTCCGCGTCATAATGTCGTAATCAATCCTTTCGGATCGTGTGACAATTAATTCGGCGTCAATGGGTTTCGTCCTAATCCGATTTGTCGATGATTCTTTAGAATAATATTTTGAAAGAAATGTGGTCGGACATATTTAACGACGAATCTCCACGATCTATTATGCCCTTAAGTGTTTAGGGCGGCGCACCTCGAAGGGCGCCACCTCCAATACGACTTGTAAAGGGATTAAATAGACTTTAGGCGGAATTCGTAATTAAACATATTCGACCAAAAAATTTGTCCGTCGTTGCAAACTTAAGTCCTCGGCATTTTAATATCGTAATTTGGCCTTAAGGCCTACGATCATTAATTTAGCCTCAACGGACGTTGCTCGGATCGTTTTGAAAATAGTTTTTTTTATGATAAATATACGCGGTATTAATATTATAACAAAATGTAAATGAGCGATAATTAAATGTTAGAGGTTAGAATACGATAAGTAAATGTTAGATGTTAGTTGACATAAAATAAAATGTTAGTAGCAAAATTAAAATGTTAGTAACGAAAATGAAATGTTAGTGTTAGTAGTTAGTAGTTAGTAATAATAATAATAATAATAATAATAATAACAATAATAATAATAATAATAATAATAATAATAATAATACATATATTTATATAATCGAAAAGAAAAGAGTAAGGAAAAAGAGATGATGGGATTTAATGACACCCTCAACCTACATGCTTAAACGATCTCGGAAACGGACTCGTAGTGGCGGCGTGAGCGCGGGAGTGTCGAGATATGTAAGTAGAGTTATGGTGTATGTTTTTGACGAGTTTTGATCTCGGGAATTTGAATGTATGTGTGTGTATGTGTATGAGTGCCTAGAATTCAAGGGTGATGAATGTTTGAAGGTTGAAGATGTAGTGTAAAATGTGACTGATTTTGGGTTGCCAAAATGTTGCAAGTGTAAGGTGATTAGGGTTGGAAAAGGTTATGTAAAAAAGTTGTAGTGTCAAAAAAGTTGTGTTTGTGATGGGTGATGATGAGGTATTTATAGGACAAATACCCCGGTTTAGGGTCACTCGATCGAGTGGCGCAGGTGCACTCGACCGAGTGCCCGGTCTGGGTCTGGAACGGCCGGTTTATGGCCTTACTCGACCGAGTGGATGTGAGTCACTCGATCGAGTGGGTGTGAATGGAGGGAGTGTAAATAGAGCATGATTTGTTGCCTATTTTTGAATGAGATTTGGTTGATTTGGTTGTTGAGACTTGATTCATTTTGTGTATTTGGACATAATGTGAGGCTGGTTCGTCTCGGGATTCGACTTTGACCGGGTTTTGACTCGGTCGCTAAAAGACGGTTTTATTTCTGGTGACGGTTTTGGCCCAAATTAGTCTCATTTTATTGGAAACGACCCACTGGGCCTGGATTTGAGGTTGGTTTTGAGAGATTTGCACTCCGCTAAATGCCCACGTCGGATACTATTGATTTCGAGTCCGTATTCGAGCGTATTAAGTCACGGTTACGTCCGATCATCATCAGGTGTTTTGTCGGGAACTGCTATAGACACTAGCAGGCAAAATGCGGGTGTCTACACTAACTAACTAACTAAGACAAATTAAACTACTAGCCGAGAGGGTATTAGTGCACCCTACGCCCTTTCAACTCACGCGAGAACATTTAGAGGACAAGTGCTCTCCGCAAGGCAAGTGAGGTTTTGCGACAAAACTGTGGATACAACCGAACACGAAAACACACAAACAAGCAAACAAACTAACAAACAATCGGTTGCATCCAAGAAGAAACAAATACCACTTCCCTCGACAAAGCGGTGAAAGAAGCACCGGTTAAGGACTCAAGGCAAGTGACAACGTTCCCAAGCTAATAACACAAATCGATATGGACAAAACCCTAATAGTATGACAACAAAGCAATAACAACGTTGGTAACTTACCTAGGTCCTCCTAACCTTCTAAGAACGTACTACGGGACGGTAGGCGGGATGGAAAAAGGATGAACCACAGAGTTAGTCGACACTGTAGGTAAAGTGAAATCCCGCCCCCTTTAGCGATAAGCCAAGAGGGTTGTCCCATGCTCAAAAATAGCCTAACTAGTCCAAGTAAAAAGGTGGATAATGGTTGCAAAGTGAGGGAATACCGACCATTACCGCTATCATCCTTCCTATGGACTCGGTCCTTTGGTAGGCTCTTCACGATAACAATCGGTAAAAGGCTTATTTTTGAGGGGGTGATAATTTTTTTGTGAAATGATTTTCTTTGGCATTTTTCTTTTGTATTTTGCTTTTGAGTTGCTATGCCATTTCTTTTTCTTCTTTTGTATTTTGTTTTTGATTTGTTGTGCCTTTTCTTTTTCTTCTTTCTTTTTCTTTCTATTTTTGACTTGGTTTGCCTTTTGGATAAATCTTGTATTGTAGGCATTTGTCACAACCAAGTGTAGAAACCTTGATATTTTGCAACTTATTTGTGGAAATGTGTAGAAGGTAGGGAAATGGGTGAGTTGGGCGCGCGCTTTCCCTTCAAACCCACAAAAAGGGGGGAACTTGGACTAATCAATCAATTTCGAAGATGGTCACCTAAGAGATGGGACTCGGAAACCAAGGCCTTTTCACTACATGGGTGGTCAAAGTGGTCAAAATGCAAATCCCGCAGTAAATCCCTAGTAGACTAGGTGGACTCAAGGTAAGAAACCAACGAAATTATTGATTTAAAGTCATTCTACTAGACTAAAGTCCAAGACTCGATTCATATCACTAGAATGGGAAAGTAAACACTTGAACACTAGCCTTAAAACTGGGTTTTCGAAAACCTTTTGTACACTAGACTCACAAAATATACAAGACAAAACAAAGACAAAAGAAAATGAGACAAACAAAACAAATCAAAACAAAATAAAACGAACACACACAAAAAGCATGAACAAACACCACCCTGAAGCATCCAAGCAAGCAACCACATCAACCACAAACTCGAAAAAGCTCCACCCGAGCATACACCATCACAAAACATCCTCCAAACTCCACAAAAAGGAAAAAGTAGAAAGAGATAGAAGGATAATACCGGATGTCAAGAGCTTTCCGAAACTTATCGACGATCACGCAACCTGCAAGGAAATTGGGGGAGCAAAACACACAACACAACAAATATACGACACAAAGACACAAAAGAAAAAGACACAAAAGAAAATCTTTTTGGTTTTTATGAAATTTTTCAAATTTTTAGGAATTTTTAAGATTTTTCGAAAAAACTACAAAAATAAAACTAAACTAGACTAAGATATTGCTCCCCCACACTTAAACTGAGCAATGTCCTCATGCTCGATCGGTAGTGTGTGGAGACACTAAAAAGAAGAGAAAAAGGGAAAAATAAAGCTAAAAAACAAAAATGAAAGTGAAGAAAGGGTAGAATATGTCCGGCCGGGGTGTAATCAAGTCACCAAGGGCCGAGACGAGAAAACATATGGATGGGGGAAGAAATAAAAAGAAGAAAATAAAAGGAAATGGAAGGGGAGGGCTAGGTGTAATCAAGTCACCTAGCCCGTAAATCTGACTAAATTCTACCAAAAGAAAATAAAAATAAAGAAAGTGAAAAGAACTTGACAATTTGGATTTTTCAAATGACTCTCGATGTAATCACGTCATCAAGAATTGGGAGCGATAACCACAAAGGCCCCGAGGGCCACCACGACACTAAAAGGATAAAAGGAAGGGGAACATACAAAGAGTAAGCAACAAAAGACGGAAAAGAAAGAAGAGTCGCCTACCAAACGGTTAGCAACTCAATTATCTCCATCGTCTCAATGATCATTATCAGCACCTTGCTTGTCTTCATCGATATTCCTCCTCTTCCTTAATTTAGTCTCAAGGTTGAAGTATTGGGCTTGCAATTGCATAACGAGGTTGGGATTTGAGGGGAAACTCGGTGTATAGTGATGAGAAGGTGAGATGAAGGTGTATAATTGAAGTGTTGGGATGAAATGATAGAGGCTAAGGTGAGTAGGGAGGTTGGGTGGGGGTATAAAGTGGTGGGGTGGGGCTTAACTAAAGAAAAGAAGGCGAAAACCACCTAAGGTACTCCTTCCCGGTCGGGATCATGCCTTCTAGGTTGGGAAGCTCACCTTTCTCGAGCGGGATGGCCTCACAGTGGGCTGTCATTTAGAGCACAACTCGTCCCGGTCGGGAAGACACCTATCTCGAGCGGGATGCTTCTCTAGCTCTTCATTCCCTTTGATTTTACCAAGTCTTCCACCCAAATAATACCTCGGGATCAAGAATCCCGTCCCCAAAGTTTGAACCAAGCTCAAAAACCGACTTCCTCCACCAAGCCTTGAAGCTTCTATCATCCATAACCCTTCAAAACTCTTCATCTTCACTTCAAACCTGTCAAGTAAGCTCAATAACCACAATCAAAGATCCCTCCCTTACATCACTCAAGAAAACTCCAAATGACAAGAACTCTACACAACACACAAAACCTATCAACAAACCAACCAAACACACAATTACAAATACAAAAACTCTAAAGAAGAGGAAAGAGATATTTACAACATGATACTCTCATCATCTACGCTCCCATAGCCATCAAGGGCTCGGAGAAGTAAGCCAAATGCTCTAGCAACATCTTCGTGAAGGCTCATGTGGCCGAGCCAAGCTATCTTTAAGAGCTTCCAAGTCGGAGGCAAGAAGCAATCATCTAATCCATTATGCTCGGGTTCCTCGTGATCTTTCGGGTCTTTCTAACCAACATGGCAATGACTCTTATGACCATCCGGTAGGTATAGTGGTCTAAAGTCATGCTTGGCGTTATGGTTTGGGAGATCACACCCTAGGGGTGTTGCTTCTTCTACGGGGTGAAGGGTGAAATTCTTTCCCGCCGCCCGACAAGGATCCACTTCATCAACCATCTTACAAGGCAAGAGACTCGAAATTAAGTGCGATAAAGGAGGTAAAGGCATCAAGTTTTCTTCATAGGAGGCTCTAGGGGAGGCCTCATCATTGTCCTTACTAGAATTCTCACCGTGAGGAAATTCAAGACCTTTGATGGCGGCCTCAATTTCTTCGACGGTTTGGTCTAGCATAGCATCTCCAAATCCCTCAATAGGCTCCTCCAATTTCCCATTCAAGGCAAGTTCTAAGGCATCTATCTCTTTCTCCCAAATATTACCTTCATTTTCACTCACCTTGTCAGGTTGGCCTAGAGGAGTCTTCTCTTCACTTGGCTTTGGATTGTCAAGAACCGGTTCATCACGAAGAAAATCATACAAATCCAATTTAATAGCCAATACATTGGCTTCCCAAGAGTTACTTAGAGAATCATGTTCAATTTCCTCCTCATGATCAACCCTTGAACCTTCAACTTCCTCCATTATTCCCATAACTTCACCATCCAAGCAACTCTCTACGATGATCTCTTGGTTGACCTTCCCTTTTTCATTCGTGGCTTCATAATCGGGTTGATTGCCTTGTGGATACAACCGATCTTCTTGCCCAAATGAACCTTCCTCAACAAGTTGCGGAGCTCGAGTGGTCAACATCGTGTAACGAGCCATAAGTGCATTAATTTGAGCACATTGCATCTCATTTTGGGCCATGAAATCCTCTTGGTCCCTTTTCATTTGAATCATCATCTCTTGTTGACTCTTTTGCATTTGAATCATCATTTCTAGTTGATTCTTTCGCATTTGAATCATCATTTGACAAAGCTCAAAGTTGGGGATTTTTGGTTGTGGGTTGTGAGAAGGTATTTGATAGTTGTTAGGATTTTGGAATGATCCTTGACAACTTTCATGGTAGCCATATGATGAGGGTTCATAAGATTGTTGATGAGATTGATATGGTTGGTAAAATTGTTGGTCTTTGTAATTTGCCCCATGATTGTCCCATGATGATTGATAGTAGCTTGGATGCATAACGTTGCCTTGATACATTGAATGAGCTAGAAGCACTTGAGCAAACGTTAGAAGCCTAGTGCTTTTGAGGCACTAGGAAGAGAGAAATAAGCACACAAGAAGTAAGATCGGAGGTACACAAGGAGAGGAAAACACAAAAATTAAGAACCAAGTCAAAAACTAAGCACACAAGAGTCTAATCTACGCCGTCCCCGGCAATGGCGCCAATTTGACGGGAGGTGTTTGTCGTCTATCCCACCGATCAAATAATAACAAACGAACCTAAGCTAGGTAGCTAGGGTAAGTCGAGTCGATCCACAGGGACGGGAGTTCCGAGCTAGAGGGTGCTACGATCTAAGACTAGGTTCGAGACAAACTAAACTAGGGTAATAACTAAGGTGAACTAATGACTAAGCTAAGGTCTAAAACACGAAGTAAAAGGCCAAACAAGAAACTAATGACAGATGGAAGCAAATCAAATCGATAAGAAGAAACTAGGGCTAGATCGGGTTCATGGATGTCAAGGAGATCAAAAGAAGGAAACGGGGGTGCTAGCATGCTTTCCTAGACTAGGTTACGTTCGGGCTCTTGCTACTTAAACGGCCTAAGGGTCATCCTCACCATGCTCTTGCTACTAATGGGGGAACCAAACCTACTAACCAAACAAATAACATGCAAGAGAAGAGGCAAGAAAAACAAGGAATGATCATCTCAAGTCTCACAAGCATTTCATCAAACATGTAGAGTGCAAGGCAAATAGGAAACAATAAAAACAACAACTAGTACCACACATCTCACCCTAATCATCCCTAATCACACCCAATCCCCCTACTAACCCCAGAGGAGAACTACTCACACATATCTAAACTAAAACTAACATTAACTAGAGAAACAAACACAAGAACAACCTCATTCATTATGAAGAACAAATAAGGATGAACAACCAACAATAAACAAAGATGCAAACTTTACTAACTATGAAAGATTAAGAGAAAATAGAGAAGAAAGATTATACCAACTAGATGAATGGAAAAGATGAGAACTTTGATTAAATCCAACCCAAAGAAATGAAATTCAATGTTGTCAATAGAGAAATCCCCCAATAGGTCTTCAATAATATAAAGATTCAACAAGGATTAAACTAAGATTTAAGAGTAATTAAGGAGAGATTAAACTTAATCTACACTAATCTAAGCTAATCTAACCTAAAGTAGTCTAGGGTTTAGTGGGTAATGAAAAGTCATCAAAACAATACAAGAGTGGGGTATATATAGGGTTTCATAAGCAAAGGGGGGGGCGAAAGAATGAAAACGGAGCAGTGCTGGGTCCTTCCCGGTCGGGAAGGGGCCCATTCCGGTCGGGAAGATAGTGATCCCGGTCGGGACCACCCTCCAGGAGTCCGTCTTTGCTTTGCACTTCATCCCGGTCGTGATGGATGTGTTCCTGACCGGGATGGGTCTTGTAGGCTTCAAATAAGGTCTCATAGGTCCCTACTTGCTCTTCCTAGGCTTCTTATCGATTCTCGGTGCTCGGGAATGGGTCCCAAGGGGCTCGGGATCGAGTCTAGTCCACTGAGTCATCGTCGCTTCTTTTCGTTGGCTCCAAATGCAACGAAAACGAGTCATAATCGTTCCATTTCTCCAAGATAGGCCAAAGGAACCTAAAACAAGCTAGAAGAAGCGTAAGTAGCATCGAAACCGCTCCAAAGAGCGATTCCACAAGAGAAACCGGGACCAAACACAAGAAATAAGCACTACATAACACACTTATCAATCTCCTAAAGGTACACAAGGTCGAACCGAACTCCACCCACCTATGGCATCTAGCTCCTCGGGGAGAGGACAAACCTTACCCCCGGGAAAAGCAAAAACATGACTTTTTGCGTCCCAAAATTTAGAGCATGCTAGCAAGAAGTCATCTTGCATTTTAACTCGGCTCAATGCAATGATCATTGACAAGCCGTCACTTGGACAAACCTCGAGGTCACATTTCTTAAAACAACCCGCCCACTCGGTTAGGAGATTCCCGAAACCCGACATGACTTGAAACAATACAAGGAAGCTATAGGCACACATTGGATATTTTTAGTATGTCTAAAACAAGCACCCGTAACCCGTATATATATAGCTCTAATCCCACAACAATTAGGAAACTACGAAAATTCCATAAACGGGATCTGGGCCGCTCAAGCCCAAGCGCCCAAATCTCCACCCGACTGAGCCCAAGCGACCCGGGACTCGACTGCCTTACTCCAAGCCTCTGTTCCTAAGTCATCAGCCTTCCAAGCTGCCCAAAAACCGAGGCATCAACCCCGCGTTATCACCATAACTACCACCTGACATCTCGGACGTTGGGAACGACCTCCCGAAGTAACTAAAACCCTCTCCGGGGACCAAAACACCCACGCAAGAGCTGTGAGGTCACGCAGAAAACACATTTCACCCGTCGGACCCACCGGACTTAGACGTCTTTTCATTTTTCTAAGGGGGATAAGCTACCTCACCTAGGCGTGTTGTAGCCTTTAACGGTTATTGTCAAGTCGCGTCAATAGCATGAATACACAAAAAGTGGTCTAACTTTAAAAAAAAAACAGTCTAGCTCTTTTTGGTTTTTGCCTCATCCAAAATATGAATGTCAAGACAACTACACTTGCCTCCTAACACACTCGGTCAAAAGATGCCTACTTTTTACGTTTCGCACCTTGTCAAGTCAAACATTTTAATCGACGTACTATCTGATCCAACTCCCGGCTCAAACTAATGCATTTCAAAAGTCCGAAAAACCGTTTTCGTACTCGCACGCAATCTCAACGCATTTTAAAACGTCCTAAACTACGATGAAATCGCAAATAAAACGAACGCGAAGTGACTACTTGTCGATCTAGGTCAACATTTCACAAAACGAAAACACAAGACTAAACTAATCGATACGTACACTAAAAGTCTTGAAAATATACAAAGCATACGAATCCATACACAATTCGAGTTCATAAAACTAGGGAGGACCCCTAGAAGCCGCGCCGATAGCTATTACGAACTCACCAATGTTGTCATCCAGACCCAAGTCCTCCAAATCGAAGGTAGGAGACTCACTACCGTCCATCCCCGACAGTATATCTAGAGTGACTATCTCGGGAACCCCTCCAACCTCCTCGGTGACGCCCGTAGCATGACCTTCAGCCTCAGCCTCTGTCTCCTTCTCCATCCCAATCCCTCGCATAGCCTCACCCTGCGCAGAGGTCTCGCCCTGAGACCGAGCCAGCCACTTCTTAAGTTGGGCAATCTCGTCGTCCCGTGATTGTAGGAGCTGTCGCACATCAGCCACTTCCGCCTCGAGCTCGGTCACCCGCATCTCCAACCGCCCCACTATATTAGAGGTATCCTGCAAATGTAACCCGCACTTTAGGAAAACATACAAACAACCTAAAAAGCCAACCCTAGGTATACGCGCACTCACCAATTGAGGTCCGGAAGTGTCACGGGAGACCCTCGAGGCGTAGGCCCGGAAGTAGTTGGCGGCCTGCCACAACCGCTGATGGCAAGCTGACGAAACCTGAAGGGCGAAACTATGCAAGTTAGCCAAGCAAAACCTAACTCTTAGAACCCAAATCCAAAACAGAAACCAAAAGTTACCCTGTATACCCGGTCGCGCCACACTATCCCAGCGTCCATCTCCTCGGCGGAACACGGGAGGAGAGGCGTAGTAAAAGCTACCTCGACTGCATCCACTCTAAGCAGCGTCAAAGGGAAGTCCGGGGGCTGAACAGCATCAGCCGGATTGGTCAGCTGAAAGAAAGGCGGGCCGGTCAGAGAGCAAGCAAATACTAAGCCATAAAACGAAACAAGCTTTAAAACCAAAAATCGAGTTCTCTCCACGAGGCGGTGGCAAGCTAGCCGCTGGCTGACATGGGAAAGATAGGAGGTATCAGGCACCAAGAGTACATCGCCTCCTTCTCCATCCCAGCCCTCAAGGACCTCCGCGGCGGTCAGTGGTCTGAACATGGTCCGGAGAGGATTAACCGGTACCCTAAAATCGTCATACAAGCACTGACGCACCAACCGTTCGCCCAGATACCAAATCGGGCGAAACAGCACAGGAAGGAGCAACCTCCTGTAGCTCCGAGGCCTCAACTCTGCCGTCACATACTCGGGCACACCCTCGTAGTCGGCCCAAGGGCGGGCCACGAACTACACAAACGAAACTAGCATTTCAAAAACCTTATGCCCTTGGAGGATACTAAATAAAACAAGCTATAAAGAGAAAACTTACGTCCTCAAGGCGTAGCCGGTTAACCAGCACGTTCTCCGACGAGTAGTGGTTGGTCGTACTCTTAGGCTGAGCCAGCCTCCATTCTATCCCCACCGGGAATCTGGTCGGACGAGCCCGCACCATTTTAGGTGCCAAGCAAGGGAAGTAGGAATAAATCCAAGCCTACAAAACCCCAAAACATCTTTAGCAAAACCAAACTAAACTAAACAAAACTCGAAAAGCGAATGCAGAAACATTTACTAACCTCCAGCACGAGACTTGGGCTCACGATGGGCAAAGCCGAGGCCGACTCCACCTTCACCGCCTCACCATGACTTGCAAGCAGCGAGTCATCTCCGCGAAAACTGCGGTTACCCAATCAAAACGTCCTAGCTGTTCTAGAACAACTAAGAAAGGCAAAATCCTAGTACTAAACCTCACGCCCTTGTCCGGGAAGTGGGTCCATCCTAGGAAATACCACAACCGCAACCGGGCATCCTGCTCCGGTGTGTTGGGTACTCGACCCTCTAGTACCACCACCCTCTCAAAGTGGTCGGTGATGTACGAACTCACCAGAGCATGAGGCGTACTGTAAGCCTCACGCTCCAAACAATCCCCGATGAGGCCCTGGACCTCATCACTATCTAACCTAGGGCCCTCGGCAGCCCATTTATTCCTCTCTGGACCCCAGGGTAAACCCGTAATAACCCCGAAATCCTCTAAAGTCATGCCGACCTCCCCAAAGGACATTTGGAAGGTCGAGGTAGTGTCGTGAAAGCGATATATCATTGATCTAATCACCATAAGGTTGCACTTAGTTTTGCAACCCACGAATAGAACCCATTGCTCGACCACGGGACCCAGAGCGATCCTCGCGATAATCCCATTTGCCGCGGGGGTCAACTTTTCAGAATAGATCTTAAAGCATGTCGTAAAACCCGAGAAGGTCCTCATCGAACCTGTGGGATGCAAACCGAAGCAATACAAGTATAAACAAAACAAACCAAACCCAACCGAAGCCAAAAATCAAAACCTAAAACTAATAAGCATGAGTCGAGTGATATGTGTGTCTTGTAGTGCTTATTTGTTGTGTTTGGTCCCGGTTTCTATAGTGAAATCGCTCTTTGGAGCGGTTTCTTGGCTACTTACGCTTCTCCTAGTTCATTTTAGGTTTCTAAGACCATTCTTGGAGAGGTGGAACGATTCCGAGTCGTTTTCGACACATTTGGAGCCAACGAAGAGAAGCGACGATCACCCGGTGGCTTAGACTCAATCCCGAGCCCTTGGGACCCATTCCCAAGCCCCTTAGACTCGATCCGGAGCATCGAGAATCGATGAGAAGCCCATGAGAAGCAAGTAGGGACCCTTGATCATATTTGAGACCTACAAGACCCATCTCGGTCGAGATAAAGGCCATCTCGGCCGAGATGAAGAGTACAAGCAAAGACGAGCCACTGATGCTCAATCTCGCCCGAGACCATGTCATCTCAGCCGAGAAGAGCCTCATCTCGACCGAGACCATGTCATCTCGTCCGAGAAGGAGCAGCAGCAGCCCCGTGTTCTTCTTTTCTTCTCCTTTGCTCTTGAACCCTTATAAATACCCTTCCTTTGTATTGTTTAAACACTTTTACATTATCTTACATTAGACTAAACCCTAGATAGAGTTCCTCCTCTCATTAGCTTAATATTTCCTTAATCTTTAATTAAACTTAGCTTAATCTATCTTGTAATCCTTGTATTAAGGGAATTCTTCAAAACTCATCCAAGATTGACAACCTTGGGAGATTTATTTGGATTTTTCTTATTAATGCAAGTTCTTATCTTTTCATCCTCTTGTTAGTAGGTATAATCTTATTATACTCTTTACTCTTAATCTTTGTTTAATCTTTCAAGATTTAATCTTTGATTATTGTTCTTGTTCTTGCTAGTTCCATTATGAATGTTTTGTTGTTTGTGTTGATTTCTCTTGTTATGGTTAGGGTTGGTTTCATAATGTGTGAGTAGACTTATTGTTGGGTTAGTAGGGAGATTAAGTGTTGATTATGGATGATTAGGGTTTAATTGTGGGTAAAGGTGAATTCTTTGTTGCTAGTCACATATTGAGCACACTATGTGTTTGTTGAATTGCTTCTTTGAGTAGTAGTGGCCATGCTCCTCATACTTGTCTTCCTCTTCTCATTGTGTGATTGATTTGTGGTTAAATCCTTGTGTATTGGTTAACATCTTGCATGAGTATTCGGGTTTAGTCTTTGACACGAGAGTGCGGACTTTGGCCTTGACGCGAGAGCGCTAACCGACCTTAGTAACTAGTTGAAACTTACACCCTCAATCTCCCAACTATCCTATTACACTTATAAACCCGACCTAACCCTACTCCTCCTCATATTGATTTCTCCATCTTGTTAGCTATTATCTATCTAGTTAGTTGATTGTTTTTAGTTTAGTTCATCTTTTTAGTTCATATTATACCTAGTTCATTGTTAGTCATGTTTCTACTCTCTTGTCATCATTCTAGTTTGTTCATCCTTGTCAATTCCCTTCTCTTTGTGTTGTTTGGTAGCTTCGCCTTGTTTTAGGTAGACCATAGTCTAGACACCTTCTACCGTCCCCGTGGACTCGACCCGACTTACCCTAGCTACCCGTTAGGATTAGTTGGACTCTACTTGTTGGTAGGGACTCACGACAAATTCCCTACCATCAATTTGGCGCCGTTGCCGGGGACGGTGCATGTTTGGACTTAGTTTGCTTATTAGCTTGACTTAGTTACCCCTCTTGTGCTCTTTTTCCATTCATTGTGCATATTTTGTAGGCTTTTTCTTAGTTTCTTTAGTTTTCTTCCCTCTTTGTCTTGGGTTCTGTTCGTTGATTGTCTTTGCCTAGTGCCCATAAAGCACTAGGGGTTCTCACGTTTGTTCCAAGTGTGTAGTGCATGCCTAGGAGGAGAGACGACTTCTTTTTCTTCAATCCAGAGCCGGAGAGACTCTTTAGAGCCTTTCGCTAACGGACGATTGAACGGGTTAGAAATTCTCAACCGGGTACTAGCAATACCATTGAAGAACAAGCCCAAGTATACGACTTTAACGAACAACCTCAAGGCAATACCTAAGGGACCTTCATCAATCCCTTTGGTACTTCTTCTAACCACTCTTCTCAACATAGTTCTCCATCAACATCTACATCAACACCATCTACACCATCATCTCCCTTACATCCAACAATGCCAAAGTTCTCATCTCATTCTACATTCACGGAGGATGTCTTGCCCGGACCAAGCACTTTACCGGCCGCTTATGCCGGAAATTTTGTGCCAAAGACACAATTCATCCAACTTGTTGAAAGAAATCAATTTAGTGGTTTGCCCACCGAAGACCCGCATCAACACATGGAGACCTTCTCCGATTATTGTGACGCTATATCTCAACCCAGGGTTACTCAAGATCAAATTCGTTGGGTACTTTTCCCGTTCTCTCTCATTGGAAAAGCGAAGCAATGGATCAAGAGTCTTGATAGGGCAATGTGGACATGACGTAGGTCCACCCCGACGCGGCCACGCGCGGGTTTGGGTAGGCGAATGCATCTCCATATGAGAATGGATCGAATTGAAATTTAAGTCGAAATGGAGTCGCCACCGAACTTTGTGGGAGTTCGGACCCGTTCGAGCCCACTCTATATCGTTATGGGCCGTACACAAAGTACGGCCCATTTTCGTTTTAGAGTTTACTGGGCTCGTCCCTTTGCATTGCGATATCGATACCGTCACTACCGGTTATCGTGTATAGAATGAATCTCGTGCGCCAACGGTTTCGGGCATCCAGAAACCGAGGTTCTGAGTAAGGGGTGAGGGTACGTGTTGGGAAGCCCACTAAGGACACCCAACCCTGCCCGCACTTAGTGGCCTCTACTAAGACATCGTTTGACTTTTTAATACGCGTGCTAGTAATCCGGTAAAATGATATGCAAACAACATTTTACGAGATATAAATATTGAATGAGTTGCTACGTCATTTAATGCATCTTGATTATTGTCGAAGTGATTTAGCATGCGAAGGTTCATTTATAAACGGTAAAACGCAAATAAATAAAGCAAAGCAATATAAATCGATTACAAGTTACACGAGCGGAAATACAACCCGGAATTCACAATACAACGAGCAATAAAATAGAATAATCGAATAGGAAATGGTAAACGTTAACTAGAAACGGACCCGTATATAATAAATATAAACTAGACCGTGAGTCGTGTAAATGGACGAACTTTGATTAAATACACATTATTTTGTATATTAACCAAAGGACGGGGATAGAGAACCTAGGCGTGGTGCTAGCCCGATCCCGAATCCCGATGCCATATCCCGACTTATCATATCGAAAAATGGAGTCTAAAATAATTATATGCCGAATACGACTAAAGAGTCGTCGACACACGATTAATAGTGCGAGACCGTCAATCAAAGTCGTTAAGGTGAAGTGACATGCATGGATTTTGGAAGAAGAAATCACGTGATCGACTTTACACGTGACGACTAAAGTCGAAGAAAAAAAGGACGAGGCTCGAATGATGCATTAAAGCTCTGGTTTTCTGGGCTACAGGACCCACTCGATCGAGTCATGGTCAGGACTCGATCGAGTGCATCTTCGAAATAGCTACTGCCCAGTTTTTGGGGTGCAACTCGATCGAGTGACTCATGGCACTCGGTCGAGTGCCCCCCTGTACGAGGTCTGCCTCGCTTCGTTTTTTATGTTTAAAAATCAATAGAAATATTGACAATCTAGATTTAACTTGGTTTTCCGGTACTATAATCATGTCTTATATGATTATAATACCGTTATCGGAATTTTATAGAAAATGCCACTATGAGATTAAAAGATTTGATTAGCGACGAAATTTTAACCCTCCGCGTCATGGCGTCAATATTAATCCTAACGGATTATGCGATGTCGATTTTCGCATCAACGAATTTCGCGCTAATCTCGAAAATGGAATTGAGCACGTTCAACTATGATCAATCACGATCGCGTCATGCCCTTGAACACATTGGGGCGGCGCTCCTCGAAAGGGTGCCGCCTCCGTCGTTGTTCATAAAGGGATTAAACGGACTTTGGATGATCGTCATAGTTAAACGTGTTAGGATCCGAAATTTAGTATTATTATATGCGTATATATGTACACGGTATTAATACGTTAAAGACGATAATTAAAGAGTTAGTGGTTAGATGCGATGAATAAAAATGTTAGGTGTTAGCATGTCGTTACTATCGACTAATTATAATATATATACATAAACATAAATAAAAAAAGCGAAAACAAAAGAGAAAGGAGATGTCGGTGTTGAATGTCACACCCTCAACCTACATGCTCTTGCTTCTCGGTATACGGTTCGTCAAATGGCGGCAATGGCGCGGGAACGTCGAGATGTGTAGGATGAGTTAATGGTGTATGAGTATGTGTTTCGTAGAGACGGATTTCACGAGTTTTGCTCTCGAAATGTGTATAAGTGTAATGGTGCTTAAAGGTTGACTTATGGCTGAAAAATTGGTGCAAAGTTGATAGCAAAAGGGTTGATCCAAAGTTGTTTTTGTGATGGGTTGATGGGGTATTTATAGGAAAACCCCACGACCTAGGGTCACTCGATCGAGTGGCCCTAGTGCACTCTGTCGAGTGTCTTTAAAAACGGGACAGTTCCGAATTTTGAGGCTCCACTCGATCGAGTGGGTCAATCCACTCGACCGAGTGGATCAATTAGGATAAGCCATTTTAGGAAATGGTTGACTTTGGATATTTTTGAATATTTTTGAAATTTGTATTTGGGCGCAAAGTTCTAGAAATGCACCTGGTTGAATTTGTGTGACGAATTCGTCTTTGATCGGGTTTTGACCCGGTCGCTACAAGAGGGGTTTTATTTTTGGTGTCGGTTTTGGCCCAAATTAGTCTTATTTTGCTCGGAACGACCCACTGGGCCTGAATTTGAGGTTGGTTTTGTGAGATTTGTATCCCGTTAAAAGCCCATGCCGGACATTACAGATTTCGAGCCCATATCCGAGCGGGTTAGAGCATGTTCGCGTTCGATCATCATCGGGTGTTTTTTGGAAACTACCATAGACACCTGGCAGTCAAAATGCGGGTGTCTACAGGCAACCATGGGGATTGATACTTGGAAAAAACTTGCATTGGCGTTCTACCAAAAGTTTGACCCTCCGGAAAAGACGAACTTGTTAAAGGCCTCCATCACCGGTTTCCAACAACGGGATGAAGAGAGCCTTTATGAAGCATGGGAACGGTTCAAGGCTTTGGTTAGATCGTGCCCCCACCATGGATTTTCACAATGGTTCTTAGTCCAACAATTTTGGAACGGTCTATATGAGGACTCAAGAGCCATACTCAATATGGGCTCCAATGGAAGGTTCACCGAGGTAGATGATGACCAAACTTGGTCAAGGATCGAAGAAATGGCGGTCCATAACTCTTAATACTCAAGGCCAAGGAAGGAAAGCATGAGATTGATGCCATTACACAATTAAGTGCCGACCTTGGAGCACAATTAAAGACACACATGGATACTATTGACAAGAAGCTCCAACCCCCTGCTCGAGTAATTAATTATTCGGGTAGTCCGCGATTAGATAATGAAGAAGAGTTCCCTTCTTTGAGCAGCAAAGGAACGGACAAGAGAAGGCATCAAGGTGTGATAGAAGGGCAGCTAAGAGATAATGATGGTAGATCAGGTTCTGATCAAAGGAGTAGTGATGGAAAGGAGGATCCAACTAACCTTAATTCTCAATGATTTTAGGCTATTGGAACGTTAGAGGACTTAATAAAGTGAAGAAGCAATTGGAGGTAAATAAGCTTCTTCTTAGTTGGAAGGTTGGTTTTTTTGCTTTATTGGAAACCAAAATAAAGGCTGTGAATCAGCATAGAATTAGGAATACTATTTTTAATAGCTGGAGTATTGTTACTAATAATCATATTCATGAGAGAGGCCGAATCTGGGTTCTTTGGGATCATCAAGTGTGTGAAGTTTTTCCGCATTTGTGTACCGATCAACTCATTCACTGTCATGTGAAAGATTTGAGAACAGGAGGAATGTTCTGGGTCACTATGGTGTATGGTTTCAACGAGATTCATAAGCGTGAGTCTCTTTGGACTGATCTTAAGCGGCTATCTACTAACATCAGAATTCCGTGGCTAGTAGGGGGTGATTTCAACTGTGTTTTGACACCTGAGGAGAGACTGGGTGGGAGTTTTTCAATGGCAGAAGCTGAACCTTTTCGAGAATGCATTGTAGATTGTTCCTTGGTAGATTGCCCTGCGTCAGGGGCTTTCTATACTTGGAATAATAAACAAAAACCGGAGGATAGAATTTACAGTAGATTGGACCGTTGCTTGATTAATCAGGAATGGTTGGATCTTAAGGAGGATTATAAGGCACATTTCTTACCGGAGGGTCTTTTTGATCATTGTCCGTGTCTTATCAAGAGGAGTGCGGAACAGTTCAGTCATAAACGGGCCTTCAAATATTACAATATGTGGAGTAAGGCGGAAGGCTTTGAGAGCTTAGTAGCAGGAGACTGGTTGACAAGAGTAAAAGGCACTAAACAGTATTGTCTAGTGACAAAGTTGCAGCGACTTAAGAAATCACTTAAGCATCTGAACAAATCTCGTTTTTCTGGAATTGAGAGCAGAGCTGGTATTGCTCAGGTTGAACTTCTCCGCCTGCAGAAAGAATTAATTAGCAGGCCTGATGATTTGAGTCTGCGGGAGAAAGAAAAGATTGCTCACGAGGAGTTTCAGTTTCTCAGTAATGCACAATATGAGTACCTTCATCAAAAGGCTAAATGCCTTTGGATCAAGGAAGGGGATCAAAATACCGCTTATTTTCATGGAGCATTGAAGTCTAGGAGAGTTTCTAATGCGGTCCATCAGATTAAGGATGAGAATGGGAAGTTATATGACAATCAAGATGGGATTCAGGCTGCATTCTTGGAGTTTTATCAACGGCTCCTTGGGACTCAAACTCCTACTACTGCTGTCAAAAGGAAGATTATTGAACAGGGGCAAATATGTACCTCACAGCACCAATCTATTCTGACTCAGCCAGTATCGAAAGAAGAAATTAAACAGGCCATTTTTGGTATTCCTGATGATAAATCTCCGGGTCCGGACGGGTATTCAAGTAAATTTTTCAAGGATACGTGGCATATTGTGGGTGACGAGGTCATAGCAGCGGTTGAGGATGTTTTTATTTCGGGTTGTTTGCTTAAACAGATCAATACTACTTCAGTTACCCTCATACCTAAGGTTGACAGGCCTACTTCAGTGACGCAATTTAGACCGATAGCCTGTTGCAATGTGATTTATAAGGCGATATCCAAGATTTTATGTACGAGATTAGCTGCGGTTCTACCTGACATTGTCTCTCCTGTCCAGGGGGGATTCATTAAGGGGAGAAGTATCATTGAAAACATCTTGATATGCCAGGACTTAATCAGGCAATACAATAGGAAAAGTGTCTCATCCCGATGCATGTTTAAAATTGATATACAAAAAGCGTATGATACGGTAGAATGGAGTTTCCTGAGCCAAATGTTGACACAGCTCAATTTTCCGCAGCGGTTCAGGGATTTGGTCATGCAATGTGTCACTACTGCAACTTATACCTTGAGCCTGAATGGGAACTGTTTTGGTTTTTTTCCGGGTAAGCGTGGCCTCAGACAAGGTGACCCAATTTCCCCCCTTCTCTTCACTATTTGTATGGATTATCTTACTAGACTGTTGAAATATACAACTAGTAACATGGCGTTCAGGTTTCATCCGTTATGCAAGGATTTATGTCTATCTAATCTTATGTTCGCGGATGACCTGCTGTTGTTCTCAAAAGGGGATGTAAATTCCATCATGATCCTACTTCGCACCTTCTCGACCTTCTCTGATTCGTCTGGTCTACGTATGAGTAAGGGGAAGTCGAGTGTTTATTTTAATGAAGTTACGGAGGCTCTGAAAGCTGATATCATCAAGGTCTCGGGTTGTTCTGAAGGTAAACTTCCTTTTAGATATTTGGGAGTTCCTATTAAAACAACTAGACTGTCTTTACTCGACTGCCAGCCGATTGTCAATAAGATAGTAGAGAGAATTAGGAGACTTGGAGCAAAAAAATTATCATATGCGGGTCGACTAATTCTGACCAAGAGTGTCCTTTCTACCCTTCACAATTACTGGGCTACTATTTTTATCCTTCCTTCAGCGGTGATGAAACAGATTGATAATATTTGTAGGAACTTTCTGTGGGATGGGACTGCCGATTATCATCGGGTTCCTCCTGTCTCTTGGGAAAAAATTTGTGTACCCTAT
The DNA here is from genome assembly GCA_958450325.1 of Agrostemma githago. Taxonomy (NCBI): domain Eukaryota; kingdom Viridiplantae; phylum Streptophyta; class Magnoliopsida; order Caryophyllales; family Caryophyllaceae; genus Agrostemma; species Agrostemma githago. The sequence continues at coordinate 49,846,581 of OY288246.1, read as the reverse complement.
AGGGAAGGAGGACTGAACTTAATTCAAAATGCGCTATGGAACAAAGCTGCAATTGGGAAAATGGCGTGGTGGATTACTAGTAAACAAGATAGGCTATGGGTTCGATGGATTCACCAAATATATTTAAAAGGAAAAGGTTGGGATGAATATATCCCAGGTACGGATTGTTGTTGGTATTGGAAAAAAGTCTGGCCAAGCCGTGACTTGCTGAAGCAGGTGCTCGCCAGAAACAACACGAGTATGCATAGTTTGAAGGAATATTCAATTTCGATTACTTACGGTTGGTTGAGGATCAAGCACGAGCCTATGAAATAGTGCGCTACTGTGTGGTCTAAGTGGTCTGTGCCGAAGCACAGGTTGATAGCATGGCTGATACAGCATGGAGGATTGAATCTAAAAGACAAATTGCATAATCTTGGAATTACCGTAGATGATAGGTGCATCTGTTGTGGACTAAGGTCGGAATCGATACATCACTTGTTTGTTGATTGTGACTATGCCAAGAGGGTCTTAATTGCTATTTGTGGGAAGATACCGAGCTCTCACAAGCTTGAGATGGGGAATGATTGGAGGAGGAAAATGAGAGGTACCAAACTTCAGCGAGCTATAAAGAATGGACTAATCAACTCGATCTCATATCACATCTGGCTACAAAGGAATTCTGCGAGAGTAGAGGGCAAACTGACTCATCCTGAGAAGTTAGCCTCCCAAATTAGTAAGGAGTTTGGTGCTTTTTGCAAAAGTAGATGTAATCAGAAGTTTAGTAGCAAGGATAGCAATTTCATATCTAGCGTTATAGAGCACTTGATGTAATTATCATTCTTTTATATAATACTTACCTTTAACCAAAAAAAAAAGAAGCTCCAACACCAGTTTAATCAAGGTCAAAGCACTAATTCCTTCAATCAACAATCGATCCATCAAATTAATATTTGTGGAATATATGGACATGAACTTTTACATTGTCGAAGTAGCATTGAGCAAGTAAATGCTTTTCAAGCATACAAGCAAGGTGCCTCATACTCTAACTTCAAGGCTCAAAATGTGCCAAATTCTAACATGTTCCAAGCTTCCCAACAACAAGCTCAACAACAATACCGTGTACCCTATGTTCCTCCTCCCTTAAGGGACAACAACCAAGGCTTCCAAGGTTATCAAGGCAATCAAAGGCCTTTTAACAACTTCCAACAACATAACCAAGGTGCCATCAACAACAATCAAGGGTTCCATAATCAAAGGAACTTCAATCATCAAGGTGGTTTCCAAGGAAACCAACATTCTCAAGGATATCAAAGCAACAACCAAGGTTACCACAATCATAATCAAGGCAACTCTCAAGGGTTCCAAGGGAACTTTCAACAACAACAAGGGTCCCAAAATACTCAACAAGAAAACAAGCAAAGAAGCCGGTCTCTAATTCATGATTATGGCATTCCCCTAGCCATTACCAATACTCCACACAATCAACAATCCCCACCTCGAGATCCGGAGATGCAAAAGGTAATTTTGGATATTCAAAGAAGCCAATTGGAGATGCAAAAAGCTCAACATGAATTCTATAATAACCTTCAAATGGAAAACAAGGCAAGAGATACGCAAGTGAAAATGCTTGAAACCCAACTAGCTCGAGTAGCTTCGGGTAGTTCTTCAAGACAAAAGGGTCAACTACCTCCTCAAGGTGTGCCGAAAAAGTTTGAACATGTGAATGCCATCACCTTGAGGAGCGGTGCATCCTATGAGTCTCCCTTGTTTCCTATTGAGTATGAAGCAATGAAGGAAGTGCAATCTTCATATCAAAGCAATGAAAATTGGGGAAAACTCATGGAAGAGCAAGTCTTATGGGAGGTTGAAAACCTAATGAAGACAAGCTCCCCTCACCCCAAGAGAAAGACAAGGGAAAGAAGAAAGTGTCAATTGAAAAGTCCCAACCTAATGAGCAAAACAAGATACACATCAAGTTGCCATTCCCAACAAGGCAAATGAAGACCAAGGTGGATGTTCAATATGACAAGTTCCTTGATGTTGTGAAGAAGTTGGATGTGAGAATCCCTTTCACCGAGTTAATTACCCAAGTCCCGGGCTATGGAAAGTTTATGAGAGAAATCTTGGCTAGGAAGAGATCCGTGGACAAGGAAGAGACCATAGCGTTCACAAGAGAGGTGAGCAAGCTCATTCAAGGCTCTACACTTCCTAAATTGAAGGATCCGGGTAGTTTCTCAATCCCGTGCACCATAGGGAGCTTGAAGATTGATAGGGCATTATGTGATTTGGGGGCGAGTGTGAGCATTCTCCCTTATTCTATTTGTGAGCGACTTGGGATGAAACAGCTCAAATGTACCTCGATCACACTCCAAGTGGCCGATCGTACACTTAATCGACCATTAGGAATGTTACAGGATGTGCCATTAAGAATAGGAAAATTCTTCATCCCGGTTGACTTTCTCGTGCTTGATATGCCAGAGGATGCTATCACTCCTATTATCCTAAGGCGCCCGTTTCTACATACCGCCGGTGCAATGATCGATGTCAAGAAGGGTAGGATTACTTTTGAGTTAGGCGATGAGAAACTCATGTTTGACCTCCAAGGCAACACCTCGCCTATATGTGAAGAATGATGTAATATGATCCATACCCTTGATGACAAAGATCTATGGAATGAGTCGAGTGAAAGCTTGAAAGATGACAACTTGTGGGGAATTGAAGATAGTGATTCCGAGCTTGGGGCGGATGAATGCCCATATGATGTGAGTGAAGATAAGCCGGTTGGCAAGAAGAAAGTTGAGCCTCCCTTGAGGCCTTGTGAAGATGAGTGGAAGTTTGGGTATATACCGAAGGATCGAAAGTACAAGTTCAAGCCGTTGAACTTAGTAGATCGGGATGCCCCGGGAACGTCAAGGCAAGGTTGTGAAGACCCTTGGAGTGGAGGTTGGTATTCCACAAGCTTGATCGAAGATTTCTCGAGAGCCTTCGATTTGTTACTTCGTGCCCTTGAAGGCGATGGAATTATCAATGATGTTGTTGAAAAATGATTGAAGAACCCACCATCCTTGGTTTGACGGAGTTCCAAAAGAACCGTCTTTTTGTATATATCTCTTTCTTATTCTTTTGTGTGTTTGTGGAATTCTTGTTATTTGGTTGTTTGTTGAGCGATGTGAGGGAGGGATTGTGATGGATGTTTTGAGTATATTTGTAGGTGTGAAATGAAGATGAAGTTCCGAGAGAAATGGTTGATGATAGAAGTTTGAATCCGGGCTAAGAAGTCGGTTTTTGAAGCTTTTGACAACCTTTTGGGGACGGGATTCGAGATCCCGATGTATTAGTTGTCTTGTGAGTGAAGCTATCATGAGGATTGAAGAGGTAGAAGAGTCATCCCGGCCGGGAAGGGTTTCATCTCGGCCGAGATGAAGTGTGCGCGGAATCTGGAGCTACTGACTGCCCATCTCGACCGAGAAGAGGATCATCTCGACCGGGAAGGGACCATCCCGATCGAGAAGAAACCATCTCGACTGGGATGGGTTCCAGCCTCCCCTTTTTGCTTTCTCTTCGTCATTTGAGCCCACCCAACCACTTTATACCCCCTCCCAACCTCCCTAGTCACCCTTGATCCTATCATATCACCCTTACACTTCATATATACACCTTTATCATCACTATACACCGAGTTTAACCTCAAATCCCACCTCATTTACACCAATGCAAGCCTAGAACTTCAACCGTGCGACTATATTGAGCATGAAGAGGAATAATTATGATAAAGACAAGCATTGTGCCGTTATTGATCATTGAGACGATGGAGTTAGTAAGTTGTTAACCGGTTGGTAGGCGACTTTCCTTCTTTTCCGTCTTTTATTGCCAGTCTGTATTCGTTTGTTCCCCTTCCCTTTATGTATTTGGTGTCTTAGTGGCCCTCGGGGCCCTTGGTTATCATTGCTCCCGATTCTCGATGACGTGACTACATCGAGAGTCATTTCAAAATCCAAATTTACAAGTCCTTTCACTTTTTATTCAACTTAATTTCTTTTTAGTAGGAATTAGTCGGATTTAGGCGGAATCCGGGCTAGGTGACTTGATTACACCTAGCCCTCCCCTCCCATTTCCTTTTATTTTCTTCTTTTTATTTCTTCCCCCATCCATATCTTTTCTCGTCTCGGCCCTTGGTGACTTGATTACACCCCGACCGGACACATTCGACCCTTTCTTCACTTTCATTTTTCATTTTTAGTTTTATTTTCCCTTTTTCTTTTCTTTTTAGTGTCTCCGCACACGCTACCGATCGAGCATGAGGACATTGCCTGGTTTAAGTGTGGGGGAGCGATATCCTAGTCTAGCTTAGTTTTATTTTCGTAGTTTTTTGGAAAAAATCTTAAAAACCCATAAAAATTTGAAAAATTTCATAAAAATCAAAAAAAATTTCCTTTTGTGTCGTTGTGTCGTATTTTTTGTTGTATTGTGTGTTTTGCCTCCCCATTTCCTTGTAGGTTCCTTGATCGTCGTGAGTTTCGAATGGCTCAAGACATCTGGTAATACCCCTTCAATTCTTTCCCCTTTTCCCCTTTTTTTGTGGAGTTTGGAGAAGATTTGTGATGGTGTGCTCGGGCGGAGCTTTGTGAAATTTGTGGTTGATGTGGTGACTTGTTTGGAAGTTTCGGGGTGGTGTTTGTTATCTTTATGTGCATGTTCTCTTTTCTCTTGTTTTGTTTTGTTGTTTTTGTTTGTTTTTTCTTTCGTTTTCGTTGCGTCTTTGTTTTGTCTTGTGTAGGTTGTGTCTAGTGTGTAAAAAGGTTTTCGAAAACCCGGTTTTGAGGCTAGTGTGCAAGGCTTTACTTTCCCTTTCTATTGATATGAGTCGAGTCTTGGACTTTAGTCTAGTAGAATGACTTTAAATCAATGATTTCGTTGGTTTCTTACCTTGAGTCCACCTAGTCTACTAGGGATCTACAAAGGGATTTTCATTTTGACCATTATGACCACCCACGGAGTGAAAAGGCCTTTGTTGCCGGGTCCCGTCTCTTAGGTGACCTTGTTCGAAATTGTTTGATTAGTCCAAGTTTCCCCCTTTTTGTGGGTTTGAAGGAAAGGCGCCGTCCCGACTTACCCATTTCCCCACCTCATACACGTTTCCACATATAAGTTGCAAATTGTCTTACTTGCTTCCAAGAAATGCCTACAAAACAAAACATATCAAAAAGGCAAGCCAAGGAAAAAAAAGAAAAAGAAAGAAAAAGAAAGAAAAGAAAGAAGAAAAAGAAAAAGGCACAACAAAGGAAAAACAAAATACAAAAGAAGAAAAAGAAGTGGCATAGAAACTCAAAACCCAAATGCAAAAGAAAAGAATGCCAAAGAAAATCCCCTCACAAAAAAAATACTCACCCCTCAAAAATAAGCCTTTTTCCGGCTATTACCGTGAAGAGCCTACCAAAGGACCGAGTCCCTAGGAAGGATGATAGCGGTAAATAGTCGGAGTTCCCTCATTTTGCAACCTTATCCACCTTTTTACTTGGACTAGTTGGGCGATTTTGGGCATGGGACGACCCTCTTGGCTTATAGCTAAAGAGGGTGGGGCTTCACTTACCTACAGTGTCGACTAACTACGTGTTTCATCCTTTTTCCGTCCCGCCTATCGTCCCGTGGTACGTTCTTAGAAGGTTAGGAGGAACCTAGGTAAGTTACCAACGTTTTTGTTGCTTTGTTGTCATACTAGTAGGGTTTTGTCCATTTCGGTTTGTGTTATTAGTTTGGGAACGTTGTCACTTGCCTTGAGTCCTTAACCGGTGTCTATTTTACCGCTTTATTGAGGTAAGCGGTATTTGTTTTGTCTTGGATGCAAATGTTTGGTGTTGGTTTGTTTGTGTGTTTGTTTGTTTACGTGTTTTCGTGTTCGGTTGTATCCACAGTTTTGTCGCAAGACCTCACTTGCCTTGCGGAGAGAACTTTTCCTCTAAGTGCTCTCGCGTGAGTTGAAAGGGCGTAGGGTGCGCTAATATCCGCTCGGTTAGTAGGCTAGTTTCTTTTAGTTTTTAGTTAGTAGGTGCTTACTCGAGGGCGAGTAAGGGTTAAGTGTTGGGAGTTGATAAGTGTGTCTTGTAGTGCTTATTTGTTGTGTTTGGTCCCGGTTTCTCTTGTGAAATCGCTCTTTGGAGCGGTTTCTTGTCTACTTACCCTTCTCCTAGTTCATTTTAGGTTCCTAAGACCATTCTTGAAGAGGTGGAACGATTCCGAGTCGTTTCCGACACATTTGGAGCCAACGAAGAGAAGCGACGATCACCCGGTGACTTAGACTCGATCCCGAGCCCTTGGGACCCATTCCCGAGCCCCTTAGACTCAATCCCGAGCACCAAGAATCGATGAGAAGCCCATGAGAAGCAAGTAGGGACCCTTGAGATCATATTTGAGGTCTACAAGACCCATCTCGGTCGAGATAAAGGCCATCTCGGCCAAGATGAAGAGTACAAGCAAAGACGAGCCACTGATGCTCAATCTCGCCCGAGACCATGTCATCTCGGCCAAGAAGAGCCTCATCTCGACCGAGATCATGTAATCTCGGCCGAGAAGGAGCAGTAGCAGCCCCGTGTTCTTCTTTTCTTCTCCTTTGCTCTTGAACCCTTATAAATACCCTTCCTTTGTATTGTTTAAGCACTTTTACATTATCTTACCTTAGACTAAACCCTAGATAGAGTTCCTCCTCTCATTAGATTAATATTTCCTTAATCTTTAATTAAACTTAGCTTAATCTATCTTGTAATCCTTGTATTAAGGGAATTCTTCAAGACTCATCCAAGATTGACAACCTTGGGAGATTTATTTGGGTTTTTCTTATTAATACAAGTTCTTATCTTTTCATCCTCTTGTTAGTAGGTATAATCTTCTTATACTCTTTAATCTTAATCTTTGTTTAATCTTTCAAGTTTTAATCTTTGATTATTGTTCTTGTTCTTGCTAGTTCCATTATGAATGTTTTGTTGTTTGTGTTGATTTCTCTTGTTATGGTTAGAGTTAGTTTCATAATGTGTGAGTAGACTTATTATGGGGTTAGTAGGGGGATTAAGTGTTGATTATGGATGATTAGGGTTTAATTGTGGGTAAAAGTGAATTCTTTGTTGCTAGTCACAAATTGAGCACACTATGTGTTTGTTGAATTGCTTGTTTGAGTAGTAGTGGCCATGCTCCTCATACTTGTGTTCCTCTTTTCATTGTGTGATTGATTTCTGGTTGAATCCTTGTGTATTGGGTAACATCTTGCATGAGTGTTCGGGTTTAGTCTTTGACACGAGAGTGCGGACTTTGGCTTGATGCGAGAGGGCGGACCGACCTTAGTAACTAGGTGAAACCTACACCCTCAATCTCCCAACTATCCTATTACACTTATGAACCCGACCTAACCCTACTCCTCCCCATATTTATTTCTCCATCGTGTTAGCTATTATCTATCTAGTTAGTTGATTGTTTTTAGTTTAGTTCATCTTTTTAGTTCATATTATACCTAGTTCATTGTTAGTCATATTTCTATTCTCTTGTCATCATTCTAGTTTGTTCATCCTTGTCAATTCCCTTCTCTTTGTGTTGTTTGGTAGCTTAGCCTTGTTTTAGGTAGACCATAGTCTAGACACCTTCTACCGTCCCCGTGGACTCGACCCGACTTACCCTAGCTACCCGTTAGGATTAGTTGGACTCTACTTGTTGGTGGGGACTCACGGCAAATTCCCTACCATCATCGAGATACGCACCAGACCCTGCACAATGCGATGAGAGACGTGCAAGTCAGGACGAAACAATAACTGGTGACTGTCCTAGTCCCGGGCCCACTCAGGGCCCGGGACTAGGCGATCTCCTCGTTCTCTGGTACGGGAATCGAGACTTGAGCCCTCCTTGAAACCGTCTCGGGAAGCCTACACTTTCTTACCCTATCGATGTCGGCCTCATTTGGGGCCTCTGGATCACGACGCTGCGATGGAACGCTTCGTCGTCTTCTTCGAATCTCGCGGGGAGTCAGTGAACTCGTCCCGGCGGCCTCGCCACTAGTGCCAACCGAAGAAGCTACCTCGGGACGCTCGGTATCACCTATGGCTGTAAAACCCAGCAAAATTTAAAAATCCATGCCTCAGGTCAGGCAAAAACAACTTTTTTTTTGGTGTAAATGTAAGTATATTCATTATAATCATTCCAAATTTACAACCAATGTTCTCCTCACCACTCTATCATTCTAGTATTGACTCTATGCACTTTCTATATTTGCTATGAGCAATCCTCCTTATGTATCTAACCTTAATAACTATCTCAGCTCACCCTTTAATTGTTTAAATACTACCCCTGGGTGCATTACAGACATTGATTCTGCTGAGATTTCTAGCAAGCCAAACATGGTACCAAACACCAAGAATTGCAGCAGCTATCAGTTGTTTGAAAAGAAGAGATTTATGCCGGTAGCTTCTCCACCATTCCCCAGTTTTAACTGGCGGTATAGTCACCCCAATCCACGCGCCAATTAACCTAAAACATTCTTTAGTAAATTGACATCGCTCAAACAAATGTTCATGCGATTCTTCCTCATCAGCACACAAATAGCAGTTTCCATCCATTACCAATTGCATTCTTGCCAATCGATCATTAGTTAAGAGACGTCTGTGGCTAATTAACCACGCTATGTAGCCATGTTTCGCCAAACAGGTCAAAATAAGGTCAAAACAGCTTAAACAGGTCAAAATAAGGCCAAAATTATGGATAGAGATATCAAAAATTCCGAAGGGCCCGCTCACATCTATTTTTGTTCCCGATCACAATGGAAGTAATTTCAGGAAAATCCGACATCGTTACGACACCTTTTGGTCCGTTGTAAGTCACACAAAACCTAACAGAAGGCCCTAGAGGTCATCCTAGCTCACAAAGGTCGACATAGAAAGCACCAACGACATCACAAACACTAACTACCAAGCAAGATTACGAAAAGACAAGTACGGGAATAACCGGGAGAACGGTCCCTAACCCTAGAATTTCGAATTTATCTCCATAGGAGGCCATTGTCATACCTCAAAGTCTCCTATCAAGCTTATAACTACCCTAAAAGCTTTATTCAACCCTAATTTAACAATGAGATTAGGCACAAGCATCGAAACTTAGCAAATTCAAAATACCCAAATCGATTTTCTAGGGTTTTACCAAAATCGACTCACAATCAACCAAATTAAGCAAAATCGATAATAGATGAGTAAGGAACACTTACCCAGAATCGACATTTTCGTGTATGGTAAAAAATCGAGACGAAAATTGGTTGAATAGGTCGAAGGAGCAGGATTGAGGTAAAGAGGGGCGCGCGTTTGAAATTTGATGCGAATGAATTGTTCGCCCCAATCTTCGCTGATTTAAGCCGACCTGACCCACGAGAACCTGGGCGCCTCAGGTCGCGCGTCAATAACCTGGACCGCTGGGGGTTAAGCGCCTGAAAATTGGGGCGCAGAAGAGTACGCGTCTGACTAACTCGGCACAAGACTAAAAAGAAGAACAAATGAGGCCTAATATCCAATGTCCGCAAAATACTGTGGACATGACATATGTCGACCACGACGCGACCACACGCGGGTTTGGGGAGGCGAATGAATCTCATGTGAGATGGATCTTGGGTTGAAATTTAAATCGAAGTTGGAGTCGCCACCAAACTTTGTGGGAGTTCGGGCCCATTCGAACCCACTCTATATCTTAGTGGGCCGTGCACAGAGTACGGCCCATCCGGATTCCAGAGTTTATGGGGTTCGTCCCTTTGCATTGCGATACCGATACCGACATTATCGGTTACCGTGTATTGAATGACTCTCGTGCGCCAATGATTTCGGACATCTGGAAACCACGGTTCTGAGTAAGGGGTGATGGTATGTTTTGGGAAGTTCACAAGGAACACCCAACCCCGCCCGCACTTAGCGGCCTCTACTAAGATATTGTTCGATGTTTTAATACGCGCGTTAGTAATTCGGTGGAAATGTTATGCAAACAGTATTTTGACTAAACATGTGAAGATTTGAATAAGTTGCTATGTTGATTTAATGCATCTTTGTATTACGTCGAAGTTGTATTTAGCATGCGAGGTTCGTTTTAGTACAACAAAACAAACAACAAGAATAAAACGCAAAGACAGAAACAATTGAGTTAGTAGCGGTAATAACGGATCATAAATAGTTCAGAATGATATAAGAAGACACGATGCATAGTTTTGAAAAGAGTGGGACATGTGATGGACTTGACACGTGTTGGCCGAAGTCATAAAAATATTTGGTAAGGCTTAATGCAAGTGAAGGGATCACGATTTGAGGCGTGAATGAGGCCACTCGACCGAGTCATGGGGAGACTCGGTCGAGTGCCCTGTTTAAAACCCTTATACCGATTTTTTGGGGTGCCACTCGATCGAGTGGGCTAGGCACTTGGTCGAGTGCCCCCTGTACGAGCAGCAGTTTGTTTCGAAATTTAGCATTGATTTCAAAATTGCTTTTAATTTTGAAAATCGATAATTTTGCTAAGTCGTGTAAAAATATGATACGATTTATACTCGACTTAATTTTCGATACTCGTCATATTCAATACTTGATTACGGAATCAATATCTAATATTTAGAGTGAATTTTAGAAAAGATGTTATAAGTCATTTTAAATTGAACTAAGACGAAATAATTCCCTCCGCGTTGTAATGTCGTAATTAGTCCTTTCGGACTATATGACAATTATTTAAGTATCAACGAGTTCGTGCTAGTTTAATTTGTTGACTAGTTCTTTTAGACACAATATTCGACTACGGAGTCGATATCGCATCTTAAGAAAAGAAAATGTTTTTTATTTGTTTGATTAGAACGAAAGCCGATTCCCTTCGCGTCACAACATCGTTATTAATCCTTGCGGATTATGTTATGTTCGATTTGCATCAACAGGTCTCGCTCTAATCTTAAAAAAGGAATCGAATATGTTTAAGGAGGAATATTCGCGATCCCATCATGCCCTTGAGTTTTTAGGGCGGGGCTCCTCGAGAGGGCTCCACCACTGTTACAACTCGTAAAGGGATTAGAAGGGTCTTATACGATGTTCATCCTTAAACGTATTCGAATCGAGATAGTTTTAGAAAATTGGTATATGCGCGATGTTTTACGTTAATTACATAGTAATAATAATAGCGTTATTAGAAACGAAAGAAGAAAAGTAAAAAGACGAAAAAAAGAAGAAGACGAGAGAGACGAGAAAAACGAAAGAAAGGGAGAGAAAAAAAAGAGAGGAAGGAAACGAGTTTGAATTTGACACCCTCAACCTACATGCTTAGTCTTCTCGGAATATGGCTCGTTTAGTTGTGGCTTAGGCACGGGAGCTTCGAGATGATATAGGAAGAGTTATGGTGGTTTATAATTGGGAAGGGATTTGACGAGTTTTGCTCACAGATTTCCTAAAGGATTTCTTGTAACACCCGCTTATTTTCTATGCATTGTTATCTATTCCGTTATGACTCCGTCATGACTCTGTTATCTTTTATGCCTTCAGTTTCCTTCATTTTCAAGCTTCATAATATTTTTGAGTCAAATATTATTTATTTTCATTAAAAGATTTTAATTATTTTATTTTTCTATCATAAATCTATTTATAAAATTTTCATCGCAAACTAATTATTTATTCGCGAGGAGTTCTATTTTTCTACAAACTATCGTTTTAAGCTTGAAATCGGGTTATTTATTTTTTCTAAAAATGTCTAAACACATTTATCTAATATTTCTAACTAAGATAATATTTTTATTTATGAAAATTTATCATTTAATGATTTTATTACGAAGTCTCGTAAATAATTATTTTCTAATGCGAGGTTTACTCGAATTGCTTTGAAATGCTTTTAATAATTTTACGATCCTTATTTTTATCAACCTACAACTATTTTGAGACTCATTTTCACTCAATTGGACCGTCACACTCCCATGTCACATTTTATAGTCCAACTTTTAATACACTTCATTTTACATTTCATTTTACAATTTGTATTAAACTTTGAGGATAATTCTTATCCCCATTTATTTTGGGTGACTAACTATCAACTCTTCATGCTCCTAATACTTCATTTTGGCTTGTGCATAAGTGATGTACATGCCTTGTTTTTATCAAAATTTAAGTATAATTCATTTTCTAAAAACTTTCCACATTTTTATTCATTCATTTACCTTATTAATCAAGCAAAATACTCTTCATTTCCTCTCCTTTGGCCTTGATTTCCAGCAGTAATTCCAGGCAAGATTTGTCTCAAAATCGAGTCTTGATCGTCCCATGTTCATCACCAAATTAATCGTCATTCCATTTCCTTCGTTAAGGTAATAATCGATGTTATTTCCGATCATTATTTACCTCGATTCTTTTAGTTTTCTCATGGTATTTTTGTACCATGTATGTCGTATATTGAAGGATTCTTGGACGACCCCGAATCCGATGAATTTATCGTAGACTCGGATTTGGATTAAAGGTAACGTTTATGTTACTCGGTATTGCTTGATTTTATTTGTGTAATTGCATGTATATAATTATAATTTTATTTTTGACAATATATGTATGTCATATAATCTGCAAAATTTTTAAAAGTTGAAAATTTGCATGTTTTGATATTTTTATCGCTTTTACATGATTAACGATTAAATCGTCATATTAATTTGTAAAATCGTAATATTCGGCCTAAACTTATAATATATGAATATATTCTGTAAAAAGGAAATTTTTGATGATTTTTGATAATTTTGTATTTTTATGATATTTTACGTACCGATTATTGAATTATTACCGTTTACGAACAAAAACGATTAAAAGTCGATTTTTAGTTCTAGCACATAAACATTTTATTTTTATCTGAAATTTGGCGTGGATAATATTTATGATGAAAAAGAATTTTATGAATTTGTTTCATAATTTTTAGGAATTGTTAAGTGGGTGAATTAATTAATCACTTTAAATCATCGTTTATCGTTATAACCGTGTTTGTCATTTTAATTTCCGATTTCTGGTTTTTGTTTTAAATCTGGAAAATGTGTTCCTGATGGTTCTTGAGAAAAAAAATGTATTCTTATGATTTTAGTGATTTAATAAAATGTTAGGAACGACAAGTTTTATTAAGAGAATCGTTAATTGTGGAAACGGGTTTTAAAAGACGGTTTTAACGGAATTTGTTAAATCTGGAATTTTGGAAATCTTGAAAATTGGGTAGTTTCTGGAAAATGTTGATTTTTGAGTTTAATAATAATTTTTGGATGTTAATACTTAAATCGTTTTGTAATTACTATTTTTATTAATCGTTATTGTCGAGATTTGATGATTAACGAGAAAACCCTTTAAAAACCAAGTTTATGGATTCTGGAAAAATTATTTTTCTGGACAGAATGTCCAAAAATGTATTTTAGCTGTTTTAAGTAATTTTTTTACTATTTATCAAAGTCTTTAATTAATCGTAATCATTTTTTGGACAAAATTACGATTTATCGTTAAAATGCTCCGTTTCACCTAAATGATTTGTTTTTGCAACAATTTTAAAAATATTTAAATCTGAAACTTTAAGAGTTAAATCACTCCTTATCATATTCTAAATTTGTTTAATGCTTTAATTAAATATAAGACGTTAAATGATTTATTTTGACATTCGCCGTAAAATCTTATTTATGCTTATTTTGTCGAAACTATTAATAATTAGTGAATTTTAAGTTTATAAATTTTGAAAACACCCTAATTAGTAGTATTAAAATGTTAAAGACATTTTTAATCATTTTATAAACACTTGTATGATATTTTAATAATTTCATAAACCCAATTGAAATTAATATCGTTAAGGCCGAAAGTATTAGTTTTATAAATCTATATCATATGCATTTACCAAAAATATTTTATTAGTATGAACTCATATTTTTGATATTTTGATATGATACTATTTTTAGTAAAGTTTCAAAAAATAGAAGTTTCCCAAAATAAAAGTTTTCTCTTTTAGAATATAATGATTACTCCTTTTGTTCTCTTATTATTATAATGATTATATTTTTTGAATATCGATAATGATTTTGTTTTGAGTTCTGGAATAAAGACAAGTGTGAGGTTAGAGTAATATATTTTGGGGTTTACGTTTTTGCCATCAACTATAAGGCTAGTGTATCTGGAATCGGTACATTAGTTGTTGAACCGGGTGATGACAGGTATCCCGGGAGTTGTGTACATTTTGACCTTAAGCTAAGGCCTCACAGTAAGTCGCCGTCATAAGTTGAACTGGGTGACAGGTAATCCCAGGAGGGGTGTGCATTGTCTTAAACTAAGGCCACATATTTATAAGTCGCCGCCCCATTATGGTTAAGTAGCCTAGTTAGAGATCAAAATTTGATTTGTTTGAACTAAGTTCTCGAAGCTAGTTTTAGTATTCTCCTAGTGAAAGTCTAGCCGTCTATACTAATCCTATCCATAACGCCATTTTGACTATTTTATTATTATCGATATAATTTGATTGCAGGTTGGCAAATGTTTTATGTTTTCTTCGGAAAACTCATTTTTATTATATTGTTTCGATACGTGAAGTTTTTCACTGAAAGCTTATTTTCATTATAATGTTTTACTGTTTTTCAATTTTACTATTTTTCTATAGTAGTAACTACAATTTTAAAATTCTGTTATACGGCTGGGAGAACGTTGACGTTGCTCCCCACTGATTGTGGTTGTTATGTTTTAACATGGCAGGTATACATGTTTCCGGGTGTGCGCTAGCGAGCAGTGTGGATCCTGCTTGTTTATTTTAATAATTATGTCTTATGGATTGTTCAAACCCCTTTTATGGATTGTTTTTAATTTTGGCCATTTTATTCATGTCTTATTGTTTGACTTTACCATTTTAATTTACTAAGACATAGTTATATTGTGTTTTAATCCCGACTCTACAGTATTTTCGCCACTGTATCGCGTTAGAACTTCTAGGGGATTACATTTCTAGAGGAAAGATCGGGGTTGTAAAGTTGTGTGTGGGATTATATAAGATTGTATGGGAATGTATCGCCTAGGATCGCTGAAACTTTTGATGTTGATTATTGTTGTTGTCTTTTGTGTGTTGCAAAGAGGTGTATTTATAGAAAAATACCCCGACTTTGGATGGGAAAGGTAATCAGTTTTAGATAGAAAAAAATTCCGATTTCGGATAGAAAAGGAGTCCGGTCTCAGATAGAAAAGGAGCCACTCGATCGAGTGGTGCATAGCACTTGATCGAGTGCCCGGTCTGACGGCGGTTCAGTGGGGTTTTACGAGCCTACTCAACCGAGTGGGCCGGTCCACTCAATCGAGTGGGTCTAGACGGGTGGAAAACTCCTTAGAGATAAAGTTTTATCTCTAACGAGGTGGTTTAATTGCTTTAATCCTCTTTGTGCTGATTTTTGTGTAGTCTTTGACTTCGAGTCAGACTTTCGAAGTGGCGCGACTGATTTTTATGTCTCGGAAATGCCTTTGACCGGGGTTTGACCCGATCGTTAAAAGACGGTTTTGTCCTTGGTGTCGGTTTTGACCCAAATTAGTCTTATTTGATTGGAAATGACCCACTAGGCCTGGATTTGAGGTTGGTTTTGTGATATTTGTACTCCGTAAAAAGACCAAGCCAAATACTAACGATTTTGAGCCCATATTCGAGTATGTTAAAGCATGTTTGCGTCCGATCATCATCGGGTGTTTGTTGGAAACTGCTATAGACACGTATCAGTCAAATGTGGGTGTCTACAAATATGCACCCTTAAATCATGCAAATAAACAACAGGATAATTTCTAGTCGATACCGGTAAAGCACGCTTATAAACCAACCTCGAACAAGGAACAATAATAAAACAAGCATAGCAACCACGAATAACAAGAATGCTCACGCTCGAACGCGTGATAAAACAAACAAAATAAAGCCGATCTGAACAAATTCCGAACGAATCCAAGCTCATAACAAATCAGAACAAAGCAAAGTATATCCAAACAAAATAAGACAAGTCCAAAAAACAAATTTAACCCAAATAAATGAACGCCAGATAACGTCTTTGAGCTCAACGAGTCTTAGTTATCCGGAGGACAATTTAAGTTCGAGCGGATACTGACACGTTCGAACATTTTCGAGTCTTGTACCTCCCTAGCAATATCGATTTGAGTGGATACTGACACGCTCAAACACCTTCGAGCCTAACGGGTCTTAGTTATCCTGAAGGCAACAACAAATAACAATTTGGGTTTGAGCGGATAATGACACGCTCAAACACCTTCGCTTTGAGCCTAACGGGTCTTAGTTATCCTGAAGGCAACAACAAACAGCAATTTGGGTTTGAGCGGATACTGACAAGCTCAAACACCTTTGAGCCTAACGGGTCTTAGTTTTCCTAAAGGCAACAGCAAACATCAGTTTGGGTTTGAGCGGATACTGACACGCTAAAAAACCTTTGAGCCTAACGGGTCTTAGTTATCCTGAAGGCAACCGCAAACAGCAATTTGGGTTTGAGCGGATACTGACACGCTCAAACACCTTTGAGCCTAACGGGTCTTAGTTATCTTGAAGGCAACAACAACAACAATTTGAGTTTGAGCGGATACTGACACGCTCAGACGTATTTAGCCTAACGGGTCTTAGTTATCCTGAATGCAACAACAACAACAATTTGAGTTTGAGCGGGTACTGACACGCTCAGACGTATTTAGCCTAACGGGTCTTAGTTATCCTAAAGGCAACAGCAACAGCAATTTATGTTTGAGTGGATACTGACACGCTCAGACGTATTTAGTCTAACGGGTCTTAGTTATCCTGAGGGCACAACAACAGCAATTTAAGTTTGAGCGGATACTAACACGCTCAAACGTATTTTCCCCGAGGGGTCATAGGCATCCTTGAGGCACAACAACAGCAATTTAAGTTTGAGCGGATACTGACACACTCAAAGATATTTTGTTCGAGGGGTCATAGGCATCCCAGAGACACAGCAAAAGCAATTTGAGTTTGAGTGGATATTGACACGCTCAAACATATTTTGTCCAAGGGGTCATAGGTATCCCGAAGGCAATTGCTCGAGTGGATCCTGACACACTCGAGCATTTTATTTTATTTTCGAGCCCGAGGGGTCATAAGCATCCTAAAGGCATTTTATTTTATCAAGGTCAAGGGGTCATAGGCATCCCGAAGGCAATTGTTCGAATGAAAGCTGACACATACGAACATTCTTTTCTGCCATATTCACGCTTGACGGGTCACACACACTCAAAAGGTAATCCAAACTCGAACGGATTATTGAACATCCAAAAAGGCAAAATACACGAACATGAAGAACCTTGAACGAGATGGCAAGCACGGGCCTGGGCCCCGATAGGCGACCACAGGGAAGGAGTCGCCACCGAACTTTGGGGGAGTTCGGGCCCATTCGAACCCACTCTATATTTCGATGGACCATGTACAAAGTACGGTCCACTTTGATACTAGATCTTGTGGGGTTCGTCCCTTTGCATACGATACCGAGGTCGAGTTTTCGGGTATCGTATATCGAATGACTCTCGTGTGCCAACGGTTTCGTACATCTAGAAACCGAGGTTTTGAGTAAGGGGTGAGGGTACGTGTTGGGAAGCCCACAAAGGACACCCAACCCCGTCCGCACATGACAGCCTCTACTAAGATATCGTTCGGTTTTTTAATACGCGCGCTAATGATTCGGTGGAATGTTATGCAAACAACATTTTACAATATATAAATATTGAATTGGTTACTACGTCATTTTAATCCATCTTGGTTCACGTCGAAGTGATTTAGCATGCGAGGTTCATTTGAATGCGATAAACGTAAACAACAAAAATAAAAACTCGTAAATAGATACAAAATTCACGGGTGGAAATACAACCCGGAAATACAATGCAAAGAGCACGAAAATTGAAACGATCGAATTAGTAACGGTAATATGAATAGATTAGAATGATAATGCAATGCATGGTTTTAAAGGATTAAGCACGTGATTGACTTGACACGTGACGACTAAAAGTCGTAAAAAGAATTGTCGGGACTCTACTTCGTTTTAAAGCTCGCGCTTGAAGCTTAAGAGGGTCACTCGACCGAGTCATTGAGGGGACTCGATCGAGTTCCCTTTACGTAGACCTTCTGCCCATTTTTTGAGGTGTCACTCGATCGAGTGACCTTATGGCACTCGATCGAGTGCCCTTGTATGAGTGCTTTACTCGCTTTGAAGAGAAGGTTGCTTCGGATTTTGTGTTTTGGAATCGATATATAATTACGCTAAATACAAATATTGCTCGATTTATATTAGTTTAATATTTCGAAGGCTCGCCATACTAGACTTTAGGTTATAAAACCGATATCTAGTACTTAAAGCAAAATTTTGTAAAATCGAACTTGATCGGAGTAGAACGAATATCGATACCCTCCGCATCATAACTTCGTAATCAATTCTTTCGGATTGTGTAACAATTAATTCGGCAACAACGAGTTTCGTTCTAATCCGATTTGTCAATAAATCCTTTAGAATAACTTTTTGAAAATAAATGGTGTCGGACATATCTAATAACGAATCACCGCGATCTATTACGCCCTTAAGTGTTTAGGGCGGCGCGCCTCGAAGGACACCACCTCCAATGCGACTTGTAAAGGGATTAAATAGACTTTAGACGGAATTCAAATTAGTCATGTTCGACCCGAAATCATTTTAATACTAGATCATTATATGCGGTATTAATGTTATAACGAAATGTAAATAAACAAAAATTACAAGTTTACGCGTTAGAGTACATAAATAAAATGTTAGAACGCGAAAAATAAAATGTTAGTAACATAAAATAAAATGTTATTGTTAGTATGATTAACATAAATAGTGTGTGTGTGTGTGTGTGTGTATAAAAGACGAGAAAGAGAAGGGAGAAGAAGGAATGTTGGGATATAATTTACACCCTCAACCTACATGCTTTAGTCTCGGAACGCGGGATTGTCAAGTAGCGGCAAAGGCGCGGGAGCATTGAGATATGTAGGCAAGTTATGCTGTGTATGATTGGGGAGAGGATTTGACGAGTTTTGCTCTCGGTCTTTGATGAGTTTTGATCTTGGGATGTGCTTGTATGTGTATGTGTATGAGTGTCGATGTAGGGATGTAGGTTTGAATGCTTGAGGTGTATTGCAAAATGTAGGTTTTTTTATGATTGAAAATTGGTTGAATGTTGTGTGTAAATGGGTGTAAAAGGTTGTGTAAAGGTGGTAAATGAATGAGTGTGGAGTATTTATAGAGCCTTCCACGGTTTAGGGTCACTCGATCGAGTGGCCCTAAGTGTACTCGATCGAGTGGTCTGTTTGAGGGGTGCCTATGCGTTTTTGTAGGGGGCACTCGATCGAGTGGACCCAAGTCACTCAATCGAGTGGGTCAATACGGGTGAGGCAAAATAAAGAAAGTTGAGATATTTGGGGTTGACTTTGATTTAGTTGACTTAGTTGTTTTGATTTTGTATCTAGACACATGCATGGCTGGTTTTGTCTCGGGATTCGACTTTGACTGGGTTTCGACTCGGTCGTTAAAAAAAGGTTTAATTTCTGGTGACGGTTTTGGATCAAATTAGTCTTATTTGATTAGAAATGACCCACTAGGCCTGAATTTGAGGTCAGTTTTGTGAGATTTGTACTCCGTTAAAAGTCCATGCCAAATACTATTGATTTCAAGCCCATATTCGAGCGCATTAAAGCACGTTTACGTCCGATTATCGACGGGTGTTTTGTTGGGGACTGCTATAGACACTTGCAGTCAAAATGCGGGTGTCTACACCTCTATTAGGCTAAAACCATAATAAACTACAAAATCTAATATTCCGTTAACTGATACCGAATGAATGATTTTCATTTTATTTTGCAGAAGTGTGAATAACATCGGTTAGAAAGCTGATAACATCATAGAATTGATGCAATTTAAGTATGTAACAATCATTTTGATACTCACCAACTTTAATATTAAATTGAGAAATGTGTGTAAATATGATATTACATGAATATTTCAAAGTGCCTATAAAAATCATAGGGTGGTACTTTTTCATAATTGTGTGTTACTCATGTGTATTTGAGAATTAAACAATTGTCCTTCCCATTTTCCCTTCCCATCATCAAGTCATCATTGCATTAGGGAGAGTTTTGAGAGAAATCTCAAAAATCTCCACCACCTCTCTCCTCCGGCCACCGCTTCGTCCGCCACTGTTTTTTTTTTCAAAAAGATATTAATGTTATTATTGTCAAGTTTTTTTTCTCGAAAAAATGATTAGTACTCATATTTATATAAATATTGTGTAACAACCCAACTCTTTTAACTTCTTCAATTAGTTCAACACAGTCTTTGAAATTTCTATCAAAGGCGAAGAAATTTGAAGAGTCAATAAGTTCTTCGTCATGAATATCGTCCACAAAATCATCGTCCTAATGTACAAAGCAAAATTAAAATTGAATATTACACAAGAAAAATAGAAAAATTAATATACAAGAAAATACAGCAAAATTAAAATTATAATACCAAAATTATTTAGAAAAAGAATACAAATCAAATTAATAAAAATTACGATAGGACAAATCAAATTAGAATACAATATTACAACAACAAAATAAAATTATACAATAATAATAATAATTAAAATATGAAAATTACAACCGTACAAATCAAAATTAATTCAATAATTAACACAAATATCTAATTTACAAAATAATAAAATAAAAGTCAAATCAATTTTTTTTTTAAAAAAAAACAAAAAAACAATAATCAACAAAGCTGCCTACAGCGTGAAGACAAAAAAACCAAAAAAAAACCGACAACCACCCACCTTCACCGCCCCACCCCATGGTGGCCACCCTCACCACCACCAACCACCCTCTCTTCTCCGGCCGCCGATGCCGGCTCCGGCCCCATCGTTCTCCTGTCGTCGTCGCTGCCCCACCACCTCTTCCGGCAGAATTGCAAGGTCACACACTTTCAGTTGTATAGTCACACTCATTAGGTTGTAGAATCACGCATCTGTACACTCATTGTAGTCACATATTCAGTTGTATAGTCACACTCATTAGGCTGTATAGTCACACTCGCTATGTTGTAGAATCACGCAGCTGTAGAATACCTTGGGATTAAGGTATCATGAGTTTAATCATCTTCATCTTCTGCTTGTTTAAGTTGTATAGTCACACTCGTTATGTTTCAGTATGTTGTATATTTACACTCATTATGTTGTAGGATCACAATGATTATGTTGTATAGTCACAAAGTTGAAGTTGTATAGTCATACTCGTTATGTTGTAGGATTATAGTCATTATGTTGTAGGATCACATTGTTTATGTTGTATAGTCTCACACTTAAAGTTGTATAGTCACACTAATTATGTTGTACAATCACGCAGCTGTACAGTCATTGTAGTCACATATTCAGTTGTATTGTCATATTCATTGTGTGTTTTGTCACAGCGAAATGGCTGGTGGAAAGAGAAATGTTGGTAAAAGGGGCGGTGGCAAGAAGCAGGTCGTGGAAGATACAGCGGCCAACCACGTAATTGGACAACGTATTGTTGCACACATATCGGAGACCACCGTTAAGCTCTTGAGTGTTTGTATGGGATAAAATGTTTGCTTTAGGATGAACATACTATATGTAAAGGATGTTTGGTGGGTTAGAATGTTTTTATGTTTGACGTACTATAGGTAAAGGATGAACTTTTTCTAATGTAAATATATTTCCATCGCTATTTTCTGGTTTCATAATTAATCACGCGAGGTCTATAGCAAAATCACTTATCCTTTCACCTTTAAAACCACGCAGCTGTACACCAATTGGTTTGTAGCCAAAAGTGGTCGTATTTGTATAGTCACATTCGCCTTGTTGTATAGTCACACTCGCTATGTTGTATATAGTCACACTCCTAATATTGTATAACCGGGACAGATTTTGGTTTTTCATTTTGTATAGTCACACTCTCCATGCAGTAGAATCACACTCATTAAGTTGTAGAATCACACTAATTTTGTGCATAATGTCAAACGTCAACGTAATGAGTGTGACTATACAGCATAGTGAGTGTGACTATACAACTGAAAGTGTGTGACCTTGCAATTCTGCAAGAACATTACGCACAAAATGAGTTGTTCTTTTTTCAATTAAAATGTTTTTACAGTCAATCAAAATAATATTTCTAACTAGAACATATATTAATTAGAATGTTTTTTTGTGGATGAATGAATTTGGAAGATTAAGTTGGTGTTTTATTTTTATGAACGAATCTTGAAGATGAAGAAATTCTTCTTTTTTTGTTGGATGGATCGAAGTCGCTCATTTTACGTCTAACAATCACCTATTGTAATATTTGTGATGGGAGAGTAGAACGTTTCAGTAATTTTCTGAATTTTTAAATGCGTCTTACAAACATGAAATGAACTATAAAAGAAACCAACATGAATGGAGGTTGAATATTTAATGAATGTTTAAATACTTTTGTATGTGATTAATACTTTCGTTTTTTTAGAATGTCGTTACTGAGGAAAGTCACAGTCGTCCATTCTTCCATATTCAACTTTCAATTTTTTTTAGATAATGAAGATGAATAATTTTATAAATACAAAAAAAAAGAAGGTATGAAATTAAAAATAAAACAAGCATGAAGATAAAGATGATTAAACGGATGATACCTTAATCCCAAGATATTCTACAGCTACATGATTCTACAACATAGCGAGTGTGACTATATAGCATAATGAGTGTGATTATATAACTGAATATGTGACAACAATGAGTGTACAGCTGCGTGATTCTACAATATAATGAGTGTGGCCACACAACATAATGAGTGTGACTATACAACTAAAAGTGTGTGACCTTGCAATTGTGCAAGAACATTACGCATGATGAAGATGATGATAGGATGAAGATGAAGATGTTCATCTAACTTTCGCCATTCATCAAGCTTGAAGATGAAGATGTACTTATTTTTTGTTGGATGAATGAAGCTTGAAGATGAAGAAGCTTTTTTTTGTTGAATGAATGAATTTTGAAGATGAGGATGTTGTTTTTGTTGAATGAATGAATGGATCTTGAAGATGATGATGCTTTTTTGGTTTTTTAGATGAAGATGAAAATGATAGAGATGAGAGAGCATCAAGTAGTAAGGTGTGAGAGTAGTTGTAAGAAGTGAGAGTTTGATTGAGGGGATGGTTGCTTCTCTCTCTCCACTGCTGCTGTGTCAGTTTACTGACATCTCCTTTTCTCCTTTTTTTTAACACATCATCCATCTATGCCATCCATTTAACCCAAGATCAAGGGTCAACAACACAACTTCTCAACTTCCCAATCCACCAACAACTCCCTTGATCCCATTTCTATATATATATATATATGTGTGTGTGTGTGTGTGTGTGTACATACACACACATATATACATATACATATAAACACACACATATATATACGAACATATATAGAAGAGGGATCAAGTGAGTCCTCTTCTCATAATTGAGTCCGTGAGTCCTCACCTCTATCCTTAGATTAGAATTAATCAATGGTTCTGATTTGTTTGGATAATTAAAGCAGGTGACTATATTTGGTAAATATCTCATTCACCCCCTCTCTCTTCTTAATTTAGTCATCATTTAATCTTCCCCCTATCAAAAATAATTATTATCTCACTTCTCACAGACGCGTATTATGATTTTCATTTAAAATTTTTTGAATCATTATTATATAGAACTAAAAAATAAAAATTACCGCATCTCTTCTTCTCTCTTTAATTTATTTTGTGTTACTCTTATTATATAGAACTGTTACTCTGGATAAAGTTTGGTGTTACTGTAACGAACATCATGCAAATATGTTTACATTGATTTCAGAGTTATATGCTCTCAGTACATAACAAAATTATTATAACTCAACATATAATAATGTTACTTCAACTTTAAAAACGTGTTACTCTAACAGATACTTTGTGTTACTCGAACATTACAAACGTTTACTCTAATAGATATTTTTTGTCCAACAATACAAACGTGTTACTCTAATAGATACTTTGTGTTACTCCAACGTTACAAACGTTTATTCTAATAGATATCTTTTGTTACTCCAACACTACAAACGTGTTATTCTAATAGATACTTTGTGTTACTCCAATGTTAGAAAGTACTACTCTAATAGATACGCCTTTCACTGTTTCACATGAATATTGAATACTGATTGTGTTTCCAATTTTGTTGGATGTTATTGCCTTAAATACTTATTATTGCATTAAATATTTAATGGATAAATCTATCTATTAAGTTTAAATGGCTTAGATTAGGACTTACGGACTCAAAATATATTGAGGACTCATCTGAACCAACCTTTACATACATACATATATATATACATACATATATATATACATACTTATATATGTATGTATGTATATGTATGTATGTATGTACATATATATATATGTGTGTGTGTGTGTGTGTATGTATGTATGTATGTATGTATGTATGTATGTATGTATGTATATGTATGTATGTACATATATAAGTCTATATTAAAGTTACAGATGACATACGATAAAGTTGCATTTGTTCAAAATTTATATGTAACTATAACATTCAGCACTTTTATCACTTCAAGTGATAAAGTGCAACTTTATCACTCATCTCGTGTAACTTTAAGCACTTTTTGTGTAACTTTAACACTGGAACTTATGAATTTAAAAAAGTTGCTGACCTTATTTGAACCTACCTCTATATATATATATATATATATATATATATATATATATATATATATATATATATATATATATATAGGTGGGATCAGGTGAGTCCACTTATATATGTTGAGTCCGTGAGTCCCCATCTTAGCCCTTGATTCAATGTTAGATTAATGGACAAGACTTGATCTCATAATTAAGGAAATAACTAACAAATCTGGTAAATATATCATTTCTCTCTCTCTCTCCTCCTTAATTATCTCAATGCAAATCTTTTCTCTCCCTTATCAATCTTTTTAAATGTCTATTTCTCTCACACAACAAGTTTTTTCAAAATCAAGTTTTTTTCATCTTCACCAAAAAATCATCATTTTCCTACTGCCATTGTACGTATATTACTATGTTACTGCCATAATCCATAAACTATGTTACTTTAACTCATATAACGTGTTACTTTAATTCATGAACTGTGTTACTTTAACTCATAAAATTTGTTATGTTGTTTAATATATTCTCTTGCAAAAACTATTACTATAACTCATACAATGTGTTATTCTAATTCATGAAATGCGTTACTTTAACTCATAAAATCTAATATGTTGCATAATAATCTTTTGCAAAAACAAGACTTTCAATCAACCAAAAGAATAATGTATGTTTTTATTAAGGATACTCCAGAACAAAAATTATAAAACTCCATTATAATTCCAATGTTTCACACCTGTAACTATAAGAATTGGATATTTGAAATCAAATTAAAATCATAAACTGTGTTACTGTAACTCATTAAGTATGTTACTCTAACACATAATGTGTGTTATTCTAACTCATTTTACTCCAATCAAGGATGTTACTCTAACGAATAATGTATGTTACTCTAACAATATATTGTCCTACTAAGAATTGTGCTTCTTCTTCATCATCATCTTCTTTTTCTTCACTTAATTCTTCTTCATTGTCAGACGATGATTTACATGACATTTCCTTCTTCTTCTTCTTCTTCTTCTTCTTCTCATCTACATCTTTGAAGATCTTCCCTATGTATGGAGGAAATTCTCACCCACATCCCTACATCATTCATGTGCTTTTGCGTCTACTGAAAAAACAATAACAGTGCCAATAAACGTGGCGAAAAAAAACAATCAAAACTTGAAATATGGATTAAAGTTACGGATAACAAGAGTTAAAGTAACAGATGAAGTGCATTGAAGTAACATTGAATTAAATTAACAGAGTATGCTTATACACCAGGTATAAAGTAACAGAGGTCAGACATTAAAGTAACAGATAGTATGAATTAAAGTAACAGATAATGTTCATTAAAATAACACCAGATATAAGTTAGTGCAAAAAATTCATATAATGATAAAAAATAAGAGTATGACGCAGTATCTTACTCTTTGATATTGTTTCCTATTTTGAAGTCATCACGTCCCATAATTATAGGAAGTAGTATTTTTTTTCCTTTTTTTTATATGGCGTTACTCTTTGATATTGTTTCCTATTTTGGTGGCAATCACGTCCCATTATTATAGGAAACAATATCTTTTTTTTTTAAATATGACAGTTTCCTAAATTCTTAGGACACTACAATGCACTACAATAACAGATGAAAAATACTAATGTAACAACTGGAGTGTATTAAAGTAACACGACATATAAAGTAACAGATGGTAGACATTAAAGTAACAGATGCTCTACACTAAAGTAACGCAGTATATTAACTACAATAACTCAATATATTGTAAACGTAAAAACTAATAATTGAGTAGCATCTTAATGACTTCCATGGCGATTCCAGTATAAATTACAAAACATATATACTCACCGTTTGTGTGTTCTACGATTTGCATATGAATCTATGATGAATAACACGACCATGAAAACAATATCAACATGAAAATTGACGCAAAACATGAATGACACGACCATGAAAGCAATATCAACATGAAAATTGACGCAAAACATGAACACAAATTGACGCAAATTAATCAAGATAATGAATAAAAATTGACGGAAAACATGAAAGCAATATCAAAACTCACAATTGTTATACTCGATGAATTGCTTATCAACACTTAATGAAGATGTCGCGATCATTGAATTCATAGTAATGGAATTTCGAGCACAGATTTGATTGAATGAATGAACGAACGTGATGATCGATGGGAGCGTTTTTTTTAAGGTTTTGATGAACCTGTAACGTGAATGAATGAATGAGGAATGATTGTGATTATGGGAGTTATTATTTCCTAAAATCATGGGAGTTATTTTAGGATACTAAATCTTTTTTTTTAAATACAAAATATTAGGATGCATCTTGTCCATCCATCCTCATACGGATGGGATGAGGATTTAGGGACTCAACACATATATAAGAACTCATTAGAACCTATCTCTCTCTCTCTCTCTCTCTCTCTCTCTCTCTCTCTCTCTATATATATATATATATATATATATATATATATATATATATATATAAGTGAGTCCACTTATCGTATTAGTGATATATTAATGGTTAAGATTGTTTTGTCAATCAAGGAAATAACTAACTAAATCTTGGTAAATATTTTATTTTTTTCTCTCTCCTTCTTAATTATCACAATGCAAATTTTCTTTCTCCCATCAAATTTTTAACTGCATCTTTTTATCACACACCAAGTGCGTCGTTTCATCTTCATTTTCACCAAAAAAAATCATCATTTCGCTACTGCCATGTTACTCTAACTCATACAATGTGTTACTCTAATTCATGAATTTTGTTACTTTAACTCATAAAATATGTTATATTACATAATAGTGTCTTACAAAACCAGTACGTTACAAAATGTATGTTTCTATTAAGGATACTCGAAAACAAAAATTATAAAACTGTTGTGAAAGCAAGGGAGAAGAGAAACTAGAGAGAGATAAAGGAATGAGAGAAATCAGAGAGATGTTTATTCATCCCATCAGGGGGCATATTTGGCAAGAATTTCAATGTTCATTACATCTACCATCCATGACTGATCTATAGCTCGCTACACCACAAGGAGGGTGAATCTGTCTATAGTGAAATCATAAATTTCAATGTATAACATATTTAATAAGATAAGTAATCAAGCTGATATATCATCATATACATCATAAAACACAATGATCAAATCATTAGTCATATTTCATGAACCTCTAATTGATGTATTTCATATTCATCAAAACAAGTCAATGAACTTCGATCAGGTTTAGTTGGGATCAACATTACTTGTTTTTTTTACCAGCTTATCCTTATCACTCTCCCCCTAAGGTGGTAAAAACTATCATTACTTGATAGATTTAAATGGCAATATCTACCTTAAAAATTATCTAATATTTCATAGGCTTTATCAAATGATTCTCTTCAATAGAATAATATATTTGGGAGCTCAACTTAACGCAGTTGGTTTTTCACGTGCTGAATTAAAATTGCCCATTTGGGAGATCACCATGTTCACATAATATTTACGTTGTAAACTTTGATTACATGAACTACTCGTAAAATTCTTTGTGACTATAGGTCACATAATTAAAACCTTAAAGATCAATCGGATCGGATATGGACATTCATTTCCATTATCCAACTACGAGTAGTATTTAGATCTCCAATATTTCACATACTCAATCTCAGTGTATTGTCTTGCCTTAAAATATAATTTTAATGGTACACTAGAGAGTTTGATCAGCACGCCATTAAATTCTTTCAAGATAAACATCGGGTTTATTGAAACGGGTGTAATAAGAACCCGGATGGCCTCAATTTGTCACATCTTTAGTATTTTCGTGTCAATTTTACTAGTTGACAGCTACATTCAATCATATGTGCACATTAATTTTATTTAGTCATATGGCCATAGCAAATGATAGTGACATGACACAATTGGTGTCTAATACACTAGGAAAGACCCGTCAATATTCCTTCCCGGAATATGACTATATATATTACTCTTAGAGTAATTTAATTCCATGTGATAATAACTATAAATTGATCATTAATCAACTGATCATTTATTTCACCATTTGATCATTGCGATACCGTTTCCGGTAAAAATATTTAAGTTTTTAAATAAACACATAATTAAAATATTCACCTCCTTACACTTATTCAGTGTCAGTGATATAATTATCATCACTTAATCAATCTTTTATTCGGTTTCATATTCGTTTCACGAAATAATGGTCGTTAATCGAATATTTTGTTCATGTCAAATCCATCACCAGGAAAATGACTATTAATCACCTATACGAGACTCACGATTTTAATATCGCATTAATTTGCTCGACCATGACATGCGGATACGCGACATCACGCGTAATTCCTTTAAGCCATTTTCAAAATAATGTGTCTTTACGACTACATAATTTGTATGAAAAAAAAATATACGAGTATTACATCATGAAAATATGACAATACCATTCGCTTCAGGAAATGGTTTATATTATTTTGATACGAATATCTTAAGAATATCTCATACTTTGCAAACATCCATGAATAAACATCAAGTTTATTCATAATTTTGATACTCAAAATAATATTAACTACACGCAAAGTGAAAATTTGTAAAATAGCGTGAACTTCACGCCACGGTTTCAATATTGGTCAACACTATGAATTTCTCGTCATAGGTTCAGTTTATATAATTACTACGAACTTCAGGTCATAGTTTGCGTGTCAAAATTCCAATTCGTATATAATTTTTCTTCCTCTCATATCGAACTTCGCGTATATGAGGTTCACATGATTTTTCATGAGTTATGCACTTTAATTGACCGAATCAGGCTCAATTAAGGCGGCATTATCATTAGGCTCAATTAAGGACACAACATTTGGCTTATTTTTCTGCCATGTTCTCGACTTCTGCTTCTGATAGTCTTTATCGAGTGTCACATTCACTTCATGGAATGGACTCACCCAATTAAAAGAGATTCGTCATCTTTCAATATTAATTATATTATATTATACTATTCAACTTTAGATGAACATTCAATTAATTCAGAGGATTTCTCATGACATCTCTTCACGATATCTTGTCTTCAGGACAATAATAAGTGGTATTCAATATAGTACAATTTCATGTACTTTTTCTCCCACATAATTTTATTTCAATTTGAAATTGATACGAAAATTGATATGAACATGGTACAATTTCATGTACTTTACTCACACGGAGTATAAATTTTATATACTTATCTCGGTACAATTTCATGTACGTACTCACACGTAGGAGTATATTTTTCACGATACAATTCCTTTGAGGCTACTTTATTTCCGCGATATTATATTTTTCTGGGACAGCTGTATTAGCATATTTATCACCCAAAATAATCGTGTATACTTCAGGTATACAATTTCTTTTATGGAACTTCTGTCCAAAAATATTTTGCACCACACTGGCTACCATTATTTTCACGGCTCATAATTAAAAATTAAATAGTTTTGGAACTTCAGGTCCAAAATTATATGAGCATTCATCGTATGGACATTAACAATGAAATTGATCCATTGTTATATACAGTCTACGAGACTGAATTAAATAATTAAACAACTTTTATAAAAAATTCGAATGATAGAAAACATGGTATCCTCATATGAACTCCTCGTATATTGGATTATAACCTCCAAAACAGATACATTCGTATACACGGTCTATAAGACCGATTTATCATTATCTTCTATTAAAAGAAGAAAAATTATAAATTTTGGCCTCTTGCCATATTTTCTCTTGATAATCTATCAAGATTATTATTATCAATAATTCTGGTCGAAAGTGAACTTGACATAATTAGCAATAAAATAAACATACGTAGTAATTATGGTACTAATACGAAATTAAATATAACTAAAACAACCAAAAATCCTTAACTTACACTTTGGATTGCATTCCATATAAAATTAAAAGTTAGTTAGAAATAAACCAATTAAAATCCAAACTAAATTAATCTTGCCGGCTTGCATAAATGCCAAATAAAATAAATAAAATAAAATTATGACACCTTGATCAAATTGACTCAAATAAAAAAAACTTGATGCAAACTTTCAAAATAATCAAGAAAGATGACCCAAGTTGTTCAACTTGTTGCGTAAGAAAGATGCAAAGTTGCAAACTATCAAAAATTAACTGATGCAAATTTAATGAAAATAATAAATTGATTAATGCATCTACCCATCTACACGTATATGGTATATGCAATTTTGCAACCATGTATGGGGTATCAATTGTATTATTAGGGTTAGAGATAAAAATAAAATAAAATTATAATTAGAGACTCGTGCTGATAACGTGTTGTGAAAGCAAGGGAGAAGAGAAACTAGAGAGAGATAAAGGAATGAGAGAAATCAGAGAGATGTTTATTCATCACATCAGGGGGCATATATATAGTACATTGTACATCTAGGGTTACATCATAGTGGGTTATAAGGCCAATGAACATCCACATATTATGTTTCATAACAAAAATTTCATTATAATTTCAATTTTTCACACCTGTTATTCTAAGAACTTTGATATTGGTAATCAAATTATACTCATTATGTATGTTACTCTAACGCATAATGTGTGTTATATTCTAACGCATAATGTGTGTTATTCTAACTCATTTTACATCAATAAATTGGTATAGGAGTTTCAACTGAATCAACTTCATTACAATTCCAATGTTTCACACTTGTTACTCGTAATCTGTGTTACTGTAACTCATTAAGTATGTTACTCTAACGAATAATGTATGTTACTCTAACAATATATTATCCTACTTAGAATTCTGCTTCTTCATCCTCATCGTCCTCTTCTTCTTCTTCTTCATCGTTAGAAGCTTTGGTTTAATCTAACCACCGCGTCATCTTTTTGTTGTGTATCTCCTCACATCGAATCCACAAGCCAATGCGTAGATTTTATAGAAATTTACTAACTCATCCACGTCCTTGAAGATCTGCCCTATGTATGGAGGAAACTCTCACCCACATCCCTACACCATTCATGTGCTTTTGCGTGTACTGAAAAATAATAACAGTGCCAATAAACGTGGCAAAAAAAAACAATCAGAACTTGAAATATGGATTAAAGTAACAGATGACAAGAATTAAAGTAACAGATGAAGTGCATTGAAGTAACACTGGATTCAATTAACAGAGGATGCTTATACACCAGGTATAAAGTAACAGAGGTCAAACATTAAAGTAACAGATAGTATGAATTAAAGTAACAGATAATGTTAATTAAAATAATATCAGGTATAGGTTAGTGCGAAAAATTCATATAATGATCAGAAATGAGAGTATGACGCAATATCTTTCTTGAAATGAGGGCTATATTCTTTGAAATTGTTTCCTATTTTGAAGTCAATCACGTCCCATAATTATAGGAAGCAATATCTTTATTTTTTTATTTTTTATTTTTTTATATGGCGGTATTCTAAATCTCTTTTATCAATCCAATGCATTACAGTAATAGATGAAAAGAACTAAAGTAACAGATGAAGTGCGTTAAAGTAACATGAGATTCAGTTAACATTATGTGCATTAAAATAACAGGGGTTAGCCATTAATTAAACAAATTGTGTATATTAAAGTAACATAGTATGTGCATTATACTAACTCCATATATTTGTTCGTGCGTAAAATTCAAATAATACTTAGACCTTTTTGTGTTACGTTTTTGTGTTACTCTAATTAAAATTAGGTGTTACTGTAACTCAGAACGTATGTTACTTCAATGCCGTGTCTGCTTCAATAGAAAACAAAACAATAGTATCAATTAAGCTTAAGAAAAAACTAAAAAATAAACAAAACAATAACACGAGAGTAATGGACCATTGATATAAATCTGTGAATAATCAAATGAATAAAATTCCACCTTTTAACAAATATAAAAAAATTGGAAATTTATACTAACAAGAGAGCAATGAATCAGATATGAATCTATGGTGAATGAAATGACCATGAAAGCAATATTGACATGAAATCGACGAAAAACACGAAAGCAAATTGACGTAAATTAGTCAAGATGATGAATAAAAATTGACGCAAAACATGAAAGCAATAGCGAAACTCACCATTGTTATAGTCGGTGAATTGATTATCAACAGTTGAGGAAGATGTCGCGATCATTGAATCCATAGTAACGGAATTTCGAGCACAAATTTGAATGAATGAATGAATGAACGTGATATTGGAAGTTTTTTATTTTAGGTTTTGATGAACGTGAACGTGAATGAATGAATAAATGAGTGAATGAACTTGATGTTATTGTTTCCTAAAATTATGGGAGTTATTTTAGGCAGTATCTCCTTTTTTTTAATGCAAATATTAGAATGCATCTTTTCCATCCATTCTCATCCCAGTCAATGGATGGGATGAGGACTTAGGAACTCATATATAGAGAATGACTCATAAGAGCCTTACTCTATATATATATATATATATATATATATATATATATATATATATATATATATATATATATATATATATATATATATAAGCAACAACTTTTTTATACAGCCTGAATAAAATTTTAATATATTTTGTTGGTTTAAATAAAGGAAAGTGAATTAAAATTATTTACTACTTTGTTATGATACAATAATATTACGAGATACGTAATATATCTTCCTTATTGGTAATATTCTTCCATATAATTGTGATCTTATTGAAAATCCGGTCTTTAAGAGAAATGCTATCACAATAATATCGGATTAAATAAGGTATTTCCATATTTACTCAATCTTGATGAAATATTGAGATTAAATTAAGCTAAAATCCTAATAGAAAATTGATCCTCTCTCTACCTATATAATTGAGTAGGTACAACTCCAGGGTCCTAGACCAAGTGGCTCAATGTACTGGTTTCAAACCGAATTTAAATCAGATTGTTGCCAATGATGATGGATCAATTAGATGGAAAGTATCAGCATGTATTTCTGGCAGCAGCATACTACAATGTTTGGATGCAACGAAACAAAGCGAGAATTGATGAGATTATGGTCAGACCTGAGAACATGGCTAAGCAAATTCTGCTAGAAGCTAAGAGTCAAATTAAAATCAACGAGGAGGAGGATTTATCTAGTGTGGATAGAACATTCCTTCGTAGAATAGGATATGATTGCAAAAATTTTTAGCAATTTTATTTATTCTTTGTCTCAATAACTCGTTGTACTGTATATGAACTTCACTGTAAAAAAAAAATTTGATGAATGAATTACTTACATTTCATCCAAAAAAATAATTTAATAGGTATTCCCCATCAAAAACTCAATGCTAATGCGTATGAAAAATTATGAAGAAACAACAGTTATTACGTTACAGGACAAGAGAGAGAAACCAAACAATTATTATTATTATTTGAAGATTATTTCAAGTCATCTTATTTATTATTTATGAGGTCGTCTTACAGAGATCTAATATCGTTCGTATTAGATTTCGACTTATAACGTAAGATGGTACGTCTTAATCTCGTCTTAATTAATCTTTTGTAACTTTCATGTTGTTCAAAGATTTTGGGGTTTATATCATGCGAATAATATGTTACGAGATTTTTATATAAATAATGATAATTTTAATTCAGGTTGTGAATCTTCAAAATTAGACAACATGCATGCATGTGTATAAAATTAATTATATATCTACTATTTTTAATTATAAATTTGTATGAATATAAATTATATACAAGTCAAATTTATATACGAAGTAATTTATTTAAAGACGAGATAAATTCTCCTCATAATATATATATATATATATATATATATATATATATATATATATATATATATAAGTCAAATAATAATCTTAAAAATTATTTATGATAGGTTTATAGTCTATATTTTAAATAATAATCATTCGTCCTTGGATATCAGCTAAAATAATTTGAGTCTTCAAAATGTTATTTTAATCAACATAATACTCCAATACATAAACATATATGCTAAGCCTAATTATCTCAATATAATAAACATATTATAGGTATAATTCACTATATATACATACATATATATATATATATATATATATATATTGTGGACATGACGTAGGTCCACCCCGACGCGGCCACGCGCGGGTTTGGGTAGGCGAATGAATCTCTTGGTGACATTGTTCTCGGGTTCGAAATTTAAGTCAAAATGGAGTCGCCACCGAATTTTGTGGTTATTCGGAACCATACGAGCCCACTCTATGTCGTCATGGGCTATACACAAAGTAAGCCCACTTCGATTTCAGAGTTCATTGGGCTCGTCCCTTTGCATTGCAATATCGATACCGTCTAAACCGGCTTTCGTATATAGAATGACTCTCGTGTGCCAATGGTTTCGGGCATCCGGAAACCAAGGTTCTGAGTAAGGGGTAAGGGTACGTGTTGGGAAGCCCACTAAGGACACCCAACCCCGCCCGCACATGGCGGCCTCTACTAAGACATCGTTCGTGTTCGTGTGAGCGCGCTAGTAAAATGATTAAATGATATGCAAACAGCGTTTTCGGGCTAAGCATGTGAGTTATTGGTTAACTACGTCATTTAATGCATCTTGATTCACGTCAAAGTGATTTAGCATGTGATGTTCATTTATAAAGCAATAAGCAAGTAAATAAATGAAATTCAAACGTGAATAACGTACAAGTTACACGGGCGGAAATACAACCCGGCCAATACGAAAATTGCAAATGATATGGAAATAGTACAATAAATAAATAAAAGTTAGGGACGGACCCGTATGTAAGCTAGACCGAAAAATGTGTAAACGGACTAACCTCGCTTAAGTATACATTTTGTTGTACATCAAACGAAGGACGGAGACATAGGGCCTAGGCGTGATGCTAGCCCGATCCTATGCCTCGATGCCTTGTCCCGACTTATCACGTCGAAAAATCGATCAAAGTCGTTCTACGTGTCGTGATGTGCATGGTTTTGAAAATAGGATAGTCACGTGATAGTCTTTACACGTGATGACTAATGTCGGTAAAAGGACGAGGCTTGAAAGCATGTGTCAAAGGCCCTCGGCTACTGGGCTACAGGACTCACTCGGTCGAGTCATGGTCGGACTCGGTCGAGTGCGTCCTAAAAGAAGTTTCTGCCCACGGTTTGGGGTGTCACTCGGTCGAGTGGCAGGTGTACTCAGTCGAGTGGCACCTGTACGAGCTATGACTCGTGTTTTTATGTGTTTTAAATCGAGAGTTGGCCGAATTAAATTAAAATATTGACGAATTTAGATTTAATTCGGTTTGCCGGTAATATAATCATGTCTCATACGATTATAATACCGTTATCGGATTTTTGGAAAAGGAGTTGTCACGATAAACTTGAGTTTTGGAAAATGGGTTCACGTGATCGGCTTTACACGTGTCGACTAAGAGTCGTAAAAAAAGACGAGGCTTAAATGTTGCATTAAAGCTCTCGGGTTTCTGGGTTACAGGGCCCACTCGGTCGAGTCATGGTCTGACTCGGTCGAGTGTGCCCTCGAAAAGTAATCTGCCCAGTTTTATGGACACTACTCGATCGAGTGGCCTAAGCACTCGGTCGAGTAGTCCCTATACGAGTGTTAACTCGTCTCGTTTTTGAATTGTAAAATCGACGGTCGGTCAAATTAAATACAAATATCGCATGATTTGGATTTAACTCGACCTCCGGTACTACAATCGTGTACGTGTACGATTATAATACCGTTGTCGGGGTTTTATGAAAACGTTTACGTGAAGAAAATTTGAATTAGTAACGGAATGCTTCCCTCTACGTCACGACATCGAGACTAACCCTTTCGGGTTATGTGATGTCGATTTTCGTGTCAACGGGTTCCGCACTAATTAAAATGGGATCGAATACGTTCAACTACGATTAGTCGCGATCACGTCACGCCCTTGAGTACATTGGGGCGGGGCTCCTCGAAAGGGCTCCACCTCCGTCGTTGCTCGTAAAGGGGTTAGACGGACTTTGGGCGACAATTGTAGTCAAACGCATCCGAAACCGAATTTTCGGTATTAATATACATATATACGCGGTATGATAGTAATGTTAGTAACGCGAAATAGGAAAGTTAGTATGCGAAAATGTAAAAGTTAGGATGCTAGAGTTAGTGTGTTAGCGTTACAATACTAGTATAAATATAATATTAACGATACAAAAAAAAAGACGTAAATAAAGAGGACAAAGATTGAAATGTGGTTTAGGACACCCTCAACATACATGCTTAGTAAGGACCTCGGAAATGGACTCGCGAATAGTGACGGGACTATGGAGTATTGAGGATGTATGTGAGTTATGGTGTATGTGTGTGTGGATGAAAATGTCGGTTTATCGAGGGACAAGGGACTCGGTTTTGTGTGTGCTTGCTTAGGGTTGTAGAATAGGGAGTGTGGCTGAAATGTGAGGTAAAATGTAGGTAAAAGATGGGTTTGTAAAAGGTGAAAAAGTTGATCCCAAGTTGTGATATGAGTGAGGGTCATGGGGTATTTATAGAGTTTACCCCACGACCTAGGGTCACTCGATCGAGTGGCCCTAGTGCACTCGGTCGAGTGCCCTAGAAAATGGGCCTGATCCGGTCTTTGACGCTCCACTCGACCGAGTGGGTCAATCCACTCGGTCGAGTGGATCAGATAATCCGAGATAAAAGAGGAAAGGTTGACTTGGTTGACTTGGTATCTTTTTTGAAATAGATTTGGGCGCCAGCTTCTAGAAGCTGTACTTGGGCTGATTTTGTGACGGGTTCGTCTTTGACCGGGTTTCGACCCGGTCGCCAAAAGACGGGATTTATTTTTGGTGTCGGTTTTGGCCCAAATTAGTCTTATTTTGCTCGGAACGACCCGCTGGGCCTGAATTTGATGTCCGTTTTGTGAGATTATTACTCCGCTAAAAGTCCATGTCAGATATTATTGATTTCGGGTCCAAATCCGAGTATACTAAGTCACGTTTGCGTCCGATCATCATCGGGTGTTTGTCGGGAACTGCTATAGACACTAGCAGGCAAAATGCGGGTGTCTACAGAGCCCCCACTCTGACTGAGGCTTGGACAAGGCGAAAGTCAGAGTAGCTACCAGGCCAATCGCAGATTACGACCTGGCAGCCTTCCGGTCGGGTCGTTTATAGTCCAGTAGACTAGCGTGAAGGGCTCGCCAGCCATAAGCAGAGGGTCATACCTGTCCTGCCGATGGTAGCTCCGTTGGGGAGTAAAACTTGCTTTTTCAAGGTATAGGAGTACCCGTATGCTGATACATCATGGCTCTGATTGTAGCATACCGGGATAAGCGTTGCTCACGCTGGGGAGTGAGGTAGTTGCGCGGAGACTTGCTTCCGAAGTCTTGGGGTGTACCTGTATGCTGACACATGACAAATTGCATGTAACACATAGGCAAAACACCGACTCGTGCTGGGGAAAAGTGCCGGATTAAAAAGCTGAAATTTTTGAGAAAGATTTTTTTTGAACTTAAGGAATTTTTAGAAAGGATTTAGGAAAGCTCAGGATAACTAGATTCCTATTCTGGGTTGAAGTCAGGCCTGCACATGTTGGGGCCCGGTTTACTGAGGAGGCAGGGTTAGTCAGGGTTACTGCCAGGCTTCCCTATTATAAATACAGGTCTCCCTGCTTCAGCTTACTGCATCTTAAATCAAAACTCTTCTTCTCTTAAAATCTCTCAGTCTTTTCACGAGAAATTAAGTTCCTGCCATGGGTATTGAGCATCTCACTTCAATGCTTTTTGCCTGGTCCCAGCACTTTCGGGACGAGGATAGGATTCAGCTGACCCAAATGGGGATTACCAGCCTGTTTCCTCTTAGGCGTCTGGTGCCTGATTCACACTTTTTGGATGCTTGTTTGGCGCTTTGGGATACTACCCACCACGTCTTCGCGTTCCCGCGGGGAGAAATATGCCCTCTTCCCGAGGAGATCGCAGCCATTGGAGGTTGGAGCCCTGTTGCTCGTCCTGCCATCCCTCCGTTCTACCCGGACCCGAGGAGAAGACTGAGGGACTTCCTAGGTCTGTCCCATGTTGAGACAGATCGAATGGTGCGGGGAGATACTGTCTCCCTCTTCGACTTGGCTGACAAGTTTATGAACAGCCAGGATGTAAGGGCTACGCCTTCTCACCGGCGTAGGGCTTTCACGTTCTGCATGCTGCACCGCTACGTCTTTGAGGGTCTGATGGACGCTGACTCATGCGTGGGTCAAATTAGGCTAATTGGAGTGGTTGACCAGATGGAGACTGGTCATAGCCCTACTTGGCTAGCCACTGGGGAGCTCATCATGGGTCTGGATGTTAGGCGACTCGACCCAACCCGGCAATTGACGGGTAGCACCCTCATTCTGCAGGTACTCATCTTGCGATTTTTTTTTTTTTTTTTTTTTTTTATGTTTCGCGGATTCTTGAGGTCCGTAAGTCACTCGATCGAGTGGACCTATCACTCGATCGAGTGATGTCTATAAAGTGTCTCTGTTGGTCTGTGAAGGGCTTACTCGATCGAGTCAGATGGTGTACTCGATCGAGTGTCATACCTGACGAGCTTCTGGTTGTCTTAGGGGGCCTCACTCGATCGAGTCAGAGGGTGTACTCGATCGAGTGTCATACCTGACGAGCTTCTGGTTGTCTTAGGGAGCCTTACTCGATCGAGTCAGAGGGTGTACTCGATCGAGTAGGCTGTAGCGAACCATTCCGTTACTCATAATTTCCGTGTATACGTTTGCAGGTCTGGCTGTCGGAGCGCTTATCGATCATAGAGCCTCCTCCGAGCGTTCCCAACTATCGTAGCAGCCAACTCAGTTCTAGGGGGCGTCGGATAAGCTCGAATCACCATATAAATCGAGCTTACTGGGACGAGGAATTGGTGTTCCATGGTGGCCCGTTGATTAGGTGGACGGTTGCTTGGTGGTTCCTTTCCAAGCTGACGGGGTTGGCCAAGAGGGACCAAGCTCGTTACCTCGTGATCTTGTCCCTTGACTGGACAGTTCACATCTACCCGGACCGCATTCTGAGGCAGTTCGGTTCGTCTCAGCGCATTCCTGAGACTGAAGCCATTATTAGTGTCTCGCTCCAACTGACGGACGCTATGTGCGACACCTGGTTGCAGAGGTGGTTTACTCGTCCTACATGGACTATTCCCAACCCTTGCCAATCCGCTTGGGTTTCTCGAGCCTATGAGAAATGGACTTCTGAGGAGTCCGAGGAGGCTCGCAAAGCTCTGAAGGTCGATGAGGCCTTCGAACTGGTCCGTCGGGAGACGGCAAAGGATAATAGGGGATTCTACGATGAGGGAGAGACCCCTGCTACCTTAGTCCGATTAGAGTCGGGTCTTAAGTCACATACTAAGACTCGAGCTAAAGATGCCGGTGCTAGTGGCACGCGGGGGCGGCAAAGCCCCCAGACTGACTTGGAGAGGCGACTTGGGCCACGACTGGCGGCCCGGGACCGACTAGGTCCACGCGACCGGCTCCCTGAGCCCGTGAAGGCCCGACTCGGGCCTATCGAGATGGATGAGGACTCGAGTTCCAAGAAACGAGTCCGGGCTAAAGAGGTTCCTGTGGTGATTCGGGAACGCTCTCCTCCGCGTCGTCGTCAGTGGACGGCCAAGGAGGCCAAGGACAAAGGGAAGGGCAAGATGCCCTAAGTACTGAGTCCTTAGTTTTTATTATTTAAGTATTATTACTATTTTTGTCGTGTGTTTTTTTTTTGTAGTTTTTTTTTGAATTCCTGCACTTGTAATTTTCCCAAGCTTTTTGGGATTTTTTTTTTTGATAATTAATAAAAGGAATTTTATTATTAAAACCGTTCCTGTCTTTTCTCGATTGCATTGGTTGTGCCCTTTTGAGGGGCTGCCTACGTATCCGCAATTAGCAGAATCAAACCAAACGTAGTTCAGGCTTAGGAAATTGCAATCTCGAATTACACCAAGACTATTGGTTCAAGATGTTTTGCGACAGTAGAATAAATAATTCTAGCTCATCGACTTGCTTTTTGTAAAATAAATGATTTTGATAAAAATTGCTAATGACATTGAGAAATGGCTAAGGGTAGTAGCGCTTCAGCTGGTCCAGGTTGGTTGGGTTGACGAACTCATTCCCGTCCAGGTCCGTCAGCATTACTGCCCCGCCTGATAGGATTTTCTTCACCAGGTATGGCCCAGCCCAGTTGGGTTTGAATTTTCCCCTTGGGTCAACTGGTAGCAAGGCTCGGACAGACTTGAGGACTAGGTCCCCTTCCTTAATGTTCCTGGGCCTTACTCGCTTGTTGAAGGCCCGTTGGATCCGTTTCTGGTATATTTGGATATTGTTGAGAGCGCGGGACCGCCGTTCGTCTAGTAGAACCAACGAATCGTACCGTGCTCGGACCCAGTCAGCTTCGGGTACTTGGCTTTCTAGCAGAATTCTGAGGGACGGTACCTCTAACTCAACTGGTTGGACTGCCTCCATCCCATAGGTTAGGTAGTATGGTGTCACTCCGGTTGCGGTGCGAATTGATGTCCTATACCCCCATAGGGCAAAAGGTATTTTGTCGGGCCAGTCCCGATAATTATCAGCCATCTTTTTGAGTATGGTGACAATCGTTTTATTAGCTGCCTCTACTGCTCCGTTTGTTTGGGGACGGTACGGCGAGGACGTGTGCCTTTGAATTTTGTATTTAGCCAGTAAGGTTGTCGTCTCAGCTTGGAAATGAGTTCCATGATCCCTGATAAATTCATGGGGGATTCCATACCGACATATTATCTTGTTTTGGATAAATTTGGCGACATGTTTGGCATTGAGGATGCGATATGATTCAGCTTCGACCCATTTGGTGAAATAGTCGATAGCTACCAAAATGAAGCAATGTCCGCCGGTACCGGAGGGATTCACCTTCCCGATTATGTCGATACCCCATGTCGAGAACGGCCAAGGTGACGTCATGGTATAAAGCAGAGACGGTGGCATATGTTGCACATTGCCAAAGATTTGACAGTTATGGCAATGTTTGACATAAAATTGGCAGTCGGCCTCCATGGTGTTTCAGTAATATCCGAGCCTCATGATTTTTCGGACCAGCATGTGAGCACTCATATGTGGGCCGTTTTCACCATCATGTACTTCGGCCATTGCTTTCCCGGCCTTATATTTGTCGACACAAAGGAGAAGAGCTCCCTGTGCTGTCTTTTTGTACAGCTGCCCGTCATCAGTACGGATGAACTGGGTGGCTAGCCTTCGTAAGGCCTTCTTGGCTCGACCCTCGGTCCCGGGAGGATACTCTCCATTGGTTAGTTATGTTAACACAGCCTGGTACCAAGGTTTGGGATCAGTGATCTCGATGTCTTCGATGTCATGGACGTACGCCGACTCAGATCGTCTTTCGACACAAATTGGCATACTGGTCACGTGGTCGGGAATGTTCAGTAGAGATGCCAATTTTGAGAGTGCATCTGCAAACTGATTTTCTTCCCGAGGCAGGTATATGTACTCTACCTTTTGGAATTGTTTCTCGAGATCCCTTACTCGTGCCTGGTAGGCCACGAGATTAGCATTCCGAGTCTTCCATTTTTGAAGCGCTTGGTTAATGACCAAGGATGAGTCGCCATGCACCCGGAGATTTGTGATCCCTAGGTTGGCGGCGGCTTGTAGCCCGTAAATGCATGCTTCGTACTCTGCTGCATTATTGGTAACGTCAAAGTCCAGCTTGATGGAGACGGGAGTATGCTCCCCTCTTGGTGAAATTAGGAGGATCCCGACTCCGAACCCTCGAAAGTTAGATGCTCCGTCGAAGTATAAATCCCATGTTTCAGCATCGGTATGGAAAATATCTTCGTCTGGGAAGGACCAGGTGTCGGTGTGTCCTTCCTCGGTTACCGGGCTGTCGGCGAGGAATTCAGCTACTATTCGCCCCTTAATAGCTTTTAAAGGTACAAATTTTAGGTTGAACTCTGCCAACATTAGAGTCCATCTTGAAATCCGGCCGTTGAGGATGGGTTTTTCGAAGAGGTACTTGATCGGGTCCATCTTGGATAGAACATGGACCTCGTAGCTGAGCATATAATGTCAGAGTTTCTTAGTGGCCCAGACTAGAGCCAAACACGTCTTTTCGAGCATAGTATATTTGCACTCATACTCTAAAAACTTCTTACTGATGTAATAGATGGCTCGCTCTTCGGAGTCAACTGTCTGAGCCAGCATAGCCCCCATGGCAGTCTCGGTCGTTGTTAGGTATAACGACAAAGGCAAACCGGGTTGAGGTGGCATCAAAACCGGCGGAGCAGACAGAATTTCCTTGATTTTGTCGAAAGCAGCTTGGCATTTGTCATCCCATAGTACCCGCTCTCCTATTTTCAGTTTCTTGAAAATTGGTTCACACACCATGGTTAGCTTGGAAATGAATCGACTAATGTATTGGACTTTCCCAAGAAATCCCCTTATTTCTTTTTCGGTTTTAGGAGTTTGCATCTCGGTAATGGCTTTGATTTTAGCTGGGTCGACTTCGATACCTCGTTGGCTAACGATATGACCCAGTAATTTGCCTGACGTTACCCCAAAACTGCATTTCTGAGGGTTTAGCCTCATGTTGTACTTGCGCAGTCGGGTGAAGAATTTTCTTAGGGCGGTGATGTGACCGTCCCGTTCTTTGGATTTGACGATCATGTCGTCTACATAGACTTCTACCTCTTTATGCATCATGTCGTGTAGTAA
This sequence comes from Agrostemma githago, assembly GCA_958450325.1. NCBI lineage: Eukaryota > Viridiplantae > Streptophyta > Magnoliopsida > Caryophyllales > Caryophyllaceae > Agrostemma > Agrostemma githago. The sequence goes on along the minus strand of OY288246.1, from coordinate 49,803,261 downwards.
AGTGGTAGCGGTCCTTTGGTATGTGGCCCCGGCATTAATGAGACCAAATGGCATGACAGTGTAGCAGTAAGTACCCCAAGGTGTAGTGAAGGTAGTCTTACTCATATCTTCTTCCGCCATCTTGATTTGATTGTATCCGGCATACCCGTCCATGAATGATAGAAGGGCATGATCAGCCGTGTTATCCACCAGTATATCGATGTGTGGTAACGGAAAATCATCCTTCGGGCTTGCCTTGTTAAGATCCCGAAAATCTACGCATACCCGCACCTTACCGTCCTTTTTAGGAACCGGCACGATGTTTGCGACCCAGTCCGGATATTCGGACACCTGTATGAAGCCGGCTTTGAACTGTTTGTCGACTTCTTCTTTTACTTTGAGAGACCACTCGGGCCTCATTCGACGAAGCTTCTGTTTGACCGGTTTGCACCCGTCTTTGATAGGTATGCGGTGCTCGGCTATTTCCCGGTCTATCCCCGGCATGTCCTTGTAGAACCACGCGAAGACATCTTTGAACTCTTGGAGAAGGTTTATAAACTGTTGTTTCTCCTCGGGATCTAAGGATAACCCTATCTTAAGTATCTGAGGCTCTAAGGTGGTCCCCACGTTTATAGACTCGATTACCGGATTCCGGGATTCCCTTTGCTCGAGTTGCTCGATCAGATGTGGAGGTAAGGGTACCTGTTCGTCGGATTTCTCAATGTCATAGCATAAATCATTTTTGAAAGCAGGATTTAAAAGAGACAAGTCGTAAGCAGAACGGTTGTTATTATTGATTGAAAATTTAGAAAACAGCTCAAAGAGAGCAGCCATCTGATCATTGGTCAGTGGCGGGATTGGTAAAGCACTCGGGACAGACCCCGAAGTGCTAGCAGCAGGAATGATAGAAGGGAGGGGGGTTACAGGAGTGACTCTAGCACCGACTTCTCTAGACTCGACCTCAGACTCTGACTCAGACTCCGACTCAGACTCGGACTCAGACTCAGGCATGTCTCCCTCTCCGGCGACCAGCTTGTAGATCCTTCCTTGACTGTCGGTCCACTTGACAGTCTTTCTCCAGGCCCTTTTTCCCGTCTCGGAACCAACATCCGAGATCAGCTTGGTCGGGTCAAACCTGTTGCTGCGGAGAATCAGGTTGACCAGGTCCTCCTTTGGAGTCGGGGCTACGGTGTCTTCCCCGAAGAGTAGCCCTAGCGCGGGCTCGGCATCGTCCGCTCCGTCGGACTGGATGAGGGCGAACACCTCATCCGGGATGTAGTTGCAATCCCGGGCCAAGTGGGTCCCGAGGTGCGTAGCATTAGGTTGGTAGAGTCCAACCTGGACAGCCCCGAATACGGGTGTGACAAAGTAGTCAGACAACCGTCGGCTATAGGGGCTCAAGTAGGTACCCTTCATGATGTTGCAGGCCTTTTCAATTCCTGCTCGGACAACGTTGTCCGGAGTGAGGGCATAGCCAAGGACGAAGTGAGAGTCTTCGTCCTTGAGAACCTCGATGATCTTCCCAGCTGGAAGGTCAGGTCGAGAGGTAGCCCCCGGAAGGTACCCTAGGTTCTGGAGCATCGTGTCAATGCTCGTGGTGAAGTAAGGCCTGAAAAGATACTCTTCCTCGATCATCCCCACAAAGTCGAACCCCCAGAGGTCCGTGCGGCCCGTGGCGTTACAGCTAGCCACGGTCATTGGGGTCGCCTCTAGAGTAATAATACCGTCGAGTAGAGGCATCTTGATCTTACGGTGGAGGGTGGAGGATACGGCTTTCACCGCGTGAATCCACGGCCTTCCTAGGAGCAGGTTGAATGATGAGGTGACATCAATCACCTGGAATTCAAGCTCCTTTTCTATCGGGCCCGTTATGATGGTCAGTTTTATGGCCCCAGCTACCGACTTCGGGCTCCCATCAAAGGCTTGGATGGTTTGAGCAGTCGGGATATAGTCAGCCTCGGTAATGCCGAGGGCTTTGGCGGTCCTTAGAGGAAGGACATTCACGGCCGACCCGTCATCAACTAGGGTCATCGGGAGGTATTTTCCTCGGCAAATCACCGTGATGTAAAGGGCCAGGTTATGGGAGGTCCCGAACGGCGGCAGATCGGCCTCGAAAAAGGTGATCATTGGGCCTCCTACTTTGGCCTTACCCTTTAGATGGGGTAGGACCGTGGCTACCATTTCAGCGGGGGTAGCCAGCGAGTCGATCTTGACTTGATCGAGAGCCTTTGTAAGTGCTTCTCGATGTTCTTGAGAGCTAACAAGGAGTTGCCATATGGTGAGGTCAACTCGGGTTCTCTTCAATTGCTTCACGACGGCCGTTTCGGCGGTCGGCTCCTCAGGGGCGACTTCCATTCTGAGTGGATCGGTGATGGTTGTTGGGATAGGGGTGTCCCTAGTGCTTGTGGCTAACTAGGGACGACCTAGGTTGTTGCTGGCTAGGACTCGAGTTTTGACCTCTCGAATCTGTTCAGGAGTGATGGGAACGGTTTCTCCTTTAGCGAGGTAGATATCATCCTCGTCGTCGAACCAGATCCCGTTCACTTGCGGGATGTAGGGGGAGATAAGGTGAGAGCAGTCAATCACCTCCCCGGCAAAGATGGCATGGGAGCTGAAAGGGTTCTCCTTGTTGCTGGGCTTATCTCCGGGTAGCGGGATTTTTCCGCTTTCAATCAGGTCCTGGATCAAGTGTTTCAGCTTCCAACACTTTTCAGTATCGTGCCCATTGCCCCGGTGGTATTGGCAATAGGCCTGAGCATTGTAGTTCTTGGAGCGCCGCTCGACCGGAACTTCAGGAGTCGGGCCTATCGGTTGGATTAGGCCTTTGGAGGATAGCCTTTGTAAGGCATAAGTATAGGTAGTACCTATGTCAGTGAAGACCCGAGGTGGGGTGTTCTTCTTAGACGGGGCATCTAGTAGATTGACCGCGTTAAAAATGCTGCGGGTTGCAGCCTGGGGCTTAGTGGTGGAGGAAGAGGCCCCTTGGTACCCTTTGCTAGCAGCCTTAGTGAGGCTTTCTAGTCTCAGGTCGTCTTCGATCCTCATACCCATTTCAGTAAGGGTGGTGAAATTGGGTATGACTGCGTACCGGAGGTGAACCCGGTAGGAGGGGAGGAGGTTCTTGACAAAAGCCTCTACTAGGGTCTTCTCATTGGGCTTATCGACCAATTTCACGCTCTCGGCCCTCCAGCGTTGAAGGTATTTAGTGAAACCTTATTTTGGCTCTTGGGCCATGACCTCCAGAGATCGCATCGTGGTTTGGATCTCGGTGTTGTCAGCATAGTTCCGAGCGAACTCGGTAGCCACATCATCCCATGTAGGGTATTTTTCGGGTCTAGCCTATAGTACCAGGCCCGTGGGTGCTTCTCAAGGGATGCAGCGAAGAGGTTCTTGAACATGGATGAATCCACTCCCTTGATGGCCATGAATTCCTTGAAGGCCCGCACATGTAGTAACGGGTCCTCAGTTCCCTCGAACATGGGCAAACCTGTGAGGTTGAGGTTTGCGGGCAGCTTGTCACTCACCGTGGAGTACTCTCGGCTATTCTCCCGGTGAATATTGTTACTCCCAGTCAAATGGACTTGTTCTTCTAGCCGGCGCACTGCGCTGACCAGTTCAGTTATGGGCCCAGTAGTCTCGACATTAGGAGTCCCTTGCTCCACCGTAGCTAGGCGAGCAACAATGGCCACTTGGCCAGCCCTCATTTCGGTCAGTTGGGCCTCGATGTCGGTCTGCTTTGCGACCATGGCGTCCAAAGCGGTTTGCAGGCTGGTCAAAGTAGCCATCCTTCGAGCGTGTCTGGTTGCTGGTGGCCTGTCTGTAAGAACACCGCGTAATCAGAAACTGAACCCAGATCTCGGAAAAGGGAAGGACAAGTACATCCCGAGCAACACTAGGAAAGAAGACTAGAGACTCGAGAAAGACATCTAGACGGATGACTCGATGGGTGGTATAACTTCCTTAGGATTTTGGCTTTGTGGGCCTAATCCCGTTCGAAGGAAGGTCCACGTGAGACTTTTCCCCAGACTTTTGACTCGAGTGTATGGACGAACTTTCCTTTGTAGGGGTATGCCCTACGCGGGTCGGTCGTGCCTTGACTGATAAGGCGGACTCGGGAAAGGGGGGAAACTCGTGATATAGGATCAGCGGAGTTTCGACGCTATAGACCTTCGACATACTATGCAAAGACCCGACACACGGCTAGACGGTAGGTCCTATAATAAGGAAGGTTTACTAGGATAGTTGGGTGTTTGAAATTTGAATGTAAAATGAGCGGATGAATTTCCGAGAGTTTGGAAATTAAAAAAAAAAAACGGAATTCCGGAAACCAAGATTAGAATTTTGAAAATTCAGAAAATCGAGATGGTGTTGGAAATTCACGAATAAAAATGGGCAGCATGCCGACTAGAGAAAAAGGATATTTTGAGTCAAATCATTTGATCCTAAATTTCGGCGGCATTCCGAGTTTTGAAAATTGGATATTTTGAAAAGACGAGTCCCGAAACGGACAGCATTTCGGGTTTTTCAAAATTTGGTATTTTTGGAAAGATGCATTTTTTGAAATGACGGTTTTTTGAAAAATGACACGGAAACCAAGCAGCACATAGTCAAGTAAGCATTATAACGACGCTTATGTATGCTTTACACTAAGTCTCGGTCGGTCGAATAGGGTCTATACCAACAACGATCGCATTCTCACGAAACGGGACGGACTTCCTAGCCAATTTTGAACTAGGACCTGCCGTAAAACCCCGGTGAGTTCCGCCATCGAAGTCTTTAGCGCACCCATGTAGGAATGCACCGTCGTATAGTGGGACGTCGGTCACAAGTAACTGGCCCAGGCAAAATTTGGGTTATGCATGAACCATTAAACTAATGCGCGCACACTAATATTCGAACGATTTCTCTTCGAGTCTCACCCTGGGAACCCCGATGACATGTGGTACATCAGGTATCCCCAGCAGAGTCGCCAAATTGTGGACATGACGTAGGTCCACCCCGACGCGGCCACGCGCGGGTTTGGGTAGGCGAATGAATCTCGTGGTGAGATTGTTCTCGGGTTCGAAATTTAAGTCAAAATGGAGTCGCCACCGAATTTTGTGGTTATTCGGAACCATACGAGCCCACTCTATGTCGTCATGGGCTATACACAAAGTAAGCCCACTTCGATTTCAGAGTTCATTGGGCTCGTCCCTTTGCATTGCAATATCGATACCGTCTAAACCGGCTTTCGTATATAGAATGACTCTCGTGTGCCAATGGTTTCGGGCATCCGGAAACCAAGGTTCTGAGTAAGGGGTGAGGGTACGTGTTGGGAAGCCCACTAAGGACACCCAACCCCGCCCGCACATGGCGGCCTCTACTAAGACATCGTTCGTGTTCGTGTGAGCGCGCTAGTAAAATGATTAAATGATATGCAAACAGCGTTTTCGGGCTAAGCATGTGAGTTATTGGTTAACTACGTCATTTAATGCATCTTGATTCACGTCAAAGTGATTTAGCATGTGATGTTCATTTATAAAGCAATAAGCAAGTAAATAAATGAAATTCAAACGTGAATAACGTACAAGTTACACGGGCGGAAATACAACCCGGCCAATACGAAAATTGCAAATGATATGGAAATAGTACAATAAATAAATAAAAGTTAGGGACGGACCCGTATGTAAGCTAGACCAAAAAATGTGTAAACGGACTAACCTCGCTTAAGTATACATTTTGTTGTACATCAAACGAAGGACGGAGACATAGGGCCTAGGCGTGATGCTAGCCCGATCCTATGCCTCGATGCCTTGTCCCGACTTATGACGTCGAAAAATCGATCAAAGTCGTTCTACGTGTCGTGATGTGCATGGTTTTGAAAATAGGATAGTCACGTGATAGTCTTTACACGTGATGACTAATGTCGGTAAAAGGACGAGGCTTGAAAGCATGTGTCAAGGCCCTCGGCTACTGGGCTACAGGACTCACTCGGTCGAGTCATGGTCGGACTCGGTCGAGTGCGTCCTAAAAGAAGTTTCTGCCCACGGTTTGGGGTGTCACTCGGTCGAGTGGCAGGTGTACTCAGTCGAGTGGCACCTGTACGAGCTATGACTCGTGTTTTTATGTGTTTTAAATCGAGAGTTGGCCGAAATAAATTAAAATATTGACGAATTTAGATTTAATTCGGTTTGCCGGTAATATAATCATGTCTCATACGATTATAATACCGTTATCGGATTTTTGGAAAAGGAGTTGTCACGATAAACTTGAGTTTTGGAAAATGGGTTCACGTGATCGGCTTTACACGTGTCGACTAAGAGTCGTAAAAAAAGACGAGGCTTAAATGTTGCATTAAAGCTCTCGGGTTTCTGGGTTACAGGGCCCACTCGGTCGAGTCATGGTCTGACTCGGTCGAGTGTGCCCTCGAAAAGTAATCTGCCCAGTTTTATGGACACTACTCGATCGAGTGGCCTAAGCACTCGGTCGAGTAGTCCCTATACGAGTGTTAACTCGTCTCGTTTTTGAATTGTAAAATCGACGGTCGGTCAAATTAAATACAAATATCGCATGATTTGGATTTAACTCGACCTCCGGTACTACAATCGTGTACGTGTACGATTATAATACCGTTGTCGGGGTTTTATGAAAACGTTTACGTGAAGAAAATTTGAATTAGTAACGGAATGCTTCCCTCTACGTCACGACATCGAGACTAACCCTTTCGGGTTATGTGATGTCGATTTTCGTGTCAACGGGTTCCGCACTAAATAAAATGGGATCGAATACGTTCAACTACGATTAGTCGCGATCACGTCACGCCCTTGAGTACATTGGGGCGGGGCTCCTCGAAAGGGCTCCACCTTCGTCGTTGCTCGTAAAGGGGTTAGACGGACTTTGGGCGACAATTGTAGTCAAACGCATCCGAAACCGAATTTTCGGTATTAATATACATATATACGCGGTATGATAGTAATGTTAGTAACGCGAAATAGGAAAGTTAGTATGCGAAAATGTAAAAGTTAGGATGCTAGAGTTAGTGTGTTAGCGTTACAATACTAGTATAAATATAATATTAACGATACAAAAAAAAAAGACGTAAATAAAGAGGACAAAGATTGAAATGGGGTTTAGGACACCCTCAACATACATGCTTAGTAAGGACCTCGGAAATGGACTCGCGAATAGTGACGGGACTATGGAGTATTGAGGATGTATGTGAGTTATGGTGTATGTGTGTGTGGATGAAAATGTCGGTTTATCGAGGGACAAGGGACTCGGTTTTGTGTGTGCTTGCTTAGGGTTGTAGAATAGGGAGTGTGGCTGAAATGTGAGGTAAAATGTAGGTAAAAGATGGGTTTGTAAAAGGTGAAAAAGTTGATCCCAAGTTGTGAAATGAGTGAGGGTCATGGGGTATTTATAGAGTTTACCCCACGACCTAGGGTCACTCGATCGAGTGGCCCTAGTGCACTCGGTCGAGTGCCCTAGAAAATGGGCCTGATCCGGTCTTTGACGCTCCACTCGACCGAGTGGGTCAATCCACTCGGTCGAGTGGATCAGATAATCCGAGATAAAAGAGGAAAGGTTGACTTGGTTGATTTGGTATCTTTTTTGAAATAGATTTGGGCGCCAGCTTCTAGAAGCTGTACTTGGGCCGATTTTGTGACGGGTTCGTCTTTGACCGGGTTTCGACCCGGTCGCCAAAAGACGGGATTTATTTTTGGTGTCGGTTTTGGCCCAAATTAGTCTTATTTTGCTCGGAACGACCCGCTGGGCCTGAATTTGATGTCCGTTTTGTGAGATTATTACTCCGCTAAAAGTCCATGTCAGATATTATTGATTTCGGGTCCAAATCCGAGTATACTAAGTCACGTTTGCGTCCAATCATCATCGGGTGTTTGTCGGGAACTGCTATAGACACTAGCAGGCAAAACGCGGGTGTCTACATATATCATAATACACTTGCATATATATTATCATAAGATGATTATGGGTAATGATTATTCAACAAATTCACTATATATTATTGAGTCTTATTTGTTGGTTTATTTGTTGATCCTTTGTGTAGAAGGATGTATATAAACCTAATGTCGTGATTAGTCCTTTCGGACTATGTGACGATAATCTTAGCATCAACTAGTTCGTGCTAGTTTAATTTGTTGACTAGTTCTTTTAGACATGATGTTCGACTATAGAGTCGATATCGCATCTTAAGAACGATTGTTTTTATGTAAATTAGATAGTAGTAGCGATAATATCGATATTAGAAACAAAGAATAATAAAAAAAATAAAAAAATGTGACGATGACGTGATGAATAAGACGGACTGACAAGAGAAAGAGAAAATAAGACGGGATTTGTAACACCCTCAACCTACATGCTAATTATCTCAGAAACAGACTCGTATAGTAGTGGCCTAGGCACGGAAGCATCGAGATGTATATAGGAGAGTTATGGTGTGTATAATTGGGAAGGGATTTGACGAGTTTTGCTCTCGGGTCTTTGACGAGTTTTGATCTCGGGTTTGCTAAAGGTTGCTGAAATTTCGGGGATGAACTGTTATGAATTGTGTGTTGTCTGTGTATTGTGTGTGTTCTTGAAATTGTAGTCGTGTCTTTATTGTGTTTGCAAAGGGTGTATTTATAGGAGAATACTCCAACTTTGGATGGGAAAGGTATTACTTGGATGGGAAGAAACACCATCTTGGGTGAAGGGAAACACCCGGTTTGAGGTGAAGAAGGATTCTGATTGTGGATAGAAAAAGGAATCCGGTTTCAGCTGGAAAAGAGGCCACTCGATCGAGTGGTGCATAGTACTCGATCGAGTGCCCGGTCTGGCGTCGGTTTTATGTGGTTTTGTGAGCCTACTCGACCGAGTGTGCCGGTCCACTCGATCGAGTGGGTCTGGTCGGGTGGGAGTCTCCTCTAGAGATAGAATTCTATCTCTAACGAGGTTGTTTAATCCTTTTTGTAGCTGGTTTTTTGTAGTTTTTGACTTCGAATCAAATTGTCGAGGCTCGCGTAGTTAATTGCTATGCCTCAAAAATGCCTTTGACTGGGGTTTGACTCGGTCGCTAAAAGACGGTTTTGCCCTTCGTGTCGGTTTTGACCCAAATTAGTCTCATTTGATTGGAAATGACCCACTAGGCCTGAATTTGAGGCTGGTTTTGTGAGATTTATACTCTGTAAAAAGCCCAAGCCAAATACTAACAATTTTGAGCCCACATACTAGTATATTTAAAGCATGTTTGCGTCCGATCATCATCGGGTGTTTGTCGGAAACTGCTAGACACCTGGCAGCCAAATGTGGGTGTCTACAGAGATCCCACTCTGACTGAGGCTTGGACAAGGCGAAAGTCAAAGTAGCTACCAGGCCAATCGAGGATTAAGACCTGGCAGACTTCCGGTCGGGTCGTTTATAGTCCATCAGACTGGCTTGAAAGGGCTTGCCAGCCATAAGATAGAAATCATACCTGAGTTCTGTTATCAGGGATAGCTCCGTGGGGACTTGCTTTTGAAGCCCTGGGTGTATCTGTATGCGGATACATCCCATCTTGAAGCTGCGTGGGAGCTTGCCTAAGAAGCCCTGGGTGTATCAATTTACAGATACATCTCATCTCAGAACTACGCTGGAGCTTGCCTAAGAAGCCCTGGGTGTGCCCGTTTGCAGACACATCCCGATTACGCGGGAGCTTGCCTAAGAAGCCCAGGTTGTGCCCATTTGCAGACACATCCCAATTACGCGGGAGCTTGCCTAAGAAGCCCTGGGTGTGCCCGTTTGCAGACACATCCCGATTACGCGGGAGCTTGCCTAAGAAGCCCAGGTTGTGCCCGTTTGCAGACACATCCCAATTACGCGGGAGCTTGCCTAAAAAGCCCTAGGTGTGCCAGTTTGCAGACACATCCCAATTCAGAATTATACGGGAGCTTGCCTAAGAAGCCCTGGGTGTACCTACACGTAGGCACATCCCGTGTTTCTTTAGGAGAAATGCCCCCTTGGGCCTTTCGATGGGGAGTTTTAGTGAGTTGCGCGGGCCTGCCTCTGAAAACTTTGTATGTAACATTTAGGTAAAACACGACTCACGTTGGGGAATAAAAACTTGATGTTCCGTTGGGAAGCACAAGATGGTACCTGAAATGTTAGATATATAGGCCGAAATAGCAAATATAGCAGACAGCAAGATAGAATACAGGAAATGCAATTAGCATCTATAGACTAACTTGCGCTGGGGAAAATGATTTTTGCTTCATTTTGAAATCGAGGTCCTGAAAGCAACTCACGTGCTAGGAGATAGGTTTTCAAAATTGAAAGGGGTAGAAAAGAAATTTGCAGTTTAAATAGACTGAAATTTGACCTTGTCGAAAAGGATTTTCTCAAATGGCTAAGTTTTGCAAATTTTAAAGTGAGAATTTTGAAGAGAGAGGCCTACCGACAAACTCGACTCTAGACGCGACAGGACGAGTTGACAAATTCGGCTTGACTCTCGAGGGGTTGGACCATGACTCGGTAGGGGGGTGGGCCACCTAAGATGACAAGACTCTTAAGCTGCGCCATTCCATAGCCTAGGCGAGTGGCAACACGATCGAAGTCGAAATTGGAATGATCTGTTATAGGGAGATTGCAGTAGTCTATAATGAGAATGTTTTTGCAAAACTCGGCAGTAGCGGTGCTGTAGACTAGTGCTCTTTTGAATCTTTTGGTTTCGAGGTACATTCCCAAAGTGGGTATTGCTTCGAGTCCTTGACAGATTCCCGTCTTCGACTGAGTCGAGTACAAGGATACACTATAGAAAGGAGGCTAAATTTTTTGAAGTATTTGGATTTTGTGAGTGGATGGAGATCTTCTGCCTAAGAGAAGCCCCTAGGATGACAAAGCTAATTGTTGAGAACATGACAGTGTCATGATAGAAATGATGGTGCTTTTGAATGTGTTAGTGTAGGTGGTAGTGCCTTTGTTGAAAGGCTGCCTACGTATTCATGTGCGGTGAAATCAAACCAAGCAGTAGTTCAGTGGATTGAAAGATATATTATGGTGCCTAGTTTAGTAGGGCTGTGTGTGTAACTAGCCATAGCAATGGTGTAGGCTAGGTGCATTCCCAATGATGTCTTGATCAAAGGGCTAGAATAGTTAGAATGTTGATCCTGTGACTGCGAGCGTTCTCCGGGGTAGCCCCCAGAGGTGGTGTGAACTATTTGAGCATGTTCTATGCTGACTGCAGGTTGAGTTCCCGTGTTTGGGGCTCTGGTAACTAGTTTGGATGTTTTTGGAAATGTGGTGCTAGGTTGTAAGTGGCTTTGATAATTCGAAATCTGGAGCTCGATTTTGTGGAGCTAAGGCTTCGAGGGTAAGGTATTGTAATGTGGTAGGAAAAGAGGAAGTCGAGTAAAAATGACTCGGACTTCGATCGGGGTAGGTTTGATAATAATCCGGGATCTGATTTCCATGTCCGGCCCTAATGGTTAGGGTATCCTATGGAGCTTGAATCCTCAAAATTTCGGGCTGCCTCTTAGCCTAGGTCTCAACCGGCTTCGAATAGAGAATACCCGGTCTTGGGATAAGAAAAGCTGGTTTTGAATAAGAAAGAGAGTCACTCGATAGAGTGATGTATGACACTCGCGAGTGCCCGGTCTGACACCGGCTCCCGAAGCTTTTATGAGCCTACTCGACCGAGTGGGCCGGTCCACTCGATCGAGTGGGTCTGGTCGGGTGGGATGTCTCTTTTAGAGATAAAGTTTTATCTCTAATGATAAAGTTTTAGTTGCTTTTATCTTTTTGTGGCTGATTTTGTATAGTCTTTGACTCCAAGTCAGATTTTTGAAGTGGCGTGACTGATATTTATGACTCGGAAATGCCTTTGATCGGGGTTTGACCCGGTCGCTAAAAGACGGTTTTGCCCTTGGTGTCGGTTTTGACCCAAATCAGTCTTATTTGATTGGAAATGGCCCACTGGGCCTGGATTTGAGGTTGATTTTCTGAAATTTGTACTTCGTAAAAAGCCCAAGCCAAATACTAACAATTTTGAGCCCATATTCGAGTATGTTAAAGCACGTTTGCGTCCGATCATCATCGAATGTTTGTTGGAAACTGCTATAGACATCTGGCACCCAAATATGGGTGTCTAAAGAGCCCCCACTCTGACTGAGGCTTGGACAAGGCGAGAATCAGAGGAGCTACCAGGCCAATCAAGGATTAAGACCCGGTAGACTTCCGATCGGGTCGTTTATAGTCCATTAGACTCGCGTGAAAGGGCTCGCCAGCCATAAGACAGAAATCATACCTGAGTTGGTGTTGATAGCTCCGTGGGGATTCGGACTTGCCTTTGAAGTCCTGGGTGTACCTGTATGTAGGTACATCTCGTACTATTTTTTAGGAGAAATGCCGCCTTGGGCTTTCCGCTGGGAAATTTAGTGAGTTGTGCGGGCCTGCTTCTGAAGCCTTAAATCGTACCCGTGCACAGTTACATAAATTTTTGCATGCAACATTTAGGTAAAAATGACTCACACTGGGGAATAAAAATAAAAAAAAAACATTTGGATTTCTTAAAAATCTGAAAATTTTGACTTTGAAAAGGAATAGGAATGCTCGGGAGGACTATTCCTGACTGATGAGGAAACTGAGGTTGAGCCTGTATGACTAGACCCTCTTGGATTAAGGAATCCTAAAGGTAGGAGGATTATCAGGGCTTGGTGTTATAAATACCATCTTCTGCTTTTTAGTTTTCTCACAACTCCCACAACTCTCTTCTTCTTAATCAAAAGAGAACTCTTATCTTCTTCAAGAAACTAGCCATGGGAATTGAACGCTTGACCGCGATATTCCAAGACTGGTCCCGTCACTTTAGGGATGCAGATAAGGTAGCTCTGAATCAGGCGGGTATTACTCAGCTGTTCACGATCCGTCAAATGCAGGTGGATCGTTATTTTCTTGATGCATGTCTATTCTACTGGGATGACACATATCACGTTTTTGCCCTTCCTCGGGAAGAGATTTGTCCTATACCCGAGGAAATCGCTGCTGTAGGAGAATGGAACCCCTTGCTTCGTCCTGCTGTCCCGTTTTCAGTTCATTACCCAACGAGGAAACTACGGGAATTTTTAGGACTTTCTCATATGGAGGTATCCTGTATGCTGGATGGGGATAATGTCTCTTTGTGTGACTTGGCCGAGAAATTCATGAACCCACATGATGTCCGGGTTAGACTGGCCTACAGCCATAGGGCTTTCGCTTTTTGTATGCTCCATGTTTACGGTTTCGAAGGCCATATGGGTTTGCTGTCATATATGGGCAATGTTGTACTTTTTATTGTGGTCGACCTGATGGAGACAGAGCACAGTCCAGCATGGCTAATTACCGGGGAAATTATCCAGGGTTTGGATAATAGCAAAAAGGACTCGTCGATTCGTCTGACCGGAAGTACCCGTTTATTGCAGGTATATCGCTTCAGATTCTTTTTTACTTTGATTTTTTCTATTTTTTCCTTTTTTTACCCGATATTCTGCTACAGGGGCACTCGATCGAGTCACCCCGGCACTCGATGGAGTGCCTTCATTAAAAAAACCCACTACCCGATTTCAGGGGTGTCACTCGATCGAGTGACCCCCAGGCACTCGATCGAGTGCCCCTAAGCGGACGTTGATTTTGCCTCGGGAACTCATATTTTTGTTTTTTGTTTTATGCTTTCAGCTTTGGCTCTTTGAGAGGCTATCGGTCATAAAACCTTCTCTCGACCCAAGTCGATATCGATCCAATCAGGTGATGACAAGGAGACGGACCAGCGACTTTACTCGTCATATTAACCAGAAGTATTGGGATGAAGAGTTGTCTTTCCATAGCGGTCCATTGATCCGATGGGTGGTGCTGTGGTGGCCTATTTATGTTTGGACAGGTTTACGACCGAGGGATAGGGCGCGATATCAGGTAATTCTATCCTTTAGGCATACAGTTCATCTTTATCCCGACCGTATACTTAGGCAGTATGGTAGGTCCCAGAGGATCCCGGAAAATGAAGCAGTTGTGAGTTACCCAACCCAACTACCTGACGTAATGAACAACACCTGGATGTAGTGATGGTATACCCGGGCTACCTGGTCTATTCCCGAGTCTTTTCACTCAATTTGGGTATCAGACTCTTATGTAAAATGGACGAAGGCGGATTCTGCCAAAGCCCGAGCTGCCTTAAAAGTTGATGAAGCTTTCGACCTGCTTCAACGAGAGCAAGCTAAAGATAACAGAGGCTTCTTTGACGAGGGCGAGACTCCGGCTACTCTGGTTCCCCTAATGTCAGGTCAAAGAGGGAGGAATAGGACTTAAGCTGAAGGGTCCAGTGCTAGAGGTGCGCGGGGGAGAGTAAGCCCCCAGACAGACTTGGAAAGGAGACTTGGCCCCAAGTTGGCAGTTCAAGGCCGACTTGGTCCTGGACACAGGCTACCTGAGCATGTGAAGGCTCGACTCAGACCGGCTACAAAAGCAGAAGACCCTTTGTCGAAGAAACGGGTTCGAGCAAAGGAGGTTCCCCTTGTGATCCGGGAACGCTCGCCCCTGCCCTGGTGACATAGGGCTCCGCGTGACCCAAAAGATAAGGGAAAGGGCAAAATGCCTTAAATGCTAGTCTCCTTAGTTTTATTATTTAAATATTACTATTATCTTGTGGTGTGTTTTTGAAATTCCCTAGTTTATCGGTTTTTTCAGTTAAATAAAAGACATATTTATTAGTGAACACCGTTTCTGTCTTTTTCGTTATTGCAGTGGTTGTACCCTTTTGAGGGGCTGCCTACGTATCCACAATTAGCGGAATCAAACCAAACGTAGTTCGGACTTAGATTTTTGCAATTTCAAAATACACTAAGACTATTAGTTCGAGATGCGTGCGACAGTAGGATAAGTAATCCTAGCTTATTGACTTGCTTATAATTTTGAAAATTTATTTATAAAAAATGAATTTTTATAAATTTTTGCAAATGACATTGAGGTAGGGTTTAGGGGTAGTAACACTTCAGCTGGTCCAAGTTGGTTGGGTTGATGAATTCATTCTCGTCGAAGTCTGTCAGCATCACTGCTCCTCCTGATATGATCTTCTTTACTAGATACGGCCCAGCCCAATTGGGTTTGAATTTTCCTCTTGGGTCAACTGGTAGTAATGCACGGACTGATTTGAGAACCAGATCCCCTTCCTTGATATATCTGAGCCTAACTCTTTTGTTGAAGACCCGTTGTATCCTTTTATGGTATATTTGGATATTATTGAGGGTCTGAGACCGTCGTTCGTCTAAAAGAATAAACGAATCGTATCGGGCTTGGACCCAATCTACTTCAGGCACTTGGCTTTCAAGTAAAATTCTGAGGGACGGTACTTCCAGCTCGACTGGTTGGACTACTTCCATTCCGTACGTCAAATAATATGGAGTTGCTCCGGTTGCGGTGCGAATTGACGCTCAGTATCCCCATAGGGCGAAAGGTATTTTGTCAGGCCAGTCCCGGTAATTATCAGCCATCTTTTTAAGTATGGTGACAATTGTTTTATTACCTGCCTCTACCACTCCATTTGTTTGGAGACGGTAAGGCGAAGATGTATGCCTTTGAATTTTATATTTAGCTAGCAAAGTAACGGTTTCAGCTTGGAAATGCGTCTCGTGATCACTGATGAACTCGTGCGGGACACCGTATCGGCACATAATCTTGTTTTAAATGAATTTTGCAACGTGCTTAGCGTTTAAAATCCGGTATGACTCGGCTTAGACCCATTTGGTGAAATAGTCGATAGCCACCAAAATGAAACAATGACCTCCCATCCCGGAAGGGTTTACCTTTCCAATTATAACAATCCCCCACGTCAAAAATGGCCATGGTGATGTCATGGTGTATAGTAGGGATGACAGCATATGTTGCACGTTGGCGAAAATATGACAGTTATGACAGTGTTTGACATATAACTGGCGGTCGGTTTCCATGCTATTCCATTAATATATGAGTCTCATGATTTTTCGGACCAAAATCTGGGCATTCATATGTGGACCGCATTCACCATCGTGTACCTCGACCATAACCTTCTCGGCTTGTATTTTGTCAACGCATAGGAGGAGAGCCCCCTGTGCGGTCTTTTTGTATAATTGTCCATTGTCCGTACGGAGGAACTGGGTTGCCAATCTCCGCAAGGCCTTCTTGGCCCGGTTTTCAGTTCCCGGAGGATATTCTCCCGTTGTCAAGTAGGTTAGAACAGCCTGATACCAAGGTTCTGGATCGTTTATTTCGATGTCTTGGATAACGTGGATATATGCCGGCTCGGACCGTCTTTCGACGCAAAACGGCATGCTGGTCAGATGCTCCGGGATATTTAGTAAGGATGCCAATTTTAAGAGTGCATCCGCGAACTGGTTTTCTTCCCGTGGTAGATAAATGTATTCTACCTTTTGGAATTGTTTTTCGAGAACCCTTACTTGCGCCTGATAGGCCACGAGATTGGCGTTCCGAGTCTTCCATTTTTGGAGAGCTTGATTGATGACTAGAGATGAGTCGCCGTGGACCCGGAGGTTTGTGACTCCTAAATCAGCGGCGGCTTGCAACCCGTGAATGCATGCTTCATATTCTGTTGCGTTGTTAGTCACATCGAAATCCAGTTTAATGGATAACGGAGTATGCTCCCCTTTTAGTGATATTAGGAGAATACCGACCCAAAACCTTCGGAAATTGGATGCCCCGTCGAAATATAAATCCCATGTCTCCGTGTCGGTATGGAATATATCCTCATCTGGGAAGGACCATGTATCGGTGTGCCCTTTTTTGGTTACGGGACTATCGGCGAGGAACTCGCTACTATCCGGCCCTTGATGGTTTTAATGGCACAAATTTGAGGTCGAACTCTGCCAACATTAAAGTCCACCTAGACATCCTGCCACTGAGGATGAGTTTCTCGAACAGGTACTTGATAGGATCCATTTTGGATAGTACATGTACCTCGTAGCTGAGCATATAATGTCGAAGCTTTTTGGTGGCCCATACTAGGGCTAGGCACGTTTTCTCGAGCATTGGATACTTACATTCATACTTCGAGAACTTTTTGCTGATGTAGTAAATAGCCCGTTCTTCCGAATCAACTGTCTGGGCTAGCATAGCCCCCATGGCTATCTCGGTCGTTGTCTGGTATAACGACAAAGGTAGACCAGGTTGAGGTGGCATTAGTACCGGCGGAGCAGACAGGATCTTCTTGATTTTATCGAAAGCCGCTTGACATTTCTCATCCAACGGTGTCCGTTCTCCTATCTTCAGTTTTTTGAAAATTGGTTCACATACCATGGTTAGTTTCGAAATAAACCGGCTGATGTATTGGACTTTCCCGAGAAACCCCCTTATTTCTTTTTTGGTTTTCGGTGGTTGCATCTCGGTGATGGCTTAGATTTTAGCTGGGTCAACCTCGATGCCGCGTTGGCTAACGATATGGCCCAGTAATTTGCCCGATGTTACCCCGAAACTGCACTTTTGAGGGTTTAATCTCATGTTTTATTTGCGCAATCGGGTAAAGAATTTCCTTAGGGTTGCAATGTGCCCGTTTCGGTCTTTGGATTTGACGATCATGTCGTCCACATAAACTTCCACTTCCCTATGCATCATATCGTGTAATAAGGTCGTGTCGGTAAGCTGATAGGTGGCACCGGCGTTGATGGGACCAAACGGCATAACGGTGTAACAGTAAGTACCCCAAGGTGTGATGAAGGTGGTCTTACTTATATCTTCTTCCGCCATTTTGATCTGATTGTATCCGGCATACCCGTCCATAAAAGATAAAAGAGCATGGTCGGCCGTGTTGTCCACCAGTATATCGATGTGTGGTAATGGAAAATCGTCTTTCGGGCTTGCCTTGTTGAGATCCCGGAAGTCCACACATACCCTCACCTTACCGTCCTTTTTAGGTACCAGTACGATGTTCGCAACCCAGTCTGGATATTCAGACACTTACAACAAATCCCTTACTTTTATGACGCTTTTTAAGTATATTTATGACGCTTACCAAAAGTGCCAAAATTTGGGGTGCCTTAATTTTTTGACGCTTTCTAGTGTCAATAATCTTGACACTTTTATGCGTCCTAAGATAGTGATGCTGATTAGCGTCAAAATTTTTTGATGCGAAATTATGTCATAAAATAATTATTGACGCCTTTTACATATATGCAAAAAAAATTCATAAAAAATTTATCGACACTTTTTCCTGTCTCAAGTAGCGATGTGGTGCTAACATCAAAAAGAAAAATAGCAAAACATTTCATCTTCATAGAAAAAATATACATACATAATCCACTTAATGCATCGTAGGTTACATTATTATTCCAAAAATTAACTTTGGCATATAGTTCCAACAAAAAACTAAAAAATGCTATAACAAATGTCGTTGCTCGAGAACATAAAAAAGAAATAGGACAGTGTTAATGTTGACATGAAGGCTAAGCATTCTTCATTTAGGCGCGTGTCTTCACCATTTGATGTCTTCGAAACCTACAAAGGAAAATGAGTTTTGATTGGTAAGCAAGTTTAGAATATAAAAACCGACTCCATGAATCACAAAAGGGCTTGTTTTTATTGGAAGAGTAACATTTAATTGTTTATTTTAAGAAGAAAAAAAAGTCAGTAAAACTACTCAAATGACAAAACAACTATAGTTTGTGAACAAACAAAACCACAAAACAGTACTCTGTAATTAAACCAAAGTGTTCCTGCATATGTTTAAGGAGCAATTCAAAATGTACAAGCTGCAATGATTTCTGATCACATATATAGTATCATTCTACAAACAAAATAGCAACAACTCATTTTCATTTAGGAGAGTACCAATTGATTGATTAAAATTTCAACTTACAAACTTTTAGTTTAGGAAAAAATGCACAATGAATAATGATTACATAACATATCAGACCAATTCAGTTTCAGCATAGAAAATGAGAAGGTATCATGAGTTTATCAGATACAATTTAGCTGATTTAATAGTTTCAAATTCAGTTTCTAATTTAGACGATTGCAGCCGGATTAATATTCATGAGTCTAAGTAATGTATATATCAGAAACAAACAAACATTATTAACCTAAACCAACATCAATATCAGAAACAAACATGTATATATACACCAAAAACAAACATTATTAACCTAAACCAAAGCAATGTAAATTATTATGAGATGCAGACTTACCAATAGTAAGGACCTTCTCATTTTCATTAAACATCAGGCCAATCAGATATTAAACTTTGACGTCTCGGGTTGAATGGTTTTGACATTTTTTCATAGCAAGACCCTTGTTTTTTTTTGCTTCGATAGCTTATCATTTAGAAATGCACTCCTTGCTATATCTTGAAATACTACTAAGAACATGTTTAAAAGAATTATTAACCAAGAAAAAATGACTCATATGCAAAAGCAATGGATATGTATGTTCTTAATAAAAATGAACGTGATAACAATCATATAAATATAGCCAAGTCACAAGTCGTGACCAAGGTTGATAAAAAATCACACAATAGCATAACATAGAAGAACAAAACAAAACGCAAACACACTAAAAAAAGAGCCATTCTGGAAGTAACAATCTAGAAGCAATGTAAATCTCGCTCCTCTTACTAGAAAACGTCTGGCTATCATATGATCAACTACTACATTTCGTCGTCGACGTTTCAGCCACGTCGTCAATGCTTTATACGTGAATTTACTCTTTTACCCTTCCATAATTATGATTAATGATATTAATTAAGTTTCTTAATTAATCTAATTAATATTTCCGAGTAAATTAAAATTACGGTTTTTGTACTTTTGAACGGTTTTTGAGGCACGTGTCTCAACGTAACTCTTTTACCCTTCTTTAATATTGATTAATGAATTTAATTAAGTTTCGGGATTAATGTAATTATGATTTTCCCGACTAATTTAGAATGACGGTTTTTGAAATTTTGAACGGTTTTTGACCCGGGAATCAATGTGACCCGGGAATATGTTTAGGAAATTTCTATATAAACCCCCTTGCTCTTCATAACTCACTTTCACTTCTTTCTCTCTCTCAAATAATTCCTTTTAAAAATCGTTCTTCAAATCTAAAACCGCCTCCACTCCCACTCCAAATCCGTAGTCAAGTAAGTAGATCTGTCTATTTTGTATTACTTTTGAGTTTTTATTTGATTATTTTAGGTTGATTAGTTTGATTATAATTCGTATTAGGTTGGTAGTTTAGGTTCCCCGCAACTATTATATGCTTAAATAATCCATGTAATACCCGATTTGAGTAGTTATGGTATGCTATGTTCGATGTTGTTGTCGGTTTTTGTGATTTAATGATTGAAAATCGCGAAGAAGGGGGCGATTTCTGGGTAATTTTTCGCCGAAAACCAGGCTGGACGCCCAAATTTGGCGCCTGAGAGGCCTCCTGGACGCCCAAATTTGGCGCCTGGGAGGTCCTCTGGACACCAATTTTGGACGCTGAAGAGGCCTCTCAGGCGCCAATTTTGGGCGCCCGGTCCGATTTTCGCCTTTTTTTTGTTCTTAAAACATTACACGCTATGATCCGTCTTGGTTTGTTTACCTTATTTTTCGAAAAATGTTATTGTGGGTCGGTATTTTTGTATCTTTGATTAGTTAGTTATGGAGTTATGTTTGTTGATATGAATTGAATAGTAAATGTTATTTTTTTAGTGTTTGATTATTGAATTGAATTGGGTTGTTATTGTCATTGAATTGGGTTTGTATACTTTGCCATGTAGGTTATGGATTTAATTATTGTTGTTTCAAAAATATATAGCTTCCATTTAGTGTAATGAAAAAGAATTGGTTGAAAAAATAGGTAAAAAAGTTTAAAAGTTGAAAAAATTTAGTTTAGGTTATGAAAAAATAGGTTGAAAAAATATAGGTTCTTTAGTTTTAAGAAAATCAATTTAGCTTCAAAAATAGGTACAAAAGTTCAATTTGTTTGAAAAACTTTTAGTCGTTATGTTTCGCTAAAATCGGTTACCCAATTGAGATAACGATAAGTACTTATTTTAAGGTTAGTAGTGTTTACTAAAAAAATAAACTTCTTTTGAAGGCTAATTTTAGCTAGAAAACTACTAACTCGACGACCCTTATCGAGATAACAAATTGTAAGTAAAATTACTTGAAAGAAATTACTTAAATTGAAGAGTATACGTTATTATCGACCCTTAATATTTGTTTAGAAGAATATACGTTATTATTTATTTGATTTTTCAAATAAATTTTAAATATGAATCTGAACTCCCAATATTGGTTGGTTGAACACTGTTTCATTTACAAAATTGAACGAGAACGTTAAATTAATTTCTTATTAACGTTAACAAGTGACATAGTTTTGTTTTATCACCCTTTTGAATTTTTAAAAGTAGATGGCTGATAAGGGGAAGAGTAGTCGGGTCTATGGTAGGAGAGTCACTGCGTCTACACGCGCTTGGGATAGGGAACGAGTGCCACCTACCGGCCAACCACGGCCGTCGATCACCACGGAGCCACCACAGACGGCTGATGCGTATGGGGTGGGCGGGTCTTCCTCAGTGGGGGGTAGACAGGAAATTCCTATTCCACATTTTCGTACCACGAGCGGTACTCGTAATGGTTCTTCGGAGGGAACCGCGAGCGGTGGTGTCCCTAAGCTGTCCAGGTCGTTACATTCTGCCGACCTGAACTTGGAGTTCGATGAGACAGAGAGGCAGCACGCTTTCCCTGACGACTTCTCGGAGCAGCAGGCCGAGGAGCGGGAGCGGGAGCAGGAGACGGACACAGAGACGTCGCGGAAGGATAAGGCCTTTGTGTACAGGAAGGGGCCTGGAGGAAATTTTCAGGGGAGTGTCGGTACTTCGGGGTCGAGGGCTCCCCAGCGTCCACGGAGCGACACTTCGTGGCTTCTGCAGGGACCTAGTCCCAGAGGTCCCATCGATCCATCGGTGATCCCGAGCTTTGGGGGTCATGTGACGCGTCTGCTTTGGTCAGAGCCAGAGCACGAGGTCAGTCTGTTGAAGACCTACCACCATCCTAGGATCGTGAGGGAGTTGGAGGCGTTCGATAGATTACAGGAGGTAGTGGATGTTGTCCGACAGACTGACCTGATGCACCTACGTGCGTGCATTCTACGGCATTTGGACATACCGCTCCTTACAGCATTCGTCGAGCGGTGGCTGCCTGATACGAACACATTCCACATGCCGTTCGGGGAGATGACCATCATGATGCACGATGTCGCACGGATCTTAGGGCTCCCTATTCAGGGTGAGCCCTGCGTGGTTCGTAACGACACAGGGCGTCTGGCCGATAGGATGGCTGCTGTAGGGAACTTCTTCGGGATGAACGATGCGCAGTTGAAGGCGCCCGCGAGTGGAGGGGGCCCTCCCATTTACAGGAGCGGGGGGTACTAGCTAGGGCCGTGCATGATAAGATGCGCACTGGGACCCAGGAGCAGACTATTCAGGGTTACCTGATCACGTTGTTGGGGGAGTTTCTCTTCGTGGATAGGTCCAGTGATCGTATTCGTCCGTCAGTCTTCCCACTGACGAACAGCTTGGACTCGATCAGTAGTTTTGCGTGGGGTGCTGGTACGTTGGCGTACTTGTACAGGTGTTTGGGGATGGCTTCGAGGCAGGGGGCTTCCACTTTAGCCGGGTGTTTGACTCTGCTTCAGGTCTGGATCTATGAGTACTTCCCCGACTTTAGGCCGGGAGCACCGATCCAGATTATGTCGACTTCTCCACGGGCTAGTGTGTGGGTAGGCGTCGGGAAACCATCGACACATGATAGCAAGCTGTTGGAGTACCGTCGTTCACTTGATGGACTTACAGCAGATCGGGTCTGCTGGGAGCCTTTCGTGAGACACGCTCACACGTCGCATGTTACTACTTCTTTCTACGGGATACTGCGCTTCATGGACATTGTTGAGCCTTACCAGGGAGACCGGGTCATCAGACAGTTAGGTTATGTTCAGACGATACCCTGGTCGATGCCTACGCCGTCTAGGGTGCACCGACCCGGACATGGGGGTGGGGTCTACCTTCTTGAGTTCGGTGTGGGGTACGAGGACCACCCTTGGGCTAGTTGCGAGGTTAGTCGCGTTGACCCGAGGAGGATCTCGCGGCCCGTGGACTACCCGGGGAAAGTGGCTCAGGATTACCACGCTTGGTACACGAGAGTCTCTCACCCGAGGATCATACCACCATCCGCCGCCGATGTGCAGGAGCAGGCGAGACTCGCTGGGGCATCACAGCAGGTATTGAAATTGTATTTTGGTGTTTGACAATATTTAACTGTATGTTTATTTTTAATAACCTCTGCCATCTTGTTTTAGGTCGCAGTTTCGTTGATGGAGCGCTTTTCTGCGGCTCAGCACTTTCTGGACGACCCGGATGCCCGACTTGCGTATTTTGACGACTTGTTGACGTCGTTCCAGCCCGTTCTCCCCTACCCGGGTGACCGCCCACCCCGATCCCAGGGGAAACGAGGTCGCCGTTGACTGATTTGGATTTTATTTGTAATTTCTTTATGTCTGGATTATTATGGATTTTATTTTGTATTCCGGATGATTTCGGTTGATTTGTAATATGTTTATGTTGACTACTCGTTTCTTTTTACATTTTGGATGATTTGGACTTTCGTTTGTTTGTTATTACTGGTATTGGATTGTCGTTACAAGATTTGCAGTCGCCTCAACAACAGCAACAGCGCGCATACTTACTACAATTTACAAATGAATACAATACTAGTCTAAAATATGAACATAATACAAATGCTAGTCTAATATTTATACTTACTAAAATTTACAAATGAATACAATACTAGTCTAAAATATGAACATAATACAAATGCTAGTCTAATATTTATACTTACTAAAATTTACAAATGAATACAATACTAGTCTAAAATATGAACATAATACAAATGCTAGTCTAATATTTATACTACACTACATGATGAAGGGGTTGTTCGCACCACCTGGGTCGTTGGGATCGATCGTCGCACGCGGAAAGTACTGATTCCACTCCTCGACCCACCTGTCTTGACGTTCTCGGTAAATGTGAGGGTAATGAGCTGTAGTACCGTCATGTGCGCGGTCCCAAAGGGGATGTGTAGGAGGCATCGGGCAGTCGTCCGTCATTCTCAACCTCATCCAGTGACCCCCCCCCCCCCCCCCCCCCCGCGTTCAACGTGCATTATCCACATTACGCCAAACGCGACATGGTTACCTGGCATTTCTCGCAATGGGTAGTAGGTTGTGCATTCAAGGCGTTCAGATACTCGACATATAACCCAGTTATTCATTGTGGCAAAACCGAATAAATCGCAGTCAGCGAGATAATGCTCAGGGCCTACTGGGAGGGGGGTCGTCGTACCTACACGGGTTAGGGCGCCTTCTCGACCGTAGTCGTCTAAGATGTACACGTTGTCATACATTGGGGAATGGATGTGCTCCCACAACGCCCTTCTCTGGCGAGTAAAACTGGACTGGTCACCATACACTGCATGAGCCATGACACGGAATCCGCAGTGACCGTCCCCAATAACATCTATCCAGTTCACGAGGTACGGACACATGAAACCGACAAGTTTCCTCATGTCCGGAAAGGGCCCCCTCATGTAGTTCACCTCCAGGGGGGCGTTCGGTATCCCTTCCCATGTGCCCGTAGTGGACTGGCTTGCGGTCGGTATGGGTGGGTCGGTCGACTGACTGCTCCCTGGCGTTGACGCGTGCGTAGTCCTGGCCGACTTACTCGGAGTGGATCCCGTGTCGGTGGTGCCATACCTCAGCCTCGCGTGTTCGACTCCGATACGCAACCTCCCTGTCCCCTTAGATTTTCTGGGATTCGGATTCGGGGTCGGGTCAAGTAGACCAGATTCCTCGGGACGTAATGCTGAATTCAGCACATCAATGTAATGTCGCCACATACTAGGATCACTCGTACGTATTTCCTCAATCAACCCGTCAAGCTGAAATCTATCGCTGACGGGCAACGCTTCCTCCTCGGCATAGTCAAGCGTCCTCCAAAACACATGAACGTCGGTCAACTGCACTACCGAATTCTGCAAAATCAACCCGGCAAGTTCACATGCGCAAGGCAAACCCTTGGACGTCCTCAATACACACCGACAGTCGTAATAAACCTGATCTCCCAACTCCTGCATCCTATTCAGTTCCTCGGCCAGCAAGTCCAACGCTTTGCGACTTACCCTGAGTCTCAAGTTCTTCAAAATGGGTGGTAGAGTAGTTGATCGCTTCCTGCGGGATGTTTCCAACTTTGTCCGCAGTTTCGACTGCTGACGCCCAATTAGCCTGTCGATCCTTTCGAACAACCGATCTAAAGACGCTGTGGATGTGCCAAGAGCCTTCTTCAAAGCCGCATGCGCAGATTCAGCGATGGATGTGGTGGTGTTGCCGAAGTGGAGGTATCGGTCAGTGTACGCGTGATTCCATTGGTTGAAAGTACCCCAGGTGTCATGAATGTAAAGAGGCAATCCCGACATACTCCACTTCAACTTCATGTTGTTCCATTTTGTTCGAAAGTCCGCCATACTTGTAGAGTACAGGAAAGGGTACCACACTCCATGCATGAAGGTCGCTACTCGGTCTTTCTGACCATCAAAGTATCTCAAGTCACGACTTTCCACACAGTTAGATATGTGCCACGTGCAGAGCAAATTCAGGGTCTGCGGAGCCGGAAAGACGTTCGCTACTGCACCCGTCAACGCCTGAGCCTTATCCGTGACAATCACGTTCGGTGCCCGGTCCCCAATTAGCAGCTTCAACTTCTGAAGCACCCAAATATAGGACACCGTGTCCTCGTATCGAAGTAGGGCGTACGCTATCAGATAAGGTTTCCCGACGGGAGTCACCCCGACCATCTCCACTAACTTCATATCGTACGTGTTCGTCTTGTAGGTCGCATCCATAGTGACTACGTAAGGCCAAGTACGAAACAGTTTCACGGACTCGGGGTGAGCCATGAATATACGTTCCACGACACTCGTAATCTCGTGCTCGAAGAAGAAGCGGACGTATTCAGCCCGGCGCGCTAGTACCATCATCTGCTCAATGGCGTTACGACCTTCCCTTGCCTCCGCCCTCAACTTCCCCCCGATGTTGTATATCGTCTCGATCGAGGGGCGTGGTTTCCCCGGATTTCTCTGATGAAGGCCCTCGTGTATTTGGGCTGGTGTCCTGTGCTCCCGAATACCGTTCCGAACATACTCTTTCTCGCCTCGTCAAGGGCGGCTAGACGTCTGTTCCCGTCAGCGTAAACCCGTAACGGGTGGTTGTGCGTGCCACATGGACCGATGGCTAAAATCCATCGTTCCCTGTCTACGCTCTCGCACGCCTTCACCCAAAACTTACAACCGATCTTGTAAGAATTCTTCGTACTTTTTGCGGGATTCCCGTTAAACTTGCATTTAAAGTAATTTTGACCAAGACGGTTGGGGTTCACATTACTTTGCGTTTTGTTGCTCGCTTTCACTAAGGTGAACCCAAGAGCCGAAGCTATCTCACTAGCGTAGTTGAATGCCTCATTCGAACTACCGAACGCTGGTCCAAAAATAAAACATACGCGATAGTCAATACCGTCGCCACCAAGGTCCTCCTGATACACCGATAATAAATTACAGGTTAGTTACACAATCTTATTTAATTTCACAATAATAGTTATACAGATAATAATTTCATAAATTCTATTTAATTAAAATATTTCGTACACAAAATTCTAGTCATGAGCTTGATAATAATAATTCAAATAATATTCATAATAATCGTAATTATATAAACATTTCGTATAATTTCATAATAATAATTATAAATAACGACACCCGAGTCACGATATAAAAAAATTTGTCAAACCAAAACAAAAAAAAAACACGAAAAGAGCCCCAGACGCCCAAAAATGGCGCCCAGGAGACGCCCCAGGCGCCATTTTTGGGCGCCAAAGAGACCTCCCAGACGCCCAAAAATGGCGCTCAGGAGACGCCCCAAACGCCATTTTTGGGCGCCCAGGAGACCTCCCAGACGCCCAAAAATGGCGCCCAAAGGACCCCCCAGGCGCCATTTTTGGGCGCCCAGGAGACCTCCCAGACGCCCAAAAATGGCGCCTGGAGCGTTTTCGTCGCTAGATTCATACTCGATTTCGCTTTTCAACTCGATTTCGATTTCTTACGCTAAAGAACATGTTACATTGATTTCTTAAAGAACATGTTTACCAACAAAATGCGATTACTTAAGCTAAACTAACATCGATTTATTTATAATTTCTTATGCTAAACTAACATTGCTCACAATTTTAAATCAAAATAAGAAAAACAAGGAAAGATAAGAATGTACTAACCACATGTCGATCCATTTCAGGCGAAGTCGGATCTCTAGAAAAATCGAATTTCTCGAAAAAAAAGACGGTTTTTTTTGTGAGAGGAGAGAAAAATAGATATTATATGTGTTTAGTGTGAGTTGGGGGTAAGTGGAGGGTAAGTGGGGGGTAAGTGGGGTATAATAACCACCCAAAAAAACATTAGTTAAAAACCGCTTCATTAACGAGTTTGAAAAATTATAAACCGCTTCATTAACGAGTTTCATTAACTAATCTAACTTCTAAAATTACATAACATTAGTTAATTAATCTAATTAAGGCAAGGGCAAGATCGTCTTTTACATTAAAAAGCGCCGACGACGTGGCTGAAATGCCGACGACGAAAAATAGCACTCATATGATCCATGATCTCTCTAGTTTAATGTAACCTACCGCTGTTCGAGAGACCAATGAGTAAAACAGTACAGTTGGAAATTGTAGAAGTAAAACCAAATGGGATCATAATTTTATAAGCTCTAAAATCCTTTTCCTTTAGCACCGCTTCACTGTAAGCTGTAATTACAGATTTAAAAGCAACAACACTAATTAGAACTCCTCTCTCGAATAATCCTCTATTAACTGCATAGCCTCATCTAACCGACCATCCCAACATAACCTAGCAATTGAAATATCAGGCACTAAAGAATCTGGTATCAAATATGACAGGGAAAAATCAAACTCTCTTAGCAGGTGTTTGACATCTCCTTCAATCCCGTATTTGTAATGTCCAGCAACCAATATGTTGAAAGTTATGACATCGGGAGCCATATTTCTCATCATCATTTCTCTAAAAACATTACCAGCATGATAAATGTCCCTGGCTTTTACATACCCCTCTATTAGTGCATTATGCAAGGCGGTACTAGGATTGAAGCCAAGTTCAATCATCATGTAAAATGCCTGATCATCATGTAATATTAGTTTGACATCTGACAATTGACTTTAGTAATCAACTAACTTCAAAAGTGGACTCCAGATCAACGCCTCCTAGTCCATAATGCCAATGGGATTCATAATTCAAATGATACAACATCAGTAAAATTAAATGCCTAACCCTTCTTTATTCTTTGTGTGAGTTTTCTTCTTCTTTTTAATCAAAGGTAAGGAGTACAAAAGTAGTCTACTTCCTAGAATGTCACAGAATCTCCCTTGCATATGCTTTTCGTAACAAGTACTCCGTAATTGTTTACATCATGCTGAACTGAAGTATCATACATTGAATTTTTCTTTTTTTAAATTATACAGTATTCCATCTCCCAAGTCTAATTTAGAGAATGAACTAAACATACTCAGATCAGTTCCAGTTACCTGGAATGCGAATAAACTAAGAGACACACCTAACAATTAAGTTCAGCCTAGTTGAACAAGAGAGAAGCACGAGGCTTCTCAGATAACTCAACTCCTTTCTGACTTTCATAGTTGGTGTACCACACAATGCCATTTTTATCAATTTTATTCAAAACTGCAAGAAGGAACAAGCTAAGGTTATGATCAGCAATGAGCAATGAGCTCAACTCTCATACATATGTATATATATATACACGTATGTATATGTATATGTGTAACATCTCAGTTCTATATGTATATGTATATGTATATATACATATATGTATATGTATATATGTTCTATATGTATATATGTATATATGTATATGTATATGTATATGTATATACATATATACATATGAATATATGTTCTATATGTATCTCAGTTCTATATGTATATATGTATATATGTATATGTATATATATATATATATGTATATATACATCTATACTATATAATAAAACAGAAACCAAAACATGAATTTTTGGCGCCGAAACACACCTTTCTAAATCATCTACCTTTCCATATTAATCTATATAATATAAATCTTCTATACAACATAATAAAACAGAAACCAAAACTTGATTTTTTGGCGCCAAAACACATCTTCCTAAATCATCTCACTTTCCATATTAATCTATATAATATAAATATGAGTGTAAAATTTATAATAATCATTAATCTAATATAATACTCGGTATTAATCAAAATTTTCATATTAATAAGATATTTTTGGTATGTACATTTGTTAAAACGTCAAAGACACAAGTTTATAATATTTTGACGGAAATATAATTTATCACGGGTTAAAACAATTGAAGACACCATAGATATAAATATGTTGACAAAACAACTTATTATGTTAATTGCGATTTAAATTATTTTTATACTAATAATCTGACATTGATTAAATATTGTCGAAAATGTTTTATTATAATAACTATGTTAATACCCGTGCAAAATTGGACGAGTGTAAATAAAATAACTATGTTGATTAAAATAACATTGGACGGGTATACCAATAAGAATTTATATATAAAAAAAAGGAATACGGAGTACTAGTTATGAAGATTTTAATACTCTCATAATTTTAGGAAACAATAATATCACAATTATTCACGTTACCACGTTCATCAAACCTAAAAAATAAAACGCTTCCAACATCACGTCCATCCATTCATTCATTCAAAATCTGTGCTCGACATCATGTAATCCCCTAGAAATTCTAACGCGATACAGTGGCGGAAACACTGTAGAGTCGGGATTATAACACGCTGTAACCATGTTTTTATAAAAATATAAATGGTAAAGTCAAACATTAGGCCCTAAATAAAATGGCCAAAATTTAAATAAATCCACAAAGGGGTTTAACAATCCACAAAACATAATTATTAAAATTATTCGAGCAAGGATCAAGTCTGCCCGCTAGCCCACACCCGGAAACATGCATACCTGTCATGTTAAAAACATAACAGCCACAATCAGTGAGGAGCAACGTCAACGTTCTCCCAGCCGTATAACAGGATTTTAAAATAGTAATTACTGATATAGGAAAAATAGTAAAAAGGAAAACAGTAAAACATCATATTAAAATAAGCTTTAGCGTAAAACAAAATAATCAAAAGGGTTTCCGAAGAAACATAAAAATATTTGTCAACCTGCAAACCAATTTATATCGATAATAAATAAAATAATCAAAATGGCGTTATGGATATTCGGTTATTGTGCACAAGGCTAGACTTTCACTAGGAATAATACTGGAAACTAGCTTCGAGAACTGTAAACTTAACTCATAACAGAATCCAGTCTCTAACTAGGCAACTCAACTATAACAGGACTGCGTGCAGCGAGGTCCTGGTTTAAGTAGTATACACCTCTCCTGGATACCAAATGTATCAAGTTCAACTGACGGCGACTAACACGATGCGATATCTAGCTTCAGGGCACAATGCACACTCTCCTGGGCGAAACTACGCCCAGTTCAACGACCAAATGTGCCCCAAATGGGCACACCGGCTTTATAGTTGATGGCAAAAACGTACTTCCCAGACTGTATTACTCTAACCTCACACTTATCCTTATTCCATAACTCCAAAACAAAGCCATTATCGATATTCAAAAGATATAATCATTATAAATAATAAGAGAACAAAAGGAAAAATGACCACTTTCCAAAAGAGGAAACTTTCTATTTTAGAAAACTTTACTAAAAATAGCATCATATCAAAATAATAAAAATATTAGTTCATACTAATACCACATTTTTAGTAAACGATTCAGATTTATAAAACTAATACTTTCGGCCTTAACGATATTAATTATCAAAGTGAACATTTAATTTTATGAAATTATTAAAATATCGTATAAGCGTTATAAAATGATTAAAAATGTCTTAAACATTTTAATATTACTAACAAGGGTGTTTTCAAAAGTTAAAAAGCTAAAATTCCCTAATTATTATTAATTTCGACAGTAAAATTATAAATAGGATTTTACGGCAAACATCAAATTAAATACTTGAACGTCTTTATTTAATTAAACCATTGAATATATTTAGAGTATGTTAAGGGATGATTTAACTCTTAAAGTTTCAGATTTAAATACTTTCAAAATAGCTGGAAAAATAAATCTTTCAGGTAAGACGAAGCATTTTAACGATAAATCACAATTTGTCCGAAAATCAATACTTATTAATTAAAGACTTTTATAAATAGTACAAAAATTACGTAAAATAGTTAAAATGTATTTATGGACATTCTATCCAGAAAAGAAAATTTTCCAGAATACTTCGACTCGGTTTTTAAAGGGTTTTCTCGTTAATCGTCTAATCGCGACAATAACGATTATTAAAAATAGTAATTACAAAACGATTTACGTATTAATATCCAAAAATTATAATTAAACTTAAAAATTATGATTTTTCAGAAACTTAAATTTTCCCAAGGTGTCAAAATTCCAGATTTCACAAAATTAGGTAAAACCGTCTTTTAAGCCCGTACGCGTTTTCACAATTAACGATTCCATTAATAAAACTTATCGTTCCTAATATTTTATTAAAGCACTAAAAATCGTAGAATTAAATTTTATTATGAAATCATCAGAATCATATTTTTTTCCAGATTTAAACCAAAGACCTGAAATCGAGAATTTAAACGACAAACACTGTTTTAACGATAAACGATGATTTAAAGTGATTAATTAATTCATCCACTTAACAATTCCGAAAAATTATGAAAATATTCAGAAAATTCTATTTCAACAGAAAGTTTCACCACCTCAAAAATCAGATTAAAATAAAATGTTTAGGTACTAGAACTAAAAATCGGCTTCTAATCGTTTTGTCCGTAAACGGTAATAATTCAATAATTGATAACTAAAATATCAAAAAAATACTAAATTATTAAAAAATCATCAAAAACACCATTTTTACAGAAAATAAGCATATATTACATGTTTAGGTCGAATATTACAATTTTACAAATTAATATGACGATTTAATCGTTAATCTCGTAAAAGCGATGAAAAATACCGAAACATGCAAATTTTCAACTTTTAAAATTTTTCCAGATTATATGACATACATATATTGTCAAAAATAAAATTATAATAATATACATGCAATTACACAAATAAAATCATTCAATACCGAGTAACGACGTTACCTTCAATCCAAATCCGAGTCTACGATAAATTCGTCGGCTTCGGGGTCGACCAAGAATCCTAAATCACATGACATACATGGTACAAAAATACCATGAGAAAACTAAAAGAATCAAGGTAAATAACAATCGGAAATAACATCGATTATTACCTTAACGAAGGGGAAAGAGAGATGATAATTTAGAAGGCGAAAATAGGACGATCAAAGCTTGATTATGGACGAAAATGGCTGCTGAAAATGGGCAGGATCACCAGCCAAAAAGAGGGAGAAAGAAAAGGTTTTTGCTAAAATAAATTGGAAGAATGAGTAAAGAGGAAAATGTGAAAAGATATGGAATGAATGGTGACTTAAAAGTTGATGAAAACTTGGTACATTCACCTCAAAAATTCAGCCAAGAGTGAATGTGAGAGGAGTGTGAAGAGTTTGTATTAATCCACCAAAATGAATGAAGAAAGAAATAAATATCTAATGTTTAACATAATAAAATGAAGTGTATAAAAAAAATGTAGTAGGGGTGAGCCAAGGGGGGTCATGGTCCAAAATGTGGGAAAATGTCCCAAAATAATTTGTAAGTTGATAAAAAGAAAATCGTAAAATTGTTAAAGGTATTTCAAAGCAATTCGAGTAAACCTCGCGTAAGAAAATTATTATTCGCGAAATTTCGTATTAAAATCATAATGGCTACTCTTTAGTAAACAAAAATATTTCTTAGTTGAAAATATTATACAAATGTATTTAAACATTTTTAGGAAGAGGAATAACTTAAATCCGAGCTTAAAAACGTTAATTCGTAGAGAAATAGAATTCCTCGCGGAAAATAAATAGTTTACGAGGAAAATCAAATAAATGGATTTAAAAGAATTAAAAAACTTTTTAAAATATAAATAAATATCATTAAACTCAACAATGAAAATAGAGCTTAGTAAAATGATGAAATATGAGGCCGAAAAGTGACAAAGTTAAGACGGAGTCCTAACGGAAAGAATAAAAATGCTTAGGAAAAATAGCGGGTGTTACAATCCTCCCCACTAAAAGAAAGTTTCGTCCTCGAAACTAAGAATAAGCAGATAGGAAATCGAGGTTACCCCCCGAAAAGGTGAGGATACAATTTTTTGCATAAAAATTTTCTTCAAAAGAAAATTTTACAACCTTCAAAGTGATACGAAATCGAAGGCAAATATCTATTCCAAGAAGAATTGGGCTAACCAACCCGAAGTTTAAAATATTTTGATTAATGAAATCGTAAAGTAAAGTTATTTGATAAAATAACAACGTTAAATAACATTTGTAAACAAAGTCGAAGAAAATAGGGTAACCAAAACACTTTCAAAACAAAGTAAAACAATTTGATTAAGAATAATTCGATAATATTTCGTTTTATGACAAAACAAAATTTAGTTTGTAAAATCAAATTTTGTGGTTAGTAAAAATCGAACCAACCGTCAAACATTTTCAATAACAGATTCAAAACTCCACCAACAATAAAACAAAAACTAATTTCAAAATATTAAAATTTCGAAAATGTTATCAGAGTAATTATGAAAGTTTTCAAAAATGTTACCAAACCTGAACATAAAATAATTTCGACAATGTTAAAACGTTTTATGTAATAATCATATAGAAATTGAATATGGAAATATGAAAGTCTTCATAAAAGTCCGATTGCTTGAAAAATAAAAATGAAATAATTTTGAAATAATTTAAAATAAATTATTAAGGCATTTTGTAACAGATCTAAATATAAATATCAACCAAAGATAAAACAAAAGTGAAGTATAAAGTTCTTAAATTATAATTCAAAAATATTTTTAACGATATCTGAAAAGTTTAAGTTAGTCAAACTTTTTACACAATGGAGATTTTCACAACTAGAATTTATAACTCAAAATGTTAAAATTTTACGATAATCAATTTTTTTTTAACTAGTCAAACTTTTTATAAAATAGGGAATTCGAAAAATGGTTAACAGGTAAATAGAACAAGGGTAAATAAATAAAATAAGAACTTTAAAAAAATCGATAAAGGTCGAAGGGATTAGCAGCAGATGCGGTAACAGAATTCAAGAGAAGCAAAAAGGAAGACGGAGTTGAGAGTCAAAAAAAAAAACTCTCAAGAATTATAGAAGAAATTAACCATCTCGAGATTCCTAGCACGACTCCCACAAACACGGGTTTCTAATTCCCATCACATAACGCCCAGTCTAACATCGGTACTGGGTGGTCCTACTCAATCTACAACCTCCAAAATTATCAACTGTCACCGCCTCCAAAATTAAGTCTTACCTACTTATATAATCTTTCAATTAGTATGGTAAGAATTCACAAATACTTTAGACAAATCCATTAATTATGATTCCAACGGTTATCAAAACATACCCAAACTCGTAATCACTAAGGCTCATAAATTCAAAGCTCATAAGGTCTTAACTCGAGATATACTTCGAATTTATCGAGTAAGGAACACTAAATAAAATCCACCAATTAACAATGTTCGGACACGAAACTTCAAGAATGATCATTAACATATTCTTAACATCATCAATAGACAGAGGTTAGTAAAGTACGCTAAACCTTAAACACACTCAGCCTGAGAAGTAACGACAGATACTCACATCTTCGAATACGTCATTCGACTAAGGTTTCAGAGAATTCCATCAAATTTCATATCGTAAAAGCGAAACCACTAAAATATTTGTGAACTCAACGAAGCCACAATCTCGTTGGTCTAAGGGTTCTGAACTGTAAGTCCATCAAGGCGATTGACCTTAAAGTATTCCTCAAAACAACGCGATAGATTCAACCTCTAATTGTGCAAGATGCTTCTCTTCCTCAAGGTTAACAACAATTTATCCAAGTTAGATCAATCAACTCCAAAGTTCATAGGTTACAACCTTAAACAACGATCAACGATCTAATCCTTAAGAAACACGGGTAATCTATGTCAACCAAAATTTCTAACGATGTTAATGAAAACCTTTGATGGTACCACAACACTCAGGTTAACACTTTAAACAGTACTCTATGATCCCAAATATTCATGATTCATCCATCAAATAAGCATTAGGTAAGAATCCCAAGTAATATTATCAGTTACACTTAGTTCGGTTCTAGGTTAGGTACTAGGTATCCATCAAATATGATATACTCTTGCCACTTCAATAGATTATTCAACTTTAAGTCCTCCAAATAATCAAGTAACCTATAACCCAAGGTTCAAAATCTTAAGTACCAACCTAATTCCATTAATCGACAATTTATCATTCAAATCGATCCTCAAAAGCTTACTAAGATAGATAACAAGGTATAACTCACAATTCTCAAACCACGTAACAAGGGTTGACCAAACCTCAAACATCTATAACTTTTCACGGGTTCACTGAGACAAAATTCGGTCTAACCAAAGAATCTCAAGAGAAAGATGGTAGAGTAGAAGAATATAACAAGGATTCATCAAGCGGATGAAGAAGAGAATATAGAAGAGAAGAATGAGAAGAAGTAGAGGAAGGAAGAAAAGAGTCGATGACCCTATATTACTAAGTTCTTGAACCAGAGGAGAATCTTCGGGCCTCCAGAGTTCACGAGGGGATCCAAAATGGATTACTTCATCTTCTTGTAGAGGAACGAGCACGCAAGTCATGGGTCGCTCCATCTGGATTTACTGCGACATCATGGAACATGAATCTACTCTTGATCATCTTGCCTGTAGCTTAAGTAAACTGAACCGGAGCTAAAAGTCATTATCGAAATCTTTCTTGGAGCACCTAGTTGTCCACTCGAGTCAGCAGGCGTTGAGAGTGCAAAGTAGGTCTTGTCCCGATCTGGAGCAGCATCATGTCAGCATCTTTCCATTCATCATTTTCTTCAACATATAAAACAAATATTCAATGCTAATCATTGAGTCAGGAACAGATAATTCTAACAGTTAAGTCCTTATCTGTTTCTACCCATTTCTAATAATATTTTTATTTACTGTTTAAATAATTTACTGGTATTTTTCCCTAATTTCAGGTGTGTAAGCGTCGGGAGCAGTGATGCTCTGATACCAACTGTAATCCCCTAGAAATTCTAACGCGATACACTGGCGGAAACACTGTAGAGTCGGGATTATAACACACTGTAACTATGTTTTTATAAAAATATAAATGGTAAAGTCAAACATTAGGCCCTAAATAAAATGGCCAAAAATTAAATAAATCCACAAAGGGGTTTAACAATCCACAAAACATAATTATTAAAATTATTCGAGCAAGGATCAAGTCTGCCCGCTAGCCCACAACCGGAAACATGCATACCTGTCATGTTAAAAACACAACAGCCACAGTCAGTGAGGAGCAACGTCAACGTTCTCCCAGCCGTATATCAGGATTTTAAAACAATAATTACTAATACAGGAAAAATAGTAAAAAGAAAAACAGAAAAACATCATATTAAAATAAGCTTTAGCGTAAAACAAAATAATCAAAAGGGTTTCCGAAGAAACATAAAAATATTTGCCAACCTGCAAACCAATTTATATCGATAATAAATAAAATAATCAAAATGGCGTTATGGATATTCGGTTAGTGTGCACATGGCTACACTTTCACTAGGAATAATACTGGAAACTAGCTTCGAGAACTGTAAACTTAACTCATAACAGAATCCAGTCTCTAACTAGACAACTCAACTATAACAGGACTGCGTGCAGCGAGGTCCTGATTTAAGTAGTATACACCCCTCCTAGATACCAAATGTATCCAGTTCAACTGACGGCGACTAACACGATGCGATATCTAGCTTAAGGGCACAATGCACACTCTCCTGGGCGAAACTACGCCCAGTTCAACGACCAAATGTGCCCCAAATGGGCACACCGGCTTTATAGTTGATGGCAAAAACTTACTTCCCAGACTGTATTACTCTAACCCCACACTTATCCTTATTCCATAACTCCAAAACAAAGCCATTATCGATATTCAAAAGATATAATCATTATAAATAATAAGAGAACAAAAGGGAAAATGACCACTTTTCAAAAGAGGAAACTTTCTATTTTAGGAAACTTTACTAAAAATAGCATCATATCAAAATAATGAAAATATTAGTTCATACTAATACCACATTTTTAGTAAACGATTCAGATTTATAAAACTAATACTTTCGGCCTTAACGATATTAATTATCAAAGTGAACATTTAATTTTATGAAATTATTAAAATATCGTATAAGCGTTATAAAATGATTAAAAATTACTAATTAGAGTGTTTTCAAAAGTTAAAAAGCTAAAATTCCCTAATTATTACTAGTTTCGACAGTAAAATTATAAATAGGATTTTACGGCAAACATCAAATTAAATACTTGAACGTCTTTATTTAATTAAACCATTGAATATATTTAGAGTATGTTAAGGGATGATTTAACTCTTAAAGTTTCAGATTTAAATACTTTCAAAATAGCTGGAAAAATAAATCTTTCAGGTAAGACGAAGCATTTTAACGATAAATCACAATTTGTCCGAAAATCAATACTTATTAATTAAAGACTTTAATAAATAGTACAAAAATTACGTAAAATAGTTAAAATGTATTTATGGACATTCTATCCAGAAAAGAAAATTTTCCAGAATACTTCGACTCGGTTTTTAAAGGGTTTTCTCGTTAATCGTCTAATCGCGACAATAACGATTATTAAAAATAGTAATTACAAAACGATTTACGTATTAATATCCAAAAATTATAATTAAACTTAAAAATTATGATTTTCCAGAAACTTAAATTTTCCCAAGGTGTCAAAATTCCAGATTTCACAAAATTAGGTAAAACCGTCTTTTAAGCCCGTTTTCACAATTAACGATTCCATTAATAAAACTTATCGTTCCTAATATTTTATTAAAGCACTAAAAATCATAGAATTACATTTTATTATGAAATCATCAGAATCATATTTTTTTCCAGATTTAAACCAAAGACCAGAAATCGAGAATTTAAACGACAAACACGGTTTTAACGATAAACGATGATTTAAAGTGATTAATTAATTCATCCACTTAACAATTCCGAAAAATTCAGAAAATTCTATTTCAACAGAAAGTTTCACCACGTCAAAAATCAGATTAAAATAAAATGTTTAGGTAGAACTAAAAATCGGCTTTTAATCGTTTTGTCCGTAAACGGTAATAATTCAATAATTGATAACTAAAATATCAGAAAAATACTAAATTTTTAAAAATCATCAAAAACACCATTTTTACAGAATATAAACATATATTACATGTTTAGGCCGAATATTACGATTTTACAAATTAATATGACGATTTAATCGTTAATCTCGTAAAAGCGATAAAAAATACCGAAACATGCAAATTTTCAACTTTTAAAAATTTTTCAGATTATATGACATACATATATTGTCAAAAATAAAATTATAATAATATACATGCAATTACACAAATAAAATCATGCAATACCGAGTAACGACATTACCTTCAATCCAAATCCGAGACTACGATAAATTCGTCGGCTTCGGGGTCGACCAAGAATCCTAAATCACATGACATACATGGTACAAAAATACCATGAGAAAAGTAAAAGAATCAAGGTAAATAACAATCGGAAATAACATCGATTATTACCTTAACGAAGGGGAAAGAGAGATGATAATTTAGAAGACGAAAATAGGACGATCAAAGCTTGATAATGGACGAAAATGGCTGCTGAAAATGGGCAGGAACACCAGCCAAAAAGAGGGAGAAAGAAAAGGTTTTTGCTAAAATAAATTGGAAGAATGAGTAAAGAGGAAAATGTGAAAAGATATGGGATGAATGGTGACTTAAAAGTTGATGAAAACTAGGTACATTCACCTCAAAAATTCAGCCAAGAGTGAATGTGAGAGGAGTGTGAAGAGTTTGTATTAATCCACCAAAATGAATGAAGAAAGAAATAAATATCTAATGTTTAACATAATAAAATGAAGTGTATAAAAAAAAATGTAGTAGGGGTGAGCCAAGGGGGGTCACGGTCCAAAATGTGGGAAAATGTCCCAAAATAATTTGTAAGTTGATAAAAAGAAAATCGTAAAATTGTTAAAGGTATTTCAAAGCAATTCGAGTAAATCTCGCGTAAGAAAATAATTATTCGCGAAACTTCGTATTAAAATCATAATGGCTACTCTTTAGTAAAAAAAAAATATTTCTTAGTTGAAAATATTATACAAATGTATTTAAACATTTTTAGGAAGAGGAATAACTTAAATCCGAGCTTAAAAACGTTAATTCGTAGAGAAATAGAATTCCTCGCGGAAAATAAATAGTTTACGAGGAAAATCAAATAAATGAATTTAAAAGAATTAAAAATCTTTTTAAAATATAAATAAATATCATTAAACTCAACAATGAAAATAGAGCTTAGTAAAATGATGAAATATGAGGCCGAAAAATGACAGAGTTAAGACGGAGTCCTAACGGAAAGAATAAAAATGCTTAGGAAAAATAGCGGGTGTTACACATTACGTTACTATGGATTCAATGATCGCGACATCATCATCAATTGTTGATGAGCAATTCGTGGAGTACAACAACGGTGAGTTTCGATATTACTTTCATGTTTTGCGTCAATTTTATTCATTTTATTCATCATATATTCATATCAACGATTCATTGCTCTTGTGTTAGTATAGATTGCAGATTGTTATGTTTATTATTTAGTTTTTTTTCATAATCTTCACTGATTATTATTTAGGTTTTTCATAATCTTCATCAATTGTTATGCTTTCATTGCCATGGAAGTCATTAAGATGATCCATATTATTAGATTAACTGCATATTATTAAAGATCTGATCATTATATGATTTTTTTGCACAAACATATATATGGAGTTATTGTAATGCACATAATGTGTTACTTTAATATAGACCATCTGTTATTTTAATGTCTAACCCTGTGTATAGACATCTTCTGTTAATTGAATCTCGTGTTACTTTAATGCACTTCATCTGTTACCTTAATTCTTGTCATCGGTTACTGTAATGCATTGGAGTAACAAATGATTTAGAATACCGCCATATTAAAAAAAATAATGCTTCCTATAATGATGGAACGTGATTGCCATCAAAATAGGAAACAATATCAAAGTATAACGTTCTCATTCATACTCTTATTCATTGCAGTATACATGTTTATACTGTCATTCAAACTCTTATTCATGACGTTCAATCAAAACAACCTTCAATCAAAGTATACACGTTCAATCGTTCCACTTTAATACACGTTCAATCATTCATCTTCTTACTCGCACAGTTGTAATTTCTCCTTCAATGACGGTTATGCAAATTGTCAAATACACCAACGGTGAGTTTTTGCTTTATACTTTATACATGAAACGCCATGGAAGTCATTAAGATGCACCATATTATCAGATTTTATGTTTATAGTATAGAAACTGTATATTATTAAAGTTCTGATTGGAGTAACAAGTCGTCATCATTAGAATAACATACCTAATGTATTACAGTAACACGTTTGAAGCATTACAGTAACATGTCGTCATCAGATTTAGTTATTAATGTTTTGGTTAGAATACCGCCATATTTCAAGTTCTGATTGTTTGTTTGTCGCCACGTTTATCGGCATTATTCTTATTTTTGTAGTAGATGCAAAAGCAGAGGAATGATACAGGGATGTGGGTGAGAGTTTCACTCCATACATAGAGCATATCTTAAAAGATGTAGATGAGAAGAAGAAGAAGAAGCAGAAAGAATTATTAGCTAGGAAACGTCATGTAAGTCATTGTCTGACGATGAAGAAGGAGAATAAGAAGAAGAAGAAGAAAAAGAAGAAGAAGAGGATGAAGAAGAAGAAGAAGAAACACAATTCTGAGTAGGACAATATATTGTTAGAGTAACATACTGAATAAGTTACAGTAATACAGTTTATGAGTTTGATTGATTTTCCAATATCTAGTCCTTAGAGTAACATCCTTTATTGGAGTAAAATGAGTTAGAATAACACACATTATGCGTTAGAGTAACATACTTAATGAGTTACAGTGACACAGTTTATGAGTGTAATTTGATTTCCAATATCCAGTTCTTAGAGTAACAGGTGTGAAACATTGAAATTATAATGGAGTTTTATAATTTTTGTTTTGAAGTATCTTTAATAGAAACATACATTATTCTTTTAGTTGATTGGAAGTCATGTTTTTACAAAAGACTATTATGCAACGTAACAGATTTTATGAGTTAAAGTAACACAGTTCATGAATCAGAATAACACATTGTATGAGTTAAAGTAACATTTTTTGCAAGAGACTATTTTAAACGTAACAGATTTTATGAGTTAAAGTAACACAGTTTTATGAGTTAAAGTAACACAGTTTTATGAGTTAAAGTAACACAGTTCATGAATTAAAGTAACACATTGTATGAGTTAAAGTAACATATTTTATGGATTATGGCAGTAACATAGTAACATACGTACAATGGCAGTAGGAAAATGATGATTTTTTGGTGAAGATGAAAAAAAAAACTTAATTTTGAAGAAACTTGTGTGAGAGAAAGAGGCAATTAAAAGATTGATA
Source organism: Agrostemma githago (assembly GCA_958450325.1). Taxonomy (NCBI): domain Eukaryota; kingdom Viridiplantae; phylum Streptophyta; class Magnoliopsida; order Caryophyllales; family Caryophyllaceae; genus Agrostemma; species Agrostemma githago. The sequence goes on along the minus strand of OY288246.1, from coordinate 49,761,414 downwards.
GAAAAGAGAGAAGATTTGCATTGAGATAATTAAGGAAGGGAGAGAAATGATATATTTACCAAGATTTTTTAGTTATTTCCTTATTTCACCTCAAGCAATCACAACCATCCATCCTCCACTTGATCAATGGTCCAAGATTGGACTCATGGACTCAATATATATAGGAGAACTCACTTATCCTTCCTCTATGTATATATATATATATATACATATGTATATATATATATACACACATATGTATATATATATATATACATATGTATATATATATATATACATATGTATATATATATATATATATATATATGTATATATATATATATATATATATATATATATATATATATATATATATAAATTGCATCCGGTGAGTTGGTCTTCTTTAAATGAGTCCGTCCCGCAAATCACAGCCACACGATCAAATCACATGAATGACTGAGATTCAATCTCAGCGTCATCTTGATCGTATATAATCTTATTGTTACAGTAACAGAACACTATTACAGTAACACAAATATCTTATTGTGACACTGTCACAGTAATAAGGAATTACAATAATAATGTCAGAGTAATATTGTTACAGTAACAGAACACTATTACAGTAACACAAATATCTTACTGTAACACTGTCACAGTAATAAGGAATTACAATAATAATGTCACAGTAATAATGTCACAGTAATATGAAATTAAAGAGTTATAAATATCTTACTGTGACACTGTCACAGTAATAATGTCAAATTCATTTATCAATTGACACTACAAAGTAGTAACATCAACATGAGATTAACAGTAGCACTGTTCATTTATCATTGTTACTCTAACACTGTTACAATAATATTTTTACCGTAATACTATTACATTAAAATTGTTACCGTAACACAGTTACAGGTTATAGTAATATTGTTACTGTAACACTTCAACACTGTTACAATTTACAGTAAGTTATAATAATATTGTTACTGTAACACTTCAACATTGTTACAGTTTACCGTAATTTACAATAAGTTATAATAATATTGTTACTGTAACACTTCAACACTGTTACAGTTTTATCCTTAAAATATTGTTTTTTTGTGTGATTATTTTTGGATTCATACTTTTGTGAGTAAATTAGTTGGGGACGTGGTTGAATGACAGCCCTTGGATCTCTTAGATCCAATGGTCTAAGATCGCGGGACGGACTCATTTAAGATGAGAGACTCACCGGATCCTCACTCTATATATATATATATATATATATATATATAGAGAGAGAGAGAGAGAGAGAGTAAAGATCAAGTGAGTCTTTTTTTTTAGTCCATAAGTTCTATTTAGAACCATTCATTTAGATGAGATGGATGTTGGTGATTGAGTCTAGTAATTAAGGTAATAACTAACATTTTTTGGAAAAAATATAATAAATCCTCTCTCCTCCCTTAATTATCTCCAACCATCTAACTCACTTGATCACGTTTTATCAAGTTTACCCAAAATACATATGTGGTCTCATAATCAGCGTGTTACATTGACGTATTATAAGTGTTACTTTAATGAATAAATGATGTTACTCTAAGTAATTAATGGTGTTATTCTTTGTCTCATGGTTAAACAATGCTATTATCATCAATTACTCTGACGCATTATATATCGTTCTTTAAAGAACGACAATCGTTAATTTGGTAATGAATGGTTCCAATCCAAGTTATCCTCAGTTACTTTGGTAATCATTTGTTTAAACAACGCTGCTGTACTCAGTTACTTTAATGCATTATGTCTGTTACTCTAACTGACGAAAGCTGTTACTCCAATAGAACTGAGATGTTACTCTAACCAAATGCAAATGTATTAAATAAAATATAGAGTTAATTGCTACGTAGCACAGCGCTACTTGTAAAAAAATGTGTACAAAATCAGTTATTCTTGTAAACAAAAAAAAAGAAAAATATTTTTATCATGACCAAAAACACAATTATTCTCTAAACACATGTTCCTCTTCCTCATCTTCCTCAGTGTCTTCCTCAGTCTCCTCATCTTCGTCGTCGTCATCCACTTCCTCAGTGTTACTCCCATGCAGTCAATGTGTTACTTCAACTCTTACGTTGTGTTACTCTAACTAGTAAAGTACGTTATTCTAACATCATCATCAAAAACAGTTTTTTAACGTTCAGTGTGTTACTGTAATTGCAATTAAGTGTTACTGTAACGTTAATACATATGTGTTATGCCCATGCAGCCAATGCGTTACTTCAACTCTTACACTGTGTTACTCTAACTGGTAAAGTATGTTACTCTAACATCATCATCAAAAACTATTTTGTAACGTTCAGTGTGTTACTGTAATTGTAATGGAGTGTTACTATAATGTAGATCGTATGTTACTTCAACGTCGTGACTGCATTCATAGAAAACAAAACAATATTATCAGTAGACCTCATTGAAAACCCAAATAACAAACATAAAACTCGGAAATCAATATCAATTAACCATCAATATGAATCCATGATGAATGAGATGACAATGAAAACAATATCAACATGAAAATTGACGTAAAAAGGGAAGCCAAATCGACGTGAAATATCAATTAACCATCAATATGAATCTATGATGAATGAAATGACAATGAAAACAATATCAACATGAAAATTGACATAAAAAAAGAATCCAAAGCGACGTGAAAGAATTTTAATTTTTGTTAGTCGATCGTTGAATTAAAATTGAAGTAAAATGTGAAAGAAATATCAAAACTCACCATTGTTATACTCGATAAATTGCTTTTCAACAGTTGATGATGATGTCGCGCTCATTGAATCCATAGTAACGGGATTTTGAACCTAGATTTGATTGAATGAATGACGGAACGTGATGATGGAAGTTTTTTTTTAGGTTTTGATGAATTTTGCAACGTGAATGATTGAATGATGAATGAACGTGATCATGGGGGTTATTGTTTCCTAAAATCATGGGAGCTATTTTAGGAACGTAATTTTTTTTTTAATGCAAATAATTTGAAGCATCTTGTCCATCCATCCTCATCTCATCCATTGGATGAGATGAGGACTTAGAGACTCATATAGAGTAAAGGACTCATAAGAGCCTTTCTCTCTCTCTATATATATATATATATATATATGTATGTTCAACGCACTTAAGTCGCATTACAATATAAGGGGAGGGGCATTACAATTTCTGTATTTTCTCTAATAATATTATCTTAATATGTTTGCACAATGATTTGTATGTCATTACAATATGCTCTATTAGTTAAGGAAAATAACTAACATTACTTATATCAATGGACTAATTAAAGAAAATATTTCATATATCTTACCATTAATAACACGGTTTTAAAATGTTAGCTTTTGGTTGATTTTTTCATTCTTAAATTTCAATTACGTAAATCATTTCTATGCATTAATGAGGAAGATATTCCGTATATCCCAATATCCTACCATTATGCATTAATAAGACGATTTTAAATTGTTAACTTTTGACTGATTTTTTCTTCTTTCAAATTTTGAATATCATTAATCAATCAGTTCTGAAATTATTTTATGCACTTAAAATATCTACGGACTGATCATTAAGGATACACGATTTAATTAAGATAATTATTATATATCCTACTATTAAATAATATGATCTTGATTAACTTTTTGATACTTGTTAACTGATTGAGCAATAAGTCTGCTTATGGTTGTTTCTCTGTTAAATCTATTGGACCAATCAGTCTTTTTCGGCTAATCAGTGTTGAATATTACCGAATTAAATCCGGGAAAGAAACTTAAACCCAAATATTTTTGCCAAGACCATATTTTTATCAAAAACAGAATACTAATTAATAAAAACATTTATCTATTATCAAATACTAACTCCGATTATTTATGTTTGCCCCATTTGATAAATATATGGGTAGAGTATTATATTGAAAGGGAAAAAACATTAAACCAGATGGAGTATGTTTTATATTACTATCATATTTGCATCCAAATATTTTCGAAAAAAAAATTTTTATCCCAAAAGCATTAAACAGCTATAACAATTTAATTGTGACAAAAAATTGTGACCCATATTGTCACAATTATTTGTCAAATTAATTTTCAATAAATAAATGTGACAGTTATTTTGAAATATATCCGTGATTTCACAGATAATAAAAACTAGTTACAAATAAATGCCTATATCAATCCAGTAGGGAAATGCAGTTGTATTACTTTGTATCATATAAATCACTGTTTTCCCTCTTTAATGTTTCTTGTTTTAGAAATTACCCACATATTTGGTTTATTAGGAATTACCCCTTAAACTTTACCAAAAATTAGAATTTGTCCCCAAGCCCCCTAATTATACTTTCCGACGACGTTCTTTGCTTTTATTCCCATTTTGCCCTTCCCCCATTGATATCCTCTCTGATTTAACTCCCCCACTAACCCCCCCAAACTCAAAAACACCCGAAAAATAAATAAAAAACCAATTTTTTTATTGAACTCCAGGAACCCTAATTCGAAAAAGTTGAAATCCACCCAAATTGACCCACTTCCTCAGATAATTACTCTTTATTTCCCTTATTAATTTCAATTCCGATTTGCAATTATGGTTTGCAATTTAGCTAAAATTTCGATTCTCGGGTAATAAACATAACTCATTCAATTAAGGTACAAAAAAAATAATTAAGCCAGAAATGCGTAATCCCATAAATTTGTGAGCAACATGAACACTGCTATACCTAACAACAACATTCGTGAACTAATATAAACCCAGAAATGTGGAATTGTATTTCATAATACCTGAGAATCGATTTTTTAGCGGAATTGCAAACCCTCATTACAAATCGGAATTGAAATTAATAAGGGAAAACAAGAATAATTACTTGAGGAAGTGAGTCGATTTGGGTGGATTTCCACTTCTTCAAATTAGGGTTCTTGTAGTTCAATAAAAATTTTGGGTTTTTTTAGTGACTGAGTGAGGAAGATAGAGGAGAAAGAGGGTGTCAATGGAGGGAAGGGCAAAATGGGAATAAAACCAAAGAAAGTTGTCGGGAAGTACAATTAAGGGGGTTTGGGGGCAAATTTTAATTTTCTTTTAAAGTTTAAAGAAGTAATTCCTAATAAACCAAACATAGACGGCAATTTTTGAAATACATAAAATTAAATGAAGTAAAGAGTTACTCTATTATATACTCCGTATCTATCATCGATTTGACGCTGGCTAGTTAATTAATTTTCTAGCCCAAGGGACTTGTAGACACCCGCATTTGAATGCTTGTGTCTATAGTAGTCTCCAACAAAACACCCGATGATGATCTGACGCTAACATGCATTAATACGCCCGTATACGGTCACGGAATCCAGAGTATCCGTCGTGGGCACTTAGCGGAGTGTGAATCTCTCAAAACCGACCTCAAATTCAGACTCAGTGAATCGTTTCCAATAAAATACTGCTATTTTGAGCTAAAACCGTCACCGAGGGTAAAACCGTCTTTTGCGACCGAGCCGAAACCGGTCAAAGTCGAAAACCTGAGAGCGAAACAAACATTGCGATGCGTCCAAGTACAAAGCAAATCAAGTCAAAATCAAAACAAATCAATCAACCAATCAAATCAAAACCTACCATAATCAAACCCGAGATTCCCTCACCCGGTCAAGGGCACTCGATCGAGTGCCCCCCCAATAAAATGACCAGGGATCCTCCAAAAGGGCACTCGATCGAGTGCACATGGGGCCACTCGATCGAGTGACCCTAGACGGGGTCCAAGTCTATAAATACTCCCCCACTTCTCATCATTTCACAACCTTTTCCAACCCTTCAATCCATCATTTCACTTGCTCCTTCACTTTACTAGTGTCACAAGGAAGCACCTCACACACACATAAATAAACACTCCGAGACCAAGCCTCCCAACAACCGAGAAAATTGTCGCTCCAACCATACACACTCTAACTCACCCAACATTCTTGACGCTCCCGAGCCTACGCCGCCACTAGGCGAACCCATCTTCCGAGACAAAAAGCATGTAGGTAGAGGGTGTAAACAAACCCCGTCTTCTCTAATCTTTAATTCTCATGTTCATTTTCGTATACTAATGACTAACTATTAAAATATAATTCTCGTATCAAGAACATCTAACACTTTATTTTTGTGCATCTAACTTTTTAATTATCAATCCTAACAGTACTAACAATCTAACATTTATTATCGCTTTTTTATTTATTCCGTAATATATAATGCCATGTATATTAACTTAACAAAACTATTTTCAAATCGGTTCGAGCAAATATCCGATGATGCTAAATCAATTGTCGTAGGTTTCAAAAACCAAATTACGATATCGAAATGCAAATGATCTAATATTTGTGACGACAATCGAATTTTCAAGTCGAATATGTTCGATAACGAGTTCCGTTCACAGTCCGTTATTATTCTCCAAAAAGTGGTGCCCTTCGAGGCGCACTGCCATAGACACTTAAGGGTATAATGTGATCGCGATAATTCGTTATCAAACATGTCCGACGCCATTTTCAAAACGTCACTCTAAAGACGCAATGTTGACTCCATAGTCAAATGTCATGCCTAAAAGAGTCATCGACAATTGAGTTAGCACGAAACCCGTTGATGCCGAATCGAACATCACGTGATCCTTAAGGATTAATAACGATGTCGTGACGCGGAGGGAATTGATATTCGTTCTAGTTCAACTAACTTTGATTTCACAAATTTCACTCTAAAATGATATGCTCGATACCGGTTCCGTAACCGAACGTCGTTCATAACCAGTTATCAAGGACCGAGCGGATATAAGTTATGCAATATTTATATTTCGCTCGATTATCCCTTGATCCAAATCATCAATTTACGAAACGGGTCATTTTGAACCAAATCCCTCGCCCGTTACAGAGGGCACTCGATCGAGTGCCTAAGGGCCACTCGATCGAGTGACCCCCTAAAAAATGGGCAGGAGGTCTTCATGAAGGGCACTCGATCGAGTCCACTCAATGACTTGATCGGGTGACCCCTTGTGGACATGACATAGGTCCACCCCGATGCGGCCATGCGCGGGTTTGGGAAGGCGAATGAATCTCATGTGAGATGGATCTCGGGTTGAAATTGAAATCAAAGTTGGAGTCGCCACCAAACTTTGTGGGAGTTCGGGCCCATTTGAACCCACTCTATATCTTGATGGACCGTACACGGAGTACGGCCCATTTCAATCTAAGAGTTTATTGGGTTCGTCCCTTTGCATTGCGATACCGATACCGACATTATCGGTTACCGTGTATTGAATTACTCTCGTGCGCCAACGGTTTCGGGCATCCGGAAACCATGGTTCTGAGTAAGGGGTGAGGGTACGAATTGGGAAGCCCATAAAGGACAACCAACCCCGCCCTCACTTAGCGGCCTCTACTAAGATATTGTTCGATTTTAGAATACGCGTGTTAGTAATTCGGTTAAAATGTTATGCAAACATTATTTTTGACTAAACATGTGAATTATGTTTGATCTACGTCGTTTAATGCATCTTTGAATTATGTCGAAGTTGTTTTTAGCATGTGAGGTTTGTTTTAGTACGATAAAACAAACAACAAAAATAAAGCACAAAAGTTGAAACAATTGAGTTAGTAACGATAATAACGGATTGTAAATAGATTAGAATGATATAAGAAGACATGATGCACGGTTTTGAAAAGAGTAGGACACGTGATGGACTTGAAACGTGTGGACCGAAATCCTAAAAATATTCGACAAGGCTTATTGCATGTGAAGAGCTCACGGTTTAGTGCGTGAGTGAGGCCACTCGGCCGAGTCATGGGGAGACTCGGTAGAGTGCCCTGCTTAAAACCCTTCTGCCTGTTTTTTGGAGTGCCACTCGATCGAGTGGCTGATGGAAGGATTTGTCGTGGATCCCACCGATCAAGATAAACCAACTAACCTAGGCTTGGTAGCTAGGGCAAGTCGGGTCGAAATCCTCAGGGACGGAAAATGGATTTAGACACTAAGGTGAGCTACAATTCTGGACTAGGTTCAAGACAAACTAAACTAGGGTGACGGCTAAAGTGAACTAATGACTAAGCTAAGGTCTAAAACGCGAAGTAAAAGGCAAAACAAGCAACTAATGACAGAGGGAAGCTACGTAAATCAATATAAAGAAAACTAGGGCTAGGTCGGGTTCACGGATGCCAAGGTGATCAAAAGAAGGAAACGAGGGTGCTAGCATGTTTTCGTAGCCTAGGTTACATTCGGGCTCTCGCTACTTAAATGGCCTAGGGGCCTCCTCACCACGCTCTCGCTACTAGTGGAGGAACCAAACCCATCACCAAACAAGAACATGCAAGAGAAGAAGCAAGAAAAACAAGGAGTGATCATCTCAAGTCTCACAAGCATTTCATCAAACATGTAGAGTGCAAGGCATCTCATCCCGGTCGTGATGGATGATGGTCCCGACCGGGATGGGTCCTTATTTTCTCTTCCTAGGCTTCTTATCGATGCTTGGTGCTTGGGATATCATCAAGTGGGCTCCATGGGACTCGGGATCAAGTCTAAGCTACCGAGTCGTCGTCGCTTCTCTTCATTGGCTCCATATGCGTTGGAAACGAGTCGGAATCGTTCTATTTCTCCAAGATAGACCTTAGGAACCTAAAACAAGTTAGAAGAAGCGTAAGTAGCCTTGAAACCGCTCTATAGAGCGATTCCACAAGAGAAACCGGGACCAAACACGAGAAATAAACACTACAAAACACACTTATCAGTTGCCTATGACACTCGATCGAGTGCCCCCTGTACGAACAATGGTTCGTTTCGAAATTTAGATTTCGATTTTGCTTTTAATTTTAAATCGGTAATTTGCCAAGTCGTGCGAAAATATAGTGTAATTTATAATCGACTTAATTTTCGATACTCGTCATATTCGACGCTTGATTATAGAATCAATATTTAATATTTAGAGTGAATTTTGTAAAAGACGTTTATTATATGTCATTTTAAATTGAACTAGGATGAAATAATATTTCTCTCTGCGTTATAATGTCGTAAGTCCTTTCGAACTATGTGCCAATTATTTCGGCATCAACGGGTTCGTGCTAGCTCGATTTATTGACTAATTCTTTTAGACATAATATTCGACTACGGAGTCAATATCGCATCTTAAGAATAAACGTTTTATTTGTTTGACTAGAGCGAAGGTCGATTCCCTCTTCATCACGACATCGTTATTAATCCTTGCGGATTATGTGATGTTCGATTTGCATCAACGGGTTTCGTTCTAACCGTGAAAAAAGGAATCGAGTATGTTTAAGGAGGAATATTCGCGATCCCATCATGCCCTTGAGTGTTTTGGGCGGGGCTCCGCGAGAGGGCTCCAACACTGTTACAACTCGTAAAGGGATTAAAAGGGTCTTATACGATGTTCATCATTAAACGTATTCGAATCGAGATAGTTTTAGAAAATCGATATATGCGCGATGTTGATGATGATAAAAATGCTATTGACGAAATAAAAAAAAGAGATGGAGAAAAGAGAAAGAACAGAATCGGGATTTTAGTTAACACCCTCAACCTACATGCTTAATTATCTGGAAAACAGATTCGTATAGTGGTGGCTTAGGCACGGGAGCGTTGAGATGTATATATGAGAGTTACGGTGTGTATAATTGGGAAGGGATTTGACGAGTTTTGCTCTCGAGTTTCCTAAAGGATTTCTAGAGGAAGGATTGGGATTATATGTGTGTATAGTTTGCCTAAGATTGCAAAATTTCCTGGGTCTGAAAAGTTGTAAGGTTGTAAAGTTGTGGAGATTGTAAAAGTTGTGTTGGGGGGGGGGGGGGTATTTATAAAAAAATACCCCGGCTTTGGATAAAAAAGGTACCCGGTTCTGGATAGAAAAAGAGCTTGGTTTTGGATAGAAGAGGAGACACTCGATCGAGTGGTGTATAACACTCGATCGAGTGGTGTATAACACTCGATCGAGTGCCCGGTCTGATGCCAATTTCCACGGATTTTGTGAGCCTACTCGACCGAGTAGGCTAGTCCACTCGATCAAGTGGGTCTTGGTGGGTAGAAGGCTTACTTAGAGATAAAGTTTATCTCTAACGAAGAAGTTAAGTTACATGGATCTTTTTTGTAGCTGATTTTTGTAGTCTTTGACTTCGAGTCGGACTTTCGAAGTTTGCGCGACTGATTTTTATGTCTCGGAAATGCCTTTGACCGGGGTTTGACCCGGTCGCTAAAAGATGGTTTTGCCCTTGGTGTCGGTTTTGACCCAAATTAGCCTTATTTGATTGGAAACGACCCACTGGGCCTGAACTTGAGGTTGGTTTTGTGAAATTTGTACTCCGTAAAAAGCCGAAGACAAATACTAACGATTTTGAGCCCATATTCGAGTATGTTAAAGCACGTTTGCGTCCGATCATCATCGAGTGTTTTTCTGAAACTGCTATAGACACCTAGCAACTAAATTTTTGTGTCTATAGAGCCCCCACTCTAACTGAGGCTTGGAAAAGGCGAAATTCAAAGTAGCTACCAGGCCAATCGAGGATTAAGACCTGGTAGACTTCCGGTCGGGTCGTTTATAGTCCATTAGACCTGCGTGAAAGGGCTCGTCAGCCATAAGATTGAAACCATACCTGAAATCTGTTATCTGGGATAGTTCCGTGGGGACTTATTTTTGAAGTCCTAGGTGTATTTGTATGCAGATACATCTCATCTTGTAGTTGCGCTGGGACTCGCCTCTGAAGCCCTGGGTGTATCTGCTTGCAGACACATCCCATCTTGGAGCTGCGCGGGAGCTTGCTTCAGAAGCCCTAGGTGTATCTGTCTACAGATTCATCCCAATTCGGAACTACGCGGGAGGTTGCTTCTGAAGCCCTGGGTGTATCTGTCTGCAGATACATCCCAATTCGGAATTACGCGGGAGCTTGCTTCTGATGCCCTGGGTGTATCTGGTTGCAAATACATCCCATCTCAGAATTACGCGGGAGCTTGCTTCTGAAGCCCTGGGTGTATCTGGTTGCAGATACATCCCAATTTGCATGCGACACTTAGGTGAAAGATCGACTCACTCTGGGAAGATAAAAACTTGACTTTCCATTGGGAACCACAAGCTGGTACCTGAAATGTTAGATACATAGGCAGAAATAACTGATATAGCAGATGGCAAGATAGCACATACACTACTACAAATCCCTTACTTTCCCGACACTTTAGCATCGACGCTTTTATAAGCTTCGACTGTTTTCCTACCTAAATTCCCCTTGCACTATTTTTTATTACGAATTTTTTAGCCAAAGACTAAAACCGCCTACCCAAAATTTCAATCCACCGCTTTAAAATTCCTAATTTTTCCTTTCTCTCTCATCAAAATATCAAAATATCAAAATATTCTGAGTAACCCTAATTATAAACTACTCTATTGAACATACATCTTCTTTGATTATCAAATATACGATCGATTTTCTTCGTTTCAATTACCTTCGATCCCTTTTTCAGTTTCTTCGATGATTATCATGTTCATCTCTCTGAATTTCTTCATTTTTTGTCCTACTAATCTATTTTCGTTGTATTGAATCGTTAACTCCCCTATCTTGTACAACTATGCGAGTTCTTAACCTATCAGTTCTCCATCGTAATTCCCTATCAAATTGAACTAATACCCTTTAAATATCCCTTACGATTTTTAGATTTTAAATTGGTGAATTGTTTGTCCTCGGAGAATTCTACGATACTTTGTCGTGTTCATGTGTACAGTTTTTGAATTGCAGGTTATAGTTATTGCCAGCTAGTGTTCAAGACTCGTTTGGGTTGCTTCGGAAGTAGTTTACGTATGAATTGTTGCTTCAGATCTATGGGTTTTGTCATTTGAAGTTTAAATGCATGTTTGCTGTTGATTTATGCATAAACTCTACTAATCTTCTTAATATTATGTAATGTTTACAAGTTTCATAAGTTCTTATCTTTTCTAAAGATAAGTATCATCTTCTACCTTTGCTTCTTAAATTTGTTGGGGTTTAATTTATTAAAGTTTAGAGTTAGTACTTGATATCAGTACTAAAACTAGGATTTAACACTATGAACGATTCCATTGCAGTGTTTTGATTTTTGAAATAGTTTCGGTAGAGTTTCTCATACCGTATATTTATTGTTGTCTTATGTTACTTAAAATGTTTTTGTGAATCTCTAAAAATAGATCTTAGATAATGTTTTTGAAACCAAGTTATGTTCTCGAAACTAAGTTGTGTTGTTTTCAGAAAGCAAAGCTTGCTAAAGAAAAGACTACTCATGGATACAAATTGGACAAGGCACATCTATTTGCTGTGAATTTGTTTGAAGATATCAAAAAGTATATGAAAGTTGACGATGAATGGGCTCCTCTTAAAATCCAGCTATACAAACCAACGGTAAATTTAACTTCATCTTTTTGCCTGATACATTGTTAGTCAATTTCTAGAATACTATTTCCATGGGTGATGTGGTGAAGTGAATTTCAAATACTTTGCAAAAAGTATATGAATTGTCTAATGCGGCACAAATAATTTTTTTTGTTACTTCGGGAAGTGGTGACTCCTACAAGGTTTGGTATTTCATTAGTCGTCTAAACTTTGAGCTACTTTAAGTGAAGCAAACATGAGAATACCATAGTATAATATTTGTCTATTGTATTACGCTTCTTGTTTTTTAGCATTTTCTTTAGAGTCTACTAACATACCTTGTCCGCAAACACTCTAGATGCTATAGTTTATGTTTTCTGTAGGATGAAATTTTTACGTTCCTAAAGCTTTCTCAAAGAGATCTAGTCTTCTATGTACCATAGTATATCAAAGTGAACTATTTGTGTATATATTTGACCTTGCACTAGCTTTTAATATTCCAATTGCAATAATCACTTTTTATTAAGTTTTCTGTTCATTAAGTCATACAAACGATATCGTGCTCCAAATCAAACACTGTTATGATCAAGAAAACCCATGTTCCCGAGCCTATTCATTACAATATCTCACAATTTAAGGCATATCCGGCTTCTATTTGCTACTTGGACACATTTTAATTAGCTAGGAGATGACGTATTGTTCTTTCTGATAAACTTCTACTCTTCAATGTCCAGAGTTTTGACCAGTCAAAGTTGGCATTGGACACAATAAGACCAGTTATGATTGTCACTGATGAAAAAGTTACCGAATCTTACCTCTCTTTATCCATGATTGCATGTTTCTGTTGACTCATACTCTTCAACCAAAGATAGAATGGATAATAGTATGTATTCGAATCAAGTAACATAAATACATGATTTAGTTAATGTCAGAAGCTGGACGGTGTAGTTGACTTGATGTTACCCTAATGCAATATGAACTGACATTACTGTGTGGTTTCCTTTCATTAGGTACTGATGGATGTCAGCCTCTTTCCATAAAATACCGTCGGGCACCAGAGGATGCAACTGTGATAGGCTTCACTTCAGGTTTTAAAATTTTTAGAGATTTGTTTATATTCTGAGCTCTGGCTCACAACTGTCAACAAAAAATTACCTCTAAGTGATTAGCCATTTGTAATTTAATATGCCTATCACTTCATCAATGTTATCCGGAAGGGTAAATCTTACAGCAATCGCCTCATCTATATACTAATTGGCTCCGTTAAAAAGAACTAACTCCATACTACAACAACCACCTCATTCAACAACTAACTTTGTCTCGATTGTTTCATGTGTTTCTTTATTATTCGTGAGGAGTAGTTCAATCAAGTGACAACAAATGATTGAGACGAAAAGAGTGTATCCTTGTTCGATCATCAAAAATGCAAATACTATGCTAGATCAACATATATACTTCCATGATTGTTGTATAAATAATTTGTCGGAAATGCTATGCTATGCTAGATCAACATATATGCTAAAGTGTCGTGAATGTAAGGGGTTTGTAGTAGTGGAAGGTATAGAAATTGGCAATTACTCATATAACATAAAAAAATTTGCATCTAAGTTTATTTTTACCTCTTACATTCTCTTGATTCACCAAACCTCAAGCTATGTTGAAATAATGCCACATGTCATTCAATTAACTACTCAACTTGCCTTTTTATATATTTATATAGATTTTTGTGTACCTATCTCTTACGCAACGATGGAAATTGGTTCAAGATCTTACCAACCCGAACCTGTCATGTATTGGTTGCCTTAATCTAGAATGCAAGATGCATTTATCGCTGAAATCAGGCTATACTAGTTTAATGTAGTGAATGTAGATTTCTCTTGTTTATACTATATTTGTGAATGGAAAGGAAAGACAAACTTCAATGCAATCAAGCTAGTGGATTCAAGTTGTGTTTCACTTCGACAATCACATCTGATGCAATGGCTTTATTACTTCAAATGTTACTGCATTTATTGCAGATGAAATACTTTTCCAAGGCTGCACTATAAGTCTACAACTTGATTCTGAACAGAATATTGCCTCGATATAAACTGCATTAACAGATTTGCAAGCTGTGAGTTTAGGCTGTTGTTCTTTTCTGCATTTTCTAGATGCAAAGACCAATGCAAATCTGCACTCGACTGAACTCTATTAGGATGCACCTTTGGTACTTTCACGTGCGTTTATCTCCGATTGAAGCTATGTTTTAGTTGATGCAATATGGTTTTTACGTGATGCAACCTATTTTTCATATATAGCTGCTCAACTTCTATTTCCATTCTATAATCACACAGTTAAAGACTCATTTGCTTTTCATTTAGCCCTTGGAGCCTTTCCATTTTTTAATCAGCTAACACGCGAGTCTCTCATTCAACATATACACCCATTTATCATAATTCTTGCTTGCTGATTAATTTGACAGCTACCAAGCACAAAAGAAGATCCTTACCCATTTCATGTAGTAGCTTACATCAAAGATCATATGTGTTGGGATCATTGCTGGCATAGGTACTCTCTTTGTTGTTAAGTTTAGTCACTGCATTTTTTGTGATTGCATCGTATCAACCTAGTTTATTTTTTTTATCTAACTAGAAAATTCTTTGTGCAAAATATGTTCCATAAGCTTTGGTTATACAAATTGACAACTGCTACGAAGTACTTCCTAACTAGATTCTCATTATTTACTTTCTCATGCTTTGCATTTAAATGGCCTTTGAGGATGTTCTTTATATTTTTACACAACAGGTACTGAGATGATGGGAGGGAGTCATGGAGGCTTCTCCCCACAATTGTCCTTGTTGTAGGCTGGAATGCCAATGAAACCATATGGCCAATATACAAGAACTATTTGTAAGAGCATTTAGGGAAGAGAAGATCGATGATATTGAAAGATACTTGTACATTTGCAATAAGCTACTTACAAGAACTCCCAGTTTCGAAAAATTGGCAAGTGAGCTACTATTATTTTCAAGAGGTGCTCTAGTCTGGAAAGGTAGGAGTCTATGACGATATTTAGAATGAACTCGCTATTTACAGTCATAGATATAAGATTCGCCAACTGCTCTAACGATGCGTCCCGATGAAATGAATATTTCTCAAGGTAACTTTTAGGTGCCGATTAGTAAACTTCTAGCTAGGATATTTTTAAAATTTTTGTGAAAACTTTAACAATATATATTTGTATGTTCCTCTTGTTATAATTATTAATGTTAGGACCAATTCGATCTTTGTGTATTATTATATAGCATAAATTTGAATGGCAAAGAGTAAGATGCTGGATCGAAATATATTATTAATATATTATTTATGATCAGATTCTCGAAGCTGTTATAATGTGTGAGTGTTGATTAAATTTTGTATTATTATTTCTTGGCCAATTTAATAGTAGAATACCACGCTTGGAAAAAAATTTGTCGGGAAAAAAATACCTCGTCACAGAAAAGTGTCGAGGTTACGTATTTGAGTGTACATATGGTGACGCAGAAAAGTGTCGTGGATAAATATTCAACATTTTGAAGTGTTGAAAATGACGACACAAAAATGCGTCGAGAATTCCTGATGCCCAATATCTCCACGCTTTTCGAAAGCGTCGAGAATTAAATCGACAACAATTTAAAGCGTCGAGAAGCTACATTTAAAGAGTTAAGAAACCAAGGGATTTGTAGTAGTGATAAGAAATGCAGTTAGCATCTATAGATTAGCTTGCGCTGGGGAAAATGACATTTTTGCTTTATTTTTGATATCGAAGTTCTGAAAGAAACTCACGTGCTAGGAGTTAGGTTTTCAAAATTGGAAGGGGTAGAAAAGAAATTTACAGTTTAAATAGACTGAAATTTGACCTTGTCGAAAAGGATTTTCTCAAAAGGCTATGTTTTGTAAATTTTAAAGTAAGAATTTGAAGAGAGAGGCCTACCGACAGACTCGACTCTGGACGCGACAGGACGAGTTGACAGACACGACTGGACTCTCGAGGGGTTGGACCGTGACTCGGTAGGGGGTGGGCCGCCTAAGATGACAAGACTCTTAAGCTGCGCTATTCCGTAGCCTAGGCGACTAGCAACACGGTCGAATATCGAAATGGGAAAGATAAGTTATAAGGGATTGCGGTAGTCTTTAATGAGACTGCTTTTTGCATGACGGGACTTAGCAATAGTGATGCTGCAGTCTAGTGCTCTTTCGATTTTTTGGTTTTGGGGTACTTTGCCAAAGTAGACGTTTTTTCGAGTCTTGACAGATTCTTGTCTTTGACTAAGCCGAGTACTAGGACACACTGTAGAAAGGTGGCTAGATTTCTGAAAGTATTTGGATTTTGTGAGTGTATGGAGATTTTCTGCCTAAGAGAAGCCCCCAGGACGACAAAGCTAGCTGTTGAGAACATGACAGTGTCGTGACCAGAATGATGGTGCTTTTGAATTTGTGTCAATGTGGGTGGTTGTGCCCTTGTTGAAAGGCTGCCTATGTATTCACGTGTAGTGAAATCAAAGCAAGCCGTAGTTCAGTGGATTGGAAGATATGTTATGGTGCCTAGTTTATTAGGGCTTTGTGTATAACTATAACTAGCCATAGCGATGGTGTAAGGTAGGTGCATTCCCAATGATGTCTTGATCAAAGGGCTAGAATGGTTAGGATGTTGATCCTGTGACTGTGAGCGTTCTCCGGGGTAGCCCCCAGAGGTGGTGTGAACTATTTGGGCATGTTCTATGCCGACCGCAAGTTGAGTTCCCGTGTTTGGGGCTGGCAACTGGTTTGGACATTTTTGGAAATGTGGAGCTAGGTCGTAAGTGGTTTTGATGATTCGAAATCTGGAGCTCGATTTTGTGGAGCTAAGACTTCGAGGTTAAGGTACCGTAATGTGGTAGGAAAGGGGAAGTCGAGTAAAAATGACTCGAACTTCGAACGGGGTAGGTTTGATAATACGGGATCTGATTTCCATATCTGGCCCTAATGATTAAGGGTTATCCTACGGAGCTTGAATCCTCAAAATTCTGGGTTGTCTCTTAGCCTAGGTCTCGAGAAAGTCTTGAAGGTTGTAATGTAGGAAGGCTAAATGTGGTGTTAGCTGACCAGCTTGATTGTTTCTCCCCTATTTGATGGTATGGGTATTGATAGTTTTTGAATTGACCATACCCTGGCCACGAGACTTTCACTTGGGCTAACCGTTGACCATAGTCGTGGTTTTTTTGCATTTTTTGTTGGTTGACCTCTCAGCCCCGATCATGGGATTGACCGTATCGGGTCGGGGGATGTTGAGAATTCTTTTTGATCATGGCCAACTCTTTTGTTTTGGCCTTTTACTTTTTCCTAGGACTTTTGATTTTTTTTCGTCCAACTCTTTTTTTTTTCTTTTTTTCCTTTTTTTTTGTTTTTTTTTGCTATCCCCCCTATGGTGTTGGCAATAGGCACGGATATTCCCAGATCTGTGGAATCCATTTGTGGATGGATCTAGGGTTGGGCCTGTCAGTTGGATTAGGCTTTTGGAGCTAAGCTTTTGTAAGGTGTAAGCATAGTTGTTGTTTGTGTGAGTGCAACTCGCAGTGGAGTTTCTACGGTAAACATGACGGTTTGGATCTCGGTATTGTCATCATAATTCCGAGCAGGCTTGGTGAGAGCATCGTCCCGAGTTGGGTATTTTTGGCATCACGTCTATAGAGTTATGATGCTTTTTTTTGGATAGACTAACGCCTAAGGTAGGGATTGGTTAGTCTTATTGGAGAGGCGTTTATTGTGGGAAATGGGCTTGCCTCCCGTCTTGAACCCAAACTAGAAGACTACCTAGATTTTTCATAGGATTCGATATCGCTCCTGCTAAGGGTGGTTATGTGGCTTTCTATGCCAGACATGGAACAGGTAAAGGAAAACAAGGGTCTCGGTTTTCTGCAGCCACTATAGATGTGCCTACAATAGTCACGTGCATGTGCTCACAGTGTATAATGGTGTCCATCATGTTCTTGGAAACACATAAGGAAAGTATATATAAGAGAGAGAATATTGAAAGCTGACTTTATTGAAGTTTGAAAAGAGAACAGAATACAGCTGACTCTGACTCTGACTTTGAAATTGAAAGAAATAGTACATCCTAGACTCGGACTCAGACTAGGACTTAAATCAAATCTGGACTCTTGGATACATTGGAGGTAGATTGGATGCTTTGGTCATCGGGCCCTATATAGTCCATGGGGGGCTTTGCAAGTGACAATGTTTCCATGACGGGTGTCCTCCCGGTATCGAGGAAATCTTGGATGAGGTGTTTCAGTTTCCATCACTTTTCTGTATCATGCCCCCTCCCCATGTGGAATTGGCAGTAATGTTCGGCGTTCCATGCTTTGGAGCATTTTCTGAAGGTGTGTCGGCTGTTGGGCCTATAGGTAGTATTAGGCCCTTCGAAACCAACCTTTGGAAAGCGACGATGTAGGACATATCCAAGTGGGTAAATGTCCTTTCTTTTAACAGGTTCTTGATTTTTGGAGAGGTGACTTGAGGGTTACCTCTCTCGGTCTTGCCATCCTAGGGGTATCAGACGGTTTCGTAAGAGTCTTCACCTTTCAAATGACTCGGTTGGGCGATTGGCTGCCTTACCCGCTCTAGTTGTGTTAGATGGGATCGGGTTCTTCGATGATGGCTACCCTGGAACTTAGGTTATCTAGGGCGGTATTGATTTTCGAGAAAATATTGTTAATGGAGTAAGATAGCATAAGCATACTCCCCTGGATATCGTCTTTCTCGATGGCGCGGGATTTGTCGTGGTTTGGTAGTGTCTCGTTCATTGGGTCCCTGATAGGAAGAAACGACCGGTGTTAGAACTCACCTAAGCTCGGTTTTTCATAAATTCAAGAGAAGGAGTCAAATTAGACATGACCCGGGGTGACAGAAACGACTAAGATTCTTGGATTGGGATACCCAAACATTCACCTAGACAAAGTAACGACCGTGAATTAGACTCTGTAGACACTTAGATTTGGACCTGGTGGCTGCAGAAGTGCCCAACAAACACCCGATGACGATAAGACTGCAACGCGACGCGGGTTCGCGATGTTTTAGGTAGTTTTCCTATAGAACGGATCAAATAAATGACTCGAAAAAATTAAAACTAACATGATGGCAGCTTTAGTTGTGTCGTTACGGTCACATAGACACTAATTAGAGTTAATTCCGACACCAGGACCCCGAGTTGGTCCCGAAACTCGAACCGAGTCAACACCGTGTCAAGCGAACCTCGGGATGAACACCCGAGGCCCACTAAACCCACGGCGCTAGGTCAAGCCGCGGGAAACCTTAACACCCAAGAAATGTATTATACACTCGACTCACGGTTTTGGAAAATATCAAAACCGTATCCTCAAAATCCCAACCGCGCCGCCCTGCGCGCCTTGGTCTCACCACGCCTTAGCCTAGGCGCCTGAGTTCTGGTGCGCCCCAGCTCAGGCGCCCATACCGGTGATGAGGGACGAAAACACCTATTAATACCCCCCCCCCTCTGCCTCATTCATTTGACACACAATTCTCATTCTTCTCTTCCCCCTCAAAACTCTCGCTAAGGGCTCCCACTCCGACACCCAAGGCAAATGATCCACTCGATCGTAGTTCCGATAAAAAGTGACATCAACGCTACTCCTCACCTTCGAGCACTCCACTCGATACCAAGGTGCCTGTGATCGACTAGCTCAAAAACTAGTAACAAAGTTCTGCCGGATTAGACGCAGAACTAGTCCTTAGCAACGAAGCTCTGCCGGAGTAGCCGCGGGAAGGTAAAACGGTAACGGAGTTCTGCCGGAGTCACTGGTCAAGCTAGGAGGATCCGCTTGTTGATCGAGTCGTCACTAGGTTGCCATCTAAACGAAACTTTCCACATTTGTACTTTCTATTATTATGCACTACGACAACACTAGATGTGGGTGCTAGGCCCACAAGCATCTACTAAAATACGTAACGTTCCAACTTCAACCACAAATACTAAAACACACTAAATAAACCCGAGTAATTCAGAAATCCGTTCTCAAAACTATCTATGCATCGAGTCCCGTTTAGCGTATACTCCGAGGGTACAACTCCTCACAATGTGATTTACTTACATTCGCATTTACAGTTTTTCGTATGATTTATTGCTTTTATGACCTTATACTCGCATGCTAAATCACCTAACACGGAATTCAAAATGTAAAATAACTAAAATTGAACAGAGTGATGGTCAGGTTCCGTATTAGTCCGGGTGCTCACCTTATTAGGTTCGACGCATCTCTATTAATACCGAACCGACGCATCTTAAACAGAATACCATGTAAGGTATACGACGAGAACGACTAATATCCGTATTATCGCGTTAAAACTGATTTGCTATTACTTATAATATCAGTACTCTCTACTCTCCTACATGCATCTTTTCATGGCATGTTTGTCATGTGAAATCGCATGCAAAGAATGTAAATACAACTACTTCGACGATAAAACTTACCTGTCCTTAAAGCAACCGACGTAGCAGCAAACATAGGGTTAAAATAACGGATTTTGCAGTACTTCCACCACAACAAAAGAACTAGGATATCATCCCACCTATTGATTAGTAGAGGCCGCTATATTGCGGGCGGGATTGGGTGTTGACATCTATCGGATGTTGGCTTCCCAATACGTACCCTCACCCCTTACTCAGAATCGACGGTTTCGGGATGTCCGAAACCATTGGCAATGAGAGTCATTCCAGGCATGAAGTGCTTAAGGGTACAAGTCTTTATCTCTAGGTCCCGTGCCCCTCAACTTTGAGCCGGCAAGGGATCAAAGTTAACTTGAACGGTTTCCGAGTCCCCATAATTGACTCGGTGGCGACTCCACAAATCGGCAACGAATTCAGTTCACTAAAAAGGTCGCCTTACCAAATGAATCGGCCTTTAAACATTTATAACCACGACTCGATCGATTTCCAAATGGAAACACGGGTGCCCGCACCCGTCTAGTACAAGTCCGGATCGTCATCCAAATCGAGGTCCGACACTTCACCCCGTATGCGAGATTGGACCGGCCCCCGGCAGGGAGGGGGCCACATGGGTGGCCGCCGCCACACGTTGAAACCCGGATTGGCCCCGCGCGGGCGCGCGCGGGGCGGACGGACGTCCACAGTTTGGTGACTCCGCTGGGGATTTGGAAACAAGTTTCCAGCGGTGGTGTAACTTGAACGAGGTCAATGAAGCTCATTTCTTAGTTCCTAGTTTTGGTCACTACAGGTTTCGGCCATAAAAAGCCCACCCTAACCGATATGAGGACCAATCGACCTCTTCGCGGTAAGATCTCTAGGGACACGCGGAGAGATCCTCGATTGACGCTCCGGCCGCCTAACGCGTAACCCGCGGGATTAATAAGCGGATTGTTCCGAACGAAAGGCATGGCACTTGTCTCCCCTGACCGTTGTCAATACCTAAGTAAAGACTATTCGTGGGCGGTAGCCTACCCTAACCTACCCGTGTCTGCA
The DNA here is from genome assembly GCA_958450325.1 of Agrostemma githago. Taxonomy (NCBI): domain Eukaryota; kingdom Viridiplantae; phylum Streptophyta; class Magnoliopsida; order Caryophyllales; family Caryophyllaceae; genus Agrostemma; species Agrostemma githago. The sequence goes on along the minus strand of OY288246.1, from coordinate 49,739,583 downwards.
TCCTGCATGAGTGTACGCATTCCTAGTTATGTGTAACGTGTTTGAACAATACAACCCAAATAAAGCACTAAAATTCTAGATTCAACCACGCCAACGTATTCAACCGCACCCAATTCCGTTTTCGAAAATACTTCATCTTTCCAAAACGACCATTTAAAAATCAATACTCTGATCAAATCGGGATTTCTAAAAAGGGAAAACATTTTTAGATGTCGTTATCATGGCAAAATTTACACTCATTGTTTAAAAAAAAAAACCTTTTTAGTGCCATCACCTTGGCCAAACTAAAATTCATCAACAACAATTACCGTTAATGCAACCGAAACTCCCAATTAATTGGGTTAAGGCCACCACGCGGTTACGTTTTATTTAAAAAAAACGTTTTTCAACATACCGTTAGCACAACCGAAGCTTCAATTAATGAAGTCAAAGAACCAAAAACGGTCACACCTTCAAAACTTTTTTACAATGCTTTCCCCGCCTTTCCCCGCCGGTCACACCTTCAAAAACGGTCACACCTTCAAAACGAACGTGGGTCACTAATTTTAAAAGTTTTTTTTTCAAAGAGCGAAAGTTTTCTAACAAAACACTATTCACCACCTAAATCCTTCAATAAGGATTTAGTCACACCTCTAAGGAGACTGTCATCAGACTTCGCGCTCTACCACGAGCATCACGCACACTGCGAGTATCGAACTAGCTAATTAATAGTAGTTTCGATAGAAGCGTCACGTAATTATTTTCAAAAACCGGTTCCCCTAAAAGAAATGTGCTCCTTTAAAAAAAACGTATTTACATTTCGTCATCGCTTCCGATGCACACACATAGCAACGCACCTACACGCCGCAGACGATGTCGTCACGCCATCGTTACACTATTTCCACAAACCATCCTTTTCAAAATTTTGCAAAACTAGTCGTTTTCGAAGGAAACATACATCCAAATTCTTTGATCCTAAGCCGGGATCGGGATCAACCTCTTACGTCGTACAACCGTGTGTTTAACTGTCTATGTTAGCTACTAGGATCACCTCTACTCGAGGTCTTACTTTTCGGGTCATCTCATTCCGAGAAGTCCTCTCGAACCTCACCACCGAGGTTTGTGTCAAATCGTCTCGTCTCAGAGACAGAAAACTCCATGGGCATTTCGTCAGATACACTAAGAATCTAAAACACCAGAGTCCCTAAACTAATGACCGCATGCACACGCGAGTCAGGGGTCTCACTTCCGCGTCGCTCAATTAAGAGCATTCCTCGAGTCTCTAAATCGCCCGGTAAGCCCCAACCTCATACTCATCTCTTTCGTCTAGGAATGGCGCCAAGTAGCAACGAAGGTAGCATCGACCAGCTCAATGTCTTGATGAACGTGGTTACGCATCGACCAGCTCAATACTAGGAATAGTGTCGTCGATTTCCTCCTCCATCGACGACGTTACGCGTCGCCTTGAGACTCTCGAAGGGCCGAGGAAACCCCAAGGAGGACCGGTAAGTCGAGAACTGGTGCTTACTGGGGATCCATATGTCGAGTACGCCAGGCTCGCAGGCCCTGTCGAACCTACAAATCTCCGTTGTCCCTTTAGGCAATTCACCGAACTAGGGGAATCTTACGCTGAGGCCCTCCGGAAACTGCAGGAGGCCTGGCTACTATGGCCGGTAGGTCCCACCCCAGACCCACCTATAGAAAAGAGGGAAGCAGGTTGGAATCCGAACGCTTACTGTCTGTATCATCAAGGTCGGGGGCATGAGACCCAAATATGCACCGAACTCAAGTATGAAGTACATGACCTGATTGACAAGGGTGTCTACGTCCCCGTAGAATGTCTTCGGAGGAGAACTGGCCCCAGGTACCAAGAGAGCGACCCGCGTGAGCACCGGGAGCCCAACCAACGAAGGTATCTTTAGAGGCATGACCGGTTTTAGTCAGAGTCTATTTCGTCGTAGGGCCTAGGCTAATATAATAAATGTTTTCTCTTTCTTTTCATTATCAAGTCAAGGGAGATACGAGGGGACATGTCCTCCACCTCCCCCAAACATAATCACGGGCATCTAAGCCCGTCTACTATTATCAATAAAACAACTATCTTTTTTTTACAAACGTGCTTCGACAATCGCTTAACTTTCTTTCAACAATTTACTTTAAATGCTTAAAAACTCGACTTCATGCCAATTATCGATAACAATTGACTAAAATGCAAGGGCTACCAAAAACAGCCGACTCAACTTCACCCTAAGAAGGAAATCAGGAATAACAACCTTAGGCTCAAACAGCCACTGACCAAACAACAATAAACTCGGAAGCAAACAAACCGCCACTCGACCAACATAGCCAACAACACAACCCAATGCGAAGCCTGTCTAATAGGTCAAAAAGTAGCCATATCTCTAGGAGTCAAAAACCTTAGAGTCCACGAAGATTTATCCTTAGTAGTCAACCAAGCCACGGGTAATTGGAAGGTTTATAGCGAAAGCCTAACCCCATACCGAACCAAAGTAGAAACAATGTCTCGGGAGTTCACCGAAATTGACTTCATACACATACCCCGCGAAGAGAACCAATTCGCTGATGCGTTATCCAAACTAGCCTCACTAATAAACATGCCCGATCACCTCTTCTCCATGCCCATCCGCGTAGAAAGAAGCGAACAAATAGCCTACATCCATAACCTCGAAACCGACGACACCCCCGAGGAACCTTGGTATAAAGCAATCCTAGACTTTAAAATCCACGGGTCATATCCACCCGACACTAACACCAAAAACAAAAGAGCCCTACGAATACAAGCCACCCATTACGTCCTGAATCAAGGCCTACAATACGAACGAACCCCACAAGGAGTCCTCCTTAGATGCATAAACGAAAACCAATCCGAGAGAGTCATGGAAGAGGTACATGACGAAGAGTGTGGACCCCACATGAGTGCACACCTACTAGCCCAAAAAATAATGAGACTGGGTTATTACTGGATTAACTTAGAGGCAGATTATCGACGTCACGTTCGACACTGCCACAATTGCCAAATATTTGCCAACATCCAACACCTACCTCCTTATCCTCTACACATTATAGCCACACCCTGGCACTTCTCTACTTGGGGAATAGACATCACAAGAAAAGTACACCCATCCGGGACGACCAGCGGACACTGCTTTATTTTAGTAGCCGTCGATTATTTCATCAAATGGGTAGAAGCCGCCTCTTACACCGTACTAACCTCAAAACTAGTCAAATTCTTACAAAATAACATCATCTGCCGTTACGGTATACCTCATGAAATCATTAGCGACCAGGGGGCTCACTTCAGGGCTGACACCCAAAAACTCCTAGACAAATACAAAATCCAAAGACACAAATCCTCACCCTATAGACCAGAAACCAATGGGGCCATAGAAGCAGCCAGCAAAACCATCACCACAATCATTAAGAAAATGATAGACAACCACCGGGATTGGCCAAACAAAATCCCCTTCGCCTTATGGGGATACCGAACATCCTATAGAACACCCACCGGAGCCACACCATATTACCTAACCTACGGTTTTGAAGTCGTCCAACCAATAGAGCTAGAAATACCATCACTGAGAATATTAGCCGAAAGTGGTATCCTTGAGGAAAAATGGAACCAAAACGGTACGACGAGCTAGTGCTCCTAGATGGAACATAGGATACATGCCCTATCCAATGTGCAAACCCACCAACATCGCATCCAACGAGCCTTTGACATTCGAGTGAAATCCCGAAACATACACGAGGGAAATTTAGTGATCAAATCCATTAGAGCACCCCTCCCCGTCGACGCTAGAGGAAAATTCAAACCAAACTGGGCAGGCCCCTACCTCGTTAAGAAAATACTCTCGGGAGGCGCCGTGATCCTCACCGACCTAGACGGTCAAGAGTTCTCAACCCCAACCAATATGGATCAACTCAAACGGTACTACCCATAAACACCCTGGAAACCACGTCCCGACCTCCGGCTTAGGGGGAAGCAAAAAAAAAAACAACAAAAAAAAAATCAGGTTCGCATCGATAAATGGCGTAAATGAGTCTAAAGCAAAATCACTCACACTTTTGTAAAGAACTACGAACATGGTTTGATTCGTTCTAAAAGCGGATACGTAGGCAACCCGTTCCCCGGTTACAACCAAACAACCGGAAAAAAAACAAAAAAAATCGATTAATTGATTCATGTATAAACCGGGACTCCTTCTACGACCCGACCAACGAGTGATTTAAAATGACGAAGCATAAACGACGAGCCGAGGACGGGGTGAAAGGCAAAATGAAGAAACGAGTTGCGAGCCGTCGTCAAAAAAAAATTGACGAGCCGAGGACGGGGTGAAAACTCGAAAGGGCGCCCCGAGCAAAATGAAGAAACGAGTTGCGAGCCGTAAAAAAAAAAGCAAAAAAAAAGAAAAAAAATACAAAAAGGGTGAGCCGAGGACGAAGTGAAAACCCAAAAGGGCTCTCTAGATAAAATGAAGAATCGAGTTGCGAGGCACCACAAAAAAAATTAATAAAAAAAAATGTGCTTCTCATTATTAACAGAATTCGGTTAAATCGAGCCTTTATCGAGGCATTTACATCAAAAATACGAAGTCCGGACATCCCGGAAGTTAACAACGTGTCAAAACCCCACAAAAACAAGTACTAATACGCCACATATTATCAACTAGTAGTACATAATATAAATGGCTGGGCTCTACCGGTCCAACTCTTCCCCACCCTTACCTTTCGGGTGTGACCGCTTGCGCTCTTCCTCCGCGATTTTCTGAAAGCAAGCTTCTAACGCCCTATCCAAACGTGAGTCCAACAAATGCCACTTTCTTTGCTCTTTTACAACTGTAATATGGGTCTCGTCGGTCCTGGCCCGTTCAGATAAACTGACTAAACTTGGATCGGTCCCGCTGTCTCTGGGTAGGCACTTGGTAACGGTCTCTCGAGTCACCTCCTCGCCTCTTAGTGGTACTGTCTTCCTAGCCTTTGAGTCAATATGCCCTGACGAATGTTCACAAAGCCTTCGCCGGATAGAAGCATTGTCGGCCGATCGAACACCCTCAATAACAACGGGACGCAAGAATTGCTGCTCCCAAGAAATCCTGAACTCCCTAAGCAAATCCCCCGTCCATGAGTCAGAACTAGAGACAATTTCAGCAACCTTTGGAATAGAAAGCTGGACACCCGTTTGATGTGACAACATGCTCGGGTAAATATAAACTTGATCCCTCATGGATAATATTAGCAAAACCCATGTCGAAGACGAAAATGGAAACCCGATACGCCCACTAGTGTTCCACCACAGGATAGACAACCTGATGACCACATCCCCTTTAGCCAAATAGGAAAGCCAATCCTTTTCCTCGGGACTTTTACTCCACAACTGAACCATTTTCCGGCCCGTGAAACCCCTGTAACTATGATCTTTGAAACACCGGGGAGGGACCACCAAACCAAGCCGTTCCTGCAGCCAAACCTGTACAAACCACTACAAAACATCACAACCATAAAAATAAAACCAAAAAAGGGGGGGGGGGATACAAAACAAAAAAAATAAACCTGTAAGATGATCCTAGAACCCCGAGAAGGTGTCCCCTGTAGCCGGGCACTAGCATCAAGACCCAGAACGAGCTCACCCAAAATAAGCAAAGAGGGTGACCGTCCATGTTCCATTGCCATCCCCACATCTAAAACCCGACGACTACCCCAGCCTTCACGTGACCGCGCATCCTCAAAAAGATAATAACAAGACATAACAATGTTAAAAGCACGCCTACATGCCAAGGTCGAAACATGACGACAGCCAACTTGTGAGAACGTCCTAGAAAGTAACCCTAAGTTAAGACCGTCCATACCAAAATAACCTTTAGCCTCCTCAAACGAAGAAAGGTCCGAAAAATGGTAAAACCGCTCCACATAAGCATCATCCCCATAAGGCACACAAGGTCGAACCGAGCTCCACCCGCCTATAGCATCTATCTCTTCGGGCAAAGGACAAATTTTACCCCCGAGGAAAGCAAAAACATGGTATTTCGGGTCCGAAAACCTAGAACATGCCTGCAAGAAGTTATCTTGCACCTTGACTCGACTAAACGCGACAACCACTGATAAAACATCATTTGAACTAACCTCGGGGTCACATTTCTTAAAAGAACTAGCTCATTCGGAAAGGACGTTCCCAAAACCCGACATAACCCAAAATATAAGTGTGTTATACCCTATGGATATCCTAGTATGTCTAAAACGAACACCTACAACTCGTATATATAGCCCTAATCCCACAAGAATTAGGAAACATCAAAAATTTCCATAACCCAAGACCCCGACCGCAACAGCCCACGCGCCCGAATTTTCGGCCGCCCAAGCCCAAGCGGTCCGGAGTCCAGCTGCCTTAGCCCAAGCGCCTATAGCCATGCAGGCGACATCCCAAGCAACCCAAGGATAGAAATTTGAACCTCCATTATCATCGTAGCTATCATCCTCTACCCCGGACATCGGGAACGACCTCCCGAAGTCACTAAAACCCATCCGAAAAACCAAAAAACCCACGCAAGAGCTGCGAGAACGTGGATCTACCCGTCGGACGCACGAGACTTAGACGTTTTTTTTAGGGGGATAAGCTACTCCACCTAAGCGTGTTGTAGCCTATTGGCAGTCATCGTCAAGTTGCGTCTGTAGCCTAACTAGGCAATATTGTGAGTATGCAAAAAGTGGTCTAACTTTTTGAAAAATTGCCCGGACTTGAATTCTGACTTCGCACTAAACTCGTTATAGTCGGTCAAAACACACCAATGTTTACGTTAGCATTTTGCATCTTGTCTGTCTCGAGCCAAAACATTTTAATCGACGTACTATCTGATCTGATTCCCGGCTCAAACTAATGCATTTCAAAAAACCCGAGAAAGCATTTTTGTACTCTCATGCAATATCAACGCATTCTAAAACGTCCTGAACTACAACGAAATCGCAAACAAACCGAACTTGAAGTGATTACTTGTCAATCTAGGTAAATAATTCGCCAAACCAAAAACACAAGGCTAATCCAACCAATTCAAAAACTAAGAATCTAAAACAAATATACAACATATACAAATTCACACGCAAATCGAGACTAGAACGGACCCCAAGAAGCTGCACCAACAGCTAGTACAACCTCGCAAAGGTTGTCATCTAAACCTAGATCCTCCAAGTCTATAAGAGGAGACTCACTACCGTCCATCCCCGACAACATATCTAGGGTAGCCGTCTCGGGAGTCCCTCCAACCTCCTCCGTAGCACTTGTAGCCTCAGCCTCAGCCTCAGTCTCCATCTCCACCCGTTGCCTAGCCTCACCCTGCGCGGAGGTCTCGCCCCGAGACCGAGCCAGCTGCTCCTTTAGGAAGGCGATCTCGTCAACCCGAGATTGCAGGAGCCGTTGTGTCTCGACCTCTCTCACCTCGAGCTCGGTCACCCGAGTCTCCAGCTGTCCCACCATATCCGGAACGTCCTGCAAATACACTTAAACAATAGGAAAGTACACCAACAACCTGGAAAATCACCCTAGTCACGCAAACTCACCGATCGGGGCCCCGAAGGGTCACGGGGAACCCTCGAGGCATAGGCCCGGAAGCAGTGGGCAGCCTGCCACAACCGCTGATGGCAAGCCGAGGAAACCTGAGAGTGCAACCATAGAAATTAGGCAAACCGACCCTAATTCTTAGAGCCCAAACGAAGAACAATAAAACTCACCCGGTCACGCCACTCTATCCCGGCATCCATCTCCTCAGCAGAACATTGGGGGAGAGGCTCAGTGAAAGGAATCCTAGCCGCATCCACCCTGAGCAACGTCAGGGGAAAATCTGGGGGCTGGATTTCATTAGCAGGATCGGCCAGCTGAGAAGACAACTGATTGGTCGGTCAGAGGGCAAATAAACAATAAACCGCAAAGAAAATCTTAGAAACAAAATTAGAACCTTACCACGAGGCGATACCAAGCTAACCGCCGGGTGACGTGAGACAGATAAGAGGCGCCAGGCACCAAGAGTGTATCACCTCCCTCTCCGCCCCTGTCCTCGAGGACCTCTGCGGCGGACGGTGGTCTGAACATGGTCTGGGGAGGATCAACCGGCACCCTGAAATCGTCATATAGGCACTGACGCACCAACCGCGCGCCCAGATACCATACTGGACGAAATAACGCAGGAAGGAACATCCTCCTATAACTCTGAGGCCTCTGCTCCACGGCCACATGCTCCGGCACGCCTTCATAATTGACCCAAGGACGGGCCATAAACTACACAAACGAAACCGACATCCCAATAAATCCCGAAACTTGGGGGCTACTGAACAAAATAGACCATAAAAGGAGAACTTACATCCTCGAGGCATAGCTTGTTAACCAACGCATTCTCCGACGGGTAATGGCTGATTGTGTTCTTAGGCTGAGAAAGCCTCCACTCGATCCCCAACGGAAATCTCTTTGGGTGCACCCGCACCATCTTAGGTGCCAAACACGGGAAGTAGGAGTAGATCCAAGCCCGAAAAATCCCAAAATAACCTTAGCAAAACCAAGCCGAGACTAAGTAGAACTTCAAATACGAGAGTGAGAACAATAGCTAACCTCCATTATAAGGCCCGGACCCACAATGGGCACAGCCGAGGCCAACTCTATCACCAGCGGCCTCACCATGACTTGCAGACAGCGAGTCATCTCCGTCAAAGTCGCGGTCACCCAATCATAGCGCTCTAGCTGAGTCAGCTCAGCCAGGAAGGGCAAAATCCTAGTGCTGAACCTCTCGCCCTTGTCTGAGAAATAGTTCGACCCTAGGAAGTACCACAACCACAGCCAGGCATCCTGCTCCGGCGTGTTGGGTTCCCGCCCCTCCAACACCGCCACTTGCTCGAAGTGGTCGGTGATATAAGAACTGACTATAGCGTGAGGCGTACTATATGCCTCACGTGGTAGACAATCCCCGATAAGGTCCTGAACCCCATAACTATCTAGACTAGGGCCTTCGGCGGCCCACCTAATCCTATCCGAGCCCCAGGGCAGACTGCTAATCATCCCAAAGTCCTCTAGGGTCATCCCGACCTCCCCAAAAGCCATGTGGAAGGTCGAGGTAGTATCATGAAAGCGATTTATCATCGCCCTAATCACCATAAGGTTGCACTTAGTCTTGCAACCCACCAGCCGAACCCACTGCCCAACCACGGGACCTAGGGCAGTCCTTGCGATAATCTCCTTGGCCTCGGGAGATAACCTCTGAAAGTAAATATCGAGACACGTAGTAAAACCCGAGAAAGTCCTCATCGGACCTGGGGGCTGCAAACCAAACAATGCAAGGATAAACGAAACAAACCTAACCTAACCCGAGCCAAAAAATAAAATTTGAGGCGTAACTAATAAACACGAATAGAACACTCACCAGGCCCCGTACGATGCGGTTAGAAATGTGACGGTCAAGATGAAACATCAGATGATGACCATCCTAGTCCCGAGCCCACTCGGGATCTTCATAAACAACCTCTTCGCCCTCCGGCGCAGGAGCCGAGGCATGAGGCCTCCTAGCAACCGTCTCCGGAAGCTTGCGGTTCTTCACTCTATCAAATTTAGCCTCATTAATAGTCTCGGGATCACAACGCTGGGACGAGATACTCATGTGTCTCCTGCGAATCTCTCGGGGAGTCTGCGAACTGGCCCCGGCAACCTCCACACTAACACTAGCCCTAACACTAACACCAATTGAGGAAGTTTTCTCGGGATGCTCGGTATCATCTCTAGCTGTAAACAAAACCAAAAACCGAAAAACATAACCATAGTCAGGCTAAATCGGCTTAAACAGGTCAAAATATGCTTAAAATTTTGGATAAAGATATCAAAATTCCGAAAAGGTCGTTAGCACCCATTTTCGATCCCGGTCACAATGGAAGTGGTTTCGGGAAAATCCGATATCATTACGGCATCTTTTGGTCCGTCTTAAGACACACAAAACCTCACGGAAGGTCTTAAAGATCGTCCTAGCCCATAAGAATTGAGAGCTACCCATATCCTCATAAACACTATTTGAACAAAACTATGCAAAACAGATACGGGAATAATCGAGAAACGATCCTTAAACCCTAGCATTCCAAACACATTCCCATAAGAGGACATTGTCGCACCTCGAATATCCTTATCAAGATTATAACTACTTTAACAAGCTCTAATCAACCTTAATTTAACAACGAAATTGAGCAGAAGCATCGAAACTTAGTGAATAAAAAAAAACACCCAAATCGATTTTCTAGGGTTTTCAACAAAACAAACAAATAATCAATCAAATCAAGCTAAATCGACATTTAATAAGCAAAGAACACTAACCCCAAGTCGACATTGTCGTAAAATAGCGAAAATCGAGACAAATTTGGCGAGAAAGGTTGAAGAATTAATCTTGAGGCGGAAGGGGCGACGCGTTCGATTTTTGTGAAATGAAACGATCGCCCCAATCTTCGATTACTTAAACAGACCCGGACCACGAAAACCCAACCGCACCAGCCGACGCATCCGAGTCCTGACACGTCGGGGGCTAGGCGCCTGAAGATCAGGGCGTAGACAGATGCACGTCTAAACAGCCCGTTATAGACTAAAACAAACAAGCTCGATACACATAAAACATGCACCTACTAAGACAAGCAAAACAACAATAACAGAGCAATCACTAACAAACATCGAACACACGCCCAACAATAAAACAAGCGTAAGAAACACACTTAACCTAAACACTGCACCCGAACGTGTAACAAAGGAATCCAAACCAAACTAATCTAAACAAGCTCTAAACAAATCTCAACTGCATAAACGCACCAAAACAAAAGCAAAAGCGAGCCCAAACAAACTAAGACAAACTCACAAAACAAGCATTTAACAAAAACGAATAAACAAACATCATTTTGCCCGAGGGATCTAAGATCCCGGAGGCATAGCAACAACATTTTGCCCGAGGGTCAGAGTTATCCCGGAGACACAGCAATTTGCCCGAGGGTCAGAGTTATCCCGGAGGCACATCATTTTGCCCGAGGAATCTAAGATCCCGGAGGCACAGCAACAGCATTTTGCCCGAGAGTCAGAGTTATCCCGGAGGCACAGCAATTTGCCTGAGGGTCAGAGTTATCCCAGAGGCACAGCAATTTTAGTCCTAGGGGTCAGAAGCATCCCGAAAGACAGCTATTCGAGTGGAGACCGACGCCCTCTAATGGTTTTATATCACTTTGTTTTCGTCCTAGGGGTCATAAACATCCCGAAAACGACCGCTCGAGTGGAGACTGACGCCCTCGAACGTTTTGTTTCATCAAGGGTTCACAAGCAGCCCAAAATATACTTGTGCAAATAAAAGCCAACACAAATGAGCATCCTTTGCGCCTACACTTAATGCGTCGCTAGCACGTAGAAACACTTAAAATTAAACAAAATCTTTAAATAAACCGAAGATGACAAAGCGTGCGCGCACAAAGAATCAAGAACAAGATATCAAGCAACGGCCCGGGCCCAAGCAAGCAACCGCGAGCGAAGACGTCAGGTATGATTTCTAAGCTATTGCTGGCGAGCCTCAACACGTAGTCCACTAGACTTAAAACGACCCGACCGAACAGCCACTAGGTCGTAATCTTCGATTGACCCGGGCGGCTATACTTTGACTTTCGCCTTGTCCAAGCCTCAGTCAAAGTGGAAGCTTCTGTAGACACCCAGATTTGGACCTTGTGGCTGCAGAAGTGTCCAGCAAACACCTGATGACGATAGGACTGCAACGCGACGCGGTTTCGCGATGTTTTAGGTAGTTTTCCTATAGAAGGGATCAAGTAAATTACTCGAAAAAATTAAAACTAACATGATGGCAGCCTTAGTCGTGTCGTTAGGGTCACATAGACACTAATTAGAGTTAATTCCGACACCGGGACCTCGAGTCAGTCCCAAAACTCAAAACGAGTCAACTCTGTGTCAAGCGAACCTCGAGATGAACACCCGAGGCCCACTAAACCCACGGCGCTAGGTCAAGCCGCGGGAAACCTTAACACCCAAGAAATGTATTATACACCCGACTCACGGTTTTGGAAAACGACTTTAGAAACCAAGTAGCACATAGTCACGCAAGCATTATGACGACACCATGTATGTTTTATACTAAGTCTCGGTCAGTCTAAATAGGGTCTATACCAGTGCGCATAGCCTTTCCGAGAATCGGGACGGACTTTCTAAGTCGAGTTGATCCTAGAACATGCCGTGAAACACATACGAATCGGCTATGAACACCTTTGACATAACCAATTTGGAATATATCACGGTATAGTGGGACGTCGGTCGCCAGTACCGGCCCGGGTAAAAATGGGGTTATGCATGAACCGTAAAACTAAAGCGCGTATTGTACTAATCGAACGATTTCTACTAGTCTCACCCTGGGGATCCCGATGGTAAGGCACACATCTGTTTTCCCCAGCGGAGTCGACAAATTGTGGACATGACATAGGTCCATCCCAACGCGGCCACGCGCGGGTTTGGGGAGGCGAATAAATCTCATGTGAGATGGATCTCGGGTTGAAATTTAAATCGAAGTTGGAGTCGCCACCGAACTTTGTGGGAGTTCGGGCCCATTCGAACCCACTCTATATCTTGATGGGCCGTACACGGAGTACGGCCCATTTTGATCTCAGAGTTTATGGGGTTCGTCCCTTTGCATTGCGATACCGATACCGACATTATCGGTTACTGTGTATTGAATGACTCTCGTGCGCCAACGGTTTCGGGCATCCGGAAACCATGATTCCGAGTAAAGGGTGAGGGTACGTGTTGGGAAGCCCACAAAGGACATCCAACCCCGCCCACACTTAGCGGCCTCTACTAAGATATCTTTCGATTTTAGAATACGCGCGTTAGTAATTCGGTAGAGATGTTATGCAAACAGTATTTTTGATTAAACATGTGAATTATGTTTGATCTACGTTGTTTAATGCATCTTTGAATTATGTCGAAGTTGTTTTTAGCATGTGAGGTTTGTTTTAGTACGATAAAATAAACAACAAAAATAAAGCACAAAAGTTGAAACAATTGAGTTGGTAATGATAATAACGGATTGTAAATAGATTAGAATGATATAAGAAGACATGATGCACGGTTTTGAATAGAGTAGGACACGTGATGGACTTGACACGTGTTGACCGAAATCCTAAAAATATTCGACAAGGCTTATTGCATGCGAAGAGCTCACAGTTTAGTGCGTGAGTGAGGCCACTCGGCCGAGTCATGGGGAGACTCGGTAGAGTGACCTGCTTAAAACCCTTCTGCCTGTTTTTTGGGGTGCCACTCGATCGAGTGGCTGATGGAAGGATTTGTCGTGGATCCCACCGATCAAGATAAACCAACTAACCAAGGCGTGGTAGCTAGGGCAAGTCGGGTCGAAATCCTCAGGGACGGAAAATGGGTTTAGACACTAAGATGAGCTACAATTCTGGACTAGGTTCAAGATAAACAAAACTAGGGTGACGGCTAAAGTGAACTAATGACTAAGCTAAAGTCTAAAACGCGAAGTAAAAGGCAAAACAAGCAACTAATGACAAAGGGAAGCTAAGTAAATCAATAAGAAGAAAACTAGGGCTAGGTTGGGTTCATAGATGTCAAGGAGATCAAAAGAAGGAAACGAGGGTGCTAGCATGTTTTCGTGACCTAGGTTACATTCGGGTTCTCGCTACTTAAACGGCTTAGGGGCCTCCTCACCACGCTCTCGCTACTAGTGGAGGAACCAAACCCATCACCAAACAAGAACATGCAAGAGAAGAACCAAGAAAAACAAGGAGTGATCATCTCAAGTCTCACAAGCATTTCATCAAACATGTAGAGTGCAAGGCATTAGGAAACAACAAAAACGACAACTAGTACCACCCATCACACCCTAATCATCCCTAATCACCCCCAATCCCCCTACTAACCCTAAAAGAAAACTACTCACACATACCTAAACTAAAAACTAACATTAACTAGAGAAACAAACACAAGAACAACCTCATTCATTATGAAGAACAAATAAGGATGAACAACAAACAATAGATAAAGATGCAAAATTTACTTACTATGAAAGATTAAGAGAAAAGGGAGAAGAAAGATTATACCCAACTAAGAAGATGAAAAGATGAAGACTTTCATAAAAGAAAACTCAAATACATCCACCAAGGTTGTCAATCTTGATAGAATCTCCAAGAATTCCAATAATACAAGAGTAACTAAGTAGATTAAGACTTAATGAAGAGTTACTAAGGAAGGATTAAAGCTAATCTACACTAATCTAAGCTAATCTAACCTAAAGTAGTCTAGGGTTTTGTAAAAAGTCCTTAAACAATACAAGAGGGGGGTATATATAGGGTTTCGTAAGTAAGGGGGGCGGAAAAGCGAACACGAGCTGAACTGGGTCCTTCCTGGCCGGGAAGGGGATGATCCCGGTCAGGATGGTGTCGGTCCCAGTCGAGATGGTTCCACGGGAAGCTGTCTTTCTCGTCTTCTCATCCCGGTCGTGATGGATGATGGTCCCGACCGGGATGGGTCCTTATTTACTCTTCCTAGGCTTCTTATCGATGCTCGGTGCTCGGGATATCATCAAGTGGGCTCCATGGGACTAGGGATTGAGTCTAAGATACCGAGTCGTCGTCGCTTCTCTTCATTGGTTCCATATGCGTCGGAAACGAGTCGGAATCGTTCCATTTCTCCAAGATAGGCCTTAGGAACCTAAAACAAGCTAGAAGAAGCATAAGTAACCTCGAAACCGTTCTAAAGAGCGATTCCACATGAGAAACCGGGACCAAAAACGAGAAATAAACACTACAAAACACACTTATCAACTCCCCCACACTTAACCCTGACTCGCCCTCGAGTAAGCACGAACTAACTAACTAATTGAGACGAATTAAACTACTAGGCGAGCGGGTATTAGCGCACCCTACGCCCTTTCAACTCACGCGAGAACACTTAGAGGAAAAGTGCTCTCCGCAAGGCAAGTGAGGTGTTGCGACAAAACTGTGGATACAACCAAACACACAAACAAACATACATACAAACAAGCAAACAATCGGTTGCCTAAGATTGCTGAATTCCTGGGTCTGAAAAGTTGTAAGGTTGTAAAGTCGTGGAGGTTGTAAGAGTTGTGTTGAGGGGGTGGGGTATTTACAAGAAAATACACTGGCTTTGGAAAGAAAAGGTACCCGATTCTGGGTAGAAAAAGAGCTCGGTTTTGGATAGAAAAGGAGCCACTCGATCGAGTGGTGTATAACACTCGATCGAGAGCCTGGTCTGATGCCAATTTCCGCGGGTTTTGTGAGCCTACTCGACCAAGTGGGCTAGTCTACTCGATCGAGTGGGTCTGGGCGGGTGGAAGGCTTACTTAGAGATAAAGTTTTATCTCTAACGAAGAAGTTTAGTTGCTTGGATCTTTTTTGTAGCTGATTTTTGTAGTCTTTGACTTCGAGTCAGACTTTCGAAGTTTGCACGACTGATTTTTATGTCTTGGAAATGCCTTTGACCGGGGTTTGACCTTGTCGCTAAAATATGGTTTTGCCCTTGGTGTCGGTTTTGACCCAAATTAGCCTTATTTGATCGGAAACGACCCACTGGGCCTAAACTTGAAGTTGGTTTTGTGAAATTTGTACTCCGTAAAAAGCCCAAGCCAAATACTAAAGATTTTGAGCCCATATCCGAGTATGTTATAGCACGTTTGCGGCCGATCATCATAGGGTGTTTTTCGGAAACTGCTATAAACACCTAACAGCCAAATGTGGGTGTCTACACCCTGTAGGTCACAAACGTGAGCCTAAAGGTGATACAAAGTCTCGTTAAGCCATGTTTACAACTTTAAGTTGACACGAGCTAATTCAATCACGTGCTTCCCTTTTCAAAACTCAAGCATTATATTCTATTCCATTTTGTTACTTTTACGACTTTGAGCGATGTCCCGTACGACTAGTCCTACATCGACGACTCCTTAGTCGTATTCGATGTGCGATTAGTCTAGACATCAATATTTCGCTGTGATAAGTCAAGACAAGACTCTAAGTCCCGGGATCGAACTAGCATTACGTTCCGGTCCCATACACGAACGCGTATAAAAGCCTTTGTCCTCCGATCAATATACAAAGCAATGTGTACTTGATCGGAGTTTGTTCAATCGTTCAATTTATGGTTTCAACTTATGTCGTCTATTTACGAGCCCGTTTATAGTCGATATTTACCGTTGCTAATCCGATTATTATGTTATTGCTTGTTGTATTGTGAATTCTGGGTTATATTTCCGCCCGTGTAATTTGTAATTTATTTACGAGCTTTATTTTATATGTTTGCCATTTATCGCTTTTAAATGAACATCGCACGCTAAACAACTTCGACATATATCAAGATGCATTCAATGACGTTGCAACATGTAATATATTTATGTATCGTAAAACAATGTTTGCATAACATTTCACCATATTACTAGCGCGCACATTAAAAAAACCAGTCGATATCTTAGTAGAGGCCGCTATGTGCGGGCGAGGTTGGTTGTCCTTTGTGGGCTTCCCAACACGTACCCTCACCCCTTACTCAGAATCGTTGGTTTTCAGATGCCCGAAACCATTGGCATACGAGAGTCATTCGATACACGATAACCGATAACTCGACGTCGGTATCGTAATGCAAAGGGACAAATTCAACAAGCTCTAGTAATAAAGCGGGCCGTGCTTCGTGCGTGATACGCCCAAGTATAAAGTGGGTTCGAACGGGTCCGAACTCCCATAAAGTTCGATGACGACTCCTATTTTGATTTAAATTTCGACCCGAGAATCATCTTATCACGAGAACATATCGCCACCCAAACCCGCATGTGGCCGCATCAGGGTGGACCTATGTCATGTCCACAATTTGGCGACTCCGCTGGGGACACCTAACGTACAACTTGTCATCGGGATCCTCAGGGTGAGACTCGAGGAGAAATCGATAGGTTCGTACAATACGCGCGTTAGTTTTTTGGTTCATGCATAACCCCAAATTTACCCGAGCCGGTACTGGCGACCGACGTCCCACTACACCATTATGTATTCCAAATTGGTTACGTCAAGGTGTTCATGGCTAATTCGTATCGGTTTCGCGTCATGTCCTTATACAAATTGGTACGGGAGTCCGTCCCGATTATCGGAAAGGTCATGCGCACTGGTATAGACCCTATATAGACGGACCGAGACTTAGTGTAAAGCATACATGTTGTCGTCATAATGCTTGCTTGACTATGTGCTACTTGGCTTCCGTGTCGTTTTCAAAAAACCGTCATTTTTAAAAATGCATCTTTTCAAAAAAATTGTATTTTCAAAAACACCGAATGCTGCCGAAAATTAGACTTATGATTTGACTCAAAAGTAGCCTATTCTTAGCCGGCATGCAGCCCATTTCAAAATACAAAACTTTTGACTTACCGAAAAACCGGTCCTGTCGGTATGCTGCCAATTTTAAAAGTCATGACCGTCCTCGAATTTACAAAGTCAATCTTTCCAAAACCTTCCTTATTTTAGGAAGTCAACCCTTTCAAAACCTTCCTTATCCTAGGACCTACCGTAATCCGTGTGTCAGGTCTTTCCATAAGTCGTCGAAGGTCTATTAGTGTCGAAACTCCGTCGATCCTATATCGCGAGTTTCTTCCCCATCCTAGTCCGCCTTATCCTAAAGGCATAACCAACCAACACGAGTCATACACTCGTAAATGGAAGGTTCGTCTAAACACTAGAGTCCCAACTAGAAAGTCCCATGCAATCTTTCCCTAAGACAGGACGGTCCGCACGACCTTACATGAGGGAATTTCGCCCATGCATCTTTCAATCAGTTAATCGAGTCATCCCAATTCAAGAATTCTTTAACTTAAGGGTCTACCCTAATCACAGGGCCATCCTTATTCGAGTCAAGTCGAGGGTCTCTAGAGTCGAAACTCTGCCGATCTCACATCGCAAGCTCCTTCCTTTACCCCGTCTGTCTTTCCTCGGGGCCGAGTAAACCTTTTACAAGGCATAGCCCTATAACAAAAGGTTCATAACCCTTATGGCTAAGGGTCACTCGTCCAATACTCGAGTCTTAACAAAGCCTTCGATCCCACTCGGGGGCTACCCTTCATCGGAGCGATCAATCACGGTTGCTCTAAGATTCAAGTCCTACATGTGTTGTCTCACGTGTGCCACTTTCGAGTCACGTAGATGCCATACCATCTAAGTTCTATCAGAGTCGTTAGTCTCATTCGTGGGCTATCCTCCACCCGAGTAGTCGACCACGTTCGCCCTAAGGGGTGCCCTACGTTCATCCTACACCGACGTCCTTATGACGCTTTCTTTGACTCGTACATATGGTACGAATACTCGAGTCTCCTAAAGGTTTAAGACGCCATGGTTGGTCCGAGCATGTGACGCGGTCAAACACGGTCGCCTTATTTTCGGACTCACCCTCATGCAGCTCAAGTCTCATGGTCGAGTCCAAGCCAGGGTCGTCACATTGTCTAGGTCAACATTCGAGCATCCCGGTTCAAGAATATTAGTCATTCTCGTAGCGTTGGGTCGTGTTCAGTTTGACTCCCTCTCTTGCATTTGCGCAAAGCCGAGTTTAGGCGAGTCGTGGCACCTGTCATTCTCTCCAATCAAGAACCTCACCAAAAAGAACATATAACGACCGAGCATCCGAGAGTCCGGATTTGATTCTAGTCTAAATATGAGTCCAAGTCTAGGATATACTACATCCTCATTTCCAAATCAAAGTCAGAGTCAGAGTCAGTTGCATTCTATCTTATTCTCCAATTAAACAAAATCATCTTTTTTCGATCTCTCATATATGCTTTCCTTGTGTGTTTCCGAGAACATGATGAACACCATCATACACTGTGAGCACATGCACGTGACTATTAAAGGCACATCTATAATGACTGCAGGAAACCGAGCCCGTGTTTTCCTTTTACCTACTCCATGTCTGGTATTGAAAGCCACATAACTAACCCCAGCAGGAGTGGTATCGAATACCATGACAAATCTAGGTAGTCTCCTAGTTTAGGTTCAAGACGGGAGGCAAGCCCATTTTCCACGATACACCCCTTTAATAAGACTAACTGATGGTGGGATTTGTCGTGGATCCCGCCGATCAAATAAATAACCGACTATTCCTAGTGGGTAGCTAGGGCAAGTAGGGTCGAATCCACGGGGACGGTAAAGAGGGTTTGGACCAAGTTCCACCCAAAGACTTGACTAGGTCTCGACGCTAAACTAAACTAGAACGATAAGAAGGGAATGAACTAAGACTATGGCTAAGCTAGGGGTAACAACTAAGGCTAAACGAATCTATCGAACTAAAGAAATCGAACGAGGAAAGAGTAGGGTTAGGTCGGGTTCATAAGCATAGTAGGATGATTTGGGTAATCAAGGGTGTAGGTGTCTCCTAGTTGCTAAAGTCGATCCGGGCTCTCGCTACTTAGACCGATGTCAAGGTGGGTTCGCGCTCTCGTGTCTAAACCCTAGTCCACACTCTTATGTCTAAGACTATTCTCAACATAATCACATACTAGACAAACAATGAGTAGAGGAAGGCTAGCATGAGAAGCATGGCCACTACAACTCAAACAAGCATTTCAACAAACACTAGTAGAAAAAGTACCAACGACATCTACCATAAGACACCGGTTGTAAGAAAAATGATGCTAAAAAGTTATAAGGGGTGGACAAAAATTTAAAAAAAGTACATTCACACCGGTTGTGTATAATAAACCGGTGTGAAAGGGTTGGATAAAAGGATTATAACTCATTTAACACCGATTGCAAAGCGAAACCGGTGTGAAAGAGTACCCAATAACATCAGTTTATATTACAACCGGTGGGAAAGGATACCCAAATAATACCACTTGCACAAACCCAATTATCTTCTTCTTACATCATATTGTATAAGCAAATACACAAATTAAACCCACCCTTCTTCTTCTTCGCGAACCCACACGGAGCGAACACAAGACCAAACCACCTCCTCCGACGACCTCCTCCTCCGACGACCCCCTCTTCCGACGACGACTTCCTCCGATGACGACGACCAAACCCTAACCACTGGCCGAGGTCTGGCAAACCGACAACCTCCACCAAGTATGTTATTTAGGGTTTTTTTTTTCAACTTGTTAATTGGATTTCTTGTTTCGATTTTGGGGCTGTTTTTTTTCAATTGTTGATGAGTTTATGTATTATATTGATGAGTTTACAAATTACATCAATTTCGATTTAGGGTTAATTTTTGGTATGTGTAAGGGTTGTCAATTTGATTCAGTTGTTTCATTTTTTTTCACAGTATGCTGATTTTGCTCCTCGCATATGGATATGCATTTGTCCAAGGTGTGTTCTGATAACTCACCTCTTTATTATTACCCCTTGTGATGTTCTTGACTTCTTTCTGCCTTTCTTGACTCGTGTTTACATTCTGCGTTTGTCGTATCATTTCATGTTGGACAATTGTTGCTTGGGAATTTAGATTCTGCTTAAATTTACACATTATCCACAATCCATGAAACTCATTGCCGGAATCTTGCGGAGAATAACGTGGTTATTGCGTACCACTACTTGATTTGTCGATCACCTAAGGACGATTCACCAACCTAAGTAGAAACAGAAATGTTACTGGGTTAGTAAAGAGGACTGTTGTGCTTTGTTTTGTTTAGTTTGTACTCCGTATTTGTTTATGTTTGGAGGCAGGTGCAAATATATTTTTTTAATAGATAAAGAGATATTGGAAGAATTTAGCCTTCACTTCTTCTCATCACAGCTACACACTCTTCTTTCATAGTCTAGTAAGTTGGTTTTATTTGCGACCAACATATCCATCGTAACATTAAAATAGGTTAAATATATCCATTTAGATGGATATGTCAAAAAAGGTTTTCCTACAACATATGCACTTGGGTTCGTCTTATTCTAAATATTTGACCCGTCATAAACTTAAGACGGATATTTCCATCACAAACAAAAATTTGTCTAATGTCATATGGAATACGGAGTATTTTGTTCTTTGAAAAATGGTCGGGCATATGGCCATATGTGATAGTCTTTATAGAGAGCCAAATTGATAAAAAAAAATGCGAGAAATGAGTAATGAGTTGATTGGTAAAAAAATTGCACTTGAGACAACTTGTTAAAAAACATAATGAGTAGTATTTCGGAAATAAGGAAGTTGTTAGGCTTGGAGCGAGAAAACGAGTTCGAGATGGATGAAATATATCTATAGAGTCTACGTTAAGAATGGAGAGATTGGTCTAAGGCTCTTTTTGTTGCGGGGTTCTAAGGGGTATAAGGTTGATGCTTGTGTTTGGGGTTTCGGTTTGGGTTTGGGTTCGGGTTCTTCGTCTTGTGAGTCGGGTTCGTCTTTGAGCTCGAGCTCGAGTTCGAATTGGTTGAACCAAGAGATCATTACTCTAGAACATATCAATGATTGAGTATCATGGAGATATTTCTGGAGTATTATAATACATGAGAGGATACATGACATAAGTGACGGTACAATTAGTTTTTCAATGATTTCTATAAAGGTTGATCAATTCTTGAACTTTTGCTTATCTAATTTTCTAGGAAGAAATTGTTTTCTAGTATTCCTTTTATTTTTATTAGCATTCCTATATATTTTCTATTTAGCATTCTTATTATTTCTATTTTCTAGGAAGAAATTTGACTTCATCGTTAATGTCTTTGTAATTTATGATGAGTAGTTTTTATGATGTTCAACTTTGGTTTGTAGGAAAGTTTACAAGAATTATTTCTTACGGTACTGTATTTGTCAACTTTTGGATGTTTGTCTGTGTCCCATACATTTGCGTAATACATGATGCTACCTCCGTCATGGGTAGGTGGGTGTTGCCAACCTTGCTGAGTTAAGTCCCGTCTTTGATTCTAACTATTTACAGAAACATGGTCTCTCAAATAAATACTAACAGAAAACATAAGTACATCACCTAAAACGCCCTTCCTTTAGTTACACCCAAATTAACTTAATTATTCAATAATATGTGTGGTAATGTAAGAGTAAACGGTTTTTGGTGATTGTCTATTGTGATTTCCAGTAGTGACTGCGGCGCTAAATGACGGTAGTGTTATTGATTTTTGTGTGATAATTTTATGATCCGAATGGACAATTTGAACTCAATCCTTTCTTCTCTCTAGCTTTTCCTGGGTTTACACGAAGTGTGTATGAAAGAGATCATGTTCTAGTTACTCCTGAAAGCTACGTTTATGCATCCCTCGAGAAATTAACATAGTAGTCACTAGCTAGCTAGTCCGGCTCACTTACATATATTAGCACTAATTAACTACCTCGAGAATTCATATGCAATGTCTTTACACTAGTACTGTACCATTATTATTCTATACTGTATATTCTGTTATGAAGTTAACGACTTACAATCTTAAGTTCACCAATTGTCAAAAAGTTGATCACATTAAGGTGTCAAAGTCCTACCAATTATATACCATTAGAGCCAGTAGCTAGCTATTAAAAAACATAAGTGATTAGTTAGGCTTCTTAAAAGGTTTTGACTAAGAAAATTGAAATGTTTCATTATCTTATTGTTCTTTTTTTTGTAGAATTAATCTAATCTTTGCAGTTTGTATTGATGAATGGGTTTTCCGTTGTAGGTTTCACACATATGATTGTGCGAGACATTTAGTTAGCACTTGTACTAGCATCCTGGGAGTAGAAGGTATACTTGACGGAGTAGACGATCAAGGAGACTAACCAGAGTTTGATTGAGGTAAATAAAAGAACTATCTAAATTTTTAGCATATTTTTACCATGAATTAATACTCTACGAGTATAAGTTTATTTAGTATGGACCAAAATTCATTAGGAGTAACATTATGAGTTAGGAATTAGGATAATAATGTTAGTAAAAAATTATAGACGTTCGTAATATAAGGCCCAATTTTCTAGTTTTGATCGGGGCCTCCTACTAGTTTGAGATGGCCATGTGTACGACATAACCATATCCTACTCTTTAAGTAAAGAGAGGTTAGTGGAGGTACTTTCTTTGTATTAATAATTTTTTGTTGTTTACCTATATATTTGAAGACAATATCACTAATCCATTATCATAATTCTTTTTCACTTATAGTGTGTTTAGAAGTCAAGAACGACGACTGAAGATATGGATGTAGTTCGCGAATTTCGGGCTCAAAAATGTATCGACGCCATTTAGTCTACCTAAGAAAAGTGTTTGCCATCGAGAAGTCTAAATTGTGTAAGAATAGGGATGTTGTGACTTAACTTTATTGGATGATATTTGAGTTTATATACTCACTTTTGACGTTGTCCACAATTATTTAAGTGAGTTGGATATTGGCAAAGTTTTCCCAAATTTGGCATTGATTTGTAATTACGGATTTACGATTTCATTTATTTTTTTAAATGGAATAAATTGGTTGTAATTTGAAATTGAAAAATATAGCAATTTAGCACCGGTTGTAAACTAAAATTGATGGAAAAAGGTAACCCTTTAACACCGGTTGTAAATTGTAACTGGTGTCAAAGGTCACCTTTTAGCACCGGTTTTAGGTTGTAACCGGTGTTAAAAGGTTACCTTTTAGCACCGGTTACAGTTTGCAACCGGTGTAAAATTAATCTTTAGCACCGGTTTCACAACCGGTGTTAAAGGTACATTATCTATAACGCCAGTGCTAGGGGAACCTACAGAAAACGATGCTAAAGGGGGGTTTACAACCGGTGTGAAAGGGTATTATTCTACTAGTGAAACACATAGTGTGCCCAACATGTGACTAACAACAATGATTCACCCTTTACCCATAATCAAGCCCTAATCACCCATAATCCACACTTAATCCTCCTACTAACCCCACAAGGAATCTACACAAACATATCTAAATTAAAACTAACACTAACAAGAAGAACCAACTCAAACAACCAAACTTGCATATGTGAAACTAACAAGGATGATGAACAAAACAATAAACAAGAACTAAAGATTGAAACTTGATTGATAAACAAAGATAAAAAGAAGGGAAAAGAGGATTATACCATACTAGAGAAGATGAAAAGAAGAAATCTTGCATAAATGGAAGAAAACCGAAATACATCAACCAAGGTTGTCAATCTTGGTTGGATTCTTCAAGAATTCCCAAATTACAAGAGCTAAACTAAGATTAAGGACTAATTACCGACTAATCTACACTAATCTATGCTAAACTATACTAAAGTAGTCTAGGGTTTATGGGTAATGTCTAACATAACATAGGAATACAAGAGGAATTGTATATATAGGGTTCCAAGAATGAAAGGAGAAGAAAAGAAACAAGGCGCGGCAGCAGCACCACGGTCTCGACCGAGACGGACCGGTCCCGATCGGGACGGACCCAGGTCAGTAGCCCTTGCTTTTGTACACCTCATCCCGGACGGGATGAATTCCTTCCCGTCGGGGATGGGTCTTGTAGGCCTCCAATATGAACTTTAAGGTCCCTCCTTGCTTCACGTGGGCTTCTCATCGACTCTCGGGTCTCGGGATCGAGTCTAAGGGTCTCGGGATCGGGTTCCGAGGTCTCGGGATCGAATCCAAGGCATCGAGTGATCGTTCCTCCGCTTCGTTGGCTCCGAAAAGTGTATGTATTGAGTCGGAATCGCTCCAACTCTTCACGAATGGTCTCGGGAACCTGAAATGAGCTAGAGGAAGCATAAGTAGCCCATGAACCGCTCCCAAGGAGCGATTCCGCAAGGAAAATGGGACCAAAACACAGCAAAATAGGCACTACAAACTACACTTATCAACTCCCCCACACTTAACCCTTACTCGCCCTCGAGTAAGCACAAACTAACTACTAAACTTGCCGAGCGGGTATTAGCGCACCCTACGCCCTTTCAACTCACGCGAGTACACCTAGAGGATAAGTGCTCTCCGCAAGGCAAGTGAGGTCTTGCGACAAAACTGTGGATGCCACCGGACACAAAAACATACAAACACACAAACATACAAACAACACACAAAAGGTTGCACCCAAAGAGAAACAAATACCTCTTCCCTCTAAAAAGCGGTGAAAGAAGCACCGGTTTAGGACTCGAGGCAAGTGACAACGTTCCCAAGCTAGCAATACAAACCAAAATGGAGAAAACCCTAATAGTATGACGATAAAGCAATAAAAACGTTGGTAACTTACCTAGGTTCCTCCTAACCTTCTAAGAACGTACTACGGGACGATCGGCGGGATGGAAAAAGGATGAACCACGGTGTTAGTCGACACTGTAGGTAAGTGAGACCCCGCCCCCTTTAGCAATGAGCCAAGAGGGTCGTCCCATGTCCGAAACTGCCAAACTAGTCCAAGTAAAAAGGTGGAAATATTTGCAAAGTGAGGGAAGACCGACCTTTGCCGCTATCATCCTTCCTAGGGACTCGGTCCTTTGGTAGGCTCTTCACGGCAAAAGTCGGAAAAAGGCTTATTTTTGTGGGGTTAGGATATTTTTGTGAGACGATTTTCTTTTGGCATTTTCTCTTTTCATTTGCATTTTTGCTTTGTATGTTGCCATGCCATTCCTTTTTCTTCTTTTCTATTTTCTTTTTGGCTTTTTGTGCCCTTTTCTTTTTCTTCTTTCTTTTCTTTCTTTCATTTTTTCCTTCATTTTCTTTTCTTTGCCCTTTTGGCTTGATTTGGGTTTTTGGCATTTCTTTGTGCAACAAGAAAGAGAGAACTCAACAAATTGCAATTTATTGTGTGGGTATGTGTAGGAGGTAGGTAAATGGGTAAGTCGGGGGTCGCGATCCCTCTTCAAACCCACAAAAAGTGGAGAACTTGGACTAATCAAACAATCCTAAACATGGTCACCTAAGGGACGGGACTCGGCAACCAAGGCCTTTTCACACCGTGGGTGGTCATAATGGTCAAAATGCAAATCCCGTAGTAAATCCCTAGTAAGTTAGGTGGACTCAAGGTAAAGGACCAACGAAATCATTGATTTAGGGTCATTCTACTAGACTAAAGTCCAAGACTCGATTTATACCACTAGGAAGGGAAAGTAAACACTCGCATACTAGCCTCTAAACCGGGTTTTCGAAAACCTATTTACACACAAGACACAACTACACAACACAAAACAAAGACGCGACGAAAACGAAAGAAAAAGAGACAAAAGGCCACAAAACAAAAACAAAACAAAACAAACACATAAACAACACAAACACCACCCCGAGCTTCCAAACAAGCCACTAACCAACACCAAACTTTACAAAGCTCATCCCGAGCACACAACATCACAAATCTCCTCCGAACGTCACAAGAGGTAAAGAGGAAAAAGGGATAAAAGGTGTTACCGGATGTCTTGAAAGCTTTCCAAAGTTAGCGGCGATTAGGCGACCTAAGAGGAAAAAGGGAGGCAAAACACACACAACAAAACACATATACGATACAACGACAAAAAAAAAGGAAAACACACAAAAGAAAAATCTTTTTGATTTTTGTGAAAAAATTTCAAATTTTTAGGATTTTTAAAGATTTTTCGAAAAACTAAGAAAATAAAACTAACTATGATAGAATATCGCTCCCCCACACTTAAGCCGAGCAATGTCCTCATGCTCGACCGTAGTGCATGGGAGCACAAAAGAAATGAAAAGAAACTACGAAATAAAGCTAAAAATCAAAAATAAAGTGGAGAAAATGGTAGAATGTGTCCGGCCGGGGTGTATTCAAGTCACCGTGGGCCGAGACAAGAAAAGATATGGATGGAGGAAACAAATAAAAAGAAGGAAATAAAAGGAAATGGGAGGGGAGGACTAGGTGTAATCAAGTCACCTAGCCCGGATTCCGCCCAAATCCGACTAAGTCCTAAAAAAAAGTGTGAAAATCTTGTAAAATTTGGATTTTGAAATTGCTCTCGATGTAGTCACGTCATCGAGAGTCGGGAGCAACAAATACCAAGGCCCCGAGGGCCACCATGACACAAAAGTGTAAAAGGGGAGAGGAACTACCAAAAGAAGACAAGCTATAAAAGACGGAAAAGAAAGGATAGTTGTCGTACCACGCGGTTAGCAACTCACTCGCTCCATCGTCTCATAAGTCAATATAAGCACTTTGCTTGTCGTCGTCATTGTCATCCCGCTTCAAACTTGAAAGTATCGCATGGTTGAGGTAGTAATGGTATGAGGGGGTGAGATTTGATGTGGGGCTCGGTGTAAAGTGAAGAGGAAATGAAGTGATGGCATGTAAATAAAGTGTAAGGGTCGTATGATAGGAACAAGGAGAAGAAGGGAGGTTGGGAGGGGGTGTACAATGGTTGGGTGGACTCAAATGACGAAGAAGAGGCACAAGGGGGAGTACGGGGCCATCCCGGTCGAAATGGGTGGTCCCGGTCGGGATGACATACCCGTCCCGGTCGGGATGGCACTCCAGTAAACTCAAAATATGGTACCCTCATCCCGATCGGGATGGATCCTTTCCGGTCGGGATGCTTCACCCTTCCCGGTCGGGATGACTTCTTCGTGGCTTCCAAAACCCCAAAAGCTATTCAAAGCTTTAAAAATCCGTTCCCTTGCTCACAATCCATGCTCTATCGGTAACCATTCCGCTCTAGGAGTCATCTTCACTTCACCTATCACAATAAACTCAAACACAACATCAAATTCTCTCCCTCACAATGCTCATCAACAATCCAAATAACAAGAATATCACAAAACAAAGAGTCCTAGGAACAAAATCACAATAAACAAAATTACAAACACAAAGCTAAAGAGAAGAGAGGTAGGGGAATGTACAACATGACGGTTCTTAAGGAACTCCGTCAAACCGAGGATGGTGGACTCTCATTCTTCAACCATAGCCCTCAAGGGCATGGAGGAGCAAGTCGAACGCACTACCGACATCATAGAGACGGCCTAAAGAGTGCTCGAGCCAAGCAATCCTCCACGGCCTCCAAGGTGGAAGCAAGAAGTAGTCCTCAAAAGACCCAATGTCGTCTTTCACGTAGTCTCCGGGGTCTATCCATCCTACGAGCTTCACCGACCTCTTCCTCCCTAAGCATCGTCTCCAATCACTAGCAAGCTTCAAATCCTTGACAAGAGGCACAAAAAGCGGTTTTGGCCCCGTTTCCTTGTTGCACACCCCCACACTTTCCTCAAGTTGTGGTTCCCCATCTTCATCACTTGTTCCCACATCATCTTGGAGGAGAGGATTGAAACTTCTACCGGCGGTTTCAATCTCTTCCAAACCATTGCTCGGTTTACTTACAAGGGGTTCTTGATGCTTATCCACATTCTCGGACATGGGCAACTTGGGCTTGTCAATTTCACCCAACAACTTCACAAACTCCACCAACTCATCCAACTCACTAACCTCCTCCAATTCTTCACCAACATTGCTTTCACTAAGGGTCATATCCTCATTCATCTCTTTTTGGGTAGATGCTTGAGGTTCTTCAAAGCAAAGTTCGCTCCTCATAGGGAATTCATTAACGGCTTCGTCATTGGGTTGTTCCCCTTCCCCAAATGAACATCCCTCATCAAGTTGTGAAGATCGAGTTAAGAACATTAGGGTTTGAGCCGTTAAAGCATTCAATCGAGCATCAATCACCTCCCCTTGTCTTCGATATTGGGCCATGAATTCATCTTGTTCCTTTTGCATTTGGACGGCCATTTCTTGTTGGCTCTTTTGCAATTGAAGAATCGATCGATATAACTCCAAGTTGGGCATTTGGTGGTCATTGGGGTTTTGTAAAGCTCCTTGAAAATCTTGATGATGCCCAAGAGGTGGGGCATCATATTGTTGGTAGTGAGGTTGAGATGATTGGTAGTATTGTAGGTTTTGGGGTTCATATTGTGGTTGGGGTGGAGGGTAATGTGGTGGGTTTTGGGAATATTGGCTTCCGTAAGGTGAATCTTGATTGAACATGGCGGGTTCACATTGATAACTCGATTAATAGCTACCATGATCGTAAGATTGATAGGCATTCACTTGTTGGTAGCCGTTTCCGTATCCTTGAAGCTCATACCCACTAGAGTCTTGATTACCCCAAGAAGCTTGATAGTGGTAGGGGGACGTCTTGTCATACCCTTGATTCATAGAGGGAGAGGAGTAGCTCATATCGGCTCCCGAGTGTGGGGAGTTTAGATCAAACCTCATGCTTGCTCGAAAATCGCGGCTCGTACCCGGTTGAGGACTTCTCAATCTAGCAACCGTCCATTAAAGCGGCTCTAAGTTGCAAGAAGAAGATGGTCACCACCTCTAAGCACAAACTGTAGACTAAGAGCAAACGTGAGAAGCCTAGTGCTTTTTGGGCACTAGACAAGAGAGAAATAAACCTCACACACACAAGAAGCAAAGAAACAAAAAAAAAGAAAAACACAAAACAAAAGACAAAGTCAAGTAACTAGGCAAACAAGGTCTAAACTAGCACCGTCCCCGGCAACGGCGCCAAATTGATGGTGGGATTTGTCGTGGATCCCGCCGATCAAATAAATAACCGACTATTCCTAGTGGGTAGCTAGGGCAAGTAGGGTCGAATCCACGGGGACGGTAAAGAGGGTTTGGACCAAGTTTCACCTAAAGACTTGACTAGGTCTCGACGCTAAACTACTAGAACGATAAGAAGGGAATGAACTAAGACTATGGCTAAGCTAGGGGTAACAACTAAGGCTAAACGAATCTATCGAACTAAAGAAATCGAACGAGGAAAGAGTAGGGTTAGGTCGGGTTCATAAGCATAGTAGGATGATTTGGGTAATCAAGGGTGTAGGTGTCTCCTAGTTGCTAGAGTCGATCCGGGCTCTCGCTATTTAGACCGATGTCAAGGTGGGTTCGCGCTCTCGCGTCTAAACCCTAGTCCACACTCTTATGTCTAAGACTATTCTCAACATAATCACATACTAGACAAACAATGAGTAGAGGAAGACTAGCATGAGAAGCATGGCCACTACAACTCAAACAAGCATTTCAACAAACACATAGTGTGCCCAACATGTGACTAACAACAAAGATTCACCCTTTACCCATAATCAAGCCCTAATCACCCATAATCCACACTTAATCCTCCTACTAACCCCACAAGGAATCTACACAAACATATCTAAATTAAAACTAACACTAACAAGAAGAACCAACTCAAACAACCAAACTTGCATATGTGAAACTAACAAGGATGATGAACAAAACAATAAACAAGAACTAAAGATTGAAACTTGATTGATAAACAAAGATAAAAAGAAGGGAAAAAAGGATTATACCATACTAGAGAAGATGAAAAGAAGAAATCTTGCACAAATGGAAGAAAACCCAAATACATCAACCAAGGTTGTCAATCTTGGTTGGATTCTTCAAGAATTCTCAAATTACAAGAGCTAAACTAAGATTAAGGACTAATTACCGACTAATCTACACTAATCTATGCTAAACTATACTAAAGTAGTCTAGGGTTTATGGGTAATGTCTAACATAACATAGGAATACAAGAGGAAGGGTATATATAGGGTTCCAAGAATGAAAGGAGAAGAAAAGAAACAAGGCGCGACAGCAGCACCACGGTCTCGACCGAGACGGACCGGTCCCGAGCGGGACGGGATCATCCCGACCGGGACGGACCTGGTCCCGACCGGGACGGACCCAGGTCAGTAGCCCTTGCTTTTGTACACCTCATCCCGGACGGGATGAGTTCCTTCCCGTCGGGGATGGGTCTTGTAGGCCTCCAATATGAACTTTAAGGTCCCTCCTTGTTTCACGTGGGCTTCTCATCGACTCTCGGGTCTCGGGATCGAGTCTAAGGGTCTCGGGATTGGGTCCCGAGGTCTCGGGATCGAATCCAAGGCATCGAGTGATCGTTCCTCCGCTTTGTTGGCTCCGAAAAGTGTATGTATTGAGTCGGAATCGCTCCAACTCTTCACGAATGGTCTCGGAAACCTGAAACGAGCTAGAGGAAGCATAAGTAGCCCATGAACCGCTCCCAAGGAGCGATTCCGCAAGGAAAATGGGACCAAAACACATCAAAATAGGCACTACAAACTACACTTATCACTAACCAATCCCTACCTTAGGCGTTAGTCTGACCAAAAGGAAAAAAAGGGAAGCATCATTGTTCTATACGCTCAACGCTAGGAAATACCCAACTTGGGACGTTGTTTCCACCAAACTTGCTCGGAATTATGTTGACAATCCCGAGATCCAAACCACCATGCTTACTGTAGAGTACTCCACCGCAAGTTTTCACTCACAGAAACACCAACTATGCTTACACCTTACAAAACCTTAGTTCCAAAAGCCTAATACAACCAATAGGCCCAACCTCAAGTCCGCCCACAAATGGACGCCACAGATCCTAGAATACCCATGTTTATCGCTAACACCATACGGGGGATAACCGTGTAAAAAAAACCTGGACAAAAAATAGAATCAAAAGTCCAAGGAAAAAGCAAAAGGCCAAAATAAAAGAGTTGGCCATGATCAAAAAGAACTTCAAACATCCCTCGACCAGATATGGTCATTCCCTCGACCAGGGCACAGTCAATCCTTTGACCAAGGTACGGTCAACTTAAGTGAAGAATCCTTTGATCGGGGTACGGTCAAATCTAGTGAAGAACCCCTTGACCAGGGTACGGTCAATCCCTTGACCGGGGTACGATCAAATAAAGAATTACCATCAAAAATGATAATCAGGCTGGTCAGCTAACACCACATCTACCTTCTCACATTACAACCCTCAAGACCTTCTCGAGACCTAGGCAAAGAGACAGCCAATAATTTTGAGGATTCAAGCTCCATATGATACCCTCTAACCAATAGTGCCAGACATGGGAATCAGATCCCGCGTTATCACACCTACCCATATCGAAGTTCGAGTCATTTTTTACTCGACTTCCCTCTTTCCGACCACATTAGAATACGTTACCCTCGAAGCCTTAGTGATAGTTAGGATTTGTCGTCAATCTTACCATCAAATAAACCAACTGACCTAAGCTAGAATAGGCAAGTCGGGTCAAATCCACAGAGAGATCGGGAATGAATACTAGTTCGGCCTCGGATTTTGAATTAGCTACGCGAATAGATTATCAAGGGAGTGATTAAACTAACAGAACTAATAATAAAAGCATAAGCTAACTAACAATAAAACTAAGCGAGTAATAGGAATGGTGATTTAATAATAAAGAAAGGTCTAAGGTTCGACTTAACCACCGACATATCATGTTCATGGGTAAGAAATACCGATAATAAATTGCTGGGGATATTAGGATGAGTGGAATGCCTTTAAGGGTCGACTACCTCCCTCCCGGGTTTGTAGCTCAACTAAGTAAAACCCGATCACTTCCCTCCCGAGCTTCTGAGTCAGGTTCCTAGGTCAATCGAATAAGCCCACTCCCATGGCACCCAATCCAAGGTCCTAGGTCATTAAGAACGCGTCTAAATCCTGTTCCTTTCTCTCCCCTCTCCCAAGGTGAAGGGTCTAGACCGATAGTTAGGGTACCTTACCTAACTCTCAATCCCGTGTTCCACTAGGCGGGGCAAGGCAAGTTAAGAGGCGAGGTTTACAACTTAGACATAACCGACTAAAGACAAGTCCGATCCCATCTGTGGACAAGGGTCAAGGGTTCAAACACAACCTAAAGACAAGTCGATTCCCAAACCCCAAACTATCCTCCTCCGTATATCCCAAACATCTTAATTATGAGATTTCAAGCCCACAATATAGACATGTCGGGGCCAAATCGTCCCCTAGTAAAAGACTACTCACTAATCATAGCTATAATAATGAAAAGACTAATAATTACTCTAAACTATCATTTAGCATAATGAAAGGATAAAGAAAGAAACTTTAATTAATCCTAACATAAACAAACAGTACAATTATAAATTAACATTACAAAATACAATTAACGTTAAAGATTATAACTTTAAACTAATTAATAACTAAATGTATTATAAACATAAAACTAAAGATAAATAAAACAATAAAAGAAAAGAGATAAAGAATTATACCAAAAAGGACGGAAATAAAGAGCTCGGAAGTTGAATAGCGGAATATTTAAATCATAAATCTGATTAAAAGAAGTTTTTGTTTTTGGTGAAGGTAAATTATATATATGTAGTAACCAAATATCAAGGGGAAAACCCCCTTACATGATCAAAGTATCTAACCAGAGTCTATCCTTTTGATGGATAGCTCCTTTACAACGACTCTCCATCCTTACTTTCATATCATGTTGTATACATTTCAACACCTGAATAGGTCTAAGAATACTATTCTCCATTCTAGCTCTATTCCTCTGAATCCAGATGTGATAGATCGTAGCATTGATGAGACCGTTTAGGACCCCTCTTCTCAACTTGGATCCTCTTCTAGCCAACCTCCAACTGTTGACATTAGTTGTCGGAATATCAGTACCAGTCCAGCGACTAACAAGGTGCAAAAGGCGAGAGCTGTACGGGCAGGTAAAGAATAGATGAGCTGCGTCTTCCTCGTCAGTACCGCAAATACAGCAGTCCGTGTCATTAACGACACCATAAGCGAACAACTTCTTTTTTGTTTTGAAGCCGTCGTGCTAATACATCCAGTTAATAAAACTGTGCTTAGGCACAGTCCAATCATTCCAAATCAGGTGACTCCAAGTAACATTAGTGTTGTCCCCCCTAATTCAGTCATATCCAGATCTGATGCTATATTGCTGACCCGATACAATTCGCCATAGCTGAACATCATATGCTGGTCGAAACAGGTCACGAACCCTGCAAATTTTTTTCCAGGTCCAAGAACAATCGGCCGGTGGATTATACTCCAAAGAAGTTAATTAAAATTAAGAAGAAGAATGAAAAGAAGACAATGAAGTTGTTGCTGCTGCGTTCAACTACTACTCCTCCAAAACCCTCCACTACTCTAAACTCTAACAGCCTGTTTGTGAGAAATAGAAATGAGGGCTTTTGTAAACCTCTAACAAGAACAAAATGACCATACTATCCCTCATTTAAATAAACTTATAAGAATGAATAGGAGGACAATCTTGTCATTTGTCCTCAAAATTAAAACACCAGCCAAAAGATAAAAAAACTGAAACTCGATGCTACCCTTACCGGAGTTGGCTCAAGGACGGCGGCTTGAGATGCCGGAGAAGTTCACGGACGCCCGGTGGTCGACGGCGGTGACGCCTGCTGGGCGCACAGTGGAGGTGGTGGTTTGGTGCGTGACGGAGAGGAAGGAGGAGTATGGCGGCAGAGAGTGGCGAGGTGGTGGCCCGCTGGTGGTGGGCTCGGCCGGCGTGCTTCCGGTGGTTAGTGCTTGATGAACGCCGTAGCTCGATTTTGGGGTGGATTAGAATGGTGATGATTGATTTGAGGCAGGGGAATTGAAGAAAAATAGAATTGGGGATTAATGATGAATTGGATTGATGATGGTCGAGGGAGTAACTGATGTTAAAGATGGACGATAATTGATGGAGTTTGATGACAGAGGAGATATGGAAATTGGGTTTTGGGTGGTTGACTTGGTCAAGGTCGGTCCTAACTTGAGCTTTGTTTATCTTAACCCGTCTTTCTCGTCTTGGTTAACTTGTCCGCTCTTCTGGGTACCTATAAGATCAAATATCAAACCACGGTACCCAAATATCGAGAAATAACATAATTTGACACTAATTATACAAGAATCGACTAATAATATAATTAAACATAAAATGACTATATACTAACAAATCGGGTTATAAAGTTGATCGAATAAGAGTAGAAATATGGGATAAAAATAGATAAAATCATGACTTATCACTTAGCTCCACAAAATCGAGCTCCAGATGTCAAATCATCAAAGCCACTTATTGTCTGGCACCACATTTCCAAAAACATCCAAACCATTTACCAGCCCCAAACACGGGAACTCAACCTGCGGTCGGCATAGAACATGCCCAAATAGTTCACACCACCTCTGGGGGCTACCCCGGAGAACGCTCACAGTCACAGGATCAACATCATAATTGTTCTAGCCCTTTGATAAAGACATCATTGGGAAAGCACCTAGCCTACACCATTACTATTTTTAGTTACACACGAAGCCCTAATAAACTAGGCACCATAACATATTTTTCAATACTCTGAACTACGGCTTGGTTTGATTTCACTACACGTGAATACGTAGGCAGCCCTTCATCAAGGGCACAACCACCCACATCGACACACATTCAAAAAGCACCGTCATTCCTGTCATGACACTATCATATTCTCAACAGTTAGCTTTGTCGTCCGGGGTGCTTCTCTTAGGAAGAATTTCTCCATCCACTCACAAAATCCAAATGACTTTCAAAAGCTAGCCACCTTTCTATAGTGTGTCCTAGTATTCGGCTCAGTCGAAGACAAGAATCCGTCAGGGACTCGAAGCGACACTTACTTTGGGAATGTACCCCAAAACCAAAAATTCAAAAGAGCACTAGACTACAGCATTGCTAATGCTAAGTCCTGTCATTCAGAAACAGTCTCACTAGAGACTACTACATATCTTTCCCATTTCAATGTTCGATCGTGTTGCCACTCGCTTAGGTTGTGGAATAGCGCAAATTAAGAGTTTTGTCATCTTAGGTGGTCCACCCCTCTACTGAGTCACGGTCAGACCCTTCGAGAGTCCATGTCGTGTCTGTCAACTCGTCATGTCGCGTCCAAAGTCAACTCTGTTGGTATGCCTCTCTCTTCAAATTCTTACTTCAGAATTTGCAAAATTAGCCATTTCAAAAAATCCTTTTCGACAAGGTCAAACTTTGGTTTATTAAACTGCAAATATTTTTCTAAAAACCTTCAATTATGAAAACCTATCTCCAAGCACGTTAGCTTCTGTCAGGACTTCGATTTCCAAATGAAGTAAAAATTATTTCCCCCAACACGGCTAGCCTACGGATGTTTAACTTCATTTCCTGTATGCCATCTTACTATCTACTATATCTGATATTTCTGCCTATGTATCTAACATTTCAGGTACCAGCCTGTACTCCCCAGCGAAACGTCAAAGTCGGTGGCTCTCCTATGCTACATCCAAGATGTGATGTGTCTACATACAGGTACACTCAGGACATCGGAAGCAAGTCCCCGCGCAGTTCCATTACTCCCCAGTGGAAAACCCAAGGCGGTGTTTCTCCTGGAATGCTACATCCAAGATGTGATGTGTCTGCATACAGGTACACCCAAGACTTTAAAAGCAAGTCCCCACGAAGCTATCATCATCAAAAACAGGTATGACCCTCTACTTATGGCTGGCGAGCCCTTCACGCAAATTTAACGGACTATAAACGACCCGACCGGAAGGTTGCCGGGTCGTAATCCTTCATTGGCCCGGTAGCTACTCTGACTTTCGCCTTGTCCAAGCCTCAGTCAGAGTGGTGGCTCTGTAGATACCCGCATTTGACTCCTTGTGTCTATAGTAGTCTCCAACAAAACTCCCGATAATGATCCGACGCTAACATGCATTAATACGCCCGAATATGATCTCGAAATCTATAGTATCCATCGTGGGAACTTAGCAGAGTGTGAATCTCTCAAAAATAAAGGACCTCAAATTCAGACTCAGTGGGTCGTTGCCAATAAAATAAAGCTATTTTGACCTAAAATCGTAACCGAGGGTAAAACCGTCTTTTGCGACCGAGCCGAAACCGGTCAAAGTCGAAAACCCGAGAACAAAAAAAACCTTGCGCTGCGTCCAAGTACAAATCAAATCAAATCAAGTCAAAATTAAAACAAATCAATCACACAATCAAATCAAAACCTACCATAATCAAACCCGAGATTCCCTCACCCGGTCAAGGGTACTCGATCGAGTGCCTAAGGGTCACTTGATCAAGTAACCCCCCAAAACAACGACCAGGGATCCTCGAAAAGGGCACTCGATCGAGTGCACATAGGGCCACTCGATTGAGTGACCGTAGACGGGGTCCAAGTCTATAAATACTCCCCCACTTCTCATCATTTCATAACCTTCTCCAACCCTTCAATCCATCATTTCACTTGCTCTTTCACTTCACTAGGGTAACAAGGAAGCACCCCACACACACATACATAAAGACTTCGAGACCAAGTCTCCAAACAACCGAGAAAATCGTCTCTCCAAGCATAGACACCCTAACTCAACCTACATTCTCGACGCTCTCGAGCTTACGCCGCCATTAGACGAGCCCGTATTCCGAGAGTAAAAACATGTAGGTTGAGGGTGTAAACAAACTCCGTCTTCTCTAATCTTTTATTCTCATTTTCATTTTTCGTATACTAATTACTAACTTTTAACATTTAATTCTCTTACCAAGAACATCTAACACTTTATTTTTGTGCATCCAACTTTGTAATTATCGTTCCTAACATTACTAACAATCTAACATTTATTATTGCTTTTTTATTTATTTCATAATATATAATGTCGCGTATATAAATTTAACAAAACTATATTCAAATCGATTCGAGCAAATATCCGATGATGCTAAATCGATTGTCGTAGGTTTCAAAAACCAAATTACGATATCAAAATGCAAAGGATCTAACATTTGTGACGACAATCGAATTTTCAAGTCGAATATGTTCGATAACAAGTTCCGTCCATAGTCCGTTATTATCCTCCAAAATGTCGTACCGGAAGTGGCGCCCTTCGAAGCGCTCTACCCTAGACACTTAAGGGTATAATGTGATCGCGATAATTCGTTATCAAACATGTCTGACGCCATTTTCAAAATGTCACTCTAAAGACGTGATGTTGACTCCATAGTCAAACGTCATGCCTAAAAGAGTCATCAACAATTGAGTTAGCATGAAACTCGTTGACGCTGAATCGAACATCACGTTATCCGTAAGGATTAATAACGATGTCATGACGCAGAGGGAATTGATATTCGTTCTAGTTCGATTAACTTTGATTTCACAAATTTCACTCTAAAATGCTCGATACCGGTTCCGTAATCGAACATCGTGCATAACGAGTTATCAAGGACCGAGCGGGTATAAG
Source organism: Agrostemma githago (assembly GCA_958450325.1). Classification (NCBI taxonomy): domain Eukaryota; kingdom Viridiplantae; phylum Streptophyta; class Magnoliopsida; order Caryophyllales; family Caryophyllaceae; genus Agrostemma; species Agrostemma githago. Next base: position 49,701,656 of record OY288246.1, on the reverse strand, counting down.
TTATGCAATATTTATATTTCCCTCGACTATCCCTAGAACCGAATCATCAATTTACAAAATGGGTCATTTTGAAGCAAACTCCTCGCCTGTTACAGAGGGCACTCAATCGAGTGCCTAAGGGCCACTCGATCGAGTGACCCCCTCAAAAATGGGCAGGAGGTCTTCATGAAGGGCACTCGATCGAGTCCCCTTAATGACTCGATCGAGTGACCCCTGTACGTCACCAACGTGAGTCTAAAGGTGATACAAAGTCTCGTTAAGCCATGTTTACGACTTTAAGTCGACATGTGCTAATTCAATAACGTGCGTACCTTTTCAAAACCCATACATTATATTCTATTCTATTTTGTTACTTTTACTACTTTGAGCGATGTCCTGTACGACTAATCCTATATCGACGACTCCTTAGTCGTATTCGATGTGTGATTAGTCTAGACATCAATATTTCGCTATGATAAGTCAGGAGAAGACTCTAAGGCCCGGGATCGAGCTAGCATTACATTCCGGTCCCAGACGCGAACGCGTATTAAAGCCTTCGTCCTCTGATCAATATACAAAGCAATGTGTAATGGATCGAAGTTTGTCCAATCGTTCGATTTACGGTTTCAATTTATGTCGTATATTTAGGAGTCCGTTTATAGTCCATATTTATTGTTTCAAATCCGATTATTTTGTTATTGCTCGTTATATTGTGAATTTCGGGTTGTATTTCCGCCCGTGTAATTTATTTACGAGCTTTATTTTTGATGTTTGCCATTTATCGCTTTTAAATCAACATCGCATGCTAAAGAACTTCGACATATATCAAGATGCATTAAATGACGTAGCAACACGTAACATTTCACCGTATTACTATCTCTCACATTAAAAAATCAATTGATATCTTAGTAGAGGCCGCTATGTGCGGGCGGGGTTGGGTGTCCTTTGTGGGCTTCCCAACACGTACCCTCACCCCTTACTCAGAACCATTGGTTTCCAGATGCCCGAAACCATGGCATACGAGAGTCATTCGATGCACGATATCCGATAACTCGGCGTCGGTATCGTAATGCACAGGGGCGAACCCAACAAGCTCTAGTACTAAAGAGGGTCGTGCTTCGTGCGCGATACGCCCAAGTATAGAGTGGGTTCAAACGGGTCTGAACTCCGATAAAATTCAGTGCGGACTCCTATTTCGATTTAAATTTCGGCCCGAGAATCATCTCATCACGAGAACGTACCGCCGCCCAAACCCGCGCGTGGCCGCATCGGGGTGGACCTATGTCATGTTCACAGGACTAAATAATACGAGTGATAATATTCCTTAACTACAAGAAAGGGTATAAGATATTGAAATTAAACCTTATGGATTAACATAGACTAATTCGCAGCCAAAAGAAGCATCGTTGTTGGCACAACATTATAAGTAACACAACATATATAATTACATAAATAATAGGATTATTTAACGACAATAATACCAGCTGCTATAGGGTGTCTTCCCGAAATAATATCAATTTCAATAAATCTGAGAATAATACGTAGTATTGAAGTAGTTAAACTAGAGTAGTATAAGTGACTTTATAACCTGCAACATCAGGTCACCTCATTAATATTTAACCACTTACTTATCCTCCATCCTTCTCCTTAAACCTAGATAACGGGTGAACTGAGTCGGGTTTGGGTCGGGTCAACTTTAGGTCGGACCAATTTCGTGTTATAATAATTAGGTCGACTTCGGGTCGGGTCGGATAATTTCGGGTTCGGGTTATTCTCGGGTTTGCTGTTTTCAACTTTTTTTAGGGATATCGACTCGTTTTCTATAATAATAATTCGGTCAGTTTTGGGTTAGCTTGGGTCAATTCGGATTACGGATCAAAATAAGGTCTTCAGTTTGGGTTTCGGATCGGTTCGATTTGACTTATTCAGGTCGGGTCAGTTTTGTCAAATCTACTCCTCCTTACTTCTCTCATTCATCCTTTCTCTCCATCACCTTAATCCTTCTTCAGTTTTTTTCTATATGTTTCGTTTGGATTAACGTGTTGATTTTGGTTTAGTATTGTGTTATTAGCTAGATTGGTTAGGTTGAAGGAAGAGGAAGGCAGAGGACGACGTTTAATGCTTCGTACACTGATTAAGTGAAAAAGAGTGAAGTAATATGAAATATATTAAATGCGAAAAAGAAAGATGAACGGCTTCTACCGGTAGCTTGTCACCTATACTACTCCGGTTTAACTACTCCAAAAATACGTATTATTCTCGGATTTATTAAAATTGGAATTATTTTCTGAAGACGCTCTATATTTGGTATTATTGTCGTTAAATAAAATTAAAGGTGAAAAGGGAAGGTGGATGAGTTCTACCGGTATTCGGTCACTTATACTACTCTAGTTTAACAACGTCAATAATACGTATTATTATCAGATTTATTGAAATTGATATTATTTTAGGAAGATGCCCTATAGTTGATAGTATTGTCGTTAAATAATCCAAAATAATAATAATCAACATTATAAAGTAATGAAGATAAAAATAATTAATTAAACATTCCTAATAATTAACATGTATTAATGGCCAATGCAATTAGGTTTGTACAGGTATAGAAGAAGATGAGTTGTTATTTCTATTATTATTTAAAGAAATGGTGATGCAACCTTTGAAACGATCAACAATGGCATGTTGTGCATTGCGTCCAACCAAACGCCGGTGTGAAGGAAGAGGTAGGCCTTCTTTGACACAATCGTCGTATTCCTCGAGGGCTGACACGATGTAGCTGAAGTCGGGCCGTTTGTTCGGGTTGGCCGCCCAACAACGCTTGATTAGGTGGGCTAAGGCCGGTTGGCAGCTCGCTGGTAGGGGTGGACGTGCATTCTGCATCACATATTTAGATGCATGCATGCATTATCAAACATCCAACAAAAATAAAAAATGCATGTCAAAACATACAATTGACTTGCTTTATATAGAGAATTCCTAGATAACATGTTAACCGTGATTTATCATGCGACCTCTCACATAGAGGTGATTATTAGTTTAGTAATAACCTCTTATATGAGAGTGTGGTCTCAATCAGGACGATCACAGTAAAATTAACGTCGTGAATAGGGTTGTGATCGACCCGAACTATACCAAATAATGACATTATTTCGTTTGATTTGATATTTTTTCGAGTCGATGTTTGATTTGGTTTAATATAATCGAATAATGAAAATCATAATTTGATTTGGTATTGATTTATCGAATAATATTTGATTTGACCTAATAAAATAAAATAAAAACTAAACAAAATGCAAACATACTTAATAAAATCTCCACTTTAGAGACTTTAATATCTATTACGATATAAATTCATCCGAAAATAATAAGTTTTCAAATTAAATCTAGTTTTAAATTCTTCTTTGTTTCTTTTTGCTCGACAACGATTGTTTTTTGGAAATTCCTTGACGACTCTGCAATTGATGGTTGTGAAACTTCTGACAATACATCAGCATTCGACTCTTTATTGGCGGTTTCAATGTTTCATACTTTCAACTAGGCCGTGAGTTTAAGAAAACGGGGCCGTGGATTTAAGTAAAATAGACCGTGAATATCAATATTTAAGTAAAATTTTAGGGTAAATTTTCTAAATGGACCGTGAATTTAAATGCACCAAAAAATGGATCATGTAATTGGTTGAAACGAATCAAGCCGAATATTTGGCTTGATTTGGTTCGAATACAAAATTATTATTTGGCCTTATATTTGATCGGACAAATTGAATACAAATCCAACCTTTTTCGAACCGAGCTTCACGAATCGGATTGAATAGTTCGGCTAACTCACTGCCCTAGCTGTGAAGTTTGTGTTTAATCTATCAATTGTTGGAGAGTGTTTAATTTGGTTTTTTTTTGGTAAATGGTAAGTATATATATAAATGAAAAAGAGTTACAATGTCATTTACATGTTTGGCCTCACTAGGCACATAATGAAATTCAAATCCTTAGTGCTAAGTTTTTTATCTCTTTCCATTACAAAAAACCTTATTTCCTTGACTATCTTCTTTGCCACCTTTTCAAGCCTTATTAGAGTATTTTCCAGCCTAATTTTGTTTCTTTGAGTCCAGATGTGGTAGGTTATTGTGTTGATCACTCCATTTTTCACTTCTTTCTACATTTTAGTCCCATTCATTCTCTTCCTGCATTCATTGCTGGTTTTCAGTCCCCCCCCCCCACCACCACCACTTCAGTATCTTATTCACCATCTACAATAATATGGTACCATACTCACGGTCCTGAAAAAGGTGAATGCTATTTTCTGTTCCTAATTAACAGATGCAGCAATTCTCATCCTCAGTAATGTGGAGCCGGTACAGTAACTAACATAGTTCTGTTTTTCCCTCAGTCAGTGGTACCCTTTGCTTATAGTATAGTTCTGAATTGTCCATTGATTAGCATCATATCATGGCTTAAGATCGAAGGTCCTTTGCTTGGCAGATCTTCCTCCATGCCCAACTAGTGTCAATGGTTGGTTGATACTCATTCCAGTCCTGACCTTTTAAGTACACATGATGTACCCATTGCACCCAAAGCTTATTTTGATTACTGCTAATCCACCAAGCCATCTTTCCAATAGCAGCTTTATTCCACACACTGTTCTGAATCAAGTTCAACCCTCGCTCTTTGACAGGTTTGCAGACCTTATCCCATAAGACTAGAGATGTTCTATGGTTTCCTGTAAATACTATCAATTTGTTTCATAACTGCTGTAGGGATGATATAGATAGAGCTCCAGTAACAGTGTAGTGTGGCAAACACATTCTTAATTAAAATCAGTCTCCCTGCATATGACAATTTTCTAGCTCCCAATCTTCTAATCCTCTCAACAGCCTTAGGGACCAGGGGTTGACATTCTAGTATGGACAGCTGACTTGAATGAGACTTCTAGATACCTAAATGGTAATCTTCCTTCTACACATCCAGAAACCTGGATTATTTTTGCTTTATTTTTGTTTGAGACCCCATTAAAATACACATTGGACTTCCTCTAGCTCATTTTCAAGCCTAAAGCAGCAGAAAATGAAGCAAAAGTTCTTAACAGAATCATCATAGATGGAATTTCCCCTTTGCAAAAAAGGAGGAGATCATCAGCAAACATCAGAGTAGTAAGCTTCATAGGTTTGAACATTGGATAAAATTTAAAAGGCATGGTAGATGTGGTATATCTTAAGAGCCTTGTTAAGTATTCCATACAAACTGTGAAAATGAGAGGTGATAGTGGATCTTCTTGCCGTAATCCCCTTTTTCCCGCAAAAAAAAAACAAAGTTCTCTCCATTCAAGTTTAGGGAGTAGCTTGTAGTTGTTACATATTGCATAAGCATCTTCTTGAAATAAACAAGAAGCTGATCCATCATTTGTTCTAAGAACTCTCATTCAACTGTATCATATGCCTTTTGGAGGTCTAGCTTGAATAAGCATCTTGGGGAGACTGTTTTTTCTGTTGTATATATAGTCTTGTGATATATTGGCAGATTAAAATATTCTGAATGATACTCCTTCCCTTGACAAACCCTCTTTGAATTGGTGAGACAATATCAGGTAATACTTCTTCCATACTAGAAAAAAGGACCTTAGAAATACCCTTATAAATGACATTGCAGCAAGCTATTGGACAGAATTGAAGTGCAGCTGCAGGTCTTTCCACCTTGGAATCAAAATAACAGAGGTAGTGTTTAACTGTTAGAACATATGTCCTTAGTTGAAGAAGTCGGTAATTGCACTGGTAACCTCCTCCCCAATGATATCCCTGGCATCCTTGAAGAATTTGTTGGAACAACCATCAGGCCTAGGTGATTTATCATTGGGAATGCTGAATATATAGCATTCATAATCTCATCTGGTGACACGGACTTGCCAAGAATCTGCTTATGCTGCTCAGTACACCTTGCCCACTGGTCAATCACCCTTTTACTGACCTTAGTGGTAGGAGTTTGATCCCCTAGTAGTTCTTGGTAATACTCCAGAAAGGCTGATTAAATGGCCTCCTGATTTATGTGAATTAACCCATGAACATCAGCAATTTGATGCACCCCATTTATGACGCTCCTTGCCCTTATAGAGCTATGGAAAAATGCATTATTCTGATCCCCATCTTAAATCCAGTTGCTCTTGGCTTTTTGCTGTAAAAAATCACTACAAGCCTCAGCCAATTTAAAGTAATTCTCATGTGCTTCCCTTTCTTGAATTAGTAACTCTGTATCTCTAGGCATATTAAACAGCTCCTTTTGTAGGTTGATTAACCTAAGATGAGCTATGTTTGTGTTTCTCTCAATATTAGAGAATTGATTTCTATTCAGTTCCTTGAAGCTCTTTTTCAATCTCTGGAGTTTCTTGACCACACAGTACATTTTAGTCCCTTGAATCTGCTGATCCCAACTGGTACTAATCAGCTGCCCAAAATTTGCAGCTCTGCTCCACATATTGTAGTATTTAAATGGTCTTCTCTTAGTCTGATGACTCCCCTCAGGCATTACCAGACATGGACAATGGTCAAAAAGCCCCTCTAGTAGGAAATTAGCTTTGTATCCTACTTTAGCACTCAACCATTCTTGATTCACGATACATCGGTCCAGCCTACTGTATACTCTATCCTCATGCTTCTGTTAATTGTTCCAAGTGAAAAAGGCCCCTGCAGATGGGCTATCCATAATGGAACAATCATCAATGCACTTTTGAAAGAGTTCAGTTTCAACAAGACTTAAACCTGCCCCAAGTCTTTCTCCTGCATTCAAAACGTAGTTGAAATCTCCCCCTACTATCCAAGGTCGACATCTAATATTTGCGGCAATGTTCCTAAGATCATCCCATAATTCTTCACTCTCTTGAATAATGTTAAAAGCATAAACTATGGTAGCAAGGAACACCTACCCTTAACTGATATACTTGATGATGCTATGGATCATTTAGGAACACTACAACAAAACCCTCATATTCTAGACACTTTAGGCTCTACACTTCTTTAAGCGTCTACTCTTTTTACCTCATATTTTATTAGTTAATTAGAAAATCGCTCCCAAATTTGAAGGTCTGTATTAATTACCTAATATCTCATGCCTCATTTTCACTCCCTATTCTAAGCCTAAGCAATTGTTTCATCTTCTCCCTTCATCCCCGATTATCATCTTTTTGATTTTTTCCTAGCCTACATCATACTACTGCGCAAATATTTTTCTTTTTAGCCTTCAATTTATTTATTGATAATCTAAGGTAATTACAATCATTGTCCCTCCACCTGCATATCTTGTTCATTTTTATTTTAATTAATTTTTTCGTTCAATTGACCGAGTTAGTCAAGAATCAATCTAAATTCGTCTTACTATTTCAGGTTCCGTATTAATACCTTTATGTTCGGTAAAATAGCATGTAAAAGTTATGTTATTGTTCTTGTATTCGTCAATTTTTCTAACTTTTCTTTTGATTTCAATCTTTTCTTTTGCCTTCTCTTTTTCCCACTAATTTGCTTCTCCATTTTTCTAACTTTTCATTCCTATAACCACCAAAATATTCATTTAATTATGATGTTTCTAATACTAGGGGTTTAAGATCAAAAGTTGGTTACTTATATTTAAGATGTCATTGGTGTTATTGATGTTGTTGATATAGTTGTGGTTGTTGTGAATGTTAGTTGTTGATGACCATATATGCTTCTGTCGGTGTTATTGATGCTGGGATTATTGCTTCTATGAAAATTGTATTTATTAGTCTATTGTTGATCGAGGCTATCAACTTTGTAATGCCACCCATATGTTTATCTAACTTACTGAAATATGCGGGTTCATCAGTTCTTGTAAAAATGTGCCCAGGATCAGCCCTGAAGAGCGACCCGGTAGGGCTCAGTGCGACTTTCTTCTCTAGCTCAGAGTTGTCCCATATAGCATTTCTTTTATTATTTTTTTCGTTTTATGGTGCGGGCTGGGCAAGCTGTGACTCGTAGTAGTTTGTCTTACTTAGTTGTTCAAGTGTTGAATCTTGTGAAGCTTGCCTTTTTACTTGATGTTGCTCATTCTGAGTTTGTTCATAAATCCTGACTTGTCCACTGTGAGATTATTAGCGATCCTTCACACACAGCGAGAAAATAGGAAACATATATATATATATATATATATATATATATATATATATATATATATATAATTTTGAGAGAATTGTTATGAGGAAAAAGGAAGGAAGAGGGTGGGTTTTTATAGAGGGTAAGGAAACAGGGGTAATAGTAGTGAAGAACAGGAGAAACTGTATGTGTAGGAGAAAGAATCAAAGAAGAAAGCTAAGTAAATAAAGGACCACGCACATGCACAATGTTACTAAGCTAGCTATCTACCACTAGACACTAGTGCGTAGTCTCAGTAGTAACTACTACTCACTACTCCTAGTACGTACTCCATATGCTCAGAGGGATGTGGTGGGGCTCGGGCAAGACGATTTCAACCGTTCAAGCTAAGGTCGTTTTTGAGTCTCATAGACAGGGGCGGATCCATGAATGAAATGTATCTAAGACTAGATTTACGTAAAACAGTTCAACCCGAGACATAGTAACAACAGACAATAGCAAGGCTCGAACTTGGATCCTCCCCCGGAAATGCAATAGAAATTGGATCCTAATGACATGTTTTTATAAGTTCTGTTGTCTTGGATTTGTTATTTTCCTTCGTTTCCATACTCTAATCATTTTTCTCTATTCTTCTACATTTATCCCAATGAATGTAGTCGCGATTCTTTAAAGCTTGCTTGTGATCTGTTTGCATTAGGTCACATTTGGAATGGCATAGGGACATACCGTAAGGTGGATTATGTTACCCCCAACAAAGCAAAGGTATAATTTGACAAATCCTATCCGAAAAAGTAGTTCCAAATTCAAATTTCCTATGTACTTAAGAAGACTATTAAGTGACATCTTTCTCATTGAAGGCTTTCACAGTTGCATACTTATATGTAGGACTTTAGTAGTAAGTAGGACCGTAATGGGGTGACCACTGTTCAATGACTTTACCACTGGCTATGCTTGCATGTATACTAACTTTGAAAATTATTGTGGGTTTTCAGGTGATTCACAAGCTGGTTGACTACCTTAGCTTTCAGGTAAGGAATGTAGCGAATGAGCTATACTAGTTAATGCAATCGCAAGTTTCACTCTTAATTACCCTGATTGATTCAGTTATGTTGTACTCATATTATTCAGTTACGAGGTATTATTTTATTCACAGTGTACGCAAAAAATCTACTTTTTTTGTACTTGGACGAAGAAGAAACCTCCAATTCCCACGATCGTCTTATGCGAATGCTGATAGGATTATTGAGAATTATAAGTTACATTTCATTATTATTTTTGAACTTTGTCATACTTGAAAGGAACTGAAAATACAGGGAGTATATCTTTTATACTCTCATTTATACTGATCAAATTGACTACTCCATAAAGTAGTTATTTGTAATCTTTTAGTTATTAGTAACACAATTTCTTACTTCACAGAGTTGATATTTAATTTTCCTGCGTGTAGATGTCAGGGAAATACTTTTGGTGGTGCATCCGGATGAAAAGTTCTCGAACTCATTTTTGGGAGCGGATCCGTCACACCTAGTTAGGAGTTTTTTTTGGGACATTATTTTTTATTGCCGATAAAACCATAGTAATGACTATTTTCAAATTTTATTTGTTCGGATAAAATAGTTACAATATTTCTTTTGAAACTATAATGTATTTGATTCAATAATTCAATTGTATGCTACGAAATTTGTTTTTGATATATTCTTGTCAAATTATTGTTCGTCTCTTGCTCTTTGGGATGTCATTTATCAATCTATATGATTTAATTTACTCGTTAATAGTCACGAAAATATTAAGAAAATAAAAAATTAGAGTGACGCAAAAAAGCGTCGCTAATCTTCAAAATGTAGACACGAAGAAATGTTGAAACCTCTGACGCTAGAAAGCGTTATGGCTCAACAACGCAACAATTTGTCACCATTATTGACACCTAAGAGCGTCAGAAAATCCTAACGTCCCAAAAAACCACGCTTTTGTAAAGCGTTGAGAGATAAAAACAACGCTTTTAAGCGTCGACAATTGATCAAAAAACGTCGAAAAAATGAGGGTTTTGTAGTGACTTCACACTGTGTATGATCCCATATAATCCACACTCTCCCTCTAGCTAGGATGCATATGAGTATTAGTAGTTATACTTCAATTGTGAAAAACATTAATAGTTGCCTTACTCAAATCAGCAGACTTTATTTTAGTTTCTAAAAGGCCAAAAATTCCTATCTTATTATGAAGAAGAAATTTATTTATTTCCATCTGCTTCTTCACTTTATTCATTCCCCTCACGTTCCAAAATCAAAGTTTAATCATGTTAAACTTGAGGGGATTTGTCAGGGGCGAATGGGGGAGCGTGCATGGGAGGGCGCATGCCCTCACGTGACCCCAGAAAAAAAACAAAAAAAAACAAAAAAAAATTGAAACAAACTCACAAAACAGACGCGCACAATTTGCAAAGAAGAGAGAGAAAACAAAACCCACAATTACAATCAATTCAATCGCCCCCGCCTACCACCTGTCCACGGTCCACCTGCCGGCTGCCGCCACCACTGTGACCGACGCCCCCACCGGCGTTTCTTCTAGCTGCCGGCTGTCGTTGCCGGTGGCCGCCTGGCCGGTGCTCACTGCTCAGTCCTCAATTAGTTAGGGTAAGTTTATCAATTTTCCCCAAATTCAATTTTGATTATTTGTATGAAGTAGATTTGTTAATTAATTTGTGCATTCTTGATTCTTAGTTATTGTTACTTAGTTTTTTAAAAAATTAATTATCTCATCTTTTTTCTCATACCCTAAATCACCTCATCACCCATTTTGTATTTCCATATAATTTTAGTTTCGAGATATTTATATAAGTTTAATTTTTGTATTTGGGTAATTATTGATGATATTCATCATGTATTTGGGTAATTTGAGACACTTATATAGTTATATGAATTTAATTTTTATAGTTGGAGAATTATGGATGTTCTTGGTTATTCACTTCATCATGTACATTATTTAGTAATATAAAAATGGTTTCTTTGATAGGTTGATGATGAAAGGCAAGGGTATAGCATATTTGTGGAGTCGGAAGGCACAAAAAAACACATCATTATCGTCTCCATCGTCATTGGAACCTCAAAATGAAATGCCTTCACTACCATCAAATAACCCTAATCAAGAAGAACAACTAAATGATGAGGCTAATTCTTCACCAATTCAAGATGATGTTAATCTAAGTGAACTAAATCAAGAGGGTTATCAAAGTGAGCAAGAGGGTTATCAAAGTGAAGATTATAATGTTCTCCCTCTTGATCCTCCACGTGATCCGGGAAAACGTAAGCCAATATCATCTTACCCGGTGAATGATCGAGATGCCGTGAGAAGGATATATATCGGAAGGGGTCCATGTAGACCTAGACCTAAGGGCGATTTTCCTTCAACTTCACAAGGTATGACAATGCGCCGTTTTGTAGGTCTTTGGTATGATAATTATGATTGGCTTGAATATAGTGAGGAAAAGGATGCGGCCTTTTGCTTTTATTGTTACTTGTTCAAAGTTCCTACAAGTATTCCAAATGCAAATAAGTTTGAGGCTGAGGGGTATAGGAATTGGAAAAATGCGGTGGAGAGATTTGAAAAACATGTTGAAAAAGTTGGTAGTGCTCTCAATGTGGCTAAAGAAAAATATGATTTTTTTGTTAATAAGCAAGCATCAATAATCGAGAAAGTTGAGAAAGTAAGTGATGAAGCAAGGAGTCAATATAAATTTCGCTTGTTATGCTCTCTTTCTTGTTTAAAATATCTTTTGAGACAAGGACTAGCATTTAGGGGGCATGATGAAAGTGCAACATCAAGTAATAAGGGTAATTTTCTTGAACTTTTGGATTGGCATGTTAAAAACAATGAAAGTGTGGCTAAAGTTGTTCTTGCTAAGGCTCCGGGTAATCACCAAGCTACTTCCTCGACCATTCAAAAAGAACTAATCAAGTGTTGTGCCAAAGAGACTACTAAACTTATTATTGAAGATCTTAATGGTGATTACTTTGCGATATTAGCCGATGAGTCTAGTGACGTGTCTCATAAGGAAGAATTAGCTCTTTGTTTGCGTTATGTTGATAGAATTGGTAAAGTTTGTGAGAGATTTCTTGCGATTGTGCATGTGAAAGATACAACTAGCTTGACACTTCTTGAGAAAATTAAGGAACTACTTCGTGATCACTCCTTAAGTATGTCAAACATCCGTGGTCAAGGCTATGATGGAGCTAGTAACATGAGAGGTGAACTTAATGGTTTGAAAAATTTGATAATGAGGGATAGTCCATATGCATATTATGTGCATTGTTTTGCTCATCAACTTCAATTGACATTAATGGAAGTTGCTAGAGAAAACACATATTGTACCGACTTTTTTCTTCATCTTGGAGTTGTGCTTAATAATATTGGATATTCTTGTAAACGTTTGGAGAAAGTTAGAGATATTCAAAAGGATAAGATTTTGGAGGAATTGGCATCGGGTGAAAGTGAAAATGGTAAAGGATTGAATCAAGAACTTGGTTTGTGTATACCGGGGGAAACTCGGTGGGGGTCTCATTATAAATCAATTTTGAGAGTCATGTCTTTATATGCTACACTTGTTGATGTTTTTGAGATACTTATTAAAGAAGCGAAATCCGCCGATGATCGTGCGAAAGCCGTAAATGGGATGGGTTATCTTGAATCTTTTGAGTTTGTTTTCATGTTACATCTAATGAAGGTAGTGTATGGATACACCAACTCTTTGTGTGAAGCATTACAAAGAAAAGATCAAGACATTTGTTAATGCCATGACTATTCTTGATTTGACTAAAGAGCATTTGGGAAAGTTTAGGAATGATGGATGGGACCAATTTCTTGGCACAGTTTCTAAATTTTGTGAAAAACATAAGATTGAAGTCCCGAATATGACCGATTTTTATACTCCTCCGAGAAGATCAAGACGTCACCTTACTAATGTGACAGACTTACACCGATTTCGAGTTGACATGTTTATAAGTGTTTTGGATTCGCAACTCCAAGAACTAGATAGCCGATTTAATGAGAGAAGCATGGAGATGCTAATATGTATGGCTTGTTTTAGTCCCGTCGATAGGTTTGCTTCTTTCGATAAGGACAAATTGGTGAGACTTGCAAAGTTCTATCCTAATGAGTTTGATGATGTTGATATCCAAACACTTGAGTTTGAACTTGATATTTTTGTAAGTGATGTGCGAAGGGATTCAAAGTTTCATCATGTCAAGAGTCTTTGTGAACTATCAACTATGCTTGTTGAGACAAAGAAACATGTTGCATATCCACGTGTTTATTTGTTATTGAAGCTTGTGTTAATACTTCCGGTGGCAACGGCAAGTGTGGAAAGGGTTTTTTCCTCCATGAAGTTTGTGAAGAATTATATGCGAAATAGTATGGCCGACGATTTTTTGAATGATTGCTTAGTCCCTTATATTGAAAGGGATTTTTTTGCACAAGTTAGGGATGATGATATTATAAAGCGCTTTCAAGATATGAATCCTCGTCGGATGGCTTTAGATTTTTCTTAGATTGTAATTTTTTTTTAATAGTACCATGTAATATCGACAATGAAATTTAAATATTTTGATGTATTTTTTTAGCTGCGCCCCCCCCCCATCCCTAAATCCTAGATTCGCCCTTGGGATTTGTCACCTACTATCTTACCAGGGGAAGCAGTCAATATATGTAGATATGATGCATTATCTCTCTCTTCAAACCTGGCACCTGCATCCTGGTCTGGCTCCCTTTCTTCATTAGGACCATGTTGTTCAACAATTTTATTTGGAGTCACCTGCTTATCACTATCATATTTATAGTTAATGATATTTGCAGGAGGCTCAACCACAGTGTTTTCCTTTGCAGGTTTAGGAACTATAGGACGGATTCACTATTTTCCATTCCTTCCTCTTCATCGCCTGTGGAACCTTTGTCTTGGCATGCCTACAGTCTTGTTTGTCATGTCCCATTCTCTTGCATCCAGTGCAAAGCACAGGCGTCCAATCATATTCCACTTGAACTGTCACTAGGTTTCTTTTTTCATCTTTAAACTGTAGCACATTGGGTAGCATCTGTCCTAGTGTAATCTCCACCAAAACTCTAGCAAACCCTAACCTTGTCTTCAATTTTTTTGGCTCGTCTTTTTGGACCATCTTACCAATAAGTCTTGCTATCTTAGGGAGGCTATCACCCCAGAATTTTAAGGGAAGTTTATGTATCCTCACCCATGTAGGCAATACCCTTCACTTCCTCTTTCTCCAAATCAATGTCTGGACGCCATTCCCTGAGGATCATAGGTTTGTTATCAAATAAGTACCCTGATTGAAGTACTGCATTTTTCATGCCTTCTATTTGAAACTGAACCAGGAACACACCATTAGATATAAATGACACTTTGTTAATGACGTGAGCCTTCTATATTCTTCATAAGAATCTTTCTAATATCTGCCATGGAGGGTTTGCTCCTACTATGAAACCATAAACCGCAGTTCACCAGTATTCTATCTCAGATTGGACATCCTCCTGAGTCAACTGGAGAATGGGTTGTGGTTCATTGAATTCCACGTTCTTTTTTCCTTGGCGTACAAACCATGGCCCTTCTGTAGCCTCATCATGATTAGCATCTGAACTCTCATCCAGGCCAATAATTTCATCCAATAATGCATCATCATCCCCATCATCATCAAGGTTATATAGGGGTATTTCCATGATATCCTGGATGGATTTCTCCCTTAGAGGGACGTCCATAGTAAGGTTTTTCGCATTCTTATCCTTAGAGTTATCCTTGTCCTTTATATGGGACGTCCATAGTAAGGTTTAGCTTATTCCTTCTCCTAGTGATGATGTTGGTAATCTCCGGCGACTAGGCCATGATGCCTGCAGTCTCCTAGTAATCGCCTAAGATTCGCTCTCTCTCCATTGGGTTTTTGGATTACTAGGTTTAATTTGGTTTTATTCAAGGTCAATATCTCATAAGTAGTTGATGTTAACTTGTTACATGCGTAAATAAATTGATTAATGTTTTATTCGTTTTTCATCGATTAGGGGATTATATATTTATATTGACATTATTGTTGAACAACAATTGAACATCATAAATATATAAATCCTTAGTTATAGTTGTATGTAGTCTAAAGAATACACTAAGTTACAGTATATTATGCTAGAGTATGTAGACGTTACACAATTTCTCATATAACACGGTTTCGTATGATAATTTCTTATCGTGTTCCAATTTAATGACTAAATGACACATTGAAATAATAATTAACTTGGTATTCGAAAGTTAGATGTTTGAGTTAAACCTTCAACATTTTAGGTTCGACTAATAGATTAGTTAGTTTACACCCCTAAGCTAATCATATGAAAAGTGTTCTACACCTTTATAAAAAAAAAAGGAAGACTAACCTTAGTGGCCACAGCAAAAGCAGCTTGGACAGGGGTCATACCCTGAAAGGGAAGTAAAGCCGTAGTAAGCTCCCAAAGCACAATCCCAAAACTATAGACATCAACCTTCCTTGTGTAGGGCTTCTCCTTGATCATCTCCGGCGCCATCCAACGGTAAGTCCCCATGTTCCCTTTGGTCTCCCGACACTGCGTCTCTAAGCACGATGTACCAAAATCGGCCACCTTGACTCGCATCTCGTCGTTCAAAAGTAGATTGTTGGATTTTAGGTCCCTATGGACAGACAGGGTAATTGATTAATTAGCGGGTTTAATTCAAAAGATTCTCATAACTATGTCCAGGCCATAAATATGTTTAACTAAGTAATCATGAAACTTTAAGATAATTATAGGCGAAAATTTACTGTCTCAAACTTATCAATATCTTGACCTAGAGCTTTCAGAATTATTTGACGACCCTACCTATGGATAACTCCTTGCGAGTGTAGATAGGACATTCCCCTCGAGATGTCAAGGGCTAGTCGAAGGATTGTCTCGATGGAGAGGGAATATGGCTCCTTCTTGTTTAGGTACATCCTTAATGTTCCTTGAGACATGTATTCTGTTATAATGCAGTATACTGGTGGCTTCTGGCAGGCTGCTATGAACTGCATGCATGCCATCACAAAAGACTATTTAATTTCCTTAGAAATCACAACAAAAGTTAGTTAAAAACATTACTGCTTCCTGAGTTTTGATTATTTGTTTCCTAAAAAAAATTAAAATATTGATCGAAAAGATTTGCTTAAAAGGTTGGTCAACTATAAAGGTGGTTTAAGTTTTTAATGTTATGGACGAGTTTTAAACTTAAAAACATACTTCTCTGTTTCATGTGATTGTTTGCATTTTCTTTTTCACACTTGGCAATGCATATTTTCTTTTGTCTATATTTTTAGTCACTACAAGGTAAAGTCTCTTAGAGATTAAAATTTCAGTAGCAACTCTTCAATTTTTCGTAACTAATTAGCTTAGAGATAGAATTTGCGACTAAATTTAATTAGTGGCTAAAGGCGTTGTCGCTAATTTGGCTACAGAATTAGCAACAAAAATTAGCTACCACTTAGCGACTGAAAGCGTGGTGACTAATTTTGCGACAATAATAGAGAATAACTTTTAAGTAGCTACATTAGCGACCCCAAATTGATGGTACCTAAGGTAGTGACAGACTTAGAGACCAATTTTGGTGTCGTAAAATTAGCGACTAATGTTTTGGTATCTCAAATGGCTACCAAGCATGAAGTACATATACGGCTGCGGGTAACATGGTACATAGAACCGCCCCACCCCACCCCACCCTCCACTCTCACACGCTAAACATACACCCACGCATCAACTCAGGACCTCCAACTACATAGTACACACTCTAAGCGTTAGGACACATGAAGATTAATGCTTACCTTCAACATAATTGTCAACTTAAAAGTAAAAGCAATTGCTACACACGTGGATTATAAGATACATACTTTTGAATAATAACTACTTAAATAATAAAATAAATAAATTTTATTAATTTAAAAGTATATTCGCATACATCTATATGAAATATACAAAAAACTAAACGTATTTCAGTATCTAAAAAATTAAACTAGATATTAAAATTGGTACTCATTTGATTTCGTCTCCATAATAACTACGTACTTATCCACTAATTTACCTTGGTCTCCTAGATATTCATTAATGCGTTGTTTGTAATATTGTATCGTTATATATAGGGACAATTTTAGGTACTAACGTTTTTTTTTCGTATCTAAAAACTTAAATTAGATACTACTTTAACTATTCACCTTACTTAATTAGTCTCTATAATAGAGACATAATTAGCTACTAACATTTCTCTATATCTAAAAATATATCTTAGATACTAATTTTAGTATCGACTTTATTTTGTCTCTAAATTAAAATAGAGACATAATTAGCCACCATTTCAGTTTGGTCAATAGAGACTAAATATATTTATGTCTTAACATTATTAGCTAAATAATATATGGGTTTTTCTGCGTTGTACCCTCATATTTTTCCGTTTTCTACCATATACCCTCTTGTTTTCTAAACCCTCACTTATACCCCTGTAGTTGATTAATTTTATTAAACGTGATCTAATTACAATTATTCTACTCAAAAACCCTAATTTATTTTCATCTTTGTCTTCTATGTTTTCTCAAATTCTAGTTTTGCATGCATAATTTCTAATTTATTTCTTCATTTTATCATAATTCTTTCACTCTTTATTTTAAGTGCAACATTAATGCTTTGTTTGTTAATGTGATTAGATTAATTTTGTTAGAAATCAGTAAATTATCATTATATTAAGCAAAGGAATAAGTTGGGGTGAAAGTGGAGGAAAATTAATTAGGTAAAAAGGAATAAGAAATTGATGTATAAAATGAGAAAAATGGGGAAAATTAATGAAATGGAGGAAAAATTGGGGAAAATGGAAGGAATACAAGCCAAGGTCGTCAAAACTGGTTATGTCATAGCTTAAAATCATTGTCATGTCATCTAATTAACGGAGCATTAGACGGATAATTGTGATTAGGTTACGTTTTATGAAGTTAATCAACTACAGGGGTATTAGTGGGGGTTTTGAAAATAGGAGGGGTACATGGTAGAAAACGTAAAAACAAGAGGGTACAACGTAGAAAAACCCATAATATATTTAGTGACTGAATTTTGATCAATTTCTAAACTAGTAGCTAAATCATAATTCTCTTGTAGTGAGTTATGTATTTGTAAAAATTATAAAAAATTGATATTTATAACGTACTCGATTAGAAAATAAAAAACAAATGCAAACCATCAAATGAAACGGAATGAGTATATTATTGACTATACTCATTAAACTAACTGATATCTAAAACTCGAGAAGATAAGAGTCATAACTCATAGTAAGTCATAAGACATACGACTAGATAACGACTTTAGCAGTTAAATTACCTAACGGGTCGGACTAATTTAATTACCTGGACGATATTAGGATGATAAAGTCGGGAAAGCAAGGCAACTTCGGACTTAAACTGAAGTTCAAGCTTAGCCCTAGCGTCCTCTTTATGTGTAGGAATTCTAACCATTTTGACAGCAACAGCTCTTTGCTTATAAATCCCTCTATAAATCCTACTATGTGCTCCTGATGCAAACTTATTCCCTATAAATAGTTGAGAAAGATCAGCTGTCCATTCTTCTTGATTATCCTTGTTACTTGCTTCCCAAGCTTCCACGTTCTCTGAATCCAATATCATCGACCATGATTCTAAGCTATCAAATCTCTTCTTCTCCATGTTGTTTTCGCCGTCTATGTCCCAGTTCTTTCTTGACGCTGAAGAAATCGATCTTATAGGTAATGATCTCCTCTTTCTCCTTAGCCTCACGTGCCTTATTGAAGAAAAGCATGAAACTTCCATATTTATTTTTAGCTAGGGTATTTTTGTGCGGTTACTTGTGTTACAAGAAAAGTAGTGAGATTTTTCTTCTGAAGGTGTGGATTGATTTTAGGAAGTGCATGAATTGATTCAAATGCATTGTTTGTACTCGTTGCGTGTTTTGAGGCGAAAATTGAACTGAATCTTCATGTGTTTTCACTTTCGTTACGGATTATCAGATGTTAGCTAGCTATACGTAGCCATACAACATCCCTCAAAAATCTTATGTATGTAACAAAAAGAAACTAAGGTTATAGACTTGTACTTGAAAAAAATACCCCATGGATAGTTTTACAATACATATAAGTCATGATAAACAAAACAAATCTAATGAATTTATTTAATTTAGGAGAAATTTGGATAATAGAGAATGAAATTAACGTGGAAATGTGTAATAAGAATTTGAATTTAAAGTTTATAACTTACAAACAATTTGAAATGAATAATAAACTAAGTATTTGTAATGAATCATGAATGGAAATGAGAGAGGATTCAAGAAGAAATAAAGAAGAGAAGAGTTAGAGAGTTTTCACGGTTTTTGTAAATAGCAATTGATAAAAGAAGATGTGTATGTATGAAATTAAAGATGAAGAAAAAGGGATGAATGGCAAAGGGGATAGCTCAAGGGTGTCTCGTGATTTGCTAGGATATTGCAAATGGGATGGGAAATAAAGTGAGAAATTTTAAAAAAGTCGAGATGAGAGGGCCCTTTTCTTTGTTTCATCCACTTAAATATGAGACTATGTTTATCCACAGACCCATCTTTTTTTCTCAGACTCGGCCACCTCAGCTTTCCACTCACTTTTCATTCTTCAGACTCAGACTCAGACTCATTACAAAAGTACACTTTATCCACAGACTCATCTCAGACTTTCTCACCTCACATACCTTATTTTATATTATTTTTTCATTCATTTCACCTCAACTTTTTACCTACCTTATTTTATTTTATTATTTTTATATTTACCTCATTTCACCTCAAATCTACCTACCTTATTTTATTTTTTTATTTACCTCAATATCTACGTTTATTTTATAACTCGAATAATTACAATTAAATAATTAATTGTTAAATAAATATTGTGACATACGAATAATTTTACATCCAAGTGGTCCTTATTAAAGATGACAATCGTGCGGGTGGATCGAGTTCGGGTTGGGTTGTCGGTAGACCTGACAAACAAGTCAACCGGGTCGGGTTTGGGTCAGGTGACTTTTGCGTTGACTTTAAGTCGGACCATATCATTTCGGGTTTGCTATTTTCATCTTTTTTTAAGGATATCGACTCGTTTTTTATAATAATAGTCGGGTCAATTTTGGGTTAGCTCGGGTCAATTCAGGTTACGAGTCAACCTCGAATCTTTAGTTTGGATATTAGATCGGGTTCGGGTTGGCTTATTCGGGTCCGATCGGGTCGAGCCAGTTTTGCCATGTCTAGTTGTCGGGTATGGGTCAGATGCGGATCATTTTTCGGGTCAGATCGTTGGGTCGGGTTTGGTCATGTTAAGGTTGAACTAGGTTTTGTTTGGTTTGGTCGTGTATAACCATCGATTCATTATCCGTTATTATTACTACGTGCCGTGTTATTTATCATTTATTATATGAATTTGGTTTTTATCATCTATACAACTATATATATCATCTAATACAAATTATTTTGGCCATGTTCTTTTGTACGGAAGTGAAATGAGCTAAAGTGAAATGAGATAAAATGGAATGAGTTGAACTGAACTGAACTAAGCTGAGCTGAACTAAAGTAGCCTGAAATACAGAAATAATAATAATAATAATAATAATAATAATAACAATAATAACAATAACAAGTTTACTTGTTACAAAAAAATATTAATTACTATTTAAACAACAACAAATAATAATAATAATAATAATAATAATAATAACAACAAATAATGTTAATTATTGTATCAAAAAATATTAATTATTATTATATTAATTTTAATTTTAATAAAAATATTATTAATAAAAATATTTTATAATAATAATAATTATTATTATTATTATTATAACAATAGTAATAATAATAATTAATTAATAATAATATTATAATAATAATAATATTTATAATTAATATTAATAATTAATATTAATATTAATAATTAATATTAATATTAATAATTAATATTAATATTTAATAGTAATAATATTAATAACAATAAAAAAATATTAATTTTTATTATTTTATTAATATTAATTATTATAAAAATGTCATTAATTTTAATATTTAATAATAATAATAATAATAATAATAATAATAATAATAATAATATTTAATAATAATAATAATAACAACTTATTTGAACTGAACGGAACGGAACTGAACTGAATGAACGAGTCTGAGATTGAGTCTTTGAAATCCAAGACTCAACTTCAGACTTATCTGAGTCTCAGACCGTCTCAACCACTTTAACCAGGTATGAGTCTCAGACTCAAAGAATCTGAGTCTCAGACTTTTGTTCAGACTCAACTTCAGACTCCCTTTAAACTTAGATCCGTCTGAGACTCAGACTCGTACCAACCACATTATCCAGGTACGAGTCTCAGACTCAACAAATCTGAGTCTCAGACTCATACTCAGACTCACACTCAGACCCCCTTTAAACTTAGTCTGAGTGGATAGTAAGTTGGCGTGCATGAGGTGGGATTAGTAGTTTATCAAAATCATTCATTTGAGGATTAGTATGTACTAACTTGAGGTTACTAAGGGTGCAAAAATATAGAATTACAGAAAGAATGAAAAAGGTAATGGAATGACACAATCAATGCCATAAAAAATTAATATATACTTCTTTGTGACAGATAAATCCATCGTAAATCAAACACTGGTAAAATAATAATACAATACGATTAGACAAATCAAACCTAGGAAGTAGTACATTGCTCGTACATATATCCATCTGTAACAACAAAATTTGTATCGCAATATTATAAATATTTGGAATACAAAACCAGATAAACAAATTTAAATATTAATATCAAAAAAGTTAATGTGTTGAATTCTCTATTCTTTCTCTGATTCTACTACGTTGCTTTAAACACATTTCAATGGTCTTCGTGAGGCGTTCCTTGCTTGACTTTAGCTTCTTGGAAAAGTCGCGATGACTTAAGTCTCTTTTCGATGCTTGATGTCGATTTGATTTGCTTGGGTAGGCGGCACGAATTTGTAGTGCTTGTTGCTACTTGGAAGGAAGGATTTGTAGTGTTTGTTGGTACTTGGAAGGAAGAATACTTCGAAAATTTCAGCGGTTTTGTAATCATCTTTTCTCTTCACTTTTTGTAGTGAGTTTGTGTTGTATATTTTTGTTGTGTCCTTTTTTGTTCTCCAAAAAATGTTGAAGAAGCCCTCTATTTATAGTATTTCCCATCCACTCTTGTTGGACTCGGAGTTGGGCTTTTGGAAAGCTTGACTTATCTTCGGGCCCAAGTAACCGTTTCTTGACTTTTAGGTCAAATTTGGTCAATGTCATCGATAGATACTCAACTTGTCGTTAAAGAGTAACCACACATGTTTGAGATGTCACCCGATCGTTCTTTTAAACTTCGACGGATCACTTGGATACATTGTCTTGATAATTTAATCCAAGACATAACTTGAACTTGGTCCCTGTCCGTCAATGGATTTTACATTTTACATATTATACGAAAGCTCATCCACAACAAACCATAATCTTGGTTAATCTTGGAATTTAATTGGAATTAATTCCACAAGTCCCCTTCTTTCTTTGACCGTTTGCAAGTATTTGAGCAATGTAGCAGGCCATATTCATCCAGTTGTGCTTCATATAATAATACCCATTAATTTTGCAATTATCCTCAAGTCAAACAACGACAACTTAGAGCATCTCCATCCATCCTCCATTATCCATTCTTGAAGGAGAATGAAGAAAAATGGTTTCTCCATCCATGAAGAAAATCATTCTTCATGGAGAAACAATTCTTCATGGAGAATAGAAGATATTAATTCTTTTTCAAGAATGAGGAGGAGAATGAAAATCGTGGGTCCCGATAATAAAAATATTGATGTTTGTGGACATGACATAAGTCCACCCTGACCCGGCCACACGCAGGTTTGGGGCGGCGAATGAATCTCATGTGAGATGGATCTCGGGTTAAAATTTAAATCGAAGTTGGAGTCGCCACTGAACTTTGTGGGAGTTCGGGCCCATTCGAACCCACTCTATATCTTGGTGGGTCGTGCACAAAGTACGGCCCATTTGAATTTCAGAGTTTATGGGGTTCGTCCCTTTGCATTGTGATACCGATACCAACATTATCGGTTACCGTGTATTGAATGATTCCCGTGCGTCAATAATTTCGGACATCCGAAAATCACGGTTCTGAGTAAGGGGTGAGGGTACGTGTTGGGAATTTCACAAAGAACACCCAACCCCGCCCGCACTTAGCGGCCTCTACTAAGATATCGTTCAATGTTTTAATACGTGCGTTAGTAATTTGGTTGAAATGTTATGCAAACAGTATTTTGACTAAACATGTGGGGATTTGAATAAGTTGCTACGTCGATTTAATGCATCTTCGGATTACGTCGAAGTTGTATTTAGCATGCGAGGTTCGTTCTAGTACAATAAAACAAAAAACAACAATTATAAAATGCAAAGACAGAAACAATTGAGTTAGTAATGATAATAACTGTTTGTAAATAGTCTAGAATGATATAAAAGACATTATGATGCATGGTTTTGAAAAGAGTGGGACATATGATGGACTTGACACGTGCTGACCGAAGTCATAAAAACATTTGATACGGCTTGAAATATGTTGAAAGGCTCACGTTTGATGCGTGAAGGAGGCCACTCGGCCAAGTCATAACGAGACTCGGTCGAGTGCCCTCTTTAAAAACCTTCTGCCGATTTTTTTGAGGTGCCCCCTATACGAGCGATGGTTAGTTTATTTGCTTTTAATTTTAAGATTAATCGATTTTGCTAAATCACTTGTAAATATAATATCCATGAGGCTTTGTTGATACTATCCATGAGGGATCAGGTTTATATTTATCCGGGCACGTTGTCGAATCCAATGGGTGTCAAACCTCCCATTTCGAAGGATTCTAAGGTTACTCCTAGTTTTGACCCATGGACAGAGGATTCACTCAGGGAATTTAGGGCGTCTTGGGAACATAGGTTCTTGTGTCCCGTTGTTATTGAAAGTGTTCGACCGACTAACAATGCTTCCGTCCGGCGGAGGGTTTGTGAACACCCATCAGGACAGAGCAACTTAAGAGTTAGGAAGACAACATCGCTAAGGGACGAGGAGGTGACTCGAAGGGCTGTCAGTAAGTGCCTGACCGAAGACAGCGTTACCGATCCTAGTTCCGTTAGTTCATCTAAGCGGGCCAAGACTAACGAGACCCATATTGAAAGTGTGAGAGAGGAAGGAAAGTGGGATTGGCTGGGCTCGCCTTTTGCTAGGGCGGTAGAAGCTTGCATTCAGAAGATCGATGATGAGAGACACAAGCGGGTGCACCCGAATGGCAAGGGGAAGAAAAGGTTAGGCCGGTAGAGCTCAGCCATTTTGTATTATTTCTTATTAGTTGATATTATGTGGCGTATTAGTACTAGTATTTTTTTGTGGAGTTTTGACACGGTGTTGCTTTCCGGGATGTCCGGGTTTCAGATGCTTGATGTAAATGCCTCGACAAAGGCTCGATTTAAGCAAATTTTGTTATTAATGAGAAGCACATTGTTATTATTTTTTTTCTTTTTTTTTGTGTGGTGACTCGCAACTCGATTCTTCATTTTACCCGGAGCGCCCTCTCGGGTCTTCATTCCGTCCTCGGCTCACCTTTTTTTGTTTTTTTTTTGCTCATCTTTCTTTTCTTTTTTTTGACGGCTCGCAACTCGATTCTTTATTTTGTCCGGGGCGCCCTTTCGGGTTTTCACCCCGTCCTCGGCTAGTCATTTTTTTTTGACGGCTCGCAACTCGTTTCTTCATTTTGCCCGGGGCGCCCATTCGGGTTTTCACCCCGTCTTCGACTCGTCGTTTGTGCTTCGTCATTTTAAATCACTCATTAGCCAGGACGTGGAAGGAGTCCCGGTTTGTGCATGAATCGAGTAATCGATTTTTCTTATTTATTTGTTTGTTTGTTTAGCTGTACCCGGAGGAGGGTTGCCTATGTATCCGCTTTTAAACGGAATCAAACCACGTTCGTAGTTCTTTCCAAAATATGAGTGATTTTGCTTTAGACTCGCTTATGCCAATTATCGATGCGAACTTGATTTTTTTTTGTCGTCGTGTTGTTTTTTTTTGTTTCGCATGGCTTCCCCCTAAGTTAGAGGTCGGGATGTGGTTGTCAGGGTGTCTACGGGTAGTATCGTTTGAGTTGATCCATGTTGGTGGGAGTTGAGAACTCTTGACCATCTAGGTCGGTGAGGATCACAGCGCCCCCCGAGAGTATTTTCTTAACGAGGTAGAGGGCCTCCCAGTTTGGTTTGAATTTTTCTCTAGGGTCGACGGGAAGGGGTGCTCTAATGGATTTAATTACTAAATCTCCCTCGTGTATGTTACGGGATTTTACTCGTTTATTAAAGGCTCGTTGGATGCGTTGCTGGTAAGCTTGCACGTTGGATAAGGCATGTATCCTATGCTCGTCTAAGAGTACTAGCTCGTCATATCTTTTTTGGTTCCATTCTTCTTCAGGAATACCGCTTTCGGCTAATATCTTTAGTGACGGTATCTCAGGCTCTACGGGTTGTACGACTTCGGAACCGTAGGTCAGGTAATATGGTGTGGCTCCGGTGGGTGTTCGATAGGTTGTTCGGTACCCCCATAAGGCGAAGGGAATTTTGTTTGGCCAATCCCGATAGTTTTTTTTTTGGTGCAAATGTAAGTATATATATTAATTTGAGAGAATTTCTCAGAACCAATACAATCTACAACTTCCCCATCCTCAATGTGTTACACTACATCAATCTATCTATATGATGTTGGTATTTACTAATTATAATTCTGCTCATTCCTTTGATTCTATTACAAATTTCTTTTTTGACATTTGCTATGACATTTTCCGGTCCCTCCACTTGATGGTATAATCCACAGTGATTCCTGTTCCTCCAAATGTGGTATCGCACTGCTAAGATGCTCGCTGCCATGACTTGCTTGAACAGCAAAGACTTACGCCTTACCTTCTGCCACCAACTTGCCGTATTATCATGAGGTATATCGCATTTCAGCCATCTAGATAGGAGAATGAAACACCTTTGGGCATACTCACATTTTGAGAATAGGTGTACATGGTTCTCCTCCTCAATGCCACATAAGAAGCATTCTTTATCCAACACCATACTCATCTTGACTAGCCTAGCTTTTGTGAGTAATTTACCTTGACACAGTAGCCAAGCGATGAACCCATGCTTGGGTATACTAACTCTGTTCCAAACCAAGCATCTCCATGGGACTCTAGTTCTGGGGCTACGAATCCAGTTGTAGGCTTCAGATATGTCATAATTTTTGCTCTGTGCCAGTAGCGTGGGGAAGAAATTGTTAGTGTAGAAATGATCCTTAACCCAACAGATCTTCCTCCAAGACCAGCTTGAGTTAAGAGGGGGTTTATAAGTTTCCCAATTCATATTTTTGAGATAAATTGAATGAATCCACTTAACCCACATATGATCCGCTTTACAAGTAACCCACCAAGCGTATTCGCCAATAGCAGCTATATTCCAACAATGAAGCTCTTTAATCCACAAACCCCCTTCCTCTAATGGGCAGCAAACCCTTTCCCACGAGACCAGAGGCGGAGAGTTATAATGCTCACATCCTATCCAAAGGAAGTTCCTACAAATACCGTTAATTTGACCAATGATAGACGTGGGCACTACTAGAATAACCTCAAAAGAAATCATTAATAAGTAACCATTTAAGTATTACCAATGATGTCTTTGATCTAAGAAATCAATTATCCTAAAGAAGTGGTCTCTTATCTAATATCAAAGACACCATTTTTCAAAAAATTGATTCCTAACCACATGTAGTCCAATACTAAAGGCACCTTTTTCAAATAAGTGATGTCTAACATAGATAGTGAATACCAAAAACACCATTTTCAAATACTAATGATTTCTAAGCGCTCAACTCAACCAATTAAATAAGCACTCAATTCTTCTCAATTCCATTTCCCTCAATTTCCCCAATTCACAATCCCTAATTCCCAATTCCAATTCCATTTCCAAATCCCTAATTTCAATTTGATTTGATTCGATTGCGGTTAACAATGTCGGAACCACGACGAACCTTCAACTCTGCCACCACACCGCCACCGTCTCCTGCCCCTTCGACACCGCCTACCTCTGCTCATCCTGCGACCACAAAGTCCACCGCGTTAACTTCCTCGTCGCCTGCCACCTCTGTCACCACCTCACCTCCTCCTTCTCTTCCTCCTGCATCTCCTCCACCTCCACGACACCGTCAACGATCAGGAGTACAATTTCTCAATCGACGTCCACGAGGCGGTTGCTGGAGATGACAGCGACAGTGAGTAGATGTAATTTTGATGTTTTACTGAACTCTAATGTAATGTTGTCGTAAATTGCTTGTAAGCGTGTTCTGTACTGTACTGTTGTGCCATTATGAATCATTTGTTGAATTTGTGCAGGGCGTAGAGCTAACGGATGCTGCTTTTGATTTCTTGAGAGATATTTTTGGAATCCTATTTGTTATTTAATGATCATGCTTTTATTTTGAAATTTGAATTTTTATTAAACTCTATTTTATTTTAATTGACATATTTTTGTAGTTGGAATCGAGTGCTCCCAGATTATCTGTTTGTGTTCTTAATATCATCATATTTGACGGGTGTTTTAGATGATATGCCGATACCAGTGGATGGACAAAACCTTGAAGAAGAAATACTGTCTGTTCCTGATGTTCCGCCTGGAAAAATGGGACGTGTAATTGGTAGAAAAGGAGCTTCCATTTTATCAATCAAGGAGTCGTGCAAGTAATTTTCTTCCCCTTTCTCGTTTCTTCTGGATTTCTTGGAATTTGGTTGATAGATTTTGAATGGATCTCTGAGAAATTCGAATTTCAAAGTTGTCATTAAGTTGAATGTGCTATTTATTTTCAATGCAGAAATTTTGATTGGAGGCTCGAAGGGTCCCCCTGATAAGGTGAGAATACTGATCCAAGAAACCCGACATATTTATTTTTTGTTAAATTGTTATATGGCTTGTCTGAGAGGTGTAAATTTTCGTTTTGGGTTAATCTGTCGATGTGGTTCTGATAACTGCAAGGGTTGGTTGTGGTTGTGTGTGCAGGTGTTTGTTATAGGGCCGGTGAAGCAAGTGAGAAAAGCAGAAGCGATGATAAGGGGAAGAATACTAGATATGTGATGCCAACGAACATGAACATGAACGACAAAATAGAAAGATTGTGAACAATAATAATGCTGCTGCTCGTATCCCTACTTCAGATGTCGGTGATTTGTTTTCTACAGCACCAGCAGACTGGTATAGAATCTGTTCGCGTGTATTCTTTGTTTGCTTCCTTGAATGCCTACTTGAAACATCATCTGTTACGCTGATTTTCTTTTCTTTTGTTTTGGTTGATCGATCTATCTAGTCCGTGGACTAAAAGCCCATACGCAGATGCTGCCTCGACACCTGTATCAGGAGTTAGTAGTAGGATAACTATTTTATCAGCTTCTACTTTCTTCCTTTCATTTAGACAGAGTATTATTTTATCCTGTTATACGACTTTGTCTTCTGCGTTGGATCGAGTAGAGCATGAGTTTTCATCTTTTGAGGTTTAATGTCCGATTGTTCTTTGCTTCATTGCCAGTTTTCCTTTCTTTGTTACAATGTTTTGTTACTCACTTTACTGTGTGAAAGAATGGTTCATGTTAGCTGAAGTCGGTCATATGGGAACTAAGATTTGGTTTGCTGTTGTTTTTGTTGTGTTTCCATGCTCACACTGTCGTGTCGCGCCTCTTCTAAATCATTGAAAGCTGTGTTGGAGCTGTGTTTTGAGTTATTGGTGTATTCAGCATAATCTTTCAAGCAAAAGCATTGTTTTCTTTAACTTGGTATTTGACAGCTATCTTGTCTACAATGCCGAGACACTTCGTTCACCAACGATTCAACTCCAAAGACGATCTACCTAGCTAATGCTTAGCCGGCTGTTGCGTTTTCAACAAGCAAGTTCTTATTAGCAGGTCAAGACATAACGGACATGCAATATGTTGTGTTGGATTGGGTCCTTTCGGACTCATGTTTCCTCCTGTTGTGTAATTATCGGTTTATTTCAGGATATGCATTGTTTTGATCGAGTGATTTTCCGTCTTTTAACTCTAGTACTGCTTTCAGGATAGTCATTTTAGGTTATTTGGAATGTGAACGTCTCCTGTTAAAATGGTTTTAGATCAGGTCATTATGGGTCACGGTAGAAGGTAGTAGAGGTGGCAATCGGGCATGTCGAGTTGGGTTTGGGTCAGGTCAAGTTGGGTCTAGTCATGTTAGGTTTGGGCCAGCATCTCTTTCAGGTCAATTGATGTGTCGAGTCAGGCATCAAATTACTGCATCATCAATAAGGTAACGCCTACCCCATATCGGCTCCCTCAACCTCCTTTCCGATACTTGGGATTTCCATTTCGATCATTTTCTTCTTTTATGTATGCTGGTTCTCACTCACACTCTCTCGTTATTTATCACTCTTTTTACTTCGCTTTGATTAAGTAGTATGAAAATGGACAATTTTTGACAGATAATACGGACTTCGCCGTGGTGGGGGTGATTGGTCCTCCTGGTGTTGGAAAGTCTACCATTTTGAACCTCATTTACGGCTTTGATCCTACATCTCCCGGTAAACTTTTGATACTACTCCGTAACTGTTATATTCATTGTTATACTCCTTGTATTATCTTCAGATTGTCCTTGACTTTGTCCGATCGTTAATCGTAGCTTATTAATTTATCAAAGTAGTCATGTGTTTTTTCTTGTGTTAGAAATCATTGATGGCCCAATGGAGAGATGGAGGGATAGCATCCAAAGGTGGTGATGACATTTTAGCTAGAGCGATGAAGAAGCCAGAACGAGAAGGTCGTATGGAAAGCATACTCATGTTTTTGGGACTTTTATAGGATATTTTGTTATAATCACTATTATTGTGTGCTTATAATGTAATTTTGACATATCTTGACATCATTATATATATACGAGTATTTTTTGGAAATTCATGTCTATTTTAGTTGATATATAAAAATGAGTACATTTTATATTTTAATGGTTGTGTTATCTTGAATATTAAAAGATTTTTTTTTAAAAAAAAGTGGCAAATAAATCATTTAAGTGTGTTACATTGTTTATTAGGTTGGTAAGCAAAGAAATCATTTAAGTACATCACATGGTTTATTAAGTTGAGATAAGAAACCATTTTTCTCTTCAATATGGTGTTTTACTTAGAACCCAAAGAAACCATTTATCTCTTAAAATTGGTTTCTAAATCATAAGCAAAGAAACCATTTTTCTCATATGATTTCTTACCCTAAGACACCTTTGACCTGGAGATCATCTCCATAATGGTGTCTTAGGCTAATTTAATATGGTTTCTTTGCCCTCTTTTCTAGTAGTGGGGGATAATAAATATCATGGCTCAATACATATGGAGATTACTCAACACAGCTTGTACTAATACGAGACGACCTTTATAAGATAACTTCCTGACACCCATTTCCCTTATATGACTAACAATCTTTTCTGTAAGTATATGACAATCCATGACTGAAAGCTTTTTAGGAGACATGGTAATGCCCAAGTACCTGAAAGGTAGATCTCCCTTTGTCATGCCCGTAATACTTTCTATCTGACATTCCTCAGGAGCCTTAATGTGATAAGTGTGTTATGTAGTGCTTATTTCTTGTGTTTCATCCCGGTTTCTCTTGTGGAATCGCTCTTTGGAGCAGTTTCGAGGCTACTTACGCTTCTTCTAGCTTGTTTTAGGTTCCTAAGGCCTATCTTGGAGAAATGGAACGATTCCGACTCGTTTCCAATGCATATGGGGCCAATGAAGAGAAGCGACGATGACTCGGTGGCTTAGACTCGATCCCGAACCCTTGGGACCCATTCCCGAGCACCGAGAATCGATAAGAAGCCTAGGAAGAGCAGGTAGGGACCTATGAGATCATATTTGAAGCCTATAAGACCCATCCCGGTCGGGAACACATCCATCACGACCGGGTCGAAGTGACGAGCAAGACAAAGCCTCTGACAGCGCATCCCGGCCGGGACCATGAGCTTCCCGGTCGGGACCACCCCATCCCGATCGGGACAGACATCATCCCGACCGGGAAGAGCATGACAGCGCCCGGTATTATGCATAACACCGCCCGATGTTATGCACCATCCCGACCGGGATCATCTCCTTCCCGGCCGGGAAAGGGCCCAGCTCAGCCGCAACTTCATTTTTCGCCCCCCTTATTCTTGTAACCCTCTATATACCCCCCCCTCTTGTATTGTTTTAAGAACTTTTGATTACTCTTACTAAACTCTAGACTACTTTAGGTTAGATTAGCTTAGATTAGTGTAGATTAGTTTAATCCTTCTTTAATTACTCTTCCATTTAGCATTAATCTAGTGTTAACTCTTGTATTATTGGAATTCTTGAAGAATCTACCAATCTTGACAATATTGGTGGATGTTTTGGGTTTTCTTTTATGCAAGTTTTCTCCTTTTCATCTTCTCTTGTTTGGTATAATCTCTTTTCTCCCTTCTCTTAATCTTTTATTAGTTAGTAAAGTTTGAATCTTTATCTTTTGTTTATTGTTCATCCTTGTTGGTTTTTCATAATGAATGTTTTTGTTATTATGTTTGTTTCTCTAGTTTGTGTTAGTCTTAGTTTGAATATGTGTGAGTAGACTCTTTGTGGGGTTAGTAGGAGGATTAGGTGTTGGTTATAGGTGATTGGGGTTGATTGTGGGTAAAGGTTGAATCTTTGTTGCTAGTCACTTGTTATGCATACCATGTGTTTGATGAAATGTTTGTTAGGATGGTAGTTGCAAATACTACTCTTGCTAGTTTCCTCTTTCTTGTTGTATGTTGGATTGGTGATTGAATTCTCTTGTTTTGGGTAGCATTTTACTTGAGTTTTCGAGTTTGTCTTTGACGCGAGAGCACGGATTTATCTTAGTGACTAGATGAAACCTACACCCTCGATTTCCCCACTAGCCCATTACACTTATGAACCCGACCTAACCCTACTCTTCTCCTATTTGATTTCTTCATCATTTTTTTGTCATTGTTTCCTTTAGTCTTAGTTCATTCCTAGTCATAGTTTATCCCCCTTCATCGTTTTAGTTTGCTTAGCTTAGTTGACTTAGTCTAGTTCTTAGGTAGACCTTAGTCGAAACCCTCTTTACCGTCCCCGTGGACTCGACCCGACCTGCCCTAGCTACTTGTTAGGATTAGTTGGTTTATTTGTTGGTAGGATTGACGGCAAAATCTTCCCATCAATTTGGCGCCGTTACCGGGGACGGTGTTTGTTTAGACTTTGTTTGCCTATTTACTTGACTTTGTCTTTGTCTTTGTGTTTTTTTTGTTTTCCTTTGCTTCTTGTGTGCGAAATTTATTTCCTTCTTGTCTAGTGCCCAAAAAGCACTAGACTTCTTACGTTTGCTCCTAATCTACAGTTTATGCCTAGAGGTGGTGACCATTCTCCTCTTTACAACTCAAAGCCGGAAAGGTTTTTTTTTCTAAACATTCGTCAACGGACGGTTGCTAGATTGAGAGGTTCCCAACCGGGTACAAGCCTAGATTTCGAGCAAAACTGGGGGATTGATCTAAACTCCCCACCCATAGAAGCCACCATGAATTACTCCTCTCCCTCTATGAATCAAGAATATGACATGACGTATCCCTACTACTATAAAGCTTCATGGGGTAATCAAGACACCCGTGGGTATGAGCTTTAAGGACATGGAAACGACTACCAACAAGTGAATGCTTATCAATCCTATGATCATGGTGATTATTACTCAAGCTATCATTGTGAACCCACCATGTTTCATCGCATTTCTTCACATGGAAGCCAATTTCCCCAAAACCCACCATATCACCCTTCACCTCAACCACACTATGAGGCCCAAAATCCACAATACTACCAATCATCTCGACCTCACTACCAACAATATGATGCCCCACCCCTTGGGCATCATCAAGGTTTTCAAGTAGCACTCCAAAACCCCAATGACCACCAAATGCCCAACTTGGAGTTATATCAATCGATTCTTCAAATGCAAAAGAGCCAACAAGAAATGGTCATCCAATTGCAAAAGGACTATGAAATCTTGGCCCAAATCCGAAGGGAAAATAAAGCGATGGATGCTCGATTAAATGCTATAGCGGCTAAAACCGTAATGTCTTTAACTCGAACGTCACAACTTGACGAAGGGTGCTCGTTTCAGCAAGGGGAGCAACCCAATCATGAAGCCGCCGATGAAGTTCCTTTGAGAAGCGAGATTTGCTATGAAGAACCTCGATTGTCTACCCAAGATGAGACGAATGAGGAAATGACCCTTGATGAAGGCATTGTTGATGAAGAATTGGAAGAGGTTAGTGGGTTGAATGAGGTGGTAGGAGTTGTGAAGTCATTGGGTGAAAATGATGAACTTAAGTTGCCCTTGTGCGAAAATATGGAAAAACACCAATAGCCTCTTGCAAGTGAGCGAAGCAATGGTTTGGAGGAGATTGAAACCGCCGGTAGAAGTTTCAATTCTCTCCTCCAAGATGATGTGAGGTCAAATGATGTTTTGAAACTTGAAGATGGGGAACCACAACTTGAGGAAGATATGAGGATGTGCAATAAGGAAGTGGGGCCAAAATTTCTTTTTGTGCCTCGTGTCAAATATTTGAAGCTTGCTTGTGGTTGGAGGCGATTCTTAGGGAGGAAGAGGTCGATAAAGCTTGTAGGATGGAAAGACCCCGGAGACCACATGAAAGATGACAATGGGTCTTTAGATGACTACTTCTCGCTTCCAACTTGGAGGCTTTAGAGGATAGCTTAGCTCGGGTACTCAATGGGCCCTCATTATGATGTGGCTCGAGCATTTGACTTGCTCCTTCGAGCCCTTGATGGCTATGGATAAGAAGGAAGAGTCCACCATTCTCGGTTTGACGGAGTTTCTCAAGAACCGTCATGTTGTATATTTCTCTTTCCCTCTTCTTTTGAGTTTTTCTGTTTGTTTGTTTGGTCTCTAGGTTTGATTTATTTTGTGGAATTCTTGTAATTTGGTATTTTGATGAGCGATGTGAGGAAGGGATCTTTGATGGAAGTTCTGAGCTTACATGATAGGTTTGAAGTGAAGATGAAGTTTTGAGAGGAGTTGTTGATGATAGGAGCTAGGATCTTGGGCAAGGAAGTCGGTTTTTGAGCTTGGTACAAGCTTTTGGGGACGGGATTTTGGATCCCGAAGTATTGTTTGTCTTTTGGGTGGTACTAGTATTGAAAGAAGGCTTCAAGGCTCGGGAAAGGTGCTATCCCGACCGGGATCATTACCATCACGACCGGGATGAAGTGAGCAACGATTCTGGAGCTTCTGACTAGGCTTCCCAGCCGGGATCATGTCCTTCCTGATCGGGATTATGCCTTCCCGACCGGGACGATGTCTGTCACGATCGGGATGGTGTCCAGCAGCCCCCTTTGCCTTGGTTTCTTCAGTTAAGCCCCACTCAACCACTTTATACCCCCTCCCAACCTCCTTACTAATCCTTGCACCTCAATTATCTACCTTCATCTCATTTACTCTTCACTACACACCGAGTTACGCCTTGGATCCCGACCTCATGTACACCATTACAAGCCCGGTACTTCAACCATGCGACTACATTGAGAAAGAAGAGGAAAAACGATGACAAAGACAAGCAAGGTACGAAGATAGATCATTGAGACGATGGAGTTGGTTGAGTTGCTAACCATTTGGTAAGGCGACTCTCCTTTCTTTTTCGTCTTTTGTTGCTTACTCTTCGTTTGTTCCTCTTCCTTTTATGCATTTTGGTGTCATGGTGGTCCTCGGGGCCTTTGGTGGTTAGTGCTCCCTATTCTCGATGATGTGATTACATCGAGAGTCAATTGAAAAATCCAAATTGACAAGTCTTTTCACTTTTTCTTTATTTTTATTTTCTTTTGGTAGAATTTAGTCGGATTTAGGCGGAATCTGGGTTAGGTGACTTAATTACACCTAGCCCTCCCCTCCCATTTCCTTTTATTTTCTTCCTTTTATTTCTTCCCCCATCCATATCTTTTCTCGTCTCGACCCTTGGTGACTTGATTACACCCCGGCCGGACACATTCTACCCTTTCTTCACTGTCATTTTTTATTTTTTAGCTTTATTTTTCCCATTTTCTCTTCTTTTTTTATGTCTTTCACACACTAATGATCGAGCATGAGGACATTTCTCGGTTTAAGTGTGGGGGAGCGATATCTTAGTCTAGATTAGTTTTATTTATGTAGTTTTACGAAAAATCTTAAAAATCCCTAAAAATTTGAAAAATATCGTAAAAAGCCAAAAATATTTTCTTTTGTATCTTTTTTCTTTTGTGTCTTTGTGCCGTATATTTGTTGTGTTTTGTGTTTTGCTCCCCCGAATTCCTTGTAGGTTGCGCGATCGTCGACAAGTTTCAAAAAGCTCAAAACATCCGGTAATATCCCTCCATTTCTTTCTCCTTTTCCCTTTTTGTGGAGTTTGGATGATGAGTTGTGATGGTGTGTGCTCGAGTGGAGCTTTTTGGAGTTCGTGGTTGATTGGTTGCTTGTTTGGAAGTTTCGGGGTGGTGATTGTTTATTTCCTTGTGTGTTTTTTTTTGTTTTGTCTTGTTTCGTTTCATTTTCTTTCGTCTTTGTTTTGTTTTGTTTAGTTTGTGTCTAGTTTAGAAAAGGTTTTCGAAAACCTGGTTTTGAGGCTAGTGCGCAAGTGTTTACTTTCCCTTTCTAGTGATATGAATCGAGTCTTGGACTTTAGTCTAGTAGAATGACTTTAAATCAATAGTTTCATTGATTTCTTACCTTGAGTCCACCTAGTCTACTAGGGATTTACTGTGGGATTTGCATTTTGACCACTGACCACCCACGGAGTGAAAAGGCCTTGGTTCCCGAGTCTAGTCTCTTAGGTGACCGTGTTCGAAACTGTTTGATTAGTCCAAGTTTTTCCCCCTTTTTTGTGGGTTTGAAGAGAAGGCGACCCCGACTTACCCATTTCCCTACCTTCTACACATTTTCCACAAATAAGTTACAAATGATTGAAGTTCTTACTTGGTTGCAAGAAATGCCTACAAAACAAAATTGATCCAAAAGGCAAGCCAAGAAAAGAAAGAGAAAGAAAAAAGAAAAAAAGAAAAAAAAGAAAAAAAAGAAGAAAGAAAAAAAGAAAAGGCACAACAAATCAAAAACAAAATACAAAAGAAGAAAAAGAAATGGCATAGCAAATCAAAAGCAAAATACAAAAGAAAAATGCCAAAGAAAATCATTTCACAAAAAATTCTCACCCCCTCAAAAATAAGCCTTTTACCGACTGTTATCGTGAAGAGCCTACCAAAGGACCGAGTCCCTAGGAAGGATGATAGCGGTAATGGTCGGTCTTCCCTAACTTTGCGACTATATCCACCTTTTTACTTGGACTAGTTAGGCTATTTTGAACATGGGACGACCCTCTTGGCTTATCGCTAAAGGGGGCAGGGCTTCACTTAACTACAGTGTCGACTAACTCCGTGGTTCATCCTTTTTCCATCCCGCCTATCGTCCCGTGGTACGTTCTTGGAAGGTTAGGAGGAACTGGGTAAGTTACCAACGTTTTTATTGCTTTGTTGTCATACTATTAGGGTTTTGTCCATATCGATTTGTGTTATTAGCTTGGGAACGTTGTCACTTGCCTTGAGTCCTTAACCGGTGTTTCTTTCACCGCTTTGTAGAGGGAAGCGGTATTTATTTCTTCTTGGATGCAACCGTTTGTTTGTTTGTTTGATTGATTGTTTGTGTGTTTATGTGTTTTCGTGTTCGGTTGTATCCGCAGTTTTGTCGCAAGACCTCACTTGCCTTGCGGAGAGCACTTGTCCTCTAAGTGTTCTCGCGTGAGTTGAAAGGGCGTAGGGTGCGCTAATACCCGCTCGGTTATTAGTCTAGCTAGTTTCTTTTATTTATTAGTTAGTTCGTGCTTACTCGAGGGCGAGTCAGAGTTAAGTGTGGGGGACTTGATAAGTGTGTTATGTAGTGCTTATTTCTTGTGTTTGGTCCCGGTTTCTCTTGTGGAATCGCTCTTTGGAGCGGTTTCGAGGCTACTTACGCTTCTTCTAGCTTGTTTTAGGTTCCTAAGGCTTATCTTGGAGAAACAGAACTATTCCGACTCGTTTCCAATGCATATGGAGCCAATGAAGAGAAGCGACGATGACTCGGTGGCTTAGACTGGATCCCGAGCCCTTGGGACCCATTCCCGAGCACCAAGAATCGATAAGAAGCCTAGGAAGAGCAAGTAGGGACCAATGAGATCATATTTGAAGCCTATAAGACCCATCCCGGTCGGGAACACATCCATCAGACCGGGACGAAGTGATGAGCAAGACAACGCCTTTGACAGCCCATCCCGGCCGGGACCATAAGCTTCCCGGTCGGGACCACCTCATCTCGATCGGGACGGACATCATCCCGACCGGGAAGAGCATAAAACCGCCCGGTATTATGCATAACACCGCCCGGTGTTATTGATGCCTATTTCGTAGTGTTTTGGTCCCATTTTCCTTGTGGAATCACTCCTTGGGAGCGATTTATGGGCTACTTATGCTTCCTCTAGTTCGTTTCAGGTTCCCGAGGCCATTCATGAAGAGTTGGAGCGATTCTGACTCAATACATACACTTTTCGGAGCTAACTAAGTGAAGGAACGATCACTCGATGCCTTGGATTCGACCCCGAGACCTTGGGACCCAATTCCGAGCCTCCGAGACCCGATCCCGAGTCCCGAGAATCGATGAGAAGTCCATGTGAAGCAAGGAGGAACCAAAAAGATCATATTGGAGGCCTACAAGACTCATCCCCGACGGGTATGACCTCATCCCGTCCGGGATGAAGTGCACGAAAGAGAGGGTTGCTGTATTGGGTCCATCCCGACCGGGACCAGCTCCTCCCGGCCGGGACCGACACCTTCCCGACCGGGACCACCTCCTCCCGGCCGGGAAGGGCGTGCTGCTGCCGCGCTTTGCTTTCTTGCTTCTCCTTTCCACTTGTAACCCTATATATACTCTTCCCTTGTTATATTATGTTATGTTCTTCACTTCCCACTAAACCCTAGACTACTTTAGGTTAGATTAGATTAGATTAGTGTAGATTAGTCGGTAATTAGTAGTTAATCTTAGTTTAATCTTGTATTAAGAGATCTCTTGAAGAATCCATTCAATCTTGACAACATTGGTGGATGAATTTGGGTTTTCTTTATATACAAGTGTTCATCTTTTCATCCTTCACTAGTATGGTATAATCCTTTCTTCCTTTTACTCTTTATCTTGTTTGTTTAATTCAAGTTTCAATCTTTAGTTATTGTTTTGTTCTGTTCATCATACTTGGTAGTTTCATTATGTATGTTTTGATGTTTGTGTTGTTTCCTCTTGTTTATGTTAGAATTAGTTTGATAATGTTAGAGTAGTACTCTTGCTAGGGTTAGTAGGGTGATTAGGGTGTTAATTGGATGATTAAGGGATTGTTGGAGATGTTGGTGGAAGATTTGGGTTTCCTCTTGGTTTGATGCATATCACATGTTTGTTGAAATGCTTGAATGACTTGTATGCATATGCTTGTTTTTCTTGACTTTCTCTTGTGGGTAATAGTTTTCTTGTGGGTTCGGTTCCCTCACTAAGTAGCGAGAGCCCGGTGAGGACGACCCCTAGGTCGGTCTAAGTTGCGAGAGCCCGGATGCGATCTAGGCCACAATAACACGCTAGTAACCCCGTTTCTCATGTGTGTCGCCAAAATGGGGTTTAGGTGGAACCTCTAGGTGAGTCTAAGTTGCGAGAGCCCGGACTATACCTAGATTACCCTACTACCTCCTTCACTCTAGCTCTTCCTTGACCATTCCGTTACCCCTTTGACCCCGACCTAATCCTAGCCCGTTTTCCTTGTTTGTTTTCTCCGTTACCGTAGTCATAGCTTTAGCCTTCTCTCCCTTCCCATTACTCTAGTTTAGTTTAGCTCGTGGACTTAGTCTCGTTTTTGGGTGACCTTAGTCTAGACGCCTCTTACCGTCCCCGTGGATTCGACCCGACTTACCCTATCTACCTAGTTAGGATTAGCCGGTTATTTATTTGATCGGAGGGATTCACGACAAATCCACACCATCAATTTGGCGTCGTTGCCGGGGACGGTGCTAGTTTATTCTTTGTTTTCCTAGTTACTTGAATTTGTCTTTGTGTTTGTGTTTTTCTTTTTTCTTTTTGTTACCTTGCTTCCTGTGTGTGTGAGTTTTATTTCTCTCTTGTCTAGTGCCCAAAAAGCACTAGACTTCTCACGTTTGTTCCTAGTCTCCAGTTTGTGCTTAGAGGTGGGGACTATCTTCTTCTTGCAACTTAGAGCCGCTTTAACGGACGGTTGCTAGAGTGAGAGTTTTCCAACCGGGTATGGACCACGATTTTCGAGCAAGCATGGGGTTTGATCTAAACTCCACATACTCGGGAGCCGATATGAGCTACTCCTCTCCTTCCATGAACCAAAGCTATGACATGATGACTCCTAATCACTATCAAGCTTCTTGGGGTAATCAAGACGGGTATGAACTTCAAGGTTATGAAAATGGTTACCAACGAGTGAATGACTATCAATCCTACGATCATGGTGGCTACTACTCGAGTTATGGTTGTGAACCCACCATGTTTAATCAAGATTCACCTTATGGAAGCCAATACCCCCAAAACCCACCATATTACTCTCCACCCCAACCATAATATGAACCCCATGACCCACAATACTACCAATCACCTCAACCTTACTACCAACAATATGATGCCCCACCCCTTGG
Organism: Agrostemma githago; assembly: GCA_958450325.1. NCBI lineage: Eukaryota > Viridiplantae > Streptophyta > Magnoliopsida > Caryophyllales > Caryophyllaceae > Agrostemma > Agrostemma githago. Next base: position 49,661,711 of record OY288246.1, on the reverse strand, counting down.
GCATCATCAAGATTTTCAAGGAGCTTTACAAGACCCCAATGATCACCAATTGCCCGACATGAAGGTGTTTCAATCGCTTCTTCAATTGCAAAAGAGCAACCAATAAATGGCCGTTCAAATTCAAAAACAACAAAATGAATTATGGGTCCAAATTCGAAGGGCAAACGAGGCGAGGGATGCTCGATTAAATGCATTATCGGTTCAAACCGTAATGTTTTTATCCCGAACATCGCAATTAGATGAAGGGTGCCCACTTGAGAAAGAGGAGCAACCTAATCACGAAGCCGCCAACGTAGTTCCCTTTGATAGAGAGATTTGCTTTGAAGAACCTCAATCGTCTACCCAAAAAGAGACGAATGAGGAGATGACCCTTGGTGAAGGCAACATTGGTGAGGAATTGGAGGAGGATGGTGAGTTGGATGATTTGGTGGAGTTTGTGAAGTTGTTGGATGAAATTGATAGCCTTGAGTTGCCCTTGTGCGATAATGTGGATAAGCATCAAAAGCCCCTTACTAGTACACCAAGCGATGGTTTGGAAGAGATTGAAACCGCCGGTGGAAGTTTCAATCCTCTCCTCCAAGATGATGTGGGGCCTAGTGATGAAGATGGGGAACCACGACTTGAGGAAAGTGTGGGGGTGTGCAACAAGGAAATGAGGCCAAAACCGCTTTTTGTGCCTCGTTTCTTGGAGATGAAGCTTGCTTGTGATTGGAGGCGATGCTTAGGGAGGAAGAGGTCGGTTAGGCTCGTAGGATGGATAGACCCCGGAGATGACATGAATGATGACGATGGGTCTTGGGATTCCTACTTCTTGCCTCCTCCTTGGAGGCCGTGGAGGTTAGCTAGGCTCGAGCGCTTCTTGGGCCTTCATTATGATGTCGGTAGCGCGTTCGACTTGCTCCTCCATGCCCTTGAGGGCTACGGTTGAAGAAGAGTCCACCATCCTAGGTTTGACGGAGTTCCTAAAGAACCATCATGTTGTATATTCTCCTCTCCTCTTTAGAGTACTTGTGTTTGTATTTGTGTGATTTTTCTCTTGATTTTTGTTGTTTTGTGAAGCTCTTGTAATTGATTTGGTATTTTGATGAGCGATGTGAGGGAGTGAATTTGATGTGTACTTTGAGTTTATTGTGATAGGTGAAGTGAAGGTGACTCCTAGAAAGGAGTGGTTAGTGATAGAGCTTGGATCGTGAGTAAGGGAGTCGGTTTTTGGGGTCATGGGAGTCATGAAGACCCTTTCGACCGGGAAGGGTGTGTCGTCCCGACCAGGATGGGGCCGTCCCGATCGGGATGAGGGTGCCAAAAATCGAATCCACTGGAGTGTCATCCCGATCGGGAAGGAGGCTTCCCGACCGGGATCATCCATCCCGACCGGGATGATCCCCTACTCCTTTTTGGTGCTTCTTCTTCGACATTTAAGCCCACCCAACCATTGTATACCCCCACCTAACCTCCCTACCTTCCTTTCTCATATCATACCACCCATGTACCTCATTTACATACCTTAACCTCATTTCCTCCTCACTTTAGACCGATATTCACATCAAAACCCACCCCCTCGCACCATTACTACCTCTACCATGCGGTTCTATCAAGCTTGAAGCGAGATAGCAATGATGAAGACAAGCAAGTGCCTATACTGATCTATGAGACGATGGAGAGAGTGAGTTGCTAACCTATGGTACGGCAACTATCCTTTCTTTTCCGTTTTTATTGTTGCTTATTTTCCTTTGTTTATTCCCTTCCCCTTGAGTCATGGTATCTTAGTGGCCTCCGAGGCCTTGGTAGTGGTTGCTCCCAACTCTCGATGATGTGACTACATCGAGAGTCATTTTCAAAATCCAAATTTTACAAATTTTTCACTCTTTCTTTTTGAGGATTTAGGCGGAATCCGGGCTAGGTGACTTTATTACACCTAGCCCTCCCCTCCCATTTCCTTTTATTTCCTTCTTTTTATTTTCTTCCCCCATCCATACCTTTTTCTCGTCTCGGCCCATGGTGACTTGACTACACCCCGGCCGGACACCTTCTACCTTTTTCTTCACTTTATTCTTTGATTTTTAGCTTTATTTTCGTAGTTTCTTTTCTTTTGAGCTCCCATGCACTACGGTCAAGCATGAGGACATTGCTCGGCTTAAGTGTGGGGGAGCGATATTCTATCGTAGTTAGTTTTATTTTCATAGTTTTTTTAAAAATCTTTAAAAATCCTAAAAATTTGAAATTTTTTCATAAAAATCAAAAAGATTTTCTTTTTGTGCGTTTTTCTTTTGTGTCATTGTCTCGTATATTTGTTTTGTTGTGTGTGTTTGCCCCCCTTTTCCTATTAGGTTGCTTAAACCACCGATGGCTTTGGAAAGCTTTCAAGATGTCCTGTAACATCTTCTATCCCTTTTTTCTTCTTTGTCTCTTGCGGAATTTGGAGGAGAATGTGATGTGGTGTGCTCGGGAGGAGCTTTGTAAAGTTTGATGTTGGTTGGTTGCTCATTTGGAAGCTAGGGGTGGTGTTTGTGTTATGTATGTGTTCGTTTTGTGTTGTTCTTGTTTTGTTGCTTTTGTTTCTTTTTCTTTAGTTTTTGTTGAGTCTTTTTTTTGTGTTTTGTTGTGTGTTTTGTGTGTAAATGGTTTTCGAAAACCCGGTTTAGAGGCTAGTGTGTGAGTGCTTACTTTCCCTTCCTAGTGGTATAAATCGAGTATTGGACTTTAGTCTAGTAGAATGACCCTAAATCAATGATTTCGTTGGTCCTTTACCTTGAGTTCACCTAGCCAACTAGGGACTTACTACGGGATTTGCACTTTGACCATTATGACCACCCACGGTGTGAAAAGGCCTTGGTTGCCGAGTCCCGTCCCCTAGGTGACCATGTTCGGATTTGTTTGATTAGTCCAAGTTCTCCACCTTTTTGTGGGTTTGAAGGGGGAAAGCGCGCTCCCAACTCACCCATTCCCCTACCTCCTACACATATCCACACAATAAGTTGCAATTTGTTGAATTCTCTCTTTCTTGTCATACAAAGAAATGCCAAAAAACCAAATCAAGCCAAAAGGGCAAAGAAAAGAAAAAGAAAGAAAATGAAAGAAAGAAAAGAATGAAGAAAAACAAAAGGCACAAAAGCCAAAAAGAAAATAGAAAAGAAGAAAAAGAATGACATGGCAAAACAAGGCAAAAATGCAAAAGAAAAGAGAAAATGCCAAAAGAAAACCCGATTCACAAAAATAACCCCTACCTCTCAAAATAAGCCTTTTTCCGACTTTTGCCGTGAAGAGCCTACCAAAGGACCAAGTCCCTAGGAAGGATGATAGCGGTAATGGTCGGTCTTCCCTCATTTTGCAATCATTTCCACTTTTTACTTGGACTAGTTAGGCGGTTTCGGACATGGGACGATCCTCTTGGCTCTTTGCTAAAGGGGGCGGGGTCTCACTTACCTACAGTGTCGACTAACACCATGGTTCATCCTTTTTCCATCCCGCCGATCGTCCCGTGGTACGTTCTTAGAAGGTTAGGAGGAACCGAGGTAAGTTACCAACGTTTTTATTGCTTTGTCGTCATACTATTAGGGTTTTGTCCAATTTGGTTTGTAATGCTAGCTTGGGAACGTGGTCACTTGCCTTGAGTCCTAAGCCGGTGCTTCTTTCACCGCTTGTTTGAGGGAAGCGGTATTTCTTTTCTTTTGGGTGCAACCTTTTGTGTGTTTGTTTGTGTGCTTGTTTGTTTATGTGTTTTGTGTCCAGTTGCATCCACGGTTTTGTCGCAAGACCCCACTTGCCTTGCGGAGTGCACTTTTCCTCTAAGTGCACTCGCGTGAGTTGAAAGGGCGTAGGGTGCGCTAATACCCACTCGGCTAGTTTAGTAGTTAGTATGTGCTTACTCGAGGGCGAGTAAGGGTTAAGTGTGGGGGAGTTGATAAGTGTAGTTTGTAGTGCCTATTTCGTAGTGTTTTGGTCCCATTTTCCTTGTGGAATCGCTCCTTGGGAGCGATTTATGGGCTACTTATGCTTCCTCTAGTTCGTTTCAGGTTCCCGAGGCCATTCATGAAGAGTTGGAGCGATTCCGACTCAATACATACACTTTTCGGAGCTAACGAAGTGAAGGAACGATCACTCGATGCCTTGGATTCGACCCCGAGACCTTGGGACCCAATTCCGAGGCTACGAGACCCGATCCCGAGTCCCTAGAATCGATGAGAAGTCCATGTGAAGCAAGGAGGAACCAAAAAGATCATATTGGAGGCCTACAAGACTCATCCCCGACGGGTATGACCTCATCCCGTCCGAGATGAAGTGCACAAAAGAGAGGGTTGCTGTATTGGGTCCATCCCGACCGGGACCAGCTCCTCCCGGCCGGGACCGACACCTTCCCGACCGGGACCACCTCCTCCCGGCCGGGAAGGGCGTGCTGCTGCCGCGCTTTGCTTTCTTGCTTCTCCTTTCCACTTGTAACCCTATATATACTCTTCCCTTGTTATATTATGTTATGTTCTTCACTTCCCACTAAACCCTAGACTACTTTAGGTTAGATTAGATTAGATTAGTGTAGATTAGTCGGTAATTAGTAGTTAATCTTAGTTTAATCTTGTATTAAGAGATCTCTTGAAGAATCCATTCAATCTTGACAACATTGGTGGATGAATTTGGGTTTTCTTTATATACAAGTGTTCATCTTTTCATCCTTCACTAGTATGGTATAATCCTTTCTTCCTTTTACTCTTTATCTTGTTTGTTTAATTCAAGTTTCAATCTTTAGTTATTGTTTTGTTCTGTTCATCATACTTGGTAGTTTCATTATGTATGTTTTGATGTTTGTGTTGTTTCCTCTTGTTTATGTTAGAATTAGTTTGATAATGTTAGAGTAGTACTCTTGCTAGGGTTAGTAGGGTGATTAGGGTGTTAATTGGATGATTAAGGGATTGTTGGAGATGTTGGTGGAAGATTTGGGTTTCCTCTTGGTTTGATGCATATCACATGTTTGTTGAAATGCTTGAATGACTTGTATGCATATGCTTGTTTTTCTTGACTTTCTCTTGTGGGTAATAGTTTTCTTGTGGGTTCGGTTCCCTCACTAAGTAGCGAGAGCCCGGTGAGGACGACCCCTAGGTCGGTCTAAGTTGCGAGAGCCCGGATGCGATCTAGGCCACAATAACACGCTAGTAACCCCGTTTCTCATGTGTGTCGCCAAAATGGGGTTTAGGTGGAACCTCTAGGTGAGTCTAAGTTGCGAGAGCCCGGACTATACCTAGATTACCCTACTACCTCCTTCACTCTAGCTCTTCCTTGACCATTCCGTTACCCCTTTGACCCCGACCTAATCCTAGCCCGTTTTCCTTGTTTGTTTTCTCCGTTACCGTAGTCATAGCTTTAGCCTTCTCTCCCTTCCCATTACTCTAGTTTAGTTTAGCTCGTGGACTTAGTCTCGTTTTTGGGTGACCTTAGTCTAGACGCCTATTACCGTCCCCGTGGATTCGACCCGACTTACCCTATCTACCCAGTTAGGATTAGCCGGTTATTTATTTGATCGGTGGGATTCACGATAAATCCACACCATCAGTTATGCACCATCCCGACCGGGATCATCTCCTTCCCGGTCGCGAAGGGGCCCAGCTTAGCCGCGACTTTATTTTTCGCCCCCCTATTCTTATAACCCTATATATACCCCCCTCTTGTATTGTTTTAAGAACTAATGATTACTCTTACTAAACCCTAGACTACTTTAGGTCAGATTAGCTTAGATTAGTGTAGATTGGTTTAATCCTTCCTTAATTACTCTTCCATTTATCATTAATCTAGTGTTAACTCTTTTATTATTGGAATTCTTGAAGAATCTACCAATCTTGACAACATTGATGGATGTTTTGGGTTTTCTTTTATGCAAGTTTTCTCCTTTTCATCTTCTCTTGTTTGGTATAATCTCTTTTCTCCCTTCTCTTAATCTCTTATTATTAGTTAGTAAAGTTTGAATCTTTATCTTTTGTTTATTGTTCATCCTTGTTGGTTTTTCTTTTCTTTTTTTTTGGTTGAAATGTAAGAATTATATTACCACACCAAAAACATTACAAATTTGGCTTCTCGGCCTCAATTACAAAATAATGCTTCATTAAACCAATTTACTAATCAAACCTTGCTCATCCTTTATACTATTCTTGGCTACCCAGGAGCTAATTCGAACTTGTATCACTCTCCTCATCTTTATCATCAAATATGCAGGAGTTACTAACACACCGTCACGAATACTCTTATTACGTACCCACCATACGTGATATATGAGAGTACTAATTAGAGCCCCAACTATCATCTTACGGGTCTTCCTTCGCTGGTCAAGTTGCATCCACCATTCTTTAAAATGTCGGTCAGGAATTTCAATTCCACACCACTGAAACACTCCACATTGATTGAAGATGTCCTATTTATGAGCTTTGCTTAAAGTGATTAAAAGTACTACTCATATCAACAAAGTGCACTTTCTTTTCTGGTTTGCCCATGATAAGAACTCTGCAGTTAAGCGTGTTTGACTGGGAGCAATCTTAGGATGGGTGACCTCCTGGGAAGGTTTCCGGGATGCGCATGAGTGAGGACAAAATGTGCTGGAAAGGACTTGTATTGGTCTGTGGGACCAGTACAAAGCCTGGCGGGCTACCGCAGTTAACATTTTCGGTCCTAGGATTGGGCCGGGGTGTTACAAATGGTATCAGAGCAACCCTGCGACCGTGCATTTGGCACCTAGCGGGGGTGGATTCTGGGTCAACGGTTATGCTGCCAGGCGCAACGAGGACGTTGCGTTCTTCAAGTGGGAGTGATTGAAACACCCCACATTGATTGAAGATGTCTTATTTATGAGCTTTGCTTAAAGGGATTGAAAGTACTACTCATATCAACAAAGTGCACTTTCTTTTCTGGTTTGCCCATGATAAGAACTCTGCAGTTAAGCGTGCTTGACTGGGAGCAATCTTAGGATGGGTGACCTCCTGGGAAGGTTTCCGGGATGCGCATGAGTGAGGACAAAATGTGCTGGAAAGGACTCGTGTTGGTCTGTGGGACCAGTACAAAGCCTGGCGGGCTACCACAGTTAACATTTTCGATCCTAGGATTGGGCCGTGGTGTTACACCACTGCTTCAGTTGGTCAATGCAATGCCTGCTATACGCACATTCAAATAACAGGTGTGAGTGCGATTCAGGTGCCAAACCACACAGTGCACACATATCCTCACCTGTAGCAAACCATTTGATCATTCTATCCCTTGTCATTAGCCACCTCTTAATAGCTAACCAGCACATGAATCGGTATTTAGGCAAGCTGATGTCATTCCAGATAAGTTCATGCTCAGGCATCGTAGGGCCATCCTTCATATACCATTCATAACCTGCCTGTAGTGTGTACTGGCCATCTGGTTTCCTCCAACAGTTCCCCAAATAACCATCCTTCATTTCCTCCTTCACTTGATAAATCTTTCTCCACATTCAACTAGTGTTACTACTAAGTTTATACTCCTTCCAATCTTTGCCCTTTATTGCATTAGTATGGATCCACTTTACCCAAAGAGTCTTAGCATTACTGTATATCCACCAGCTATACTTCCCCACACTCGCTCTATTCCATGCCTTAATGTTGAGTAATCCCAATCCTCCTTTGTCTTTCCCTGTACAAACCTCCTGCCAAGACACCAGAGCAGGACTATTACTCATTGCATTCCCACACCATAGAAAAGTACCACATATGGTATCAATTTTCCGCAACACAGCTGCAGGCAGTATAAAAATTCTCGCCCAGTATGTATGTAACTTACTAAGGACAGACTGTATTAATGCTAATCTGCCAGCAAACGAAAGATGTTTTGTTTCCAAACTCCTTATGCGCTCAACTATACGCTCTGTTAGTATAGCACAATCCAAGACTGCAAGCCTTTTGGGTGAAATAGGCACCGGTACCCCAAGATACTTAAACGGCAGATTCCCAAGTCTCATACCAGTCATCTTCAAACAAGCGTCTCTCGTCTCCTAAGCCACACCATTCATATAAATATTGGACTTAAGAGCATTCATTTGTAGTCCAGAAGCATTGGTGAAGGTAGTGAACCCTCGCAACAGCAGTAGCATTGAGTCCCAATCCCCTCTGCTAAACATTATCAAATCATCAGCGAAGCATAAATGAGTAAGATTCAACCTCTTACACTTAGGGTGGAAGCGGAATTTATCCTCCTCCTGCACTACATTCAGAATCCGCGTAAGGTACTCCATCCCTATCACAAAAAGTAGAGGCGATAACGGGTCCACTTGCCTCAATCCTCGGCCTCCTTTAAAGAAGCCAAACTGCACTCCATTCATGGCAATTGAAAAAGATGTTGTTCGAACACATTCCATTATAAGCCCAACAATTTTCTTAGGAAAATCGAGAGCTAACAACATTCCTTCAATAAAGTACCATTCCACCGAATCATACGCCTTCTGTAAATCGATCTTCATCATCATTCGAGGCGAGCAAGCCTTTCTATTATACAACTTAATTAGATCTTGACATATCATTATATTTTCAACTATATCCTTCCCCTTAATAAAACCTATGTGATTATGGCTAATAATGGAAGGTAAAATCTCCCCCAATCTTTGTGCTAGAATCTTCGATATGCACTTATAAATCGTATTACAGCAGGCAATAGGTCGAAACTGACTAACATTCGTAGGCATATCCACCTTGGGAATGAGAGTAACAGTAGTATGGTTTATTTGCTTCAACAGATGGCCATTCTCAAAAAAATCCTGAATAGCAGCTATTACATCATTGCCCACATAATTCCAAGCATCCTTGAAAAATTTAGATCCATTGTAACACCCACTATTTTTCCTAAGCATTTTCATTCTTTCCGTTAGGACTCCGTTTTAACTCTGTCACTTTTGGCCTCATATTTCATCAATTTACTAAGCTCTATTTTAATTTTTGAGTTTAATAATTTTTATTTTTAATTTTAAAGATTTAAATTCTTTTTAAATTCATTTATTTGGTTTCTTCGTAAACTAATTAATTTTTCCGCAAGGAATTCTATTTCTCTTCGAATCAACATTTTTAAGCTTGTATTTAAGTTATTCATTTTCCTAAAAATGTTTGAATATTTACAAAAATATTTTTCAACTAGTAAATATTTTTATTTACAAAAATTTAGCTATTAATAATTTTTATTACGAAGCTTCGCGAATAATTATTTTCTTACGCGAGGTTTACTCAAATTACTTTGAAATGCCTTTAACTATTTTACGATTATACTTTTTATCAACTTATAAATTATTTGAGACCATTTCCTCACATTTTGGACCGACTAAACTCTTGGTCACAAGTTTTATTACGTTTTATTTAAACGTTTCATTTTATCACGTTAAAACGTAAACATAAGATAAATTATTTTCATTCATTGTCGCATTAGTATCAAAACTTTTCATGTTCCTTGTCGTCACACTTTTGGCCGGCCATTCTCATAAGGTGCACCTAGTTTTCATCAACCATTTAATCTCATTTATATTTTTGAGAACCATCCATTTTCCATACTACACCTTATTCATTCTTGTCATAAAAAAAAATATACTCAACCTTCCTCCATCTCTTTTGGCCGTGTACTACTCCTCAATCTTAGGAAAATTTTTGCTCCATTTCGAGTCCCAATCTCAACATTTTTATCGTCATAATAATCCTCTTTCCGTTCTATTCGTTAAGGTATTAATCGACGTCATTTTCGATCAATTTTTACCTTGATTTTTATTAGTTTTCTCATGGTATTTTTATGCCATGAGTTCCGTGTTTGGTAGGATTTTTGGACGATCCCGAAGCCGACGAATATTTTGTCGATTCAGACTTGGAGTAGAGGTAACGTCGATGTTACTCGGTATTTCATGATTTTAATTGAGTATTTGCATGTATATATTTTTTATGTTTTATTTTGGCAATATATATGTCATAAAATCTGGAAAAATTTTTAAAGTTGAAAATTTGCATGTTTCGGTATTTTTATCGCTTTTACGAGATTAACGATTAAATTGTTATATTAATTTGTAAAATCGTAATAATCGGCCTAAATATGTAATATATGTTTATATTCTGGAAAAATGTTGTTTTTGATGATTTTTAATAATTTAGTATTTTTCTGATATTTTTGATATCGATTATTGAATTATTACCGTTTTCGGACAAAAACGATTAAAAGCCGATTTTTAAATCTAGTACTTAAATATTTTATTTTAATCTGATTTTTAACTTGGTGAAACTTTCTGGTGAAATAGAATTTTCTGAATGTTTTCATAATTTTTCGGAATTTTTAAGTGGATGAATTAATTAATCACTTTAAATCATCGTTTATCGTTAAAACCGTGTTTGTTGCTTAAATTCTCGATTTCTGGTCTTTGGTTTAAATCTGGAAAAATTATGATTCTGATGATTTCATATTAAAATGTAATTTTATGATTTTTAGTGCCTTAATAAAATGTTAGGAATGATAAGTTTTATTAATGAAATCGTTAATTGAGAAAACGGGTTTTAAAGACGGTTTTGACGGGATTTATTAAATCTGGAATTTTTGGAAGTCTGGAAAAATGGTAGATTCTCGAAAATCATGATTTTTAGGTTTAATAATAATTTTTGGATATTAATACTTAAATCGTTTTGTAATTACTATTTTTATTAATCGTTATTGTCGAGATTGGACGATTAACGAGAAAACGCTTTAAAAACCGAGTTTTAGAATTCTGGAAATTTTCTTTTCTGGACAGAATGTCCATAAATATAATTTAACTATTTTACGTAATTTTTGTACTATTTATTAAAGTCTTTAATTAATAAGTATTGATTTTCGGACAAATTGTGATTTATCGTTAAAATGCTTCGTCTTACCTAAAAGAATTATTTTTCCAGCAATTTTGAAAGTATTTAAATCTGAAATTTTAAGAGTTAAATCATCCCTTAACATACTCTAAATGTATTTGTTGGTTTAATTAAATAAAGACGTTCAAATATTTAATTTGATGTTTGCCGTAAAATCCTATTTATAATTTTATTGTCGAAACTAATAATAATTAGGGAATTTTAGCTTTATAACTTTTGAAAACACCCTAATTAGTAATATTAGAATGTTTAAGATGTTTCTAATCATTTTATAACACTTATTCGATATTTTAATAATTTCATAAAATCAAATGTTCTTACTTTAATAATTAATATCGTTAAGGCCGAAAGTATTAGTTTTATAAATCTATATTGTTTACTAAAATGTGGTATTAGTATGAACTAATATTTTAACTATTTTGATATAATGCTATTTTTAGTAAAGTTTCTAAAAATAGAAGTTTCCTAAAATAGAAAGTTTCCTCTTTTAGAATGTAAATGTTTACTTCTTTTATCCTCTTATAATTTATAATGATTATATCTTTTGAGTATCGATAATGGCTTTGTTTTAGAGTTATGAAATAAGGACAAGTGTGAGGTTAGAGTAATATATTCTGGGGTTTACGTTTTTGCCATCAACTATAAGGCTGGTGTGTCTTTATGGGGCACACTGGTTGTTGAACCAAGCATATATGGTGCTCGGGAGTGTGTGAACATTTTGACCTTAAACTCTTGCCTCGCAGGGTAAGACGCCGTCGGGTTGAACTGAGTATTTATGGTGCTCGGAAGGGGTGTACATATCATCTTAAACTAGGGTCACGCATTTATAAGTCGTCGTCCTATTATGGTTGAGTAGCTTAGTTAGAGACCGAAGTTTGATTTGTTTGAACTAAGTTCTCGAAGCTAGTTTTTAGTATTCTCCTAGTGAAAGTCTAGCATTCATCACTACTCCTATCCATAACGCCATTTTGATTATTTTATTTATTATCGATATAAATTGGTTTGCAGGTTGGCAAATATTTTTATGTTTCTTCGGAAACCCTTTTGATTAATTTGATTTACGCTAAAGCTTATTTTAATATGCTGTTTTACTGTTTTCCATTTTTACTATTTTTCCTATAGTAGTAATTACTGTTTTAAAATCCTGTTATACGGCTGGGAGAACGTTGACGTTGCTCCCCACTGATTGTGGCTGTTATGTTTTTAACATGGCAGGTATATGTGTTTTCCTTCGGGTGGGCTAGCGAGCAGTTATGGATCCTGCTTGTTTTAATCAGATCACTGTATTATGGATTGTTAAAACCCTTTTTATGGATTTTATTTATTTATTTATTTCGTAGCCATTTTTATTTTATGGCTTATGTATTGACTTACCCTTTTATTTAATCAAGACATAGCTACAGTGTGTTATAATCCCACTTCTACAGTGTTTCCGCCACTGTATTGCGTTAGAATTTCTAGGGGATTATAGTTGGTATCAGAGCATCACTGCTCCCAACGCTTACACCTGAAAATAGGGAAAATATTAGTAAATTATTTAAAAAGTAAATAAAAATATTATTAGAAATGGGTAGAAACAGATAAGGACTTCACTGTTAGAATTATCTGTTCCTGAACTCAATGATTAGCATTGAATATTTGTTTTATATGTCGAAGAAGATGAAAGAACAAGATGCTGATATGCTGCTCCAGATCGGGACAAGACCTACTTAGCACTCTCAACACCTGCTGACTCGAGTGGACAACTAGGTGCTCCAAGAAAGATTTCGATAATGACTTTTAGCTCCGGTTCAGTTTACTTAAGCTACAGGCAAGATGATCAAGAGTAGATTCATGTTCCATGATGTCGCAGTAAATCCAGATGGAGCGACCCATGACTTGCGTGCTCGTTCCTCTACAAGAAGATGAAGTAATCCATTTTGGATTCCCTCGTGAACTCTGGAGGCCCGAAGATTCTCTTCTGGTTCAAGAACTTAGTAATATAGGATCATCGATTCTTTTCTTCCTCCGTCTATTTCTTCCAATTCTTCTCTTATACATTCTCATCTTCATTCTCTTGGTGAATCCTTGTTCTATTCTTCTATTCTACCATCTTTCTCTTGAGATTCTTTGGTTAGACCGGATTCTGTCTTAGTGAACCCCGTGAAAGGATATAGATGTTTGAGGTTTAGTAAACCCTTGTTACCTAGGGCTTGAGGGTTGTGAGTTATACCTTGCTATCTATCTTAGTAAGCTTTTGAGGATCGATTTGATGATAAATTGTCAATTAATGGAATTAGGTTGATACTTTAGACTCTGAACCTTGGGTTATAGGTTACTTGATTATTTGGAGGACTTAGAGTTGAATATATTTTGGGGTAGTGAGAGTATATCGTATTTGATGGATACCTAGTACCTAATTTAACCATGAACCGAACCAAGTGTAGCTAATAATAGAATTTTGAGATTCCTACCTAAATGCTTATTTGACAGATGCATCGTGAATATTTGGGATCATAGAGTACTGTTTAAATTGTTAACCTGAGTGTTGTGGTACCATAGAAGGTTTTTATTAATACCGTTAGAAATTTTGGTTAACATAGATTACCCGTGTTTCTTAAGGATTAGATCATTAATCGTTGGTTAAAGTTGTAACCTATGAACTTTGGAGTTGAGTGATCTAAATTGAATAAATTGTTGTTAACCTTGTAAAGGAGAAACATATTGCCATTAGAGGTTGGATTTATCGCGTTGTTTTGAGGAACATTTTGATGTCAATCATCTTAAGGGATTTATAGTTCAGAACCTTAGACCAACGAGATTGTGGCTTCGTTGAGTTATTAAATATTTTGTGGTTGCACCATTACGATTAGAAATTTGATGGACTTCTTGGAAACATTAATCGAATGATGTGTTTGAAGATGTGAGTGTTTGCGCCATTACCTATAGGTTTGAGCGTGTTTGAGGATTTATTGTACTTCCCCAACTTCTGTACTTGTGGTATTATAAATATGTTGGTGATCATTTTTGAGGATTTCGTGTTCGAACTTTGTTAATTGGTGGGTTTTATTTAGTCTTCCTTACTCGAGAAATTTGAAGCATACCTCGAGTTCAGACCTTATAAGCTTTAAATTTATAAACCTTAGTGATTGCGAGTTAGGGTATGTTTTGATAACCGTTGGAATCTTAATTAAAGGATTAGTCTAAATCATTTGTGGATTCTTACTATGCTAATTGAAAGATTGTGTAAGTATGTAAGACTTAATTTTGGAGGTTGTAGATTGAGTAGGACCACCCTGTACTGATATTGGACTTAGCGTTATTTGATGGGAATTAGGAACCCGTGTTTGTGGAAGTCGTGCTAGGAATCTCGAGATGATTAATTTCTTCCATAATCCTTGAGAGCTCTTTTTGATTCTCAACTCCGTCTTTCTTTCTGCTCCTCTTGAATTCTGTTACGGTAACTCCTACCAATCCCTTCAACCTTTGTCGATTTTGAAAGCTCTTATTTTTAATTTATTTATCCTTGTTCTATTTACCCGTTAACTATTTTTCGAACTCCCTATTTTATAAAAAGTTTGAATACTTTAAAAAAAAATGGATTATCGTAAAATTTTAACATTTTGAGTTATAATTTCTAATTGTGAATTTGCCCATTTTGTAAAAAGCTTGACTAATTTAATTTTTTTTTGATTTTCATGAAATTTTAACATTTGGAAGCATAATTTCAAATTTTAAAACTCCCCATTTTGTAAAAACTTTGAGCAATTTAACATTTTGGGTTATCGTGAAATTTAACATTTTTATTTTATAATTGAAGAACTATATACTTCACTTTGTTTTATCTTTGGTTGATATTTATATTTAGATCTATTTCAAAATGCCTTAATAATTTATTTTAAATTATTTCGAAATTATTTTTAATTTTTGATTTTCAAGCGATCAAAATTTTATGAAGACTTTTATATTTCCAAGTACTTCAATTTGTATAGGATTGTTATGTAAAACGTTTTAACATTGTTGAAATTATCTTGTATGTTCAAGTTTGATAACATTTTTGAAAATTTTCATAATTACTTTGATAACATTTTCGAAATTTTAACGTTTTGAAAATTGATTTTCATTTTATTGTTGGGGGACTTTTAAATCTGTTATTGAAAATGTTTGACGGCTGATGCGATTTTTACTAACTACAATTTGATTTCTCCAAACTAATTTTGTTTCATCAAGAAAAAGGAATAATATCGAATTTCTTAATCAAAATATTTTACTTTTATTTTCAAAATATTTTGGTTATCCTATTTCCTTCGAGTTTGTTTACAAATGTTATTTAACGTTGTTATTTTATCAAATAACTTTACTTTACGATTTCATTAATCAAAAGATTTTAAACTTCGGGTTGGTTAGCCCAATTCTTCTTGGAATGGATATTTGTCTTCGATATCGTATCACTTTGAAGGTTGTAAAATTTTCTTTTGAAGCAATTTTTTATGCAAAAAATTTTATCCTCACCTTTTCGGGGGGTAATCTTGTTTCCTTTCTACTTATTCTTAGTTTCGAGGACGAAACTTTCTTTTAGTGGGGAGGATTGTAACACCCGCCATTTTTCCTAAGCATTTTCATTCTTTCTGTTAGGACTCCGTCTTAACTCTGTCACTTTTAGCCTCATATTTCATCAATTTACTAAGCTCTATTTTAATTTTTGAGTTTAATAATTTTTATTTTTAATTTTAAAGATTTAAATTCTTTTTAAATCCATTTATTTGGTTTCTTCGTAAACTAATTAATTTTTTCGCAAGGAATTCTATTTCTCTTCGAATCAACATTTTTAATCTTGGATTTAAGTTATTCTTTTTCCTAAAAATGTTTGAATACGTTTCTATGATATTTTCAACTAGTAAATATTTTTATTTACAAAAAATTAGCTATTAATAATTTTTATTACGAAGCTTCGCGAATAATTATTTTCTTACACGAGGTTTACTCAAATTACTTTGAAATGCCTTTAACTATTTTACGATTATACTTTTTATCAACTTATAAATTATTTGAGACCATTTCCTCACATTTTGGACCGACTAAACTCTTGGTCACAAGTTTTATTACGTTTTATTTAAACGTTTCATTTTATCACGTTAAAACGTAAACATAAGATAAATTATTTTCATTCATTGTAGCATTAGTATCAAAACTTTTCATGCTCCTTGTCGTCACACTTTTGGCCGGCCATTCTCATAAGGTGCACCTAGTTTTCATCAACCATTTAATCTCATTTATATTTTTGAGAACCATCCATTTTCCATACTACACCTTATTCATTCTTGTCATAAAAAAAATATACTCAACCTTCCTCCATCTCTTTTGGCCGTGTACTACTCCTACATCTTAGGCAAATTTTTGCTCCATTTCGAGTCCCAATCGCATCATTTTTATCGTCATAATAATCCTCTTTCCGTTCTCTTCGTTAAGGTATTAATCGACGTCATTTTCGATCAATTTTTACCTTGATTTTTATTAGTTTTCTCATGGTATTTTTCTGCCATGAGTTCCGTGTTTGGTAGGATTTTTGGACGATCCCGAAGCCGACGAATATTTTGTCGATTCAGACTTGGAGTAGAGGTAACGTCGATGTTACTCGGTATTTCATGATTTTAATTGAGTATTTGCATGTATATATATTTTATGTTTTATTTTGGCAATATATATATGTCATAAAATCTGGAAAATTTTTTAAAGTTGAAAATTTGCATGTTTCGGTATTTTTATCGCTTTTACGAGATTAACGATTAAATTGTTATATTAATTTGTAAAATCGTAATAATCGGCCTAAACATGTAATATATGTTTATATTCTGGAAAAATGTTGTTTTTGATGATTTTTAATAATTTATTATTTTTCTGATATTTTTGATATCGATTATTGAATTATTACCGTTTTCGGACAAAAACGATTAAAAGCCGATTTTTAGTTCTAGTACTTAAACATTTTATTTTAATCTGATTTTTGACGTGGTGTAACTTTCTGGTGAATTAGAATTTTCTGAATTATTTCATAAATTTTCGGAATTGTTAAGTGGATGAATTAATTAATCACTTTAAATCATCGTTTATCGTTAAAACCGTGTTTGTTGTTTAAATTCTCGATTTCTGGTCTTTGGTTTAAATCTGGAAAAATTATGATTCTGATGATTTCATATTAAAATGTAATTTTATGATTTTTAGTGCCTTAATAAAATGTTAGGAATGATAAGTTTTATTAATGAAATCGTTAATTGAGAAAACGGGTTTTAAAGACGGTTTTGACGGGATTTATTAAATCTGGAATTTTTGGAAGTCTGGAAAAATGGTAGATTCTGTAAAATCATGATTTTTAGGTTTAATAATAATTTTTGGATATTAATACTTAAATCGTTTTGTAATTACTATTTTTATTAATCGTTATTGTCGAGATTGGACGATTAACGAGAAAACGCTTTAAAAACTGAGTTTTAGAATTCTGGAAATTTTCTTTTCTGGACAGAATGTTCATAAATATAATTTAACTATTTTACGTAATTTTTTTACTATTTATTAAAGTCTTTAATTAATAAGTATTGATTTTCGGACAAATTGTGATTTATCGTTAAAATGCTTTGTCTTACCTAAAAGAATTATTTTTCCAGCAATTTTGAAAGTATTTAAATCTGAAATTTTAAGAGTTAAATCATCCCTTAACATACTCTAAATGTATTTGTTGGTTTAATTAAATAAAGACGTTCAAATATTTAATTTGATGTTTGCCGTAAAATCCTATTTATAATTTTATTGTCGAAACTAATAATAATTAGGAAATTTTAGCTTTATAACTTTTGAAAACACCCTAATTAGTAATATTAAAATGTTTAAGATGTTTCTAATCATTTTATAACACTTATACGATATTTTAATAATTTCATAAAATCAAATGTTCTTACTTTAATAATTAATATCGTTAAGGGCGAAAGTATTAGTTTTTTAAATCTATATTGTTTACTAAAATGTGGTATTAGTATGAACTAATATTTTCACTATTTTGATATAATGCTATTTTTAGTAAAGTTTCTAAAAATAGAAGTTTCCTAAAATAGAAAGTTTCCTCTTTTAGAATGTAAATGTTTACTTCTTTTATCCTCTTATAATTTATAATGATTATATCTTTTGAGTATCGATAATGGCTTTGTTTTGGAGTTATGGAATAAGAACAAGTGTGAGGTTAGAGTAATATATTCTGGGGTTTACGTTTTTGCCATCAACTATAAGGCTGGTGTGTCTTTATGGGGCACACTGGTTGTTGAACCGAGCATATATGGTGCTCGGGAGTGTGTGAACATTTTGACCTTAAACTCGTGTCTCACAGTGTAAGACGCCGTCGGGTTGAACTGAGTATTTATGGTGCTCGGAACGGGTGTACATATCATCTTAAACTAGGGCCATGCATTTATAAGTCGCCGTCCTATTATTGTTGAGTAGCCTAGTTAGAGACCGAAGTTTGATTTGTTTGAACTAAGTTCTCGAAGCTAGTTTTTAGTATTCTCCTAGTGAAAGAATAGCATTCATCACTACTCCTATCCATAACGCCATTTTGATTATTTGATTTATTATCGATATAAATTGGTTTGCAGGTTGGCAAATATTTTTATGTTTCTTCGGAAACCCTTTTGATTAATTTGATTTACGCTAAAGCTTATTTTAATATGTTGTTTTACTGTTTTCCATTTTTACTATTTTTCCTATAGTAGTAATTACTGTTTTAAAATCCTGTTATACGCTGGGAGAAAGTTGACGTTGCTCCCCACTGATTGTGGCTGTTATGTTTTTAACATGGCAGGTATATGTGTTTTCCTTCGGGTGGGCTAGCGAGCAGTTATGGATCCTGCTTGTTTTAATCAGATCACTGTATTATGGATTGTTAAAACCCTTTTTATGGATTTTATTTATTTATTTATTTTGTAGCCATTTTTATTTTATGGCTTATGTATTGACTTACCATTTTATTTAATCAAGACATAGCTACAGTGTGTTATAATCTCACTTCTACAGTGTTTCCGCCACTGTATTGCGTTAGAATTTCTAGGGGATTACATCCATATCCATCAGGCCCAGGGCTTTTGTGGTCAGGAATATCTAGCAGCACGTCCTTTATCTCCTTACCTGAGACAGGAGCTAAAAGTCTGGCCTTATGCTCTTCATTTACCAAACGACCTCTCCTGACAGTCTCAAAATGCACTCTCTTCACACGCTTGCTATTCCCAAGTAGATTTTTATAATAGTCTTCAAACGCCTGATTCACCTTTTCAGGATCCGAGTGTATCTTCCCATTCATATCCACTATGCTGAACACCTTCTTACTGGCACACCTTCTATTAATGACACTATGGAAGAACTTTGTGATCTCATCTCCTTCCTGCAACCACTCAGCTTTCGCTTTTTGCTGCAAGTAATCAACATAAGCCCTCTTAAGCATCTGGTATTCATTAACCAGGGCTTTTTCCATCTCATACAGCTGTACATTTTTATGGTCTTCATTCAATCTACATTGAATTTCATCCAAAGCCAGTTTTGCTATATCAACAGCACTATCTATTTTATGAAATACTTCTCTATTAAACTTCTTCAAATGTTGTTTAAGTTGTTTCAACTTCCTAGTAAGCCTAAACATAGGCGTCCCATGAACCATTATCTGCCACTTCTCTTGGATTAATGGCAAAAACTCATGTGACTGCGACCACATGTTGAAGTATCTGAACGGCCTATTCCTTTTCACATCACAACCACCATCATTCATCAAACATCGACAGTGATCATACTCACCTTCAGGCAAAAAATGTGCCTCAATATAGGGAAACTCAATAATGAACTCTGAATTCACTAGCACTCTGTCAATTCGGCTAAAAACTTGAGTATCATCCACATGCTTATTGTTCCAGGTAAAGAAGGTGCCATTACTCTTTAAATCCTGAACTCGACATTCATTAACACATTCATTGAAGTCCTTAATATCAGCCCAACTAATAGTAGATCCCACTCTTTCCCCAACATTCAAAACATTGTTAAAATCCCCACCAATAATCCAAGGACCGTTACACTGTTTTGCATACTTCTTAAGGCTGCTCCAAAGAGGCTTCCTATCCATATGCTTGTTAAAGCCATAAACTATAGTAAACCAAAAGGTCTTCCTCCTAGAAATATCCTTAACCATAGCCTGAATAGCTTGAGCAGAAACATCCTTAATGTCAACAACAAAAACATTAGGATCCCATATAAGCCAAATTCTTCCCCCATCATGATGTGCACTATTCGTACAAATTGACCAATCCGCACTAAAATTATTCCTAATTTTTAACCAATTAGTAGTTTTAACTCTAGTTTCTAGCAACCCAAATAGCCCTACATTATTTTTATGCAAGAACCACTGAATATCTCGCTACTTATTCTTACTATTCATACCCCGTACATTCCAAAATCCGAAGCTAACCATTCTCTATAACAGAGTTAAGATCATTACCCCCAATACCAAGTTTGTGCATTGAGGCAGAGAATATGTCCGCAAAATTTATCCCAGTCCCTCCTTGTTGTGGCTGCTGATTATCATGCCTCGTTATACGCGAGATAATCCTTGCTGGTGTAGGATTAGCACTAATACTCAGAGGTGGGAACATCTGTGGAGTCTGCACCGGGACCAGGGCAATTCAACCTCTGTAGACACTGGTACAAGAACCTCCTCAGATTTTTTCTTCCTTCATGCCCCAGCCCTCCACACTTAACACATTTAATGGGAAGCCATTCATACTCAACAACAACCTCCTGCACATATCCCTTCTCATCAAGAAAAGAGATATTCTTCGGAAAATTCCTGTCCAACAACCACAGAAACCATAACACGCGCATAACTTAAAAATGTCTTAAGAGTCGTGTTAGCATCACTCTGCACATATTTTTCAATTAAGCCTGCAATCTTAGATAGACACTCCTCACCCCAAAACTTCACATTAAGATCCTGAAGTTTTACCCAGATTGGTATCTCTATATTCTCCTTCTTTGTTAAATCAATACTGTCCTCCCATGCCTTCAAAATAACCGGTTTTTTTATCAAACTGAAACCACTGACTAAGTGCCTTACTCTGCTCCTCTTTGGTGTTGAAACGAACCAGAAAGATTCCATTCTTCATAAATGAAATCTTATCCAATCCATTATTTTTCCATAATCGTTCCAGGAAGCCATGTACAACTTTCCATGGAGGATGTGCACCTAGTATGTAACCATAGATCGCAGTATTTCAGTAATCTAGTTCATCCTTCACATCCTCAGGACTAATCTGCAATAAGGGTGGTGATTCCCTCCCACTCCTTCCATTGCGAACAACATCAGCCCATTCTTGCGTAGACTCCGCTTCACTGTGATCGTCTTCATGAAAATTACCCAGCTCCAAGTCATACGCAGGGATTCTTTGTCGTGACGAGCTTCCATGCTCTACTTGCTTATTTGCAGATGAAAAATGCATATTTTTGTTAGGTGTTTTTTGTTGTTTTTGTTGTTGTTGAGGTTTTTTTTCCTTGCCATGGCCAATCAATGAAAGAAATTTTCAAAGTTTTCAGTGACGGCTGATCGCCTTCTCCTTGTTGGTTTTTCATAATGAATGTTTTTGTTATTGTGTTTGTTTCTCTAGTTTGTGTTAGTCTTAGTATGAAAATGTGTGAGTATACTCTTTGTGGGGTTAGTAGGAGGATTAGGTGTTGATTATGGGTGATTAGGGTTGATTGTGGGTAAAGGTTGAATCTTTGTTGCTAGTCACTTGTTATGCATACCATGTGTTTGATGAAATGTTTGTTAGGGTGGCAGTTGCAAATACTACTCTTGCTAGATTCCTCTTTCTTGTTGTATGTTGGATTGGTGATTGAATTCTCTTGTTTTGGGTAGCATCTTACTTGAGTTTTCGGGTTTGTCTTTCACGCGAGAGCGCGGATTTACCTTAGTGACTAGATGAAACCTACACCCTCGATTTCCCCACTGGCCGATTACACTTATGATCCCAACCTAACCCTACTCTTCTCCTATTTGATTTCTTCATCATTTTTTGTCATTGTTTCCTTTAGTCTTAGTTCATTCCTCGTCATAGTTTATCCTCCTTCATCGCTTTAGTTTGTTTAGCTTAGTTGACTTAGTCTAGTTCTTAGGAAGACCTTAGTCGAAACTCTCTTTACCGTCCCCGTGGACTCGACCCGACTTGCCCTAGCTACTTGATAAGTGTGGTTTGTAGTGCTTATTTCTTGTGTTTGGTCCCAGTTTCTCTTGTGGAATCGCTCTTTAAAGCGGTTTTCGAGGCTACTTACGCTTCTTCTAGCTTGTTTTAGGTTCCTAGGGCCTATCTTGGAGAAATGGAACGATTCCGACTCGTTTCCGACGCATTTGGATCCAACGAAGAGAAGCGACGATGACTCAGTGGCCTAGACTCGATCCCAAGCCCCTTGGAACCCGTTTCCGAGCACCGAGAATCGATAAGAAGCCTAGAAAGAGCAAGTAGGGACCTATGAGACTATATTTGAAGCCTACAAGACCCATCCCGGTCGGGAACACATCCATCACGACCGGGATGAAGCGCAAAGCGAAGCAGCGCTACTGGAAGGCCATCCCGGCCGGGACCACCATCATCCCAACCGGGACCACCCTCCTCCCGACAGGGATCACCTCCTTCTCGGTCGGTAAGGACCCAGCGAAGCCCCGTCTTCATTTCTTTCAATCCTTCATTCGTGTAACCCTATATATACCCCCTCTTGTATTGTTTTAAACACTTTTACATTACCCTACATTAGACTAAACCCTAGTTAGAGATCATCCTCTAATTAGCTTAATCTTTCCTTAATCTTTAGTTAATCTTAGCTTAATCTAGATAATTAGTCTTGTATTAAAAGATTTCTTGAAGAATCCAACCAAGATTGACAACCTTGGTTGATGTATTTGGGTTTTCTTATTATTACAAGTTTCAATCTTTCCTCCATACTAGTTTGGTATATTCTTCCTCTTCTATTTTCTCTTAATCTTTCTTTGTTATTCAAGTTTTAATCTTTATTCATTGTTCATTGTTCTTGCTAGTTTCTTCTTCATCATGAATGCTATGGTTATGTTGGTGTTTCCTCTAGTTTGTGTTAGTGTTAGTTTGAATATGAGTGAGTAGACTTATTGTGGGGTTAGTAGGGGGAATTAAGTGTTGATTATGGGTGAATAGGGTTTGATTGTGGGTAAAGGTGGATTCTTTGTCACTAGTCACTTGTTAAGCATACCATGTGTTTGATGAATTGCTTGTTAGAGTAGTAGTGGTCAATGCTCCTTTTGCTTGTTTTCTTCTTCTCATTGTATGGTTGATTTGTGGTTGAATCCTTTTGTATTGAGTAGCATCTTGCACGAGTATTCGGGTTTGTCTTTGACACGAGAGCGCGGACCGACCTTAGTGACTAGGTGAAACCTACACCCTTGATTTCCCAACTATCCTACTGCACTTATGAACCCGACCTAACCCTACTCTTACTTTAATCGATTTCTCCATCTTCTTAGTCATTGTTTCTCTAGTTCGTTGTTTCATTTAGCTTTAGTTGTTTCAATTAGTCCGTGTTATATCTAGTTCATTGATAGTCTAGTTTCATCCCTTTCCATCATCCTAGTTAGTCAATTATTCTAGTCATTTCTGCTCCTCTTTGTGTTGTTTGTGACCTAGTCTTGTTTTTTAGGTAGACCTTAGTCAAGGCACCCATTACCTTCTCCGTGGATATCGACCCGACTTACCCTAGCTACATGTTATGTTTAGTTGGCTTTATTTGTTGGTAGGGATTGACGGCAAATCCTTCCCATCAATTTGGCGCCGTTGCCGGGGACGGTGCATGTTTAGACTTAGTTTGCTTATTAGCTAGACTTAGTTACCGTTTTGTGTTCTTCTTCTATCCATTGTGCATATTTTGCAGTCTTTTTCTTTGTTTCTATAGCTTTCTTCTCTCTTTGTCTTTGGTTGTGTTTGTTTATTTTCTCTACCTAGTGCCCATAAAGCACTAGGTATTCTCACGTTTGTTCCAAGTGTGTAGTGCATGCCTAGGAGGAGAGACAACTTCTTGCTCTTCAATTCAGAGCCGGAGAGACTCTTTAGAGCCTTTCGCCAACGGACAATTGATCGAGTTAGAAATTCTCAACCGGGTACTAGCACCAACATTGAAGAACAAGCTCAAGGATTTGACTTAGACGAACCACCTCAAGGCAATACCGAAGGGACCTTCATCAATCCCTTTGGTACTTCTAGTCACTCTTCTTCACCTAGTTCTCCTTCAACACCTTTATCGACACCATCAACACCGTCATCTCCCTTGTATCCAAACATGCCGAAGTTTTCATCTCACTCCACTTTTACCGAGGATGTCTTGCCGGGACCGAGCACTTTACCGGCCGCTTATGCCTGAAATTTTGTAGCGAAGACACAATTCATCCAACTAGTAGAGAGAAATCAATTTAGTGGTTTGCCTACCGAAGACCCGCATCAACACATGGAGACTTTCTCCGATTATTGTGATGCTATTTCTCAACCCGGGATTACTCAAGATCAAATTCGTTGGGTTCTTTTCCGTTATCTCTTATTGGAAAAGCTAAGCAATGGATCAAGAGTCTCGATAGGGCAACCATGGGGATTGATACTTGGAAGAAGCTTGCATTGGCGTTCTATCAAAAGTTTTATCCTCCCGAGAAGACATACTTGCTAAGGGCCTCCGTCATCGGTTTTCAACAACGGGATGAAGAGAACCTTTATGAAGCGTGGGAGAGGTTCAAAGCTTTGGTTAGATCGTGTCCCCATGATGCGTGTTGTCGCTGACACACATACAAACAATATTTTTATCCCAACTTACTACTACGTAGTAGCGGCAAGTCGAGGTCGATCCACAGGGAGGCGGTTAAGCGATATTGGTCAAGTCTAAGGTCTAGTCGCGTTTGGGATTGAGATGGGGGTTTTGGGACGAGAAGAGTTGAGCTAATGCTAGCGAGCTATACTACTAAGGCTAGGAACAATAATGGGAAAGGTGTTAGGGAGAGTCGAGATTCGGAAAAGGGCTAGGAATCTCGGGATCGAGTTTTAGTTACAACGTTGAAAAGAGAGAATGCCACCTTTCGGTTTCTTCACCCAACCCACCTATACCCGCTTTCGTGGCGAAAAGGTAAGTCTCATGTCAAGGCAATTCCTACCCTGAGTTTACGCATATTAATAGGAGCGAGTCAAGGTCAAACTAGCTGCAGTCTAGGTCAACAAAGACACAAAAACCATAAACTTGATAAATCAACAAGTAAACAACCCACCAACATCCCTTAATTCAAATAATCCAAATCCTCATCCCTAAATTCCCCAACAATAAATCTACTCACTAGTCATGACAGATAACAACAAAACACTAATAAAGGAGAGATTAGCTAAAGCATGCATAATAACTAAGTCTAGAGCAAATATTGACTAGATGACAAGGAAACTATGCTAACAAATAACACTAAGGAGGAAAATAAACTATCACATAAATTATGGAGAAACTAACAAGGGAGAGAGAAAAACATAACTATTTAATGGAAAACTATACTAACATAAAGATGAACAAGATGAACAATGGATTAACAAGGAAACAAAACTAACTATTAGAGAAAAAGGGAGAAGAGAGAAACTACCAATTATGGAGGAGACTAAGGAGGAAGATGAAGATTAACATAAATAAGAAGCTTCAAGAAATAATACAAAGATCTTGTCATTAAACCCTTGCAAAACCCTTGAATCTTCAATATAAACACAATCTTCAACTAAAGATGGAAGCTTTGATTAGGAATTGTTGAGTAGAATTAATCTAATACTAATACTAATAAGATCTACTAATTCTATAGAGATTTTTGCTAAGAGAGCTTTACTACAATTGCCACTAATACTATAATCTTCTACACTACTCCTACTCCTAGGAGGCTCACTCAAGGCACAAGAGTGGCACAAAACCCTAGGTTAAGTATTTATAGTGTTTCTTAATGGGTCACACAAGCTTAAGGCCCATAATCCAATTCCTCTTCATTAAGCTAGACCTGCACCCTTTGCATCTTCATGGGGTGAAGTTTCACCCCGCGGCTTGACGACATTGGCACCACCGGGTGAAATTTCACCCGATGAGATTTTCTTCTCTAATCGCCATTTTTGGCGTTTTTCTCCATCGGGCGAAATTTCACCCGGTGGGCGAAATTTCGCCCGGTGGGAACTGCCCACAAAAATCTTCGGGAGGTAGAAAATGTCGTCGGGCGAAATTTCGCCCGGTGATACTCCTCTTTTCCGGTCTCTTTCTTTTGTCGATCAATGGGATTACTTGAACTTTCAGTTGTGTGTTTTGCTCTTTCGACCGTATCTCTCTCATGCTCGTAGAAGATCATACCCGTATCTCTCTCATGCTCGTAGAAGCTCATACACGTTTTCGGTCGAAAATCCTATCAAAATAGACAGAAAACTACCAAAAACACGTAAAATGCAAAAGAGGGACACTAATGCGAGAATTACTCAAAATACGGCGATAATCGCGCTCAAGTCTCGCAAAACGGAGGAAAAACATGTCTAAATGGGAGGAAAAATGGTCCAAATTTGGCATACAACACCCCAGCATGGGCTTTCACAATGGTTCTTGGTCCAACAATTCTAGAATGGGTTATATGAAGATTTAGGGCCATTACTCAACATGGGGTCCAATGGAAGGTTCACCGAGGTAGATGATGACCAAACTTGGTCTAGAATTGAAGAAATGATGACGGTTCACAACTCTCAATATTCTAGGCCTAGAAAGGCAAATACAGGGGGAAGGCATGAGATTGATGCCATTACACAACTTAGTGCCGATCTTGGAGCACAATTGAAGACCCACATGGATACTATTGATAAGAAGCTCCAAAGTCACTTTAATCAAGGTCAAAGCACTAGTTCCTCAAACCAACAATCTATTCATCAAGTTATGCTATGGGAATGGTTACTCCTACATCTTATTATGGGATATGTGAGATTTGTGGAATACATGGACATGAGCCTTCATATTGTCGAAGTAGCATTGAGCAAGTGAATGCTTTTCAAGCATACAAGCAAGGTTCCCCATACTCGAACTTCAAGGCTCAAAATGTGCCAAATCCTCATATGTTCCAAGCTTCCCAACAACAAAACCAACAACAATACCGTCTACCATATGTTGCTCCTCCCTTAAGGGACAACCAAGGCTACCATGGTTATCAAGGCAATCAAAGGCCTTTCAACAATTTCCAACAACAAAATGCTTACCATAACCAAGGTGCCTTCAATCATCAAGGGTTCCATAATCAAGGGAACTTCAATCATAAAGGTGATTTCCAAGGAAATCAACATTCTCAAGGATATCAAAACAACAACCAAGGTTACCACAATCACAATCATGGTAACTCTCAAGGCCTAAATCAAGGCAATTCTCAAGGGTTCCAAGGGAACTCTCAACATCAACAAGGGTCCCACAATGCTCAACAAGAGAACAAGCAAAGGAGCCGGTCTCCAACTCATGACTATGGCTTTCCCCTAGCCATCACCAACACTCCACACAACCAACAATCTCCATTTCGGGATTTCGATACACAAAAGCAAATGTTGGAGATGCAAAAAAGTCAATTCGAGATGCAAAGAACCCAACAAGAACTTATTGCCCAACTTCAAATGGAAAACAAGAAAACAAAAACTCATATGAAGATGCTTGAAACCCAACTAGTTCAAGTTGCTTCGGGTAGTTCTTCAAGACAAAAGGGTCAACTACCCTCTCAAGGTGTACCAACGAAATTTGAACATGTGAATGACATCACCTTGAGGAGCGGTGCATCCTATGATTCTCCCTTGTTTCCTAATGAAAATGAAGCTATGAAAGAAATGCAATCTCCAAACCAAGACAATGAAAATTGGGGAAATCTCATGGAGGAGCAAGTCTTGTGGGAAATTGAGAAACCGGTTGAAGACAAGCTTCCCCCACCCCCAAGAAGAAGACAAGGCAAAGAAGAAGATGTCAAATGAAAAATCCAAACCTAATGAACAAGACAAGATACACATCAAGTTGTCGTTCCCATCAAGGCAATTAAAGACAAAGGTGGATGTTCAATTTGACAAGTTTGTCGATATTGTGAAAAAATTGGATGTGAGCATCCCTTTCACCGAGCTAATTACCCAAGTCCCGACCTATGGAAAGTTCATTTGAGAAATATTGGCTAGGAAGAGATCCGTGGACAAGGAAGAGACCATAGCGTTCACAAGAGAGGTGAGCGAGCTTATTCAAGGCTCTACTCTGCCTAAGTTGAAAGATCCGGGTAGTTTCTCAATCCCGTGCACCATTGGGAACTTGAAGATCGAAAGGGCGTTATGTGATTTGGGGGCAAGTGTAAGCATTCTCCCTTATTCTATTTGTGAGCGACTTGGAATGAAAGAGCTTAAGTATACCTCTATTACACTCCAAATGGCCGATTGTTCACTTAATCAGCCATTAGGAATGTTAGAGGACGTGCCATTAAGAATCGGGAAATTCTTCATTCCGGTCGACTTCCTCGTGCTTGATATGCTGGAAGATGCAACCACCCCCATTATCCTAGGGCGCCCATTTCTACATACCGCCGGTGCAATGATCGATGTCAAGAAAGGTAGGATAACCTTTGAATTAGGCGACGAGAAGCTCGTGTTTGACCTCCAAGGCAACACCTCGCCTACGAGTGAAGAATCATGTAATATGATTCATGCCTTGAAAGACATAGAGCTAGGGAATGAGTCGGATGAAAGCTTGAAGATTAACGACAATTTGTGTGAAATTGATGATGATACAATTGAGCTTGGGGTGGATGAATGCCCTTATTATGCGAATGAAGACAAGTTACTTGGAAAGAAGAAGGTTGAGCCTCCCTTGAGGCATGATGTTGAGTGGAATTTTGGGTATATCCCGAAGGATCGCAAGTACAAGTTCAAGCCGTTGAACTTAGTAGATCGGGATGCCTCGAGAACATCGAGGCAAGGTTGTGAAGAACCTTGTAATGTGGATTGGTATTCCATGGGCTTTATTGAAGACTTCTCGAGAGCTTTCGACTTGTGGCTTCGTGCCCTCGAGGGATATGGAGTTGTGTACCATGTTGTTGAAGAATGAATGAAGAGTCCTACCGTCTTAGGTTTAACGGAGTTCCTCAAGAACCGTCGTGTTGTATATATCTCTTCCCTCTTCTTTGAGTTTTTGTGGTTGTATTTGTGTGATTTGTGAATTTGATTCTAGGATTTGTATGTAACACCCCAGATTTTATAAATTAAATTAATTTTAAATTATACTCGTATTTTTATTTTGTTTACGATTTAACTCGTAATTCTTAAAATTATTGTAAAATGAATTTATCGTTTAATCGTTTCAAACTCCTAAAATTTTGTTTGACTCGGAAACTCTTCTTATATTTAAAACATATTTTATTTTCGTTTCGATTCATTCTATACATTTAATTTAATTCTTATCAAAAGTCTATTTTGCCGATTTAAATTCTAAATCATTTTCATTTATTTATTTTTAAGCTCGAATTTCTATTTTCGGCTTGAAGTTCATTTATTTTAAGTTATGTCAAAATATTTATTTCCTTTCCTCGAGAAATCAATTTAATTCACTTTATCAAAAAATTATTATTTATCGGGAAATACTATTTCATCATTTAATTATTTATTTCTATCAACTTTGTTTTCGTCTCGAATAATTTATTTACTCATTTTATTTGTCGGCCCGATTATTCATTAATTTTCTTTACTCGTTTTAACCCGATTCGTGGGTCGGTCAACTTATCGTTACGAAATTCGTTTAATTCGTATTTCGATACCGATTATTTTAGTGTGATGATTCATCCCCCTTCTATTAATGTTCTTTTCCCCTTACCCACCGCTTCATACTCCTCCCCTTTCTTTCTTTTTTCTCTTCACATTCTCGTACATTTTGACTTATGCATTTCCACCGCTCCATTTCCTTCTTCTCCACCGCCTTACCAGTTACCATCATTCTGCCTTCTTTTTTTTCGTTTTTGTCTGCCGTCAATCGACCATCTTCTTTCTTTTCACCGGCAATCATCTTCATTCACCGAACCCCCTCTGTTTCCCTGTGTACCGTTGCTGCTGTGTCCTGCTGCTGTTACGGTACTACTACTGCTGTTTTTTTTTCGTTCCTTCTTCCTCTTTTCTTCTCCTTTCATCCTTTGTGATGCTGCTGCGATTCTTCGTTATCCTTTTATTCTGCTGCTAATACTCTCGCTACTGCTGTCTGCTATTGTTGTATGCGGTTTATTCGTCGATTTCATCTCTTTCGGTCTTCTTCTTTTTCTTTTTCTTGGCCTGCTGCTGTTCATTCCTCTGTTTGTTTGTATCCGTTCTCTTTCCTTCTTTTTTTGTCATTTGATTGCTGTTTGTGTCGGTCGTTCTACTGATGGATCTTACTTCTGCTGCGTTGTACTGCGTGCTGCTGTTTCTTCTTCTTCCTTTCTTCTTTTCTTCTTCTTCTTCTTCTTCTTCTTCTTCTTCTTCTTCTTCTTCTTTCTCCTTCGTTGCCTTGCTCGTTTTGCTGTCCGGGTACTAAGCTGCTGTTGTTCCTGTCGTTAATGCTGTTATATTTTGTGTTGCTGTTGCTGTCATTTTTGTGGTCGGATACGCTGCTGCTGCTATGGTTTTACTGCTGCTTTCCGTTGATTCTCTGTTCTGTTTCGTCGTCATGTGTTGAGCTTTTGTCTACTGTCTTATTTTTGCTATTACGGTTTGGTCGTCTTGTTCCCATTGTACGACGATCTCCTTTTCTTCTTTTTTTCTTTTTCTTCATACCATTGTTGTTGTTGCTGTTGCCATTTGTGGTTACTGCCGTTTGGTTCATTTTTGAACCGTGCCATGTTTTTGGTCCATCGCCTCTATCTACTACTGTTGGCTGCCGTTGTTGTTATTGTTGTTTCATTCCTTCCCCTTTTCCGCCTATTATTCTTCTTTCCTCTGTTCGATTCTAATTCGTACGTTCTCGTCTCTTCGTATTTTCGATCTGATCCAGTGTTGAAGCCTTATTAATAAAGAACAAATAACTGGCGACCTTCAGAGTCGAAGATTTGGGCTAGGACTTTAAGAGAGGCTAGTACGTGATCGGGTTGGTATCGATTTGAGGTAACTTTAGGACGTTACTCGATTTTATCTCGTATGTTTGAGTAAAAGTATGTAGTAAATATTTTAACTTCGATTTTCTAATTTTAGCTATTTATTATTGCTAAAGATATTATTTAATAAATCGTGTGCTTATAAATATTTTTATAACTTTTGATATAGTTTTATAAATCGTTAATCAATTTATTATTTATAATCGTTATAATATTTTGTTGGTTATCGTGACACTAGTAACTAAATAATATCGATTTCATATTTTCTTCATATTTCGTTAATTTATAATTTTAACTCAAAATTGTATTTTTATATTATAAACGAGATTTGTGTACTTGTTCAATAAATTAATTTCATTTTACGACTTATACTAATAAATGAGAAAATAGTGGATTTAGTTTTAAATATGTTTTTAGTCGAGACTCAATTAATCTTAATATCGTTTTTCTTAGAATACCTCCTTTCTGAAAATTTATAGTTTTAACTCGATTTTCTAATTATTTATAAACTGCTATATATTGACTTATTATATTTTATTTATATTTTGAGTGACGAATTTAGAAATATAATAAAGTTACGATAACGACGATAATAATAAAATGCTAATTTTGTTAGAAATGCTATTTTTACACATTTCACTTATTTTAATAACTTACGTATTTTCTATAACAAAATTCCTGTTTTGAGTAAGTTTCTAAAATTAGTAAGTTTCCATTTATAGAAAGTTTTCCTTTTAATATAAAATGTTTATTCTTTTTTTCCTCATTGTTTATAATGATTATATCTTTTTATATCGATAATGGTTGTTTTGGAGTGATGGAATAAAGTCAAGTGTGGGGTTAGAGTAATATAGTCTGGGATGTACGTTTTTGCCATCAGCTATAAAGCCGATGTCTCTAATTGGGGCACATTTGGTCGTTGAACTGGGCGTAGTTTCGCCCAGGAGAGTGTATGTTTTGAGTTTAAGCTAGATATCGCATCGTGTTAATCGCCGTCAGCTGAACTAGACATATTTGTTGTCTAGGAGAGGTGTGCACTACTTAAACCAGGACCTCGCTGCACGCAGTCCTGTTATAGTTGAGTTGCCTAGTTAGAGACTGGATTCTGTTATGAGTTAAGTCTACAGTTCTCGAAACTAGTTTCTATTATTATCCTAGTGAAAGTCTAGCCTTGTGCACACTGATCGAATTTCCATAACGCCATTTTTGAATATTATTTTTATCAATTGATTTTGATTTGCAGGTTGGCAAATGTTTTAAGTTTTCTCAGAAAACTTACTTTTATTATATCGCTTTAATGTTTTCCATTTTAACTATTTTGATATAATAATACTATTATTTTTTTCCATATGGTATAATATGGTTGGGAGAACGTCCGAGTTACTCCCCACTGACGTGGCTGTTATGTTTATAATATGACAGGTAATTGCTGCTGGGTTTTGGGTGTGAGCTAACGAGTAGCGTGGATCCTACTCTTTCTTCATCTATGTAATTTATGGATTTGTAAACCCGTTGGAAGATTTCCCTTTTAGCCCTTTTGTAAAAAGAGGCCTTTTTATTGACTTACCATTTCTTTTAATAAGATATAGTTTGTCAGTGAGTTTTAATCCCAACTCTACCGTGTTTCCGCCACTGTATTTCATTAGAATTTCTAGGGGATTACATTGTATGTTTTGTGGGATTCTTGTAATTTGGAATTTTTGATGAGCGATGTGAGGGAGGGATATTTGATGATGTTTATTGAGTTTACTTGATAGGTTGATAGTGAGGATGAAGTTTGGAAAGGAGTTGTTGATGATAGAAGCTTGGAGCTTGGTGGAGGAAGTCAGTTTTTGAGCTTTTGACAAGCTTTTGGGGACGGGATTTTAGATCCCGAAGTATTAGTTGCCTTGTGGGTGGAGCTATCAAGAGGATTCACTAGAAGAGTCATCCCGACCGGGAAGGGTTTCATCCCGACCGGGATGAAGTGTGCACGAAATTTGAGGCTACTGACTAGCCATCCCGCTCGAGATGGGTGAGCATCCCGACCGGGATGAGATGCTCCCGACCGGGATGGTCTCCTGCAGCCTCATTCGCCTTTGTTCCTTCATTTAAACCCCACCCCAACAACTTTATACCCCCTCCCAACCTCCCTACTCACCCTTGCCACTATCATTTCACCCTTGCACCTCAAATATATACCTTCATCTCATCTACTCTTCACTACACACCGAGTTACTCCTTGGATCCCGACCTCATTTACACCATTTCAAGCCCGGTACTTCAACCATGCGTCTACATTGAGAAAGAAGAGGAATAACAATGATGAAGACGAGCAAGGTACCAAGATAGATCATGGAGACGATGGAGTTGGTTGAGTTGCTAACCGTTTGGTAAGGCGACTCTCCTTTCTTTTCCTTTCTTGTCTTTTAAGTGTTCTCGCGTGAGTTAAAAGGGCGTAGGGTGCGCTAATACCCGCTCGGTTAGTAGTCTAGTTTCTTTTAGTTATTAGTTAGTTTGTGCTTACTCGAGGGCGAGTAAGGGTTAAGTGTGGGGGAGTAGATAAGTGTGTTATGTAGTGCTTATTTCTTGTGTTTGGTCCCGGTTTCTCTTGTGGAATCGCTCTTTGGAGCGGTTTCGAGGCTACTTACGCTTCTTCTAGCTTGTTTTAGTTTCCTAAGGCCTATCTTGGAGAAATTGAACAATTCCGACTCCTTTCCAATAAATATGGAGCCAATGATGAGAAGCGACGATGACTCGGTGGCTTAGACTCAATCCCGAGCCCTTGGGACCCATTCCCGAGCACCGAGAATCGATAAGAAGCCTAGGAAAAGCAAGTAGGGACCTATGAGATCATATTTGAAGCCTACAAGACCCATCCCGGTCGAGAACACATCCATCACGACCGGGACGAAGTGTCAAGCAAGACAACACCTCTGACAGCCCATCCCGGCCGGGACCATGAGCTTCCCGGTCGGGACCACCCCATCACGATCGGGACGGACATCATCCCGACCGGGAAGAGCATAACACCGCTCGGTATTATGCATAACACCACCCGGTGTTATGCACCAGCCCGACCGGGATCATCTTCTTCCCGGCCGGGAAGGGGCCCAGCTCAGCCGCGACTTCATTTTTCACCCCCCTTATTCTTGTAACCCTATATATACGCCCCTCTTGTATTGTTTTAAGAACTTTTGATTACTCTTACTAAACCGTAGACTACTTTAGGTTAGATTAGCTTAGATTAGTGTAGATTAGTTTAATCCTTCCTTAATTACTCTTCCATTTAGCATTAATCTAGTGTTAACTCTTGTATTATTGGAATTCTTGAAGAATCTACCAATCTTGACAACATTGGTGGATGTTTTGGGTTTTCTTTTATGAAGTTTTCTCCTTTTCATCTTCTCTTGTTTGGTATAATCTCTTTTCTCCCTTCTCTTAATCTTTTATTAGCTAGTAAAGTTTGAATCTTTATCTTTTGTTTATTGTTCATCCTTGTTGGTTTTTCATAATAAATGTTTTTTGTTATTGTGTTTGTTTCTCTAGTTTGTTTTAGTCTTAGTTTGAATATGTGTGAGTAGACTCTTTGTGGGGTTAGTAGGAGGATTAGGTGTTGATTATGGGTGATTAGGGTTGATTGTGGGTGAAGGTTGAATCTTTGTTGCTAGTCACTTGTTATGCATACAATGTGTTTGATGAAATGTTTGTTAGGGTGGTAGTTGCAAATACTACTCTTGCTAGTTTCCTCTTTCTTGTTGTAGGTTGGATTGGTGATTGAATTCTCTTGTTTTAGGTAGCATCTTACTTGAGTTTTCGGGTTTGTCTTTGACGCGAGAGCGCGGATTTATCTTAGTGACTAGATGAAACCTACACCCACGATTTCCCCACTAGCCCATTATACTTATGAACCCGACCTAACCCTACTCTTCTCCTATTTGATTTCTTCATCATTTTTTGTCATTGTTTCCTTTAGTCTTAGTTCATTCCTAGTCATAGTTTATCCCCCTTCATCGTTTTAATTTGTTTAGCTTAGTTGACTTAGTCTAGTTCTTAGGTAGACCTTAGTCGAAACCCTCTTTACCATCCCCGTGGACTTGACCCGACTTGCCCTAGCTACTTGTTAGGATTAGTTGGTTTATTTGTTGGTAGGACTGACGGCAAAATCTTCCCATCATAATGCCATTACAATATTGATGAGATTTTGACTTGTTCATAATTAATCCAGATGCAGCTGAAAAAACATCAAAAGACCTCATAATCCACCGTATAGAGGCCACGCTTCCTTTGCAAAAAAGCATTAGATCATCTGCGAAACACAAGTGACTTAGTTTGATGTGTTTGCATAAGGGATGAAACCTGTAATCAGTTTTATCCTGGATGCTCATGAGAATTCTACTTAGATATTCCATACAAATGGTGAAAAGAAGGGGGGATAGAGGGTCCCCTTGTCTCAAACCCCTCTTGGCCTTAAAGAAACCAAAATTCTCTCCATTCAATGCCAGAGTATAACTCGGACTCAGAGTCGTTAGGCATTCCATGATGATACGTGTAAATTCTGCAGGAAACTCCAGTGCTTCAAACATGCCTTCCACAAACCCCCACTCAATTGTGTCATAAGCCTTTTGCATATCTATTTTCAATATAGCTCTAGGAGAACACTGTTTTCTACTATATAGTCTTAGTAGATCTTGGCAAATATGTATATTTTCCACTATGTCCCTTCCTTTTATAAAAGCACTCTGACTCGGACTTATAATGTCAGGAAGTACAGTACTAAGTGTTTCACAAATCACCTTCGACAAGCATTTGTAGATTGTGTTACAACACGCAATTGGTCGAAACTGACTCACATTCAAAGGATTTTATATTTTAGGAATAAGAGTAAGTGTGGTGTTGCTCACTTGTTTTAATAATCTCCTATGGGTAAACACATCTTTAATTGCTGTAAACACACTTGGACCCGTCACTTTCCAAGTGTCCTTGAAAAATTGACTGGTGTACCCATCCGGTCTCGGTGCTTTAGTGCCC
Source organism: Agrostemma githago (assembly GCA_958450325.1). Classification (NCBI taxonomy): domain Eukaryota; kingdom Viridiplantae; phylum Streptophyta; class Magnoliopsida; order Caryophyllales; family Caryophyllaceae; genus Agrostemma; species Agrostemma githago. The sequence goes on along the minus strand of OY288246.1, from coordinate 49,625,675 downwards.
TAAATGTTGAACACGGCCTTTTTTACCTCATCCATGGTAACTGGTTTCATCATATCCCTTCTATGTACCTCAGTAACTGTGTTCCCTCTCCTGGCAGTAGGAATATGCACCGGGCTGACATTGGTCTGCTCCCCCAGTATACTTGTGAAGTAAGTGAGAAATGCATTTTGTATGTCATTTGGTGTGCTATGGTCTACACCCTGTACATCCTTAATTTGTATAACCTTATTTACTGATCTTCTTTTCTTGATTGAAGCATGAAAGAAGGCGGTGTTCTGGTCTCCTTCCTCCAGCCAGACAGTTTTTGCTTTTTGTTGGAGAAATGCATATATGGCTTTGTCCAAAACAGCATACTTCTCTGCAATATCTCGCTCTGCCTGCACTAAATGCGTATCCTTAGGTGTAAGTCTGAGTTGGATTTGGATATTCTGAAGTGCCCTTTCCATGATACCTGCCCGTGTCTCTATATCACTGAATTGGGATTTGTTTATCCTTTGTAAGCCTTGATTTAAACCCTTAAGTTTGCTAACCACCTAATACATTGGGCTCCCCTGAATATTTTTCCTCCAAGCTTCAGCAATCAATTCACTGAATCCTGTAGCAGAGGACCACATGTTGAAATATTTGAACGCATATCTCCTTTTATAACCCAATTTGTCCAGTGAGATGATGCCTGGACAGTGGTCAAAGAGACCTTCAGCCAAAAAATTGACATAAGAATCAGGGTACTGAATCATCCACTCATCATTTACAAGCACCCTACCTAATCTACTATACACTCTACTTCCTGCTTCATGCTTGTTTGTCCAAGTAAAGTGTGCACCAATCGTCTTTAACTCACTGATCTGGCAGTCCTGAATGCAATCAAAGAACGGTTTGATTTCCGCCCTGCTAACTGAAGAACCAATTCTTTCATCTAACCTCAACAAATTATTAAAATCACCGAGTACAATCCAAGGATATGATACCCCTTTAGCATACGTTCTGAGGTATTGCCATAGAGTGACTCTTTCTGCAAGTTTGTTGAAACCATACACCATAGTACACCCAAACCAAGAATTCCTTCCAATGACTTGAACTCTCATATGAATAGCTTGATCCTTTATATTTATGACATTAACATGATACATTCTTGGATTCCATAAGCACCAAATGCGCCCCTCTTTATGTGTACTATTATTTGTAGTTATAGACCAGTCTGTGAACGTATTTCTTACAGTAGGCCAATTATTAGTTTCTACCTTAGTTTCTAGAAGTCCAAACAAGTGAACTCTATTATTATGCATAAACCACCTTATTTCCTTCTGCTTCTTGATTTTATTCATTCCTCTTACGTTCCAAAAACCGATGTTATCCATTGTTAAGAGAGTTTCGTTGTTCATTCTCCCTTCCTCCACCTTGCTCATCCATTTTCTTCTGTCCACCAGAACCTTGTAGCATCTCCAAGAAGGACAATTCTTCAGCTGTATAGAGAATACCTCCATTCCTATGGTCCATTGTTCGACTGGGCTTAGTAATTGCTCTTGCAGGCGAATCCCTAGGAACCACAACTGGGTTTTCAGGAGTGTTTAATATATTCTTTGGCTAAGGTTTCACCACAGGAACCCAGACTTTCTTAATTTTCACTTCCTCTGCCTTAGTTCTGCATTGAACATCAGTATGCCCCATTCCCTTACAGTTAGAGCATGAGATGGGTAACCAATCATACTCCACATCAATTTTCTGTATTGCCCCTTTCTCATCAAGGAATCTTATTGAGGATGGAAAGGTCTGATCAATCTCAACCTCAACAAGAATTTTCGCATATCCCAGAAATTGACGCTAATCAGTAGATGTAGCATTACGAATGACTTTGCCAATAAGTCCACCAATCTTACGCACACACTCAGTCCCCCAGAATTTTAGGTCAAGTTTTAATAGTTTCACCCAAATTGATAGTTTCTTCACCTCATATTTCGCCAACGCAGCATCAGCCTCCCACTTATGTATTATGACAAGCTTATTATCAAACATTAAGTGCTCAGTAATTAATGCTTGTTGTTGCGATTCAGTATCATGGAAACGTACCAAGAAAATTCCGTTTGGCATAAACGAAATTTTATCAATCTTTAGTTTCTTTCATATGCGATTCAGATACCCGGATACGATGCTCCATGGAGGATTCGCTCCAACTATGAAGCCATAGACAGCTATGCTCCAATACTGCACTTCCTCCTTTACATCCTCTGTAGTAGGGATGTCAACGGGTCGGTTTCGGGTCGGGTGGAGCCTCACCCGAATCCGCATACTCCACCCGATCCATCCGTCACCCGATTAACCCACCACCCGGATCCAATCCATCCGTCATCCGCGGGTGATTCGGGTGGATCGGGTGCTTAGCGGATGGTTTTTTTTTAAATACAATAACAAATATGCAAATTATAAGATGCGTAAATTTTTTTGGGATTTTTTGGTGGTCGGAAATTAAGACGGGGAAAGAAAATCTAAAATGGTGGCCGCCAGAGTGATTACGGAAAATATTTTCTTAGGGTTTTAAGAAAAAAAATGGATAATGAGTATAAAAATAGAGTGAAATTAATTATTTTTTTTATATATTCATATAATTTTTTTTTAAAATCTATAAACGGGTGAACGGATCGGGTGGACGGATCGGGTGACGGGTGAAAAATCTCCACCCGAATCCGACCCGATCCATCACCCGATTCATCCGTCATCCGCTTAAAATCCATTTAGTTCGGGTTTTCGTCCATTAATTTTATTCGGGTGGATGGATTTTGAACGGGTTCGGGTGAAATTGACATCTCTACTCTGTAGTGATGCGCAGAGTAGGTGCATCCTTCTTTTCTGGTTCTGCTTCCCCCTGCTCAGGTGTTTCCTCCAATACATCCTCAAGCTAAGCATCAATTTCCAGAAATATCCCCTGATCCTGATCAACTTTATCCTTCATTTTTTGTGTACTAGAAGTTTGTTTATTATTGATGGTATTACTGTGTTTAGTATTAGTTGATGCGTTATTACTATTAGATTTTTGTGACTTCTGATTACCGCTTCGAGCTGAAGACGAGTTAACTTTTCTGTAATTCGCCATTGCAAATCCAGAGCAGCTTTCCCTCCCTTCTGTTTCTCTCTCTAGGCGGTTTGTTCCCTCAATTAGGCTTAAAAAAATACAGGGTGTTATAGTGATATCCTTTAATATTTTTGTGCCAATCCCGATAGTTGTCTATCATCTTCTTAAGGATTGTGGTTATGGTTTTGTTGGCTGCTTCTACTTCCCCGTTTGTTTGTGGTCTATAAGGTGAGGATTTGTGTTTTTGGATTTTGTATTTGTCGAGGATTTTTTTGGTGTCGGCTCTGAAGTGAGCCCCCTGATCACTGATGATTTCGTGAGGTATGCCGGAGCGGCAGATGATGTTATTTTGTTAGAATGTGACTACTTGTTTTGAGGTTAGTACGGTGTAAGAGGCGGCTTCTACCCATTTGGTGAAATAATCGACGGCTACTAGTATAAAGCAATGTCCGCCGATCCCGGATGGGTGTACTTTTCCTATGATGTCTATTCCACAAGTAGAAAAAGGCCAGGGTGTGGCTATAGTGTGGAGAGGATATGGTGGTAGGTGTTGGATGTTGGCAAATATTTGGCAATTGTGGCAGTGACGAACGTGACGTTGACAGTCTGCCTCTAAGGTAATCCAGTAATAGCCCAGTCTCATTATTTTTTGGGCTAGTAGGTGTGCACTCATGTGAGGTCCGCACTCTCCGTCATGTACCTCTTTCATGACTCTCTCGGATTAGTTCTTGTTTATGCACCTAAGTAGGACTCTTTGTGGGGTTCGTTTGTATAATAGTCCTTGATTCAGGACATATTGGGCGGCTTGTATTCATAGGGCTCTTTTGTTCTTGGTGTTGATGTTGGGTGGGTACGACCCGGGGGTTTTAAAGTCTAGGATTGCTTTGTACCAGGGTTCCTCGGGAGTATTGTCGGTTTCGAGGTTATGGATGTGGGCTAGTTGTTCGCTTCTCTCTACGCAGATAGGCATAGAGAAAAGGTGTTCGGGCATGTTTATTAGTGAGGCTAGTTTGGATAACGCATCAGCGAACTGGTTTTCTTCGCGGGGTATGTGTATGAAGTTGATTTCGGTAAATTCCCGGGACATTGTTTCCACTTTGATTTGGTATGGGGGTCAGTAATGGGCTGAACCTAGGGTTGTTATTCCCGATCTCTTTTTAGGGTGAAGTTAAGTGGGCTGTTTGTGGTAGCCCTCGCGTTTTAGTCAATTGTCATCGATAAGTGGCATAGTGTCGAGTCGTTAAGCGTTAAGGTAAACTGTTGAAAGAAGTTAAGCGATTGTCGAGGCATGTTAAGAAAAGAGACTTGTTTTATTGATGGATAATAAAACGGGCTAGATGCCCGTGATTAAGTTTGGGGGAGGTGTAGGACATATCCCCTCGCACCTCCCTAGACTCGAAAAAGGAACAGACATTATTATTATTATTCGTAAGCCTAGGCCCTAGGATGAACCAGACGCTATCTAAGACCAGTCGTACGTGCCTTTAGAAGAACCTCCGCTGGTTGGACTCTCGGCGCTCACGAGGGTGATGGAAAGGATTTGCCGTGAATCCTACCAACAAATAAAACCAACTAAACATAACTGGGTGGATAGGGCAAGTCGGGTCGAGTCCAGGGGGACGGTAAGAAGGGTTTCGACTAAGTTTCACCTAAAGACTTGACTAGGTCACAAGGCTAAACTAAGCTAAAACTAAGAAGGGGGAGAGACTAAGACTAAAGACAAACAAGTAGAACAACTAAAGCTAAGAGAATAATGGCTAAGAGGAAGAAGAAATCAAATAAGAAAAGAACTAGGATTAGGTCGGGTTCAAGGGTGATGAGATGATCAAGGAAGAGCAAAGGTAAAGGGGTAGTCGAGTTATCTAGGTATAATCCGGGCTCTCGCTCCAAAACCGACCTAGAGGCTCCCCGCTCTCGCGCAAGAACCCATCCTAGCAACATACAAGACCACAAGGAGAAGGCAAGAAAACATGTATTTGCAACTACAAGTCAATCAAGCATTTCATCAAACATGTTCTATGCATACAACCAAGAAGCAACCAAAACTATCACCAACAATCTAAACAAACCCTTAATCACCCATTAAACACCCAATACCCCTACTAACCTTAGCAAGAGGACTACTCACACATATCTAAACTAAAACTAATAAGAGCAAGAGAAACTAACACAAGAGCAAGAATATTCATAATGAAGAACCACAAGGATGAACAATACAATAAACAAAAGATAAAGATAAAGACTTGACTAACAATAAAGGATTAAGAGAAGGGAGAAAAGAGATTATACCAAACAAGAGAAGATTGAAAGGAGAAAACTTGCATAAAATAAAACCCAAAACATCCACCAATGTTGTCGAGGTTGGTAGATTCTTCTAGAATTCCAATAATACAAGAGTAATTACTAGATTAAGGCTAAATGGAAGAGTAATTAAGGAAGGATTAAATATAATCTACACTAATCTAAGCTAATCTAACCTAAAGTAGTCTAGGGTTACATAAAATTAAGGTTGAGTTCTTAAACAATACAAGAGGGGGTATATATAGGGTTACAATGAATAAGGGAGGCGGAAAAATGAAGGCGGGGCTGTGTTGGGCCCTTCCCGGCCGAAAAGGAGGTGATCCCGGTCGGGATGAGGTGGTCCTGGTCGGGATGGGGTGGTCCCGGTCGGGATGGACATGGTCCCGGCCGGCATGGACCTCCAGTAACCCGTCTTTGCTTTGCACTTCATCCCGGTCGTGATGGTTGCGTTCCCGACCGGGATGGGTCTTGTAGGCTTAAAACATGGTCTCATAGGTCCCTACTTACTCTTCCTAGGCTTCTTATCGATTCTTGTTGCTCGGGAATGAGTCCCAAGGGGCTCGGGATCGAGTCTAGGCCATCGAGTCATCGTCGCTTCTCTTCGTTGGCTCCAAATGCGTCAGAAACAAGTCGGAATCGTTCCATTTCTCCAACATAGGTCGAGGGAACCTACAACAAGCTAGCAGAAGCGTAAGTAGCCTCGATACTGCTCTAAAGAGCGATTTCACAAGAGAAACCGGGACCAAACACAAGAAATAAGCACTACATAACACACTAATCAACTCCCCCACACTTAACCCTTACTCGCCCTTGAGTAATCACCAACTAACTGATAACTAAAAGAAACTAGACTACTAACCGAGGGGGTATTAGCGCACCCTACTCCCTTTCAACTCATGCGAGAACACTTAGAGGAAAAGTGCTCTCCGCAAGGCAAGTGAGGTCTTGCGACAAAACTGTGGATACAACCGAATAAGAAAACACATAAACAACCAACCAACCAAACAAACAAACAATCGGTTGCATTCAAAAAGAAACAAATACCACTTCCCTCAACAAAGCGGTGAAAGAGACACCGGTTAAGGACTTAAGGCAAGTGACAACGTTCCCAATCTAATAACACAAATCGATATGGACAAAACCCTAATACTATGACAACAAAGCAATAAAAACGTTGGTAACTTACCTAGTTCCGATCCTCCTAACCTTCTAAGAATGTACCACGGGACGATAGGTGGGATGGAAAAAGGATGAACCACGGAGTTAGTCGACACTGTAGGTAAGTGAAGCCCCGCCCCCTTTAGCGATAAGCCAAGAGGGTCGTCCCATGTTCAAAATAGCCTAACTAGTCCAAGTAAAAAGGTGGATATGGTTGAAAAGTGAGGGAAGACCGACCATTACCGCTATCATCCTTCCTAGGGACTCGGTCCTTTGGTTGGCTCTTCACGATAACAGTCGGTAAAAGGCTTATTTTTGAGGGGGTAAGAATTGTTTTGTGAAATGATTTTCTTTGGCATTTTTATTTTGTATTTTGCTTTTGATTTGCTATGCCATTTCTTTTTCTTCTTTTGTATTTTGTTTTTGATTTGTTGTGCCTTTTCTTTTCTTTTTCTTCTTTTTTTCTTTCTTTCTTTTTCTTTCTTTTCTTGGCTTGCCTTTTGGATAAATTTTGTTTTGTAGGCATTTCTTGCAACCAAGTAAGAACTTCAACAATTTGCAACTTATTTGTGGAAAATGTGTAGAAGGTAGGGAAATGGGTAAGTCGGGAGGCGCCTTCCCTTCAAACCCACAAAAATGGGGAAAAACTTGGACTAATCAAACAGTTTCGAACATGGTCACCTAAGAGACGGGACTCGGGAACCAAGGCCTTTTCACTCCGTGGGTGGTCAAAATGGTCAAAATGCAAATCCCGAAGTAAATCCCTAGTAGACTAGGTGGACTCAAGGTAAGAAACCAACGAAACTATTGATTTAAAGTCATTCTACTAGACTAAAGTCCAGGACTCGACTCATATTACTGGAAAGAGAAAGTAAACACTTGCGCACTAGCCTCAGAACCGGGATTTCAAAAACCTTTTCTACACAGGACACAAACTAAACAAGACAAAACAAAACAAAACAAAACAAACACACAAAGAGAATAAACAATCATCACCCCAAAACTTCCAAACAAGCAATTAATCAACCACGAACTACAAAAAGCTCCACCCGAGCACACACCATCACAACACATCCTCCAAACTCCACAAAAAGGAAAAAAAAAGAGAAAGAAATGAAGGGATATTAACAAATGTCTTGATCTTTTTGAAACTTATCAACGATCGCGCAACCTACAAGGAATTCGGGGGGGGGGGGCAAAACACACAACACAACAAATATACGACACAAAGACACAAAAGAAAAAGACACAAAAGAAAATCTTTTTTGGTTTTTCTATGAAATTTTTCAAATTTTTAGGGATTTTTTAGATTTTTTGAAAAAAAACTACGAAAATAAACCTAAGCTAGACTAGGATATCGCTCCCCCACACTTAAACCGAGCAATGTCCTCATGCTCGATCGGTGGTGTGTGGAGACACTAAAAAGAAGAGAAAAAGGGAGAAAATAAAGCTAAAAAACAAAAATGAAAGTGAGGAAAGGGTAGAATGTGTCCGGCCGGGGTGTAATCAAGTCACCAAGGGCCGAGACAAGAAAAGATATGGGTGGGGGAAGAAATAAAAAGAAGAAAATAAAAGGAAATGGGTGGGGAGGGCTAGGTGTAATCAAGTCACCTAGCCCCGATTCCGCATAAATCCGACTAAATTCTACCAAAAGAAAATAAAAATAAATAAAAAGTGAGAAGACTTGTCAATTTGGATTTTTCAAATGACTCTCGATGTAATCACATCATCGAGAATAGGGAGCACTAACCACCAAAGGCCCCGAGGGCCACCATGACACCAAAATGCATAAAAGGAAGAGGAACAAACGAAGAGTAAGCAACAAAAGACGGAAAAGAAAGGAGAGTCGCCTTACCAAATGGTTAGCAACTCAACCAACTCCATCGTCTCAATGATCTATCTTCGTACCTTGCTTGTCTTTGTCATCGTTTTTCCTCTTCTTTCTCAATGTAGTCGCATGGTTGAAGTACCGGGCTTGTAATGGTGTAAACGAGGTCAGTATCCAAAGAGTAACTCGGTGTGTAGTGAAGAGTAGATGAGATGAAGGTATATAATTGAGGTGCAAGGGTGAAATGATAGTTGCGAGGGTGAGTAGGGAGGTTTGGAGGGGGGTATAAAGTGGTTGGCTGGGGCTTAAATGTAGAAGAGAAGGCAAATGATGCTGCAGGAGACCATCCCGGTCGGGAGCATCTCATCCTTGTCAGGACCATGTCTTCCCAGTCGGGATGCTCACCCATCCCGAGCGGGATGGCTAGTCAGTAGCCACTGATTTCATGCACACTTCATCCCGTTCGGGATGAAACCCTTCCCGGTCGGGATGACTCTTCTAGCTCTTCAATCCTCTCGATAGCTTCACCCACAAGGCAACAAATAATTTGGGATCTAGAATCCCGCCCCCAAAAGCTTATGAAAAGCTCAAAAACCGACTTCCTTGCCCAAGATCCAAGCTTCTATCATCAACAAATCCTCTCGAAACTTCATCTTCACTTCACACCTATCAAATAAGCTCAAAACATCCATCAAAAATCCCTCCCTCATATCGCTCATCAAAATACCAAATTACAAGAATTCCACAAAACAAATCAAACCTAGAGACCAAACAAACAAACACACAAATACAAACACAAAAACTCAAAAGAAGAGGGAAAGAGGAATATACAACATGACGGTTCTTGAGGAACTCCGTCAAACCAAGAATGGTGGACTCTTCCTTCTTATCCATAGCCATCAAGGGCTCGAAGGAGGAAGTCAAATGCTCGAGCCACATCATAATGAGGGCTCATTGAGTATCCGAGTCAAGCTATCCTCCAAAGCCTCCAAGTCGGAAGCAAGAAGTAGTCATCTAAAGACCCAACGTCATCTTTCATGTTGTCTCCGGGGTCTTTCCATCCTACAAGCTTTATCGACCTCTTTCTCCCTAAGCATCGCCTCCAACCGCAAGCAAGCTTCAAATATTTGACACGAGGCATAAAAAGCGGTTTTGGCCCCACTTCCTTATTGCACATCCTCATATCTTCCTCAAGTTGTGGTTCCCCATCTTCAAGTCTCAAAACATCATTTGGCCTCACATCATCTTGGAGGAGAGAATTGAAACTACTACCGGCGGTTTCAATCTCTTCTAAACCATTGCTTCGCTCACTAGCAAGAGGCTCCTGATGTTTTTCCATATTTTCGCACAAGGGCAACTTAGGTTCATCATTTTCACCCAATGACTTCACAACTCCTACCACCTCATTCAACTCACTAACCTCTTCCAATTCTTCACCAACAATGCCTTCATCAAGGGTCATTTCCTCATTCGTCTCATCTTGGGTAGAGAATTGAGGTTCTTCATAGCAAGTCTCGCTTCTCAAAGGGACTTCATCGGTGGCTTCATGATTGGGTTGCTCCCCTTGCTCAAACGAGCACCCTTCGTCAAGTTGTGACGTTCGAGTTAAAGACATTACGGTTTTAGCCACTATAGCATTTAATCGAGCATCAATCGCCTTATTTTCTCTTCGGATTTGGGCAAAGATTTCATAGTCCTTTTGCAATTGGATGGCCATTTCTTGTTGGCTCTTTTGCATTTGAAGAATCGATTGAAATAACTCCAAGTTGGGCATTTGGTGGTCATTGGGGTCTTGTAATGCTCCTTGAAAATCTTGATGATGCCCAAGGGGTGGGGCGTCATATTGTTTGTAGTGAGGTTGAGATGATTGGTAGTATTGTAGGTTTTGGGCCTCATAGTGTGGTTGAGGTGAAGGGTGATATGGTGGGTTTTGGGGAAATTGGCTTCCATGTGAAGAAACATGATGAAACAAGGTGGGTTCACAATGATAGCTTGGGTAATAATCACCATGATCATAGGATTGATAAGCATTCACTTGTTGGTAGCCGTTTCCATGTCCTTGAAGCTCATACCCACGGGTGTCTTGATTACCCCATGAAGCTTGATAGTAGTAGGGAGACGTTATGTCATATTCTTGATCCATAGAGGGGGGGGAGTAATTCATGGTGGCTTCTATGGGTGGAAGTTTAGATCAATCCTCAAGTTTTGCTCGAAAATCGTGGCTCGTACCCAGTTGAGGACCTCTCAATCTAGCAACTGTCCGTTGACGAAGGATTCGAAAAAAACATTTCCGGCTCTGAGTTGTAAAGAAGAGATGGTCACCACCTCTAGGCATAAATTGTAGACTAGGAGAAAACGTGACAAGTCTAGTGCTTTTTGGGCACTAGACAAGAAGGAAATAAACTTCACACCCACAAGAAGCAAAGAAAAACAAAGAAAAAAAACAAAGACAAAGTCAAGTAAATAGGCAAACAAAGTCTAAACATACACCGTCCCCGGCAACGGCGCCAATTTGACGGTAGGGATTTGCCGTGAATCCTACTAACAAATAAAACCAACTAAACCTAACTGGGTAGATAGGACAAGTCGGGTTGAGTCCACAGGGACGGTAAGGAGGGTTTCGACTAAGTTTCACCTAAAGACTTGACTAGGTCACAAGGCTAAACTAAGCTAAACCTAAGAAGGGGGAGAGACTAAGACTAAGGACAAACAAGTTGAACAACTAAAGCTAAGAGAATAATGGCTAAGAGGAAGAAGAAATCAAATAAGAAAAGAACTAGGATTAGGTCGGGTTCAAGGGTGATGAGATTATCAAGGAAGAGCAAAGGTGAAGGGGTAGTCGAGTTATCTAGGTATAATCCGGGCTCTCTCTCCAAAACCGACCTAGAGGCTCCCCGCTCTCGCGCAAGAACCCATCCAAGCAACATACAAGAACCACAAGGAGAAGGCAAAAAAACATGTATTTGCAACTACAAGTCATTCAAGCATTTCATCAAACATGTTTTATGCATACAACCAAGAAGCAACCAAAACTATCACCAACAATCTAAACAAACCCTTAATCACCCATTAAATACCCAATCCCCCTAATAACCCTAGCAAGAGGACTACTCACACATATCTAAACTAAAACTAACAAGAACAAGAGAAACTAACACAAGAGCAAGAATATTCATAATGAAGAACAACAAGGATGAACAATACAATAAACAAAAGATAAAGATAAAGACTTGACCAACAATAAAGGATTAAGAGAAGGAAAATATTATACCAAACAAGAGAAGATTGAAAGGAGAAAACTTGCATAAAAGAAAACTCAAAACATCCACCAATGTTGTCAAGGTTGGTAGATTCTTCAAGAATTCCAATAATACAAGAGTAATTACAAGATTAAGGGTAAATGGAAGAGTAATTAAGGAAGGATTAAATCTAATCTACACTAATCTAAGCTAATCTAACCTAAAGTAGTCTAGGGTTTCATAAAATTAAGGTTGAGTTCTTAAACAATGCAAGAGGAGGTATATATAGGGTTACAATGAATAAGGGGGGCGGAAAAATGAAGGTGGGCCTGTGTTGGGCCCTTCCCGGCCGGGAAGGAGATGATCCCGGTAGGTATGGGGTGGTCCCGGTCGGGATGGACATGGTCCCGGCCGGGATGGACCTCCAGTAACCCGTCTTTGCTTTGCACTTCATCCCGGCCGTGATGGTTGCGTTCCCGACCGGGATGGGTCTTGTAGGCTTCAAATATGGTCTCATAGGTCCCTACTTGTTCTTCCTAGGCTTCTTATCGATTCTCGGTGCTCGGGAATGGGTCCCAAGGGTCTCGGGATCGAGTCTAGGCCACAGAGTCATCATCGCTTCTCTTCGTTGGCTCCAAATGCGTCGGAAACGAGTCGGAATCATTCCATTTCTCCAAGATAGGTCAAGGGAACCTAAAACAAGCTAGAAGAAGCGTAATTAGCCTCGAAACCGCTCTATAGAGAGATTTCATAAGAGAAACCGGAACCAAACACAAGAAATAAGCACTATATAACACACTTATTAGAGGGTCGCCCTCTTGATGGGCCTGGTACTGGGAGCTAGCCCTCCTTCGAAGACATCCTACAGGTACATAGACCCCTTTATCAATCAGGTCCTGCACTTCATGCTTGAGCTCAGTACACACTTGGGTCTCATGCCCCCGACCTTGATGGTATAGGCAGTAGGCGTTTGGATTCCATGTCGCTCCCCTCTTTTCTATGGGCGGGTCTGGGGTAGGTCCTATCGACCATAGTAGCCAGGCTTCTTGCAACTTTCTGAGAGCTTTAGCATAGGATTCTCCTAGCTCGGTAAATTTCCTAAAGGGGCGACGAAGGCTTGCGGGTTCGACAGGATGCGCGAGTCTGGCATACTCGACATATGGGTCCCCACTGAGTACCAGCTCCCGACTTATCGGTCCCCCTAGGGGTTTCCTCTCGGGTCCTTCGAGGGCCTCAAGGCGACGCCTGACATCGTCGATGGAGGAGGAAATCGACGATACTATCCCCAGTATTCCATGTACCACGTTCATCAAGGCACTGAGCTGGTCGATGCTACTTTCGTTGCCACTCGGTGCCATTCCTAGGTAAAAGAAAGGAACATAAGGTCAGCTTCACCAGACGATTTAAGGACTCGAGGAACGCTCGCAAATGAGCGACGTGGGAGCGAGACCCTTGACTCGCGTATGTGCGGTCACTAGCTTAGGGACTCAGGTGTTTAGACTCCTGGTGTATTCGGCGAAACGCGTAACAGATTTTAGGTCTCTGTAGCGAGACGATTTGACTCAAACCTCGGAGGTGAGGTTTAAAGAGGACTTCTTGGAATGAGACGACCCAAAATGTAAGACCTCGAGTAGAGGCGGTCCTAGTAACTAACACAGACAGTTAATCACACGGTTGTATGACGTAAGAAATTGATCGCGATCCCGGCTCAGGATCAAAGAATTTGATATATGTTTTTTTTTTAAAAACGACCAATTCTTTGCAGAGAAGATTTTTTTTTGAAAAGGATGATTTGTAAAAACAGTGCAACGATGGCGTGATGACATCGTCCGTGAGGTGATGGTGTGTTGCTATATGTGTGCGTCGGTAATCCGGCGATAACAAAAGTGTAAATGTCCCTTTTTTGAAAGGAGCATGGTCCTTAGGGGAACCAGTTTTGAAAACGATGACGTGATGCTTTTATCGAGACTACTATTAATTAGCTAGTTCGATACTCCTGGTGTATGTGGTGCTCGTGGTAGAGCGTGAAGTCTAATGATGGTGTTTCAAATGTGTGACTAAATCCTAATCAAGGACTTTAGGTGATGAATGGTTTTTCAGAAAAAAAAAAAAAAAAAAAAAAAAAAAAAAAAAAAAACTTTTAAAACGATTGTCCCACGTTCGTTGGTTGCATTAACTAGCATTTAACGGTGGGGGATGATGTATTGTGAAAAGTGTTTTGAGGGTGTAACCGTTTTGGGTTCCTTGACTTCATTAATTGAAGCTTTGGTTGTGTTAACGGTACATGTGTAAAAACTTTTTTTTTGAAATAAAATGTAACCGTTTGGTGTACCTTGATCCCATTGATCGGGAGTTTCGGTGGTATTAACGGGTTTTGCTTTGGCTAAGGTGGTGGCACTAAAAATATATATTTTTTGAAAGTAGTGAGTGTAAAATTTGTCATGATAACGGCATCTAAAAATGTTTTTTTTTCTTTTTAGAAATCATGATTTGACCGGTGTATCGGCGTTCAAAAGGTCGTTTTGAAAAGAGGAGGTATTTTTTGAAAACGGAATTGGGTGCGGTTGAATATGTTGGCGTGGTTGAATCCAGATTTTTAGTGTTTTATTTGGGTTGTTCAAACATGCTACACATAACTAGGAATGCATACACTCATGCAGGATGCAGACACGGGTAGGTTAGGGTAGGCTACCGCCCACGAACAGTCTTTACTTAGGCATTGACAAATCATCCAGGGAGACGAGTGTCATATCGTCCGTTCGGAACTATCCGCTTATTATTCCCGCGGGGTACGCTTTAGGCGGCCGAAGCGTCAATCAAGGATCTCTCCGCGTGTCCCTAAGAATCTTACCGCGAAGAGATCGATTGGTCCAGATATTGGTTAGGGTGAGCTTTTTATGGCCAAAACCTGTGGTGACCACAACTAGGAACTAGGAAACGAGCTTCACCGACCTCGTTCAAGTTACACCACCACTGAAAATTTGTTTCCAATTCCCCAGCGAAGTCGCCAAACTGTGGACGTTCGTCCGCACCGCCCTGAGCCCCGTGCGCGCCCGAGCGGGACTGGCCCGGTTTTTCAATGTATGGCGGCGGCCACCCAAGCGGCCCCCTCCCGGTCAGGGGTCGGTCCGATCTCGCGTACGAGGCGATATTTCGGACCTTGATTCGGATGACGATCCGGACTTGTACTAGACGGGTGCGGGCACCCGTGTTTCCGTTTGGAATCGAGCGAGTCGTGGTTATTAATGTTTAAAGGCTGATTCGTTTGGTAAGGCGGCCTTTTTAGTGAACTGAATTCATTGCTGATTTGTGGAGTCGCTACCGAGTCAATTATGGGGACTCGGAAACCGTTCAAGTCAACTTTGACCTTAGCCGGCTCAAAGTTGCGGGGCACGGGACCTAAAGATAAAGACTTGTACCCTTAAGCACTCCATGCCTGGAATGACTCTCATTGCCAATGGTTTCGGACATTCGGAAACCGTCGATTCTGAGTGAGAGGTGAGGGTACGTATTGGGAAGCCAACATCCGATAGATGTCAACACCCAATCCCGCCCGCACTATAGCGGCCTTTACTAATCAATCGGTGGGCTGATAACTTTGTTCTTTTGTTGTGGCGGAAGTACTAGAACATCCATTGTTTTCACCCTATACCTTTTGCTACGTCGGTTGTTTAAGGACAAGTAGGTTTTGTCGTCAAAGTAGTTGCGTTTATATTCTTTGCATGTGATTTCACGTAACAAGCAGGTCATGAAAAGATGCACATAGAAGAGTAGAGAATACTAGTATTATACGTATTAGAAAGTCAGTTTCAACGCGATAATACGGATATTAGTCGTTCTCGTGATATACCTTACCTGGTATTCTGCTTAAGATGCCTCGGTTCAGTATTAATAGAGATGCATCGAGCCTAGTAAGGCGATCACCCGGACTAATATGGAACCCGACCATCGCTTTGTTAAATTTTAGTTGTTTTACGTTTTAAATTTCGTGTTAGGTGATTTAGCATGCGATTATAAGGTCATAAAGGAAATAAATCATACGAAAGCTTTTGATTATGTGATTATTTTGCCTCATGCGATTATTTTGCCTCATGCTCTGTTTTTGATTTAGTCTGTTATGATTACGTTGTAGGGATACAATATGTTTTGTAAAGCCTATTTTTCTGATGAATATAACTCACATTTCACCAAAAAAAAATCATACGAAAGCTGTAAATGCGAATATAAGTAAATCACATTGTGAGGAGTTGCACCCTCGGAGTATACACTAAACGGGACGCGATGCATAGATAATTGAGAACGGATCTCGGAATTACTCGGGAATTTAGTGTATTTTATTATTTGCGGTTGAAGTAGGGACGTTACGTGTTTTAGTATGTGTAATGGACCTAGTGTCCATGTTTGACATTATCGTAGTGCATAATAAAGGTGCAAAAATGTGAAGTTTTGTTTAGATGACAACCTAGTGACGATTCGACTTCGACAGGCGGATCCTCCTAGCTTGCCCGGTGATTTCGGCAGAGTTCCGTTACCTTTGACCCTTCCTCCGGCTATTCCGGCAGAGCTCCACTACTACTGGCTGGTTCTGCGGCTAATCCGGCAGAGTTTCGTTGCTAGACTATAGCTAGTCGAACACAGGCACCTCGGGATCGAGTGGAGTGCTCGAAGGTGAGGATTAGCGTCGATGTCGCTTATCAGAACTACGATCGAGTGGATCGTTTGCCTCAGGTGTCAAAGTGCGAGCCCTTAGCGAGAAAGAGAGAGGGAAGAACGAGTTGTGTAGAAGTAGGCACGAACTCGTGATTGTGTGTCGAATGAATGAGGTGAAGAGGGGTATTTATAGGTGTTTTCGGTCCTCGTTGCCCATATGGACACTCGGGGTCCAGCGACTCGGACTTCAGACGCCTGGTATGAGGCAGTTCAGTCTTCAGGCGCCAGAGCTCATGTTGTCGAAGTTTTGAAGATCTGACATCAAAATTTTCCAAAACGGAGAAGATGCATATCTTAGTCTTTCTTGGAGGTTAAGGCTTCCCTTTAACCCTAGCGTGTTAAGCGCCGAGTGGGCTTTGGGTTCACGTCCCGAGGTTCGCTCGGCCCAACGCGTTGACTCGAGTTTGACTTTGCATATTTCGGGACCGATTCGGGGCCCCGGTGTCGGAATTGACTCTAATTAGTGTCGACGCGACCGTAATGACACGACTAAGGCTACCTTGATGTTAATTTAATGTTTCCAAGTAATTATTTGATCCGTTCTATAGAAAAAATATCTAAAACATCGCAAAATCGCGTCGCGTTGCACTCCGATCGTCATCGGGTGTTTGTCGGGCACTCCTGCAGCCACCAGGTCCAAATTTGGGTGTCTACAATATCGGATCTTCAAAACATCGACAGCTTGAGCTCTGGCGCCTGAAGACTGAACTGCCTCACACTAGGCGTCTGAAATCTGAGTCGCTGGACACCGGGCGTCCATATGGGCAACGAGGAACGAAAGCACCTATAAATACACCCCTTATCTCATTCATTCGAGACACAATCACGAGTTTGTGCCTACTTCTGCACAACTCGTTCTTCCCTCTCTTTTTCTCGCTAAGGGCTCGCACTCCGACACCCGAAGCAAACGATCCACTCGATCATCAGTTCCGATAAGCGAAATCGACGCTACTCCTCACCTTCGAGCACTCCCCTCGATCCCGAGGTGCCTGTGTTCGACTAGCTACTCCGAGTTTAGCAACGGAGTTCTGCCGGATTAGCCGCAGAACCAGCGAATAGTAACGGAGTTCTGCTGGATTAGCCGCGGGAAGGGCCAACGGTTACGGAACTCTGCCGAAATCACCAGGCGAGCTAGGAGGATCCGCCTTTTGAAGTCGAACCGTCACTAGGTTGTCATCTAAACGAAACTTTACATTCTTGTACTTTTAATATGCACTACAATAATGTCAAACATGGACACTAGGTCCACTACGCATACTAAAACACGTAACGTCCCAACTTCAACCACAAACACTAAAATACTCTAAATAGACCCGAGTAATTCCGAGATACGTTCTCAATTATCCATGCATCGTGTCCCATTTAGTGTATACTCCGAGGGTGCAACTCTTCACTATGTGATTTACTTACATTCGCATTTACAATTTTTCATATGATTTATTGCTTTTATGACCTTATAGTCGCATGCTAAATCACCTAACAAGGAATCAAAATGTAAATCGGCTAAAATTGAACAAAATGATGGTTGGGTTCCGTATTAGTCTCGGTGCTCACCATGTATGGTTCGACGCATCTCTATTAATACTGAGTCGACGCATCTTAACCAGAATACCAAGTAAGGTATACCACGAGAATGACTAATATCTGTATTACCGCGTTAAAACTGACTTGCTAATACCCATAATATTAGTACTCTCTACTCTCTAATGTGCATCCTTTCATGGTCTGCTTGTCACGTGAAATAGCATGCTGATTAGTGTAGTTTGTAGTGCCTATTTCGTAGTATTTTGGTCCCATTTTCCTTGTGGAATCGCTCCTTGGGAGTGGTTTAGGGGCTTCTTATGCTTCCTTTAGTTCGTTTCAGGTTCCCGAGAAAGATTTGGAAGAGTTGGAGCGATTCCGACTCTATACATACACATTTTGGAGCCAACGGAGTAAAGGAACGATGACTCGATGCTTCGGAATCGACCCCGAGACCTTGGGACCCAATCCCGAGCCTCCGAGACCCGATCCCGAGTCCCGAGAATCGATGAGAAGCTCATGTGAAGCAAGGAGGAACCAAAAGGGTCATATTGGAGGCCTACAAGACTCATCCCCGACGGGTATGCACCTCATCCCGTCGGGCCCACTACTACAAAATTAGTCATAGACATGACCTAATAGACATAGGTTAAAAGAAAACCCACATCTATTTTTAATAGACATAGGTTATTTAAAAAACCTATGTATATAAAAGACAATACACATAGGTCAAAATTAAAACCCATGTCTATAAATTATAGACATAGGTGAAAGTAAAACCTATGTCTAGAATATATGAATAGATGTAGGACATATGAAAATCCATATATATTGGAATAAGGCTAATAACCTACTAATCATATCTATTACTCTAGACTAATAAACCCTAAAATTACTATCTTTCCTCTAGAATTCTAAAATTACTTCCTTTTCAATTTTTTCACCCAGTCATCATCCTTTTGTCCTTCGATCATACTTCCTCCATCATTAAACGATATGAAAACTCAGATCGAAGAAAACGAGAATCCTTCAACCCTTCAATCTAGCTACTCATAAATTACTCATCCTTCCTCGAGAATCCTTCGATCCTTCATCCATCCATCCTTCAAGATCGAAGTTACTGTTTGTCCGTCATGTCCGTCATTTTTTTAACGCTTGCCACCTGCTTCTGTTCGCCACCGGTATCCTCCGGCAAAATCTCCGATCGCTTCACCCGCCGCCGCCTTATCTGCGCCACTGCCTCCCTCTCTCCCTTCTCCTATCACTCCTCCACCCTTCTCCTCCATTACCAATCCCCCAAACCCAAATCCTAACCCTAATTTTTCTCCGACAATCTTCAAATCTCTCCTAAAACCTTCCATGATTGTCGGTGCACTCTCCTTGATTAATGTGATAATGTGGTTGGATTGAATTTGTGATAATGTGGTTTGTACTTGATTAATTCAGTTTCTACACTATTTGTTTGTTGAATCGCTTTTTCTTGTTTGTTCGCCACTCATTTTCAACTTCAATTCGATTTTAGTGCTTTTCGATTGAGTTTTATATGTGTTAGGTTAAATTTTTTGATAATGTGCTTTGTGCCTTTGTACTTGGTTAATTCAGTCAGTTGCATGAAGCTGTGAGGCAGGTGGTGCGGATGATGCTAATTTAGATGCTCGTAGCTCAATTAGCTTGGATTCAACTCTTGATTTTGAGGTAACACCTATTGCAATGAATCCGATTTTTTGCCTCTAGTTTAGCTTAATTGATTAGTAGTATAATTCCCGGTTCCGCGACTGGATATTTGATTGATTTAGCTACTGTAGATTGCTGTTTTATTATGAGTGGTGTTTGTTCATCTCTCATTTTTTTTCCTGTTTATTGAGATTTTATTGTTTTCATTTATTGGAAATCATTGTTGCTTGCTTGCTTGATTGATTGATCATACATGGTCATCGATTTGTTATTGGTGATCATTGATGCTCGCTTGATTGAACCTACATTGTCATCGATTTAACAAATGAGAAATTATGAACCTAGTTTAAGTTGTGGATTAAAATATCTAAAAAAACTTAGTTTTTAAAAGACGGTTCACACGATGAAGATAGCTTTTTATACAGTTAGTATTGTCCGAGAGTAATTTATTGTGAGATGGTCTCTGATTTGAAATAACGCTCTTATGGTAATATTATTGTGAAATTGCAACTTTGGAAGGGGTTTCCCGATGTTTTGTGAGGTTTAATGTTCGTGTACTCAAAACATTTACTTGCAGTGAATTTTATGACACTAGGGGAGTCGAACCAAAACATTACTTACGGAGAATTTTATGACACTATTGAGTTGAGGTTTAATGTTTGTATGACCAAAACATTAGTTATGGTGAATTCTATGACACTCGTGAGTTAAGGTTTGTTTGTATAACCAAAACATTATTTATGGTGAATTTTATGACACTAGTGAGTCGAGGACCAAACCATTATTACTTAAATAATTCTATGTAAAAATTATTTGTAGTATAAATAAATTATGGGTGTTACGCATGCATTCCTCATTCTTATATGCATTTGATTCGATTGAACACTAATTCTCAAATGAGACGGTCTCACAATAAGTTTTAGTGGGTTATTGAGTGTGTTTCAGAATACCCGTATGTGAGACGGTCTCACAAAAGACTTACGGGTGCTGCTGACCTACAACCAAAAGTTCATTCCATTTCGTAGTTAGTTACAGTCGTAAAGCTGTCCATAACATCACAATAGTTTTTCTTCTTTTTCCAGGAGATGCTACTGTTTCATTCAGTGATATTGTCCTTCAGGTTATAAGCCATCTTGACGGAGCATATGCTCTTATTTTTAAAAGTCGACATTATCCAAATGAGTTGATTGCTTGCAAACATGGTGGTCCGTTGCTTCTTGGTGTCAAAGTAAGATGATGGCTCATATAATCATCTTCGTCAATCCATCTGATTCTTTAGTCATTCTGCTCTACATATTCAGTAGGATACTCTTTTCCCTGAATCTTCTCTGTCCCGATTTCTCATACAAAACTAAACAATGTTTGAGACTTCATTCGCGTAAAGTAATTTACAAATGTTTTTGATAAAAAAAATATTAAAAAAACTAGTCTCCGTAAGTCTGTATGTTCTGTTTGGGAAGACATTGTACATAATATGTGGGTTTCGTTTGATAATTTTTCTGACATTACTGCAAAATGATTCAGGAACTTGCTGAAGATTTAACTCCTGGAGCGTCTTTTCCAGACTTCAAAATATTGAAGAATGGGCAGCCTAAAGAACTATTTATCTCGAGTGATCCCATTGCTCTTGTGGAACACACAAAAAAGGTTTTAGTGATAGAGGATGGTGAAGTTGTTCACATTAAGGTATTGATTCTTTTGCTATTATGCTCGTAGACTAACATATGCACATGAGTCCCATTTTATTAGCCTGGAATTATGGTTATTGTCACATCACAATGCTTAAGAGTAAAATCAATCCTAACTTTCTTTTAGGACAATGGGCCTTGGAGGGGAGACAACAGTGTATATTAAGGCAGAACAAGGATCTTATATCTGATCCATATATGATGGTTATCCAAACAAAATTGGCTCGGTGGAGTTCAAGTACTTGACCGAAAAGTAGTAGGACGTATAAAATCATATACAATCATCCAGTTGACTTGTTCAATAGAATATATATATATATATTTAAATTTAGTAGGACGTATAATGAAGAGCATTCTGGTCGTGTCAGAGGTGTTGGTGGAAAGGTAGGAGATAAGCAGTACTTTGGTAAAAGTAGTAATGATCGAAGTGGAGGAATATCAAAAGAGCTTTTGGAAGCAATTACTCAGAAGATCACTAAGACAGTAGAAGCTAATATGTTAAGACAAATAGATCTTATGGTTGAGAAAAGGACAACCATAAGATCCATGAGAAAAGGACAACTCAATGTGTCGTGCATTAAGACTTTTGTTGGGTAAGTATGTACTATGTAATCACAATTTGTAATTATTTTTGAGTCACAAAGATGTATATGGTACATAGTAGTATTGATTTTTTTACATACTACAGGTACTTGCATAGTATTTGTGACAATCATCGATATGGGTTTCTATGTCCGGAATTTCTTTCGATGATTGGGCATAATGCGGATGAGATGACGACGTACATCCATGAGTTCATGAACACAGGGAGAAAACCCATATATTTGGCTCCATTTTACAACAAGTAAGTACTTTTTTATTCTAATACATGATTAAGTGAAGTTAATTTTTGTTATTGATTAAGTGAAGTTGATTTTTTCGTTATCAGGGATTATTGGGTGCTTATAATATTGGATATTGTTGAGCATAATCATGTATATTGGTTTGACCCACTAGGAAAGTTTGAGCCTTCGGGATATAAAGCTCTAATTAATACGTGAGTTCGTCCTAACATGTTATTGCTAATTCTAACAAGCAATAATGTTCATAAAAGACAACTTAGGTTATTCTATTATATTGATTTGATCTTTCTTATCTCGTTGTAGGTCGATAAGGGCGTACGGATATAGTGGAGGTACAAGAAAGAGTACTAAAGCACCACAGTGGGTGAAAGTTGATGTAAGTATTGTTTGATTTGAAAGAGTACTAAGGCACATTTTGGTGCTTCGATCGCATTTATCTTGCTGCAATGACTAATTGAGATCGGCTCTCAAAACGAGATTTATATTCATAGATGATAGTTCAAGTGCTATCCTAGATACTTGTTAGTTTCTATATATGTGAATGTGTTGATGTCTTCATAGCCATTGATGTATGTGAATGCATGGCTACTTGCCTACTCCCTTTTCCCGAAACTCAATAATTAGTCGCGTTTATTACTCCGTATTATTATTTGCAGCAAATAAAGAAAAACAAAAGTGTAGCTAGCTGAGGGAGGGATGGATGGATGGATTGAAGTGGATCATAATTGCGGGTTGTTAATGGTATTCTACGAGTATGCTTGTGTATGCTTTTCAGATCAGTTTGTAAGGCTTGGTATTCTACGATTTGTGATCCTGATTTCATTGCTAAACATCTAGAGCGCAGTAGAAGTCGTCCATTCTATCTACTAGCTACTGCATTTATTTGGCAGCAAGTCAAGTAGGCTTGTTGGAATGAATGACTCCTCTCAAGTCTAGCTTCCTCATCTCATCCTACCTACCTGTCTTTCTTTTTGTTTTAACTACATCAACATGTATGGCTCCTGCTTAGTTTTTATGAACTACTTTGGCTAATTATTTTGGCTAATTATTGATTGGATTTTATGCATGTTGCCTTGTTGGTTCTTGTTTGTGATTGAATTGCTGATGTTGGTATATATGTTGCTATAGTGTGCTTGTCAGCCGGGGAACACAAAATGTGGCTACTACATAATGAAGTACATGACCGACTTAATCACTTCTTCTAGTTTGAAGGGAACTATTGATAAGGTAACAAGACTTCGAGCACATACACATTTTCTCTATGTTATAATCAAAGTATTTATGTTCTTGAAGTATTCGCTTTCAATTATATTGAAATTGTTGCAGCACTTCAAAGTACTTGCCATGTATTCACAAGAAGACATCGATGAGGTTCGCGATTTGTGGGCTAACTATTATCTTCAAAATTAGAAGTATGAGACATGCATGTAGTATTCAATGTATGAGCTAAAAAGATTGGTTTTAGTAGGAAGAGATTTTATTATTGGTACATCGCGTAATTGTGTAGTTTTTTTTATCTAAGCTACTTATTTGTTTGGGATGATGACTACTTTTATGAAATATGGAACGTTTGATCGTCCAATTCGACGTTGTATAATTTATGAGATTTATTTTGGTTTCGGTTGGATTGCAGTTTCTTATAAAAAATACGGAAAGCATTAATAATTGATATCATTTTCGGACTGATTACTATGACAATAAACATGGGGCAGACGAAAAACCCATGTTTGTACTATGACAATAAACATGGGGCAAACAAATAACCCATGTCTGTACTATGACAATAAACATGGGGCGAAAAAAAACCCATGTCTATATTTATAATAGACATAGGGCGAACAAAAAACCCATGTCTATAGTTTTTATAGACATGGGTTAATTCTATAAAGACATGGGTTAATTGAAAAACCTATGTCTATGTTTTAGATAGACATAGGACATACGACCCATGTCTAAGTATTGGACAATAGATGTCACTCAACTTAACATAGGTCGCGAAACCCATGTCTATTAGTTAAAACGACCCATGTCTATGTCATGTTTTGTAGTAGTGGGGGATGAAGTGCACTTTTGAGGGAGCTACTGCAAGGCCGTCCCGGTCGGGACCAACCCGTCCCGGTCGGGATGGTGGGTCCGTCCCGGTCGGGATGATCCGTCCCGGTCGGGACCAAATAGCTGTAGCCCGCATTTCTTTCTTTCTTCTCCCTTCCATTTGTAACCCTATAAATACTTCCCTCTTGTATTGTTTATGGATCACACATGAGTTTAGCCTCTCTTAAGCCTCTCTACAAGTTATAAACCCTAGATTTAGTTCCTCACATTAGTTTGAATCTCTCTTTAATCCTTAGTTAATCTTAGTTAATCTTAGTTAATTAGTTCTTGTATTAAGAAGATACTTGAAGACTTCTCCAAGATTGACAACCTTGGGATTATTTGGGTTTCTATTTTATGCAAGATATCATCTTTTCATCATCCTATTGTTGGTATAACTTTCTTTTCTCTTGTTTATTGTTATTGAATCAAGTTTGAATCTTTACTTAGTGTTTATTGTTATTGATTGTTATTGTTCTTGATGATGAATGTTAGGGTTGTGATGTGGTTTTCTCTTGTTATTGTTGTTAGTTCTTCTTTGATTACGAGTGAGTAGATTACTTGTGGGTTAGTAGGGGGATTAAGGGTAGATTATGGGTGATTAGGGTTTGATTAGGGGTGAAGGGTAAATCCTTATTGTTAGTCACATTCTTGGCACACCATGTGTTTGTTGAAATGCTTGTTTGGGTTGTAGTGGCCATGCTTCTCATGCTAGTCTTCCTCTACTCATTGTTTGCCTAGTATGTGGACACCCTTGACCACCCAAGTCACCCTACTACACTTATGAACCCGACCTAACCCACCTCTTTTCCATATTTGATTCATCTTGTTAGCTAGTCATCATTTCTTTAGGTTGCTAGTTGGTTGGATTATTAGCATTGTTTAGCATTTCTCTTTAGTTTGCTAGTTGGTTTGTGTTTAGTTATTCTAGCTTAGTCTCGTTTAGCCTAGTTCATTGTTAGTCTACTTCCTACTTCTCCTCTCATCATAATTCATCTAGTAGTAGTTCTTTGTGTTTGTTTGGTAGCGTAGTCTAGTTCTAGGCCGACATAGTCTAAACATTGCGACACCGTCTCCGTGGACACGACCCGACTTACCCTAACTACCGTTAGGTTTTGCCGGTTATTATTTGATCGGTGGGGATCCACGACAAATCCATACCATCAATTTGGCGCCGTTGCCGGGGACGGTGCATTGTTTAGACTTTGTTTGCTTATTTCTAGACTTAGTTACCCTCCTTTGTGCCCTTCTATCATCTCTTGTGAATATTCTCTAGTTTTTCTTGCTTTCTTAGCTTTCTTCTTTTCTTTGTCTCTAGTTGTGCTTGTTTATTGTCGTTACCTAGTGCCCATAAAGCACTAGGTATTCTCACGTTTGTTCTAGTGTGTAGTGTATGCCTAGGCGGGGAGGCGAATCCTTTCTCTTTAATCCAGAGCCGGAGAGGCTTTTTCGAGCTTTTCGCCAACGGACGATTAATCGGGTTAGGATCTCTCAACCAAGTGCGAGCAATACCCATCAAGAGCAAGCTCAAGGAAGCGATATTGAGGAAGCATTTCGAGAGACGGCCGAAGGGAATTTCACCAATCCCTTTGGAGATTCTAGTCCTAGCTCCCCTTCAACATCTACTTCAACTCCTTCTACACCATCTTCTCCCTTACATCCAATAATGCCGAAGTTTTCCTCCCACTCTACATTTACGGAAGATGTCTTGCCAGGACCCAATGCTCTACCGGCCGCTTATGCCGAAAATTTTACGGCCAAGACCCACTTCATACAACTTGTGGAAAGGAATAAATTTAGTGGTTTGCCCACCGAAGACCCGCACCAACATATGGAGACCTTCTCCGATTATTGTGACGCTATATCTCAACCCGGGGTTACACAAGATCAAATCCGATGGGTTTTATTCCCATTTTCATTAATTGGAAAAGCGAAGCAATGGATTAAAGGTCTCGATAGGGCAACCATGGGCATCGACACTTGGAAGAAGCTTGCATTGGCGTTCTACCAAACTTTCTACCCTCCGGAAAAGACCAATTTGCTTAGGGCCTCCATCACCGGTTTCCAACAACGGGATGAAGAGAGCCTATATGAAGCTTGGGAGCGGTTCAAGTCTTTGGTTAGATCGTGCCCCCATCATGGACTTTCACAATGGTTCTTGGTCCAACAATTTTGGAACGGTCTTTATGAGGACTCAAGAACTATACTTAACATGGGCTCCAATGGTAGGTTCACCGAGGTCGATGATGACCAAACTTGGGCGAGAATCGAAGAGATGGCGGTGCATAATTCGCAATACTCTAGGCCTAGGAAGGCAAATCGAGGAGGTAGGCACGAGGTTGATGCTATAACTCAATTAAGCATTGACCTTGGGGCTCAATTGAAGACACACATGGAATACATTGACAAGAAACTTCAAGGTCACCTCACTCAAGTCCAAAGCATCGGTTTCTCCAACCAAGCCTCAATTCATGAAGTGAATGCTTTGGGATTTGCACCTCCTTTTCCTTATTATGGCATGTGTGACACTTTTGGAATCGTTGGTCATGACCCTATGAATTGTAGAGGGAGTATTGAGCAAGTGAATGCCTTTCAAGCATTCAAGCAAGGTACTTCCTATTCTAATCAATACCAAGCTTCCAATCAAGTCCCTCAACAACAAGCTTTTCAACACCAACAACAACATCGTCCTTATGTTCCACCTCCCTTAAGGGACAACAACCAAGGTTACCAAGGCAACTCAAGGCCTTTCAATAACTTCAAGCAAAGTAACCAAGGTTCATTCAACAACAATCAAGGGTTCCAACAAGGGAACTTCAACCAAGGCTATCAAAACCACAACCATGGCAACAACCAAGGCCTTAATCAAGGCAATTCTCATGGGTTCCAAGGGAACCGTCAACATCAAGCAACTCAAGGCAATCAAAAACAAAGCAAGCCTAGGAGCCGATCTCCTACTCATGACTATGGTACTCCCTTAGCCCTCACCAATACACCGCATAATCCATCATCACCACCACGGGATTTCGACATGCAAAAGCAAATGGTGGATATCCATAGGGATACTCAAGAAATGCAAAAGAGGCAATTGGATGCACAAATGTCACAACAAGGAGCCATTAATCAAATTTTAATGGACAACAAGGAAATGAAAAATCACATGAAGATGATTGAGAATCAAGTGGCACAACTTGCATCGGGAAGTTCCTCAAGACAAAGAGGGCAATTACCCCCTCAAGGTGTAACTCCGACTTTTGAGCATGTCAATGCCATCACCACAAGGAGAGGTACATCTTATGACTCCCCTCCATTCCCGAGTGAGCAAGAGCCAATGCAAGAACCGACAAGAAAGATGACACCTCCAACTCAAGAGAGCTCAAGCTTTGATAATCCAACGGAGGAGCAAGTCTTATGGGAGGTTGAGAAACCTCAACAAGACAAGCTTCCCCCACTTCAAGCTAGAGATAAGGGTAAAAAGAAAGTGTCATTTGAAGAGTCCACCCCGATTGAGCAAAATAAATACCAAGTCAAGTTGCCTTACCCAACAAGGCAAATGAAGACCAAGGTAGACTCTCAATATGACAAGTTCCTTAGTATTGTGAAGAAGTTGGATGTGAGTGTCGTCCCGTTCACCGAATTACTTACCCAAATCCCGGCATATGGAAAATTCATGAGAGAAATCTTGGCTAGGAAGAGATCCGTTGACAAGGAAGAGACCATCGCGTTCACAAGGGTGGTGAGCGAGCTCATTCAAGGTTCCACGCTTCCAAAGTTGAAGGATCCGGGTAGTTTCTCGATCCCGTGCACCATAGGCAACTACAAGATCGAGAGGGCATTATGTGACTTGGGTGCGAGTGTGAGCATCATCCCCTATTCCATTTGTTACCGGCTTAAGATGAAGGAGCTTAAGCGTACATCCGTTACACTCCAAATGGCCGATAGTTCACTCAACCGACCATTGGGGATGCTTGAGGATGTGCCGGTACAAATTGGGAAGTTCTTCATTCCGGTTGACTTCATTGTGCTCGACATGCCAGAAAATGCTTTCACTCCTATTATTCTTGGGCGCCCATTTCTACACACCGCCGGTGCCATGATCGATGTGAAGAATGGTAGGATCACCTTCGAGTTAGGCAAAGAGAAGTTAGTGTTTGACCTCCAAGGCAACACTCCGCCTACTAGTAATGAGTCGTGCAATATGATCCAAGCCAAGAAAGACATTGATCTAGGGGTTGAGTCGGGACAAAGCATGAACAAGAAATCTTATGTACTTGAGGATGATGACTCCAATATGGAGAAGGATGAGAGCCCGTGTCATGGGCTTAATGACAAGTTGAAGAGCAAAAAGGATGAAGATGAGCCTCTCTTGGGGCCACATGAAGACCGGTGGACGTTTGGGTATATACCGAAGGATCGAAAGTACAAGTTCAAGCCATTGAACTTAGTAGATCGGGATGCCCCGGGAACGTCAAGACAAGGTTATGAAGGGCCTTGGTTTGTGGATGCTTATGTTACTAGCTTGATTGAAGACTTTGCTAGGGCCTTCGACTTGTTTCTTCGTGCCCTTGATGGAGATGGAACTAGTTTTGGGTGTTGAAAAAGAATTGAAGAGAGTGCCACCTTGGTTTGACGGAGTTCCACAAGAACCGTCTCTTTGTATATATCTCTTTCCCTTATAGTTTGTTTGCTTTTGTGAAATTCTTGATTATTTGGATGATTGATGAGCGTTGTGAGGGAGGGAATTTGATGTGTTATTTGAGTTTATTGTGATAGGTGTGAAGTGGAAGTGATTCCTAGGGAAGATTGGTCATTGTTTGAGCTTGGATCGTGTGAAGGAAAGTCGGTTTTTGAAGCTTGGAACGAGCTTTTGGGAGCTAAAGAGGGTTGGGAAGCTCTTCCCGACCTAGAATAGGTCATCCCGTCCGGGATGGAAGGCCCATCCCGACCGGGAAGGATGTCATCCCGTCCGGGATGAGGTGCACAAAAAAGGGGTTCACTGACAGCCCATCCCGACCGGGACAAGGTCATCCCGACCGGGACAAGACGGTCATCCCGATCGGGACCACCCATCCCGACCGGGATGGACCCTCTGTCCTCCCTTGTGCCTCTTCTTCGTCATTTGAGCCCACCCGACCACTTTATACCCCCTCCCAACCTCCCTACATGTCCTTACTCTCATTGTATGACCCTTACACCCCACATACACGTTTTCACCTCACTTTCTATTCACTTCAAACCGACTTTCGCATCAAAAACCCACCTCATTTCGCATTTGTGCCCCAACCATGGAACCGGATCGCAATTGGAGAGGAATAACGACGACATGGACAAGCTAAGTGCCTATATTGACTTATGAGACGATGGAGCGAGTGAGTTGGTAACCGTATAGTACGGCAACTATCCTCTCTTTTCCGTTTTTATCGCTTGTCTTCTTGGTTTATTCCCTTTCCCTCTTATCATTTGTGTCATGGTGGCCTTCAAGGCCTTGGTGTGCTTGCTCCCGACTCTCGATCACGTGACTACATCGAGAGTCATTTCAAAATCCAAATTTTTCAAGATTCTCACCTTTTTGTAGGATTTAGTCGGATTTAGGAGGAATCCGGGCTAGGTGACTTGATTACACCTAGTCCTCCCCTCCCATTTCCTTTTATTTCCTTCTTTTTATTTTTCTTCCCCCTTCCATATCTTTTTCTTGTCTCGGCCCATGGTGACTTGACTACACCCCGGACGGACACCCTCTACCCTTTTCTCCACTTTTCTTTTTGATTTCTAGCTTTATTTTCGTAGTTTCTTTTCTGCTCCCATGCACTACGGTCGAGCATGAGGACATGGCTCGACTTAAGTGTGGGGGAGTGGTATTCTAGCATAGTTAGCTTTATTTTTGTAGTTTTTCTAAAAAAATCTTTAAAAATTCCTAAAAATTTGAAATATTTTCACAAAAATCAAAAAGATTTTCCTTTTGTGTGTTTCCCTTTTGTGTCTTTGTATCGTGTATTTGTTGTGTTGTGCGTGTTTTGCCTCCCTTTTTCCTTATAGGTTGCTTGAATCACCAATAGCTTTGGAGAGCTTTCAAGACTTCCGGTAACATCTTTATCCCTTTTTCTTCTTTATCTCTTGTGGAAGCTTGGAGGAGATTGTGATGTTGTGTGCTCGGGAGGAGCTTTGTAATGCTTGTGGTCGATTTGATGGCTTGTTTGGAAGCTTGGGGTGGTGTTTGTGTTTTCTATGTGTTTGTTTTGTGTTGTTCTTGTTTTGTCGCTTTTGTTTCTTTTTCTTTCGTTTTCGTTGAGTCTTTGTTTTGTGTTTTGTTGTGTGTCTTGTGTAAATGGTTTTCGAAAACCCGGTTTAGAGGCTAGTGTATGAGTGCTTACTTTCCCTTCCTAGTAGTGTAAATCGAGTCTTGGACTTTAGCCTAGTAGAATGACCCTAAATCAATGATTTCGTTGGTTTCTTACCTTGAGTCCACCTAGCTTACTAGGGATTTACTACGGGATTTGCATTTTGACCATTTTGACCACCCACGGTGTGAAAAGGCCTTGGTTGCCGAGTCCCGTCCCCTAGGTGACCGTGTTTAGGATTGTTTAATTAGTCCAAGTTCTCCACTTTTTGTGGGTTTGAAGGGAAGGCGTCGTCCCGACTCACCCATTTACCTACCTCCTACACATATCCACACAATAAAATTGCAAATTGTTGATTCCTCTCTTTCTTGTCATACAAAGAAATGGCAAAAAGCCAAATCTTGCCAAAAAGGGCAAAGGAAAGAAAATGAAAGAAAATGAAAGAAAGAAAAGAATGAAGAAAAAGAAAAGGCACAAAAGCCAAAAAGAAAATAGAAACGAAGAAAAAGAATGGCATGGCAAAACAAGGCAAAAATGCAAAAGAAAAGAGAAAATGCCAAAAGAAAACCCGATTCACAAAAAGATCTTAACCCCACAAAAATAAGCCTTTTTCCGACTTTTGCCGTGAAGAGCCTACCAAAGGACCGAGTCCCGAGGAAGGATGATAGCGGCATTAGTCGGTCTTCCCTCATTTTGCATGTTTTTCCACCTTTTTACTTGGACTAGTTAGGCGGTTTCGGGCATGGGATGACCCTCTTGGCTCTTTGCTAAAGGGGGCGGGGTCTCACTTACCTATAGTGTCGACTAACACCGTGGTTCTTCACTTCCCACTCCGCCGATCGTCCCGTAGTATGTTCTTAGAAGGTTAGGAGGAACCTAGGTAAGTTACCAACGTTTTTGTTGCTTTGTCGTCATACTATTAGGGTTTAGTCCACCTCGGTTTGTATTGCTAGTTTGGGAACGTTGTCACTTACCTCAAGTCCTAAACCGGTGCTTCTTTCACCGCTTGTTTGAGGGAAGCGGTATTTCTTTTCTTTTGGGTGCAACCTTTTGTGTGTTTGTTTGTGTGTTTGTTTGTTTATGTGTTTTGTGTCCGGTTGCATCCACAGTTTTGTCGCAAGACCCGACTTGCCTTGCGGGGTGCACTTTTCCTCTAAGTGCACTCGCGTGAGTTGAAAGGGCGTAGGGTGCGCTAATACCCATTCGGCTAGTATAGTAGTTAGTATGTGCTTACTCGAGGGCGAGTAAGGGTTAAGTGTGGAGGAGTTGATTAGTGTAGTTTGTAGTGCCTATTTCGTAGTATTTTGGTCCCATTTTCCTTGTGGAATCGCTCCTTGGGAGCGGTTTAGGGGCTTCTTATGCTTCCTTTAGTTTGTTTCAGGTTCCCCAGACCGATTTGGAAGAGTTGGAGCGATTCCGACTCTATACATACACATTTTGGAGCCAACGGAGTAAAGGAACGATGACTCGATGCTTCGGAATCGACCCCGAGACCTTGGGACCCAATCCCGAGCCTTCGAGACCCGATCCCGAGTCCCGAGAATCGATGAGAAGCTCATGTGAAGCAAGGAGGAACCAAAAGGGTCATATTGGAGGCCTACAAGACTCATCCCCGACGGGTATGCACCTCATCCCGTCGGGGATGAAGTGCACTTTTGAGGGAGCTACTGTAAGGCCGTCCCGGTCGGGACCAACCCGTCCCGGTCGGGATGGTGTGTCCGTCCCGGTCGGGATGATCCGTCCCGGTCGGGACCAAATAGCTGTAGCCCGCATTTCTTTCTTTCTTCTCCCTTCCATTTGTAACCCTATAAATACTTCCCTCTTGTATTGTTTATGGATCACACATGAGTTTAGCCTCTCTTAAGCCTCTCTACAAGTTATAAACCCTAGATTTAGTTCCTCACATTAGTTTGAATCTCTCTTTAATCCTTAGTTAATCTTAGTTAATCTTAGTTAATTAGTTCTTGTATTAAGAAGATACTTGAAGACTTCTCCAAGATTGACAACCTTGGGATTATTTGGGTTTCTATTTTATGCAAGATATCATCTTTTCATCATCCTATTGTTGGTATAACTTTCTTTTCTCTTGTTTATTGTTATTGAATCAAGTTTGAATCTTTACTTAGTGTTTATTGTTATTGATTGTTATTGTTCTTGATGATGAATGTTAGGGTTGTGATGTGGTTTTCTCTTGTTATTGTTGTTAGTTCTTCTTTGATTATGAGTGAGTAGATTACTTGTGGGTTAGTAGGGGGATTAAGGGTAGATTATGGGTGATTAGGGTTTGATTAGGGGTGAAGGGTAAATCCTTATTGTTAGTCACATTCTTGGCACACCATGTGTTTGTTGAAATGCTTGTTTGGGTTGTAGTGGCCATGCTTCTCATGCTAGTCTTCCTCTACTCATTGTTTGCCTAGTATGTGGACACCCTTGACCACCCAAGTCACCCTACTACACTTATGAACCCGACCTAACCCACCTCTTTTCCATATTTGATTCATCTTGTTAGCTAGTCATCATTTCTTTAGGTTGCTAGTTGGTTGGATTATTAGCATTGTTTAGCATTTCTCTTTAGTTTGCTAGTTGGTTTGTGTTTAGTTATTCTAGCTTAGTCTCGTTTAGCCTAGTTCATTGTTAGTCTACTTCCTACTTCTCCTCTCATCATAATTCATCTAGTAGTAGTTCTTTGTGTTTGTTTGGTAGCGTAGTCTAGTTCTAGGCCGACATAGTCTAAACATTGCGACACCGTCTCCGTGGACACGGCCCGACTTATCCTAACTACCGTTAGGTTTTGCCGGTTATTATTTGATCGGTGGGGATCCACGACAAATCCATACCATCACATGCAAAGAATGTAAACACAATTACTTCGACGACAAAGCTTACTTGTCCTTAAACAACCGACATAGCAAAAGGTATAGGGTGAAAACAATGGATGTTACAGTACTTCCGCCACAACGAAAGAACAAAGTTATCAGCCCACCGATTGATTAGTAGAGGTCGCTATAGTGCGGGCGGGATTGGGTGTCGATGTCTATCGGACGTTGGCTTCCCAATACGTACTCTCACCCCTTATTCAGAATTGACAGTTTCCGGATGTCTGAAACCATTGGCAATGAGAGTCATTCCAGGCATGGAGTGCTTAAGGGTACAAGTCTTTATCTTTAGGTCCCATGCCCCTCAACTTTGAGTCGGCTAAAGATCAAAGTTGACTTGAACGGTTTTCGAGTCCCCATAAATGACTCGGTGGCGACTCCACAAATTGACAATGAATTCAGTTCACTAAAAAGGTCGTCTTACCAAACATATCGGCCTTTAAACATTTACAACCACGACTCGATCGATTCCAACGGAAACACGGGTGACCGCACCCATCTAGTACAAGTTCAAATCGTCATCCAAATCGAGGTTCGAAACATCGCCCCGTACGCGAGATCGGACCGGCCCCTTGACCGGGAGGGGGCCGCGTGGGTGGCCGCCGCCATTGGAAAACCGGGTCGGTCCCGTGCGGACGCTCGCGGAGCGCCGGGCTGTGCGGACAGACGTCCACAAAGCTATCACTTTTATTAAGTGGAAGTGTTCAGCAAGTAATATAAAAATGGATTATTATTGTGACAGTAGATAGACTTTATGACATGATTATGAGAATAAGGTGTAAGATTATATTGATATGTGCTCTCAAATATTATTGATATTTGTTCCGATTTCTTCCAAAGTTTTGATCATTTGTTTGAATTTTGTTTTCAAATGGATGTAAGGACTATTTTCTCGAAGCAAGTTAATCGAGAAACTTGGATATTAGTTTAATCTATTGAGTTTGTCTCAACGTTTTAATATGATTGACTATTTTTTGTGTCCATAAAGGTTATTCCTGTGTTGAGTAATCTTCCATATTTATTTCAAATTTCATTAATCATTTGTGTGATGGTTTAGTTGAAAATTGTGAAATTAATGTGGTTATGTCAAAAATTATGTAAAAGAATAAGTTTCTCTTTGTTAATTGGTGACATATTGATATTTAGAGGAAAATTGACCTATATTTAAACCTATATGCTCAAGAGTGAGAAATAAATAGAGTATTATTTCTTGTTCTAATGTAGTTGATATTTGTACATGGATGAACATCAACTTATGATTAAGAAATTTATTACCTAATCAATCCTCTACACAGATAATGATATGTGATCAAGTGATAGTCTTTTTACCTTTGTGGTAATTTAGTTCTTGTGTAGAACTAAAAGTTGTCATCAAGCAAGATTAACAAGATGGTTGACACATCATAGATGTGTTCTTAATTAGCTCATGTGTCGAGCTAATTATTGTAAAATGAGTTGACTTAAGTTTAGTCTTGTCGAGTTATGTACTTAATTTTGTGTTGAACATTTATGGATGAAGATTTTGTTTCGTTTGAAATGTTCTTGTGCATTTGTTGCATATAAGGATCACCAAGCTTTTTAGATTGACCTAGTCACACAGGCAATCGCCTTGACACTTGTGTAGTGGGCAAGATGAGACTGAGCCATGTTAGCACTTGACGAGTCTATGCGGATTATCTTTGTACATGAGTTTTATGGAAAAGATATTGGCTTATTGTATAGTCGCCTTAGTAAGTCTAAGATGAGACTTTATGTAGTCGAAGTGTGAAAAGACACCTTGTTTTCATACTAAAGCTTTTAAACCGAATCACAAGCATTGGGTTGGATATTAAGTATATATCAACCAAGTGGCTTGGATCATATACTTGAGTAGTATTTAGATTTATGATTCCCATGACATAGAAGAGTGATATGCCCATGATAGTGGGAGCTATGTTGTGACACATATGTCATACTATGTGTGTTTGTAAGTCGACCGTAAGGAGTGACAGATGATTCCCTACTTTGTCACTGTGTGAGCCCTACGGACTTGTGGTGTCCAGTTTGTTCGATGTCCTTTTGACTTGGAGGTGTGATATGAAGTCGATACTTGATGTTGCTACTTTAATATTAATCCTAAGGACTAAAAGTATAAAAGTTTAGTGGACCATGTTAGGAAAGCAGTTGAGTCGAGATGGATTATCATTAGTGTCCAAGGAATAATCAATTCAACTTCACCATAATTTCCTGGCCAGGGGTTATATTGTGTACGGAGTATATAACTAATATGATTATGATAGCATATAGGGACGGTATATTCTAACGGTGATGAATGAATGATTTAGGGCGTTGATGATGTGAAAGTGTTATGTTAGTTTTGATGGTGACTTAATATAACGCTATTTTGTTATTTTTGGTTGCACACCCCATTTTTCGTATGAATCAAAAAAGGTTGTTTACGTATTGTGTTGTGATAAACTTGATTGTGTGATCAAGTCGAGACATTTCTTCGTCTTTATGATTAAGGAATAAAATTTCCTTGGTTATGTACCATTGTGATGTATTACCTTGGTTTAGTGGCCAAGTGGGAGTATTGTACTGTTAACTCAATTGTGTGGCCGAGTGGGAGTATTGAATTTTATTTGTAACGGCCACATAAATATGAGAGTTAATATTTATACCTCTATTCAATAGCTCAATTTAATTGTGAATTAATTTGAGTTTAATTCTCATATTAAAAGGTCTCTTCGTGAGACTTGTAAAACATAAAATTTCACACCTGCGATAATTGAATAACAGATACAAAATAATATGAGAACAAGAGTTTTATTTGATAATCGAAAGATTGCGTGTTACAACTTCCGTAGATCTCTTGATTCCATCTCGAAGTCTAGGGTTTTTGATATTACTACGGAGGCCTTATCGACTTAGATCCGTAGGGGGAAGATGAAGTCTTTTTGGTGACTTATTCCATTTACCTACAATTTGGTAGTAGGATGATGGGGTCGTTTTGAGACTTATTCCATCTGACCTCCTCTAAACCTAGACACAAGACCCGTATTTATATCCTAGTATCTTAGCGAGGAAGTTAAGAATATTCTAGTATCCTAAGATATTATCACAATATTTATTGATAATTATCTCTAAATACTAAAGATATTAGACATAAATAGATACCGAAATATATAAAATTTTGGTGTCTACAAATGCCCCCTCGAGACTTGTTGTAGAGACTTCGAAGTTGGTTGCAACTTTGTCTCGAAATTTGGTAGGAAGACTTAGAGGTCGATTTGTTTGCCCCCATGCCTTCTACAGATCTGGATCCTTCGAGATTGGAGATGAAGAGCGAAAATC
The DNA here is from genome assembly GCA_958450325.1 of Agrostemma githago. Classification (NCBI taxonomy): domain Eukaryota; kingdom Viridiplantae; phylum Streptophyta; class Magnoliopsida; order Caryophyllales; family Caryophyllaceae; genus Agrostemma; species Agrostemma githago. The sequence goes on along the minus strand of OY288246.1, from coordinate 49,589,009 downwards.
TTCACGTCGGGTTCACCAATTTGTAAAACATAAAACTTCACACCTGCGATAATTGAATAACAGATACAAAATAATATGAGAACAAGAGTTTTATTTGATAATCGAAAGATTGCGTGTTACAACTTTTGTAGATCTCTTGATTCCATCTCGAAGTCTAGGGTTTTTGATATTACTACGGAGGCCTTATCGACTTAGATCCGTAGGGGGAAGATGAAGTCTTTTTGGTGACTTATTCCATTTACCTACAATTTGGTAGTAGGATGATGGGGTCGTTTTGAGACTTATTCCATCTGACCTCCTCTAAACCTAGACACAAGACCCGTATTTATATCCTAGTATCTTAGCGAGGAAGTTAAGAATATTCTAGTATCCTAAGATATTATCACAATATTTATTGATAATTATCTCTAAATACTAAAGATATTAGACATAAATAGATACCGAAATATATAAAATTACCAATTTGTAAAACATAAAATTTCACACCTGTGATAATTAAATAACAGATACAAAATAATATGAAACAAGAGTTTTATTTGATAATCGAAAGATTGCGTGTTACAACTTCTGTGGATCTCTTGATTCCAATCTCGAAGGTAGGGTTTTTTTGATAATTCTACGGACGTCTTATCGACTTAGATCCGTAGGGGAAGATGGAGTCTTTTTTGTGACTTATTTCATTTACCTACAATTTGATAGTAAGATGATGGGGTCGTGTTTGAGACTTATTCCATCTGACCTCCTCTAAACCTAGACACAAGACCCGTATTTATATCCTAGTATCTTAGCGAGGAAGTTAAGAATATTCTAGTATCCTAAGATATTATCACAATATTTATTGATAATTATCTCTAAATACTAAAGATATTAGACATAAATAGATACCAAAATATATAAAATTTTGGTGTCTACAAATGCCCCCTCGAGTCTTGTTGTAGAGACTTCGAAGTCGGTTGCAACTTTGTCTCGAAATTTGGTAGGAAGACTTAGAGGTCGATTTGTTTGCCCCCATGCCTTCTACAGATCTGGATCCTTCGAGATTGGAGATGAAGAGCGAAAATCTTCACGTCGGGTTCACCAATTTGTAAAACATAAAATTTCACACCTGTGATAATTAAATAACAGATACAAAATAATATGAAACAAGAGTTTTATTTGATAATCGAAAGATTGCGTGTTACAACTTCCGTGGATCTCTTGATTCCAATCTCGAAGGTAGGGTTTTTTTTGATAATTCTACGGACGTCTTATCGACTTAGATCCGTAGGGGAAGATGGAGTCTTTTTTGTGACTTATTCCATTTACCTACAATTTGGTAGTAGGATGATGGGGTCGTGTTTGAGACTTATTCCATCTGACCTCCTCTAAACCTAGACACAAGACCCGTATTTATATCCTAGTATCTTAGCGAAGAAGTTAAGAATATTCTAGTATCCTAAGATATTATCACAATATTTATTGATAATTATCTTTAAATACTAAAGATATTAGACATAAATAGATACTGAAATATATAAAATTTTGGTGTTTACAAGACTATATAATGGGAAAAATTAGACTAATAAGATATATAGTCTAATGAGTATATACATCACACATACACATACTAGTATACTCTTATAAAGTCCATCATCAATTGGGACTTGGGATTTGGGGCGTGGACATATTCGGGGACTCTAGTAGCCACCGAAGATACGATTACATGGTAGTAGACAATTAGCGAGTACAACGATCCGATCGCTTCCGCATAAAGGTTTGTCCTTATTTTACTACACTCACATTCCTTAATCTACTCCCTTCCTACGATAATCCTACGTACACTTCTCCTACCCTCATTGATCTAATCTCTTTAACCTTTAAACCCAATTTTGTGGTGTTCAATCTTCTCCACTTTAATCTGAGATTAAATTTTCTACCCTCTCTCAAATTCAATTTTTCAATTTGACCATAAATTTCTTGGTTGCTTCCAAATCACTGAGGAGTTTACGCACCCGAGACTGACGAATTTACACACTCTAGACTGACGAATTATGCATTTAATATATTTTCTGTCAATACCTTTCTCTTTCAAAACAAAATAAAATTGTGATTTTCATATTATTCCTACATTATAAAAAGTCAAAAAAAAATTATAAAAAAAAATCTCCTTTCTTCCTAAAATCGTACGTACACGGTACACCTCCGGTCAAATATTTTGTCGATTATTTTTGGACAATAATGTTCATCACCCTAGACTGACAAGTTTACGCACCCTCACCCAAGACCGGTGAGTTTACGCAGCCTAGAGTAGCGAGTTACGCAGCCAGATAAATTTACCGTTAATTATTCCCCAATATCATTTCCACCTTGAAGCTACTTATTTTCTCCAAGATCAACCTTCCATTCCGACGTCCGATTTGAGAGAGCATATTCAAAATATATCGTAATATTGTTATGTATAGATATTATCTTGTAATCCTATATTAGTGGTAACTGAATATAGTTAACAATTCTAGATTCTAGGTCATTATGGCTAGTATTATGCTAGGGTTAGCATTACGCCGTCTATGTAATCAGTATATATACGTAGTCATTGGAGGTGTTTGGTTATTGGCGGATCCGCCAAAAAAAAAGCATATTTGGATGAATTAGCATGTTTGACCACAAAATTCGCCAATATAGGTGTTTGGTAAACGATAGTTTGAAATGGCATATTCGAGTCCAATCCGCCAATTTGCAATATGTGCTAGTAGCAGCATATTCGCTTAGCAGATTGTAATTTCATTTTTTTACCTCCTTACCCCTTTACCAATAAAACCCTACCAATCAATTAATCAAAATTTGTTATGTCCTTTTTTGTCATTTTACAAATCAATTAATCAATCTGCTAATCTATAACAGCTAATTACCAAACAATATTAAAACAATTCTGCTAATTAAATCTGCTAGTCAAAACTGTCAATTGATTCTGCTAGTCAAATCTGCTTTTTAAATCTGCTTCTGCCAATATCAATCCGTTGTTTACCAAACAGGGCCATTGTATCATTAAACTTATACTCCATCCAAATTCCTATTTTTGTCCCACTTTCTTTTTTGAGTTGAGTTTGATATTTGTCTCACTTTTTTTTTAAGTCATCATGTGATTCATATCTATTCTCCTATTTCTCTTTCTTCTTCTTTTGTGAGGCACACATTTCATTCTCCTTAATTTTCATCTCAGAAACAAATGAGATAATAATAAGAACTCGGAAGAAGTACAATTTTTCATCAATTTAATCCCTTCTTTCTCTTCTTTCATATTTATAACATTCATTATCTTCATTCCAAGCGAGCCCTTAGGATGTTACATTCAACTTGAGTTCAACTTCCATTTCGTAGCGTTTTGGGTCTCAAATACAAAGTAGAGTTCAGTATTTGATTAGAAGATTTGTCTTTTTTTCGACCCATTATTGTATTTGATTAGAAGATTTTAGACACGTCAAACAGGTCGGGTTAGAATACAAGTCGAGTCGGATTTCACCCCTAAGTTAACGGGTCTTTTTGGGTTCGGGTCAAATGGGTCGCTGGTCGAAAAAAGGGGCCGGCTCGAGTTTTGACATGTCTAGGTGTTTTAGGTCACTTTTTTTAACCAATTTGGCACGAAGATATGCTTTTTACACTGTATCGTAAGAACCGTAAACATTAACCTATGTGACAATTGAGACATACTTTGTACTTTATAAAAAAATTCTAAATCGACCAAAACGCTAGGTAATTTATTTTACGATCATTAATTTATAAACTAGTTTCGCATCGATTATACGTGGTAGTTTTTTTAACAACTTGACACCGATTACATTTTTTACCAATTTGTCGCTCAAGTATCACTTCTTTTACTAATTGCCACTTTTTTACTCATTTGACACCGAAAATACTTCATTTACCCTTAGTCACATAGTAGCCTTTTTTTTTTTTAACTCAAACCCGACCAAATCGACGTAATCATCTTACCCAAATCCACCTCAAATTATTAAGGCAAATTCTTGTTTGTGACGGCATTATCCGTCATAATTGTGCGACGGGTCAAATAATACCCATTTGGTTAGATAAAGACAAAAGGCATGTGCTACCCCTAGCCTTCTCTCTTCTAACCAAATGATTTATTTGATCCGTCATCGATTTATAACGGATATATCCGTCACAAGGGAGACTTACTCAATTATTAATGCCATATTGCCATGTTTGGTGTTTGCCAAATGCCAATTACCATTTGCTACCAATCACACTTCACACTTGAGTCACACACTTCACTCTCCACTCCACTCCCTCTCCTCAACCACCGCCGCCGCCGCCACTATGCCGTCAAAGACTCAGTCTCACCAGCTCAATAACGGCCTCTACGTGTCCGGCACCGCCGACATCAGCCACCCACCCAGCCACCGCTCCCCGTCTTTCTCCTCCCTCTCCCTCTCTACTCTCCAGTCCAACCCCCCTTCCCGAACCCCCTCCCAACCCAACTCCGGATCCGGCCCACAACCGGCCCTACTCCTCCCGACCGGTCTCCTGACCTCCTCCGACCCGAATGCTGGAAAAACAGTATACGGGTCGGAGGTGACCAACATGGGGAAACAGAGTGCAGAGTATGAGGTTAGGGTGTCTAGAGGTGTAATGTGGGTGTTTAGGGTTGTGTTGTTAATGGGGGTGTTGCTTGGGGTGTTTCTAGCGGTGGCTGTCAAGAAAGCTGTCATTTTGGTGGTTGTTGCCGCCGTTTCGGGTTTGGGTTTGGTTTGGTTGGTGTGGAATTGTGTTTGGAAGAGGAGGGTAGTTTTGGGATTTGTTAATATGTTTGTTGATACTGAGCTTAGGGGTGCTGTTGATGGCCAGTTTGTCAAGCTTACTGGGGTAATTTCACTCTTCTGCTTTTTTTTTCCCCTTCATTTTTGGGTGAAAGAATATTAAATGGAGGCCATGAGTATCATTGTTCATAACATTGTCTGACGAGCAATGTGGAAATCTAGGTTTTAGATATAATTTAGAAAATTAAATTTAGAATCAGGATTTGAAGTTTGACGAGGTTAACATTTGCATTGATAACCTTAGGAGACTAACGAGTAATGCAATTAGAGAAACTTGCAAACTTGCAATGAAGAAATGTAGGATTGTGTTGTAGTGGTAGTACAAGTGAGTTATTGCCTAAATGAGTGATCTTTTTTACTTGCTTTCGTGTTTTAATACGATCTAGGAAGAAATCATGTTACATGTGGGGATGCAGGTAGTGACTTGTGGGAGTATACCTCTGGAATCATCCTTTCAGAGAGTGCAAAGGTGTGTATATGTATCAACAGAGCTATATGAGTATAAAGGGTGGGGTGGAACGTCTGCGAATCCTAAACAACGTTGCTTTTCTTGGGGAAACAGCTACTCTGAGGTCAGTCCATCCTTCTCTTTGAAATGCTGGTTGACATCTGAATCTTACACCGTAATAAGTTGACTGAAGTATTGCTCGGTTTCTACCTGAAATTATGTTATCGAGTTTGAATCAATTGGCTCCCATGTATTCAACCTGCAGAGATATGTAGCTGATTTCTATGTATCAGACTCTCAGTCTGGTCTAAGAGCCCTTGTGAAAAGTGGTTATGGAGCAAATGTGTCTCCCCTCGTTGAATCTTCGACTGTTGTTGACATAACAAAAGAAAAACGAGACTTATCTCCAAATTTTCTGCAATGGTTAACTGATAGAAGCCTCTCCTGTAACAACGATCACATAATGCGCCTAAAAGAAGGGTAATGCCTCCTCATTCACCTTTTTCGTTCTGAAGGGGAAATGACTCTTTTACCGTTTTGTCGAAATCCTAGGGCCTTTGTTTTTCTTTTTGATTTTTTTGGTGCTTGTTCATTCAGATATGTAAAAGAAGGAAGCACCATCAGTGTGATGGGAGTTGTGAAGCGTCGTGAGAATGTTGTCATGATTGTGCCTCCGGCCGAGCCTGTTTCAACAGGATGCCAGTGGATGCGCTGCCTACTACCTATGTACATCGAAGGGTTAATATTACATTGCAAGGATAATCAAAACTCAGAAGCGATTCCTGTCTAGATTAAGTCGTCATTATGTTTATAGTTGGATTGAACTAGATTCCATGGTCGCCAACTCACCTATGTATATTTGACTCGCTATGCTCTTGTACATAAGTCGAGACCTGTCTACACCTTTGTTTTTCAGTACGCTTTTTTGCTAACAAGCTGGATTGTTAGTTGTTGGTCGAAGGGTGGAATACCTGATAGACAAACAATTGGGTATTGATTAAGGTTAAGAAATGAGAGTTTCAATTTGGATCTATGGCTCCCTCTATTTATTAGTATTCATTTTCCGTAGAAAACGTTGGATTACATAATTACTTTTGTAAAGATAAATCTATGAGGTCACACGAGTTTTGAATGTCGTAGTGGGGGCACACCATTATCGAATGACCTTACCAGTTGATCTAACCATCTGACTTGAAATGTCGAAAGCAGTAGACATTACTCGAATGACAACATTCAGGTAACTGAGAAGATCTTAGTATTAGATTTAAGGATATGAGGACAATGACTTGCTTGATGTCGTAGTGGGGGCACACCATTATCGAATGACCTTACCAGTTGATCTAACCGTCTGACTTGAAATGTCGAAAGCAGTAGACATTACTCGAATGACAACATTCAGGTAACTGAGAAGATCTTAGTATTAGATTTAAGGATATGAGGACAATGACTTGCTTGATGCTTCACACAACTTTGCTCCCTGTATCCAAGTCATGTAGGCCAGTGCAGTACTACATTGATACCTATGAGAACGTGCAATGTCAACATCTTACTCTCAACTCTCAATACCCCTTTAAATCTCAATTGTACCATGATATTAACAATTTTTGGATTACGCGATTACGACTCTGAAAAATCCAAGATCTTGTACCACTACAAGATAGAATCATGGAGCTCCATACAAACAAAATATCAAAATTTCTCCATATCCACTAGTCCCTTTAATTAAAAATAAAGACTAGATGAGTCACGGGTTGAGATGGAATATTCGTAAAAGTCCCCTGCAATGGTAGTCTTCAATGTGGAAAATTTTCCACGATTTTATTATAAACAAATAATCACACCTTTCTATGTTTATTTTCCGACACTTCGTGATTCTAATATACTGTATGTAACAGAAACCAAATAGTCTTCTAAGAAACGATCTCAAAAACTAAAACCGAGACAAACCTATTTGTGTAGAAAAGGGAATATCAAAGGCGGGATGGCATTCCTCCGGCAATCACCAAAGTTTCTCCGGTAATATAAGCAGCATCATCAGAAGCCAGGAATGCAGCAGCAGCTCCCATGTCTTCTGTTGTTCCAAGACGATTAAGTAGAGTCTTCTCCTCAATCGACTTCCTCTGATATCAATGATGTTCACATGGAATTAATAATCCCGAAGCATAAAAAAAGCCGTTTTTAGTATCAGGATATGAGAGAGCACTCACAACTGTATCGTTGCTTGTGATGAAGTCTGCAAAATGGGTGGGTACAAAACCAGGTGCAATACTGTTTACGCGAGTGTTTGGAGCCATCTCAACTGCCAACGCCTATGCAACAAGTACAACAAAAACATTAACTCAGTGGTGCCTGAAATACTGAAAAGCTTCTAATACAAGAATATGAGGATTAATTGCTCAAGTAGACCTTGCAAACGGGTCAACCCGTGGGTAAAAACGGCCGGGTTTGGTTTAGGTTGGATAATTTTCCGGTCGGTGAGATTCAGGTCATTTTTGGGTGCGGGTGCTATAACCTTTTCCATGGAAATCAATTCCTATGTGAAAAATAAACATTCTGGGAAGGTCGGGTCAATTCGAGGTAGGAGTCAAGCAGAGATGTTGAACATGTCCTTCAAGTTGGTTAAGTGAGTTGTCACTTTCAGTGCACGTCATTTCAGGAGTGTTTCAATGCTTTATTACCAGGTTATTTATGTGTGAAGGTCACCTTGAGGACATTAATTCGTGTCGGGATTAGGGTTCATGTGATCAGGTGTCGGTCAGTCAAACTCATATCGGATTTGCATTGCGAAGTCTACGCTTTTGAACATTTTTAGAGTAAAGCTAGATAAAGTACCTTGGTCAGTCCAAGAAGAGCTGTTTTTGTCACTCCATACATAGCCATTGTAGCCTGAGGTCCGAAAGCAGCAATTGATGATACAAATACAACTGAAGAGTTATTCGTCAAATAGGGTGAAGCATCCTGTAGCACCATGTAACAGTAATTATTATAATCATTGTAGTATGAACAAACATTGATTGTATGCAAATCCAATTCAGTTACTAACACATGAGCAAGTGACACTTCTTTTGCCGTTTTAACAAGAATTTCATTGTGAAGCCCTAAACACCAACTAAATTTTACCTTTAGAAGAAGTATGGATGCCTTTACGTTGATTTCCCATAATTTATCGAGGACGGATTCCTTTGTATCTAATATGTTATCCACAGTAGGATTAACTGCGGCATTAGACACTACCACGTCAATTTTACCATATTTCTGCAAGGGAAACAGAACAACCTGTCAGGTGACGTGCAAGGGTAAAATCAGTTTATAGGAAACTAGTAAGCTCTGCATTTTGCAATATTTGAATTCCATTTAACAGTCAGCAATAGCTCACCAAAGGCCGTCAAGGCTTCAATTGAAATTTAAGAATAGCGTATTGTGATGAATAATATTATGTTTCCCTGAAAACTGCAGGTTAGGCCAAAAGCCAGTGATCATGGGAGAAGGTTAATTTACCCACTTCACACCATGGTTCAAAATCTCGTCCAAGTTATATCGCATCGGCCGACTTGTATCTGTTATCCCATCTGCGACCTCCGGACTAACCGATTCCAAGATTCTGAACCATGCTTTACACTGAAGGTGACAATTGCGTATACTCTAAATCTAGAATGAACATTATTAAATATACTAAAACTATCAGGCTTTGGGATATGACTGAGTGAAAAAAAGACTCATGAAACTGACTATGCTTCTTATATTGAGAAGTTCTCAATGTAATTTTCATTTAAGTAGATCATAAATAGTCTCTATTTCTCAACACGAGGTTAAAACTACATACATCCAACCTCATTGCAAATCGTCATACGGTTGCACCTTCTTGCTTGAGACACTAATATATGTGGTTGTAAATAGAATATCTATGTTTGTACTTTGGAATTTAATCATATCAGGAGAAGACTATGCCAAGAAGAATTTAAATTCCACAAAGCTAATTTCGACAAAAGAAATCCATCTCATCATTCAAATTTGACAATAATGTTGCTCTGACCCCAAGACCAACAAACACATGGTTGATCTCTCGTCAATGGCTTATATCTTATTCTAATGTTGCCATGTGATTTGTCTTTTTTTTTGTATCCTTCAAAGTTAACATAAAAGTCACCAATTTGCTGGAGAATTCGTCTATTCAATTGATATTACCGAGATTCATAATCGTCAGCTCTACATTCTCACTCCCAATGTAGTAGTATCAGTTTATTCTTGACCATGACATGTTCGGCATAAGTGGATGAGTCCGCTAAATTGTGGGGTTCAAGTTTCTTTTTTTTTTGTAAAATGTAAATATATTACTCCCTCCCCCCACTAAGATTTTCCCACTTTCCTTAAAAGAAAACCCCACTAATATTTTCCCACTTCAAAACTTTCCTTATTCATCCAATATACTCTCTTTCTATTGGTTGCTTTTTTGTGATTTGACTTCTTGAACCACACCCAACAATTTACCACCTTTCATTATTGATTTCTTAATCCATGTGCGATTTGGAAGTGGGAAGATCATTGGGGGGAGTACTAAATTCAAGTCACCAAATACATGTACGATTTCTATACATCACATTAATTTCCATTTAAATTGTAGGTATACTATGTATTCGTCTCCTAATTCTACCCTCAGTAGTGCCCTTTATCTCTTGAATCAATTGTTGAGGTAGTTTCAAGCTCCCTTCCTTCCAGCAACGGTTCCTCTCCATCCAAATCCCATAAATCGTAGCCAGTACAGCTGCATACACACTTTGTTTTCTGCAGGCACATCTGTGCTTCATCCTTGCGCACCAAAGCAGGATATTCTGAGTGTCCATGCTACACTGCACCCAGTCCTGCAGTAATGCAAACACTCGCCTGGTATATACACATTCAAAAAACAAGTGTTTGTGATTTTCTTCTTCCCTCCAGCACAAGTAACACACATTAGTATTAGCAATGCTGAACTTCAACAGGCGATCCTGTGTGAGCAACCTTTCCCAAGCACACAGCCACGCAACGAATGAATGCTTAGGTAGTGCCATTCGACACCAAACCACGCTCCACCACACTCGTTTCTGCCCAGAATTATGCAGCCACTGGTACCCACTGCTGACAGTGTATCCTCTTGTTCCTGCAGTCCAGCTATTCCCATCATAACCATCTTTCAATTCATCTTTGATACTATAAATCTTCCTCCAAGACCAACTTGATGCCATTGTAGGTTGATATGTAGCCCAATTAGTCCCTTTTATATATATAGCATTTACCCATTTGATCCAAAGATGATCTGCTTTGGAGTATATCCACCATACATATTTCCCCATTAAGGATTTATTCCAGCTCTAACTCTCTTTAATTTTTAATCCCCCACACTTAATTTCATTACAGCAGCTTTCCCACTTTACATGAGGACTTTTGCTACCTTCAGTTTGGCCTCTCCAAAGGTAATCCCTGCAAATTCTCTCAATTCTCTTTATTACAGTGTTAAGAAGGAGAAAGATCCGGCACCAAGTACCAATACCGATCTCCCTGCATAGCTCAGAAACCGCACTCCCCACCCATGTAATCTTTGAGTAATTCTATCAATTAGGACTTGACAATCAGCAATTTGTAGCCTCTTATAGGAAATTGGGACTCCTAAGTATCTAAATGGGAGCTTGCCTCGTTGGAACCCACAAACCTGCAGAATTTTGCCTTCCTCATCCGCCCTAACCCCATTCATAAAACCTTAGATTTTGTTTATTAACATTCAGCCCAGGACATTGAGCGGGGGGGGGGGGGGGGGGGGGGGGGGGGGGGTTCAAGTTTCATTATTTGCAGATTAAGATATCCGCTATCGGTAAGAAATACCCCGAAGGTAGCCCCAGCCTCCTACTGCCTCTAAATCTTTGAAAGCTTCTACTTCTATCAAAATACTCCTCACATGTATTAAAAAGGTGGAAGCTTTGGTAGATTTGGAGGGAGTATATGATAATTTGTCTGTTTCAGCTCCACATATAACACACAAAGATGATCAAACTTGAATCAAAACAACCTCACTACTCCGTCAATTACGGAGTACAATCTTATATCAGTCTCCCTATAATGCATGATTGCAGTAAGTTTGTTTCCATTTCTCTTTTTGTAATCATCCCCACACAAAGGACTCAAGGCTATCCTTGAATGATTAATTCGATTTGATTTCACTGTCATATTACCCTATGTTACCCTGCTTGACCCTTAATCAACTCCATTTGTGTGATCAGTTACGCAAATCAAAACAAGTATGCTTCTCTCAATTGTTTCATTCTTGCTACTTATCCTACTAAAATTTCGATTTTGGCGTATCCTATTGCTATCATATTATATATGCAAGATTTAACAGTATCCTACAGTAAGGTCCTCTTCTTTTCAGCTGAAGTGAAGTGGAGTCAAGTAAGCTAAATTGATTGAGACAAAAAATGAACCTAAAGGTGAAGTAGGCTTAAGTGAACTAAATGAGCCGAAAAATCCTTAACCCAGCAATCATCACTAGGGTTACCAAATTCACTTCGGTATCCTACAAATCACGTATCATTAAGAGTGAATTCTATCATGTTGCTCACTAAAAAGACATATAACTTTGATTTGCAAATCGGTAAGGGCATATTCATATCGAATGATCATGCTCATTACTTATTACTTAAACCCCAGATCATAATTCCAAACATATTCATTTCAGTCAAATTAGCAATTGAACTAGAAAAGACAGCAATTGCAATATGCACAAACAGTTTCACAAAAGCACAAAGATTTAACTTCATGATAAGATGAAGACAAATTCCATTGAAAATACAATTTAATTGAATTAAATTAGCAAAATTCAGAAGAAATAGCAAACCTTTACAGTTTGATCAATCAAATTCTTCCTCTGCTGAGCATTAGAGACATGACAAACAACACCAAAAGCTTCAATCCCTTTAGCTTTAAGTTTATCCACTGCCTCATCAACGTTTTTCTGCAAAAAAAAAGAAAAAAAACCAGATCAAAATCCATTGAACCCAGATTATAATCAATACAGAAAACACAAATTACCAAATAAAGATCAAAACTTTCAGAAAAAATCATATTGACCCAGAAAAGGTGAAGAGATAAAATCGGGAAATTACTTGTTTGCGGGAAGAAATGACAACAGAAGCTCCTTCAAATCCAAGGCGTTCAGCAATGCCGAACCCAATTCCTTGAGTTGAAGCAGTGATTATGGCTACTTTCCCTACAAATCTTTCGCCCATCTTTGACATGTTGATGAAATATTGAACTTGAATTTTGGAATTTTGGTGTATGATCAACTCAAATTGGATTTGTCAAAGCTTTCGACTTTGGTTCTAATTCTTAACTTCCCCTGTGTAATAATAAAGGGGAGTAGATTAGAAGTAGAAGTAGAGTTTTGGAAAACCTCCGTCTTTCGAATGTGTTCGGACTTACGAGTAAGGCCCGATTGTTTGTTCCAAATTTCGGTTTACTTTAGTTTGCAGGGACTTATAAAATTACTCCCAACATTCCAATGAATTGTTTGTCTATTTCAATTTGGGGCGTCTCAATAAATTGTTTGTCTTTCTATTGTAGGAATGTTTTTTATAGGTAATTTGACCATTTTCATGAGTTTTGCCCACATATCACTTCCTCATTGGATCCCTTACCCTTGGTGTCAAAAAGAAAGGCAAACAATTCATTGGAACGGAGGGAGTACATTAGATCGATGCAATGAAAAGATTATACAACCAGTTATACATACCTATGTACAGCTGGTTTTGTAATTTTGAGGATTAAGGTTTCGAGTTTTGGTGTAAATTTTCTGAGCTTTAGGGTAGTTGTCGAGTTAAATCACATTAATGTTTAAGCTCAAAAACTTACAACTTAGTTCATAAACTTGTATAAACTTAATAAATATATCCAAAAGCTCAACAAATTTGTCTTTATTGTATAATCCTATTTTCATGTTAGGTTGCATTTGGATACTCAGAATTGATTTGAATATCATGAATTCAATTCTTATATTTGAATTTCTAGAATTTAAATTCAAATCCAAATTTGTGTTTGGTTACCTTGGATTTGGATTTCGGGCGAGTGGAGTCCGTTCAAGGTCACCAATTTTTTTTAAAAAAAGTTTTTCATTAAAAAATGTAAATTTTCAAATACGGAAAATAAATAAATTATTCTAACAAGATTGTGCGGAAAAAACAAACAAAGGATAAGTGACATAATTGAAATGAATACCATCTGCTAAGAATTTGAGATAGTCAAATTTGAACGGTTTGAATTTTGTCTAAATTTCAAATCCAAATACCAAGGTTCTCAAACGCTTGAAATATTTCAAATTTGAAATTCAAATTCAAATTTAAATTCTCAAACATGCCATTAGAGAATTTTCTTTTTGATCGAATATTTTTAGGACGTTTTGAGACTAATTTTTAATCAAAGCGTGGCACGATGACAATTATAAAGTCGAATGATGTCCACGTATGCTCGAACTTTGGGAAGGTGGGGCTTGAGGACGAAGATGAGGTGGGTAAACACGATACATGAACTGGTGTGTGTGTGTGTAAGGGTCGAACATGTACATTGAAATACAAGGAGGGTGTGTATAGTGTTGTCGCAAGCTTCTAAAGCTACAAGGATGTAATTAGGGTGTCAACGAGCCGAGCACAAGATTGGCCTTGCTCGGCTCGTGCTCATTAAGCAAAATGCGAACTTGAGTCGATCTCGAGCTTACCCGACCTTGAAAATATTGAGCTCACAAACAAGTTCGCGAGCTAAAATGTGAGTTCGAGTCTAACTCGAGTCTATATATAACTATTAATATTTACGTTTTTTTTCATCGACGTGTTTTAATAATCGGGATCCAAAAACATATACAAAACGTATTAGGTAAATCAATAAGAACTTTTTATATTATACGGTGAAAAAACAATGTAATTATTATTAATATTTTTTAGAGTGAGGATAAAATATTAACTAAACATTATATCGTGCTGCTCGCGAGCTTTTCGAGCCGAGCCACGCCTTGCTCTATCGGCTTGACTCGTTAAGTTGTCGAGCCTGAGTCGAGCTCGAATCGAGCTCGAGTCGCGAGCTATCTTGTTTCATTATATTGACACCCGCAGATGTAATCATAGAGGAGTTGAAAGCACCCGAATATAGAGAAATCAAATCTTTCTCAACTCGGATTATGAATTTTACTGATACTCTTGAGATAACAATTTCACTTGTTTGATTAGCAAATTAAATAGAATTTTTGTATATTGGTTTTTGGATACACAAGGCATTTGTACAACATAAGAGACTTTAACATACATCTCTTGTGTCACCAAGTAATTCTACTTAAGAAGGAAACATCAATCTTATCATCTATATATTTGGCTAGTAATCGATTTGGTCGACATGTGCATAGCTCATGTCCTTGTGTCACCACAAAAGCTCTTTTTTCACCGATTGCAGAAATGAGGAAACAACATCGTACTCCTGCAGCATCCTTCTGTCGGATCCAATTCTAAACAAAGGCGGTAAGAAAAGCCAAAAATCCAAAACAACCATAAAAGACAGTGTCACGAGGCTGGAAATCCACTGCGGTATCTTCCATTTTCCGGCAACATGCTTCTTAGTAGCAATGTCAAGGCAAACAAAGAGTCCATGCACTAAAAAAAACCATGTTATCTCGAATGTGGGCCTCGTTCGGCCCAAGTAGTAAAAAATGAGTTCATGGACAAAGGCTGAAACCATGAACGTGACCATGACTGCAGGATACGTAGCCAGCTTTTGGCCAATGATTCTGATGAAAATCGTCTTAGACGGTTGATATACCGTAGGCCTTAAGATGTCGGTAGCCACAAGATTCCATCTTTTCCCCCAAAAGTCTTGGATAGAAGTGCATTTCAAGGGATCCTTGAACTGAGGTTCGAGTTTTAATGCTAGGAAAAACACTGGAATGCTAGCGACACAGGTTGATATCACCTCGATGTTCAAAGATATGATGAAAATATAGATAATCCATAGAATATTTCGGTTTATGTATTCACTATAATGATATAACATCCACGACGAGAAGGCTAGGACAACTCCTTTGATGATATAATTCCAAGAAAAAAACAGAGGAATATTTTTTAATTTTATTTCTTCTTCATTATTGTATTTTTCGTCGGTGTGTTGCCTATGTAGGATGATTGGGAAGCTGGCAACAGCGAGGAAACGAAGGATGGGGATGGGAGGGGATGAGTCGAGGGGAGGCTTTCCAAACGCAAAGAGCAAGAGCTTGAAATTCGCAAGCCAAGAGATGAAGAAGGCCGTCATACCACAGAAAGTGATAGAGGTGAGTTTTAGAGGTAATAGTAGGAAGAGAGAAATAACAGGAAGTATTGCTACTAGTCTTGTGAAACCTTTGGGGATGAACTTGCCTAAAATATGGCAATATGTTAGCGACCCAAAAACCGATGTCCATACCTTTACAAGGTTCCATAACTCGTCTTCTGCTAGCTCCACCATCATTAATGTTACGAGCACGGCTTGGGTGATCAAATGTTGAAGAATTAAATTAAAGTTGGTATTTTAAGAGGAGCATTACTGTGATGTGAAGTTGGGACACTGCATTTTTTGCATGATCAATAGCTGGAACAAAACTAGAGTCTTTCTTACTTTGTTTTGTAAGCTAAGACAGCGTGAAAGGTGACTTATTTTTGTTTTATAAAAAAGAAAAAATCATGATGCCTTCACTCCTCGAGTTCTAAGAACGAGGGTTAGCTCTAGTAGTGAGACTGTGAGAGCTCTCTTATTCCAACCGCGAGGTCAGGGATTCGATTCTTAGCCACAAGGTCGTGCATTCGTTTGAATCATAAATAAATAAATGATAAAGCCTTGAGTACTCTTGCAAATCACGTGGTAAAGAGGATTTTGGCTGGCCCGAATAGACCGTGTTGCCTTTCTTGGACCAAGGACCTTCCCGAGACAAGTTCAGACCAGGAGTGTCTCGACAAAAATAATTAAGCATGTGACCCTAGCTATGTGAATCGAGTTGGGTCGACCTGTTCGATTGACCATGTAAACCAACTCTAGCATACACAAAAGGAAAACAACCGAGAATTATTTATTATCGTTGTTAGAAAAGTACAAGTGTAATAACCCGGTTCTTCTAATGACATTAATTAGTAAGGCGGAAAATAATCAAATCATAAAAGTTGGTAAAAGTTAAAACCGTCGACTCCAAATGAGTCATTTTTTTATGATTGAACCATTTGTTAAAAATACCACAACTTAAAATTGAATTACAAATTTTCAATATATGCAAATTTGGTGAACGGCGCCAATTTTTTTGATAATTCCCCGACAACGGCGCCAAAATTTTGATAATTCCCTGGCAACAGCGCCAAAATTTGGTGAGCCGAAGTCGTATGCTCCCAAAGATACTAGTTATGCACTTATAACCACAAAACTAAAACAATAGCGTAGGAAAATAAAGGTCGATCCACAGAGAAGACGAAGTAATTTAAGTGAATTATAAAAATGAATCATCAATTAAAAAGGGGATGATCGGATAATCAAATTGGCTCAAACTAAATAACAAGCAAAAAAATGAAATTAATATTGACAAAGAGTGAACTCAAATGATTTAAACGGTCTCGGACAAGAATTTCCACAACTAATTATCCAAACTGATCATAGACTCACAACTTCCTCCTAACTCTTGATCAAATCTCACGCAAGTATTATTTTACTCGAAACGTGATAATCAAATAACCTGCTTATCAAACAAACTAATAGACGAGATTAAGTTTAATTCAATAATAGCATTACCGAATAGAGAACGATGGAAGTGATGACCAATAAAACACGTGATTATTAGTTAAATATTTCTTTACCCTAGATATGACTAAACGCATCCAATATTAAGGCTAAAGATCATTACTTTCTCTAACGGGTTTGAACAATTACAGATTCAATCGCTAGAATAACAATAAATTGATAATTGCAAAGATTAATTAGCTACTTTATACTAAACATTCAACAATCATGCAAATACGAACGGAGAAATAACAATACAATACTCATGAGATAAACGAAAGATGAATTAAAGTCTCACAATTTGGATAATTCGATGCTTCAAATCTTAATCTGAGATGATGAGATTAGTTCTCCATTAATCTCTTGCTAAGCACAATTAAAGTTTTTCTAATGATAAAGATGATAACTGAAAAATATAAAACAAAAGCTTAAATAGATCTTCTCAAAATAGGATATAAAATTAAAACACGGATAAAGGCATGCGGGTGACGCGGCGGCCAGCCTGGCCACCCCAGCTGGGGCGGCGGCCCGCCTGGCCAGCCGACTAGAGTGGCTGCCAGCCCAGGCCTTCACTCTTGTTTCTGCTACCCTTGGGCGACCCGCCTGGCCAACTCGGCCAGGGGTCCTTCTTCGTTATGCTTCTTTTTCGGCTTCGTTCACGCGCTTTCAAATATCAAGTCGACATTTCTTAATCTTCATTTTCTGAACCCTCTCGACTCAACTCAACATCATGCATCAACCCACCGACATTAAAAGTTCTAAAAACCGTCTTTTCTTCATTAAAACATCAAATACTTACTAAGACAAATTGGACGGTTTCCGCTCTAAATCCGCTCCTTATATCATCAAATCTAGCTCAATTATATGTGTAGACACCCAGATTCTGACCTGGTGGCTGCAGGAGTACCCGACAAACACCCGATGACGATCGGACTGCAACGCGACGCGAGATTACGATGCTTTAGATTGTTTTTTCTATAAAACGGATCAAGTAATTACTCGAAAAAATTAATTCAACATCAAAATGGTCTAAGTCGTGTCATTACGGTCGCGTCAACACTAATTATTAGAGTCAATTCCGACACCGGGGCTCCGAATCGGTCCCGAAACACGCAAAGTCAAACCCGAGTCAACACGTCAGGCCGAGCGAACCTCGAGACATGCACCCGAAGCCCACCTGGCGCTCGACACGCTAGGTCAAAGAGGGAACTCTTAACTCCCAAGTAAAAAAAGATACGCATCCTCTCCATTTTGGAAAGTTTCGATATCGGATCTTCGAAAACCCAATCGCCCCCACCAGGCGATCGAGTCTTCCCACGCTAGCCTTCAGCGCCTCAGTCCTGGTGTGCAAGCCACCAGGCGCCTGAGTAGTAGATTTGAACTACGCGAACAACTATAAATACCTCCCCTCATTCCGCTCATTGACAACACATTCAATTCTCTTCCCCTCTTCCTCTTTATGAGCTTCTCTTTAGCTTAGAGTCACACTCCGACTCTAAGCACGATCCACTCAATTGTTTGTTCCCGATATGCGAATCGACACTACTCCTCATAGTTTCTCGAGTTCTGATAAGTGTGTTTTGTAGTGCTTATTTCTTGTGTTTGATCCCGCTTTCTCTTGTGGAATCGCTCTTTAGAGCAGTTTCGAGGCTACTTACGCTTATTCTAGCTTGTTTTAGGTTCCTAAGGCCTACCTTGGAGAAATGGAATGATTCCGATTCGTTTCCGATGCTTATGGAGCCAATAAAGAGAAGCGACGATGATTCGGTGACTTAGACTCGATCCCGAGTCCCTTGGAGCCCATTCCCGAGCACCAAGAGTTGATAAGAAGCCTAGAAAGATCAAGTAGGGACCTACGTGACCGTATTTGAAGCCTACATGGCCTTCCCGACCGAGACCATAACCATCACAGCTGGGACAAAGTGAACCAACAATCAGAAGCCTCTGATGGGCCTTCCCGGCCGGGATCATGACCTTCCTGACCGGGATCAGCCTCTTCCCGACCGGGATCATCACCTTCCCGGCTGGGAAGGGCCCAGCTAGTCATCCGCTTCGACGCTTCAATTCCTTCACTTATGGAACCCTATATATACCCCCTATTGTATTGTTTTAAGGACACTATATTATACAAAACCCTAGATAGAGAACTCTTATCATTAGCTTAGTTTCTCATTAATCTTTCCTTAATCTTTTGTTAATCTTAGCTTAATCTTATTAATTACTCTTGTATTATTGGATTTCTTGAAGACTCTACCAATCTTTAGAACATTGGTGGAGATTTTGGGTTTTTTCTTTATATACAAGTTTTCATCTTTTCATCTCCTTTCTAGTTGGGTATAATCTTTCTCTTCTCTTTTCCTTTAATCTTTCATAGTTAATAAAGTTTCATTATTTATCTCTTGTTTGTTGTTTATCTTTGTTTGTTCTTCAATATGAATGTTTTGGTGCTTATGTTGATTTCTCTTGTTTATGTTAGTGATAGTTTGAACATGTGTGAGTAGATTCATGTGGGGTTAGTAGGGGGATTAGGTGTTGATTATGAGTGATTAGGGATTGATTGTGAGTAAAGGTTGAATCTTTGTTACTAGTCACTTGTCTTGCATGCCATGTGTTTGATGAAATGTTTGTTAGAGTAGTAGTGGCCAATGCTACTCTTGCTAGGTCAATTGACCTACGACGTCGCTGTAATTACGTCGGTTCTGAACATATACGACGCGAAAATGAGTTTTGCATCGATATTTTGTCAAAACGATGCATTTAAGTGAAGTGTTTGCGTCGGTTTTTTTTTTCAAAATGACATATTTGCGCAAATACGTCGGTTTTACTTACATAACCGAAAACAAATGATAATTGGGCTTGGAAATGATAATTGGGCTTGGAAGAACATTCAGGATGGATACAAGTACCTTAATCAGCATGGTAGTCCTAAATATTGGGCTCCCATCATTTGGAACTCTTTGAACATTCCCAAACACTCTATAATAGCGTGGATGGCAATGATGAATGGTATGAATACCAAGGAGAAACTTGCGAAAATTGGGTGTGTCTCAGATGACCTGTGCTGTTTATGTAATGCTGCAGGTGAAACAATAACACACTTGTTCTTCGACTGTCCGTATAGCAGGAAGTTCTTAAAAGGCGTGGAGGATTGGTATGGACCTGTTACAGATGCAATAACGCTGAGTACGCAGCAACGAACTGATAAATGGGCTAGGAATGCAATGGTTCTTACTGCTTGTTACTATTACATATGGTATCAAAGGAATAAGGCGAGGGTTGACTTCACGTTGAGCAGGCTTGAGCGCATAGCGGATCAACTCAGAACTGAGATTACCGTGTATGGACATATGAATGAGAAGAAGCAATGCATTTGACGGGGAGATCATGATACTATTTTGCAATTGATTTCATGGAATTTGTTGATGCTTGTTAGCAGCGAGTCTTGAATGCTGATTTTGATTCGTGCTAGTTCATGTAACTCCTTGTAAGGATTGAAACCCGTTTTGTGTGAATATATATACATAGCCTCACATTTTACCAAAAAAAAAAAAAACGGACGTGTTTATTTATTTATTTTTGCGTCGTTTCTAAATAAAAAAGATGCATTACATATATTGCGTCGATGTTAAAATAGAACCAATGCATAATAATTTCATAAATATTGAAAAGGGTAAATTCCCATTTAATATATGCGTTATTTGTTATACATAATAATAATTTTATAAAGTTCAAAAACCTGCTTGTCTCAGAAGGTGTGCAATAGGTGCATAGTGCGGACGCACCGGGCCTCCATAATTCTATACTACTAACGTTTATATATTAGGTTTTTTATGCAAGAACTAACTTAACATTGTATATTAGCTATCTTGTTGGTATAGTCATTGACCCTTTGAGGAGGGGAGCAGGGCTTGAATCCCCATGTGATTTTTTTTTTCAATCGAAAATAATATTTTTTTACTTTTTTTTTATGATAACCTCTTTTCAATTGGAGTAATTTTATAAAATAATGCTCTAAAATAAAGAAATTATCGAATTGAAGCTCATTTGAAATTATTTATCGAAAATGGCACCATGTCAAAATCGTCGACTCAGTAAGCGGGCAAGCCCGACAACATGACCGAAAAGCGTAAGAATGTAGAATAGATAAAGTCACTGACGGAAAGCGACCGTAATGAATGTCGCACTCTCAGTGGACGACTTGCCCAGTTACACAAAAAAAAAATTAACTTTTAATGCCAAACTAAGGATTTGAACCCTAGTACTTAGGCATCTTGCCACAAGCACTAACCATTACACCATAATACAATCCTGACTATGAGGAAATTTGAATATTATATATATATATATATATATTTGTAAATCTAATTCCATCCACCACTTGCATATATGATGATTATATAAATTTAAGCATGATAATAAAATAGTTGTATTTCAATCTGTTCCGGTCACGGAAACAATTTACCCGGCCTAGGATCCGGGCTGTATAATCGGGTTAATGGTGAACAACTGATCGTTTGATTTCCCTTGGTCTCCCCTTTCTCTCACTCCCTAGATCGGACCTTCCCGACGGAAATGGCCTGCTCCCTGCACAATGAGCGCACAGGGCCTCGGAGGTTGTCCGAGGAAACCCTCTCCGATGCCTAAGTCAGTCCGTGAAATGCCTTGACGGACCTAGCTCGTGAGGAACTAGGTGGCGTTTTTAGGAGTAAGAGTCTAGAGAGAGAAAATCCAACCTCTCTTATGTGGGAAATGGGTAAGTATTTATACCTTCCCACAAGAGAGAGGAAAAGAGAAAGAAGAGGAGGGAAATGGGTGGATGTTGGCGCGACACGTGGACTCACCTTGTCCACCCATTTCCCCTTACCTTAGGCAAAATGACGGATGGGTCCTCGGTTCTCCTTCGGTTCTGTTCAGGCGGGAACGCCCTGGAAGCAGGCGGGAGGCCTGGTTTGCTCTGTTTGGCGGATGGCTCAAGGGATTAGGGCCACACTTGGAGACTTCAATGACTTTGATGGAAAGGCTGCCGGGCAGACCTTTCCTCCTTCTGGGACTGGTCGCCCTGGGGCCTGATTGGCAGGCGGCCAAAGGCAGGCAACCGACTCCCATCAATTGGCCCTCGCCGGCTGAGGAGGAGCGGGGTTCCTACTCGGCAGGCGACGTCTTGCTTTGGGACGGCGGGAGGTTGTCTCCTTGGATATTTGCATTAAATGTGTCGCATGTTCCCGAGGGAACATGCTTTAATTTCTCTGGGTACGCAGGGAGTTCAAACGTCTTTTGTTATGATTACCCTCCTTTGCCTAGAGAATTTTTGGGCAGTGTGCCAGTTCGATGATTGGCTCTCTTCCCTGCGGAAGTGGTTGGGGCACCATTAATGCCCTGCTTCTGTTTTCTGTATAAATTGCATCCTCCTTCACTATTTTTATGACCCATTTCCAATCTTCATTCTTTGTCTTTAATCATGGCTTGGATAAAAAAAAGTGTAACTCGTCGTGGAGTTAGGCATGTTACTTTCATCTTCAGAGGTTTTTGGAGGCTTCGATATGCTCGTGCTGCTTACCTAGCTGTTCGCCGGAGTCGCCGTTCACGACTTCATTTTCGCCGGAGGAGTCAGAAGGCCTCTGTTAGGATGGGCAAACGCCCTAGGAGGTCCTCGCCTCCTGCTGCGCCTAGGTTTAGGCGTTGCTCCCAGGGAGGGGGCTGTTATGACAGGGGATGCCATGAGTGCTTTCCATGGCTGCATCCTGAGCAATTTGACCCCAACTCTGACACTGATTCCTCCTTGGCGTCAGGTCCCTCTTCGCCTGTGAAGAAGACAGGCTGTCGCACCTGCGACGAATCCCGGGCCGTTCCCTTTGGGAGGGACTGGGAAGATAGCAGCCATGACTCTGATGACAGCGAGGGTCTTGGCTGCCTGAGCGACATGGATGAAGACAGAGCTTCTGATGACCCTTTCCAGGGCTCCCCAGACTGGGACTGGGGCTCGGCTCTCGGGAGTCCAGGCAGCCCTGGGGATTGTTCCCCAGATTTGGGCGATGACTAGGCCTGCGTGGCGGGGCGTTTGATTTCTGTCAGGCCGGAACTTTGGGCCTTATGTATTTTTCTTTTCGTATCTGTCTTAAGATGTAACTTTCCTTTGTAAGGCTTAATGAAATGAAGATCAGGCGATGCGTTTCTGTATTTTTTTTATTTATTTTTTTTCAGGGGGGACGTCATAGGGTGACCAATCTTCTGACACCCTTTGGTCCTCCCGAGGTTTTTCTTGGGAAGCTGCCTAGAGCAAACCTTCCTAGGGGCGACACGTGGACCGCAGCCCTTGGGTGAATTCCTGAGGGTTGGGCGACTCTTGGCATGCCTTTCTTTCTATAAAAGCGATCAGTCATTCATTCTTTCACTTTTTCCAATCTTTCTTTTCCTTCGACATTCCCTCATTCTCTTTGTCTTGTCAAAAACCCTTGAGTATTGACGGATCGTATCCTACCTTGCACCCCCATTTCCCTGAGAGACTCTTTCTTCGGGCTTGTGACGTGCTGTCAGGCGATCTTAGGTCAGATTTTCATTCTCCATTCTTTTTCTCTCTTCCATTTCCTTTTTTCCGCATCTTTTTTAGAGTAACATGTCTAGAACCCATGAAAGGATTTTGCCCCTTATCGACCCATCAAAGAGGGGAGAAGGGATGGATTTTGCCTCCTCCTCTAGGGAGGTTGGTCTTGAGGAAGAACACTCGGCGGGCTGTGGGGGCGGTAATTCTCCTGACCCCCCTTCATTTGACGCTATCGACTCGGACGACGAGGCGTTGGAAGTTAACCCTTCCCGAACTTCCGGCCCCCTCGTTCGTCGGGAAAGGGGTAGGGTTTACTATTTAGACAAGGCTAAATACCGCATCCCTCTGAGTACTTTCCCTGACCCGAAAAATCGGGAGACGATCCTTGCTAAGAACGCCGCCGTTGTGGTTGAGCGGCTCTATAACTTCGGGGAGGGGTATACAGTTGTTGTCCCCGGCGAAAAGGATACTGTATGCAACCCCCCGGATGGGTGCATAGCGGTTTACCATAAATGTTTAGAGTTTGGCCTTCGCTTTCCCCTCCATCCTGCTTTAGAGGAGATCTTCAGGCGCATGAACGTCGCCGTCGCCCAGCTGACAGCCACAGCTGTCAGGGCGCTGATCTCATATGTCTGGACCTGTCTTTTCCACCGCATGGAGCCTTCCATCGACGCCCTGCGGTTTATGGTGGGTTTACAGATGGTTTCTTCTGGGAGTACGGGCTCCCCTGGTTATTGGTCCCTCTTGAGGCAGAAGGGACATTGTTTGGTGTGGCCTGGTATGGACAGCTTGAGGGACTGGAAGAACAACTTCCTTTACATACACAGCGTCCATGGGTGGAGGATTCCTCGTCATTTCAGGAATCATGTCCACACCAGGATGGAGACCCCTGAGGAGTACCACCCTGGCGTGGGTGGAAAGGCCTTGGAGGTTAAGCTAAGTGAGAAAGAGAAGGAGTTGACGGCCTACTTTGCTGGCCACACTAACAAGTATGGGGTGTATGGCCCCACCTTATGGCTCCCTCATGCGGAGCTTATAGCGACTGACAATTATTTGACCCGGTTGGGCATGAATCCGGGTCTAGATAAAGGTAGTTCAGGAGTGCTGGTGATTCCTTCTTACTCTTTTTTCTTTTGAAAATGCCTTGACAGCCTGTTTGTTTGTCCTGCAGCTCTTGCCACTTTTATTTGGAGAAAAGGGGAGGTGAGACGCCTGGGCTTGGACGAGAATCTCACTGTTATCCAAAGTCGCCCTTCTCTTCCCCCTAGTTTTAAGAGAGGCGAGAAGAATCTGATGAAGCATTTGAAGGGCCTGTCATTCAGTAGGCCAAGGCTTCCCCCTCCTCCTCGAGTCACGCCTGCCAAGACGGCGGTTTCTGAGGCCACCCCCTCTCCAGCTGCGAGGGCGATTGCTTTCGAGGCTACCCCTTCGCCTGTTGGCAGGCAGGAGGGCCTTTCAGCAGGGGTTCATATTCCCCCGGGGTCGCGGGCCGCAGGTTCCGAGGAGACTGGGGAGAGTACCCCCCGGGCACTGACTAGAAAGAGGAGTCGGGAGGCTCCCAGTGCTGACCAGGTGGTGGACTTGGAGACTTCCACGCCTGAACCCAAGCGTCTTGCTCCGGAGATTCCCGCCACCCTTTTCTCTGAGGAGAACGTTGAGTTCCACTATAATGCAGGCGACAGCCAAGATGTTTCCGCCCTACTCTTCGACTCAGGGGCAGTTCTAACAGACCATCTTCTCAAGACTGTCAAGTCTGCTACCAGTCAAGTGACCCAGTACATTAAGCGCACCTCCCGAATTATGCAAGCTTCCGCGGAGCTGGCTGCCCTCAGTCGCCTGAGTGATGAGGAACTGTCCAACTCTGACCGCCTTTCTGCGGTCGAGAGGGACGTTGCTCTCATTGCTAGCCTGAAGGATCAGCTGGCGAAAAAGGAGATTGAGCTAGAAGAGGCCAGGGGTCAGGCGATCCACTGGAAGTCTGAGAGCGAGAAGGCTACCAGGGAAGTATCTCGCCTGGGGGAGGAGTCCAAGAGAGCACAACAGGCCTTTGCTGAATTGGAGCAGGCCAGAAAGGCTTTGGCTGAACTGGACCATGCTAAGAAGAGCGTTATTGACCTCGGGGAGCGCCTTTCCAAGGCAAACTCTGATTTGCAGGCGGCCCTCGGCGATCTGGCGGCGAAGACCGAGGATTGGGAGAAAGAGAGGGATGAGATTCTTCAGGAGGTGGAAACGGCTGTATCTGCGGGCTTCGTTAATGGTGCTAACTCCTGCCTGGGGGTTGTCATGGAAGCTGTCAGGGAGATGTTCCCTGGTTTTGACGAAGATGCTTTCCGAGCCCTTTACACTGCTAAGGATGAAGCTCAAATGCGCAGGCTGTCTGAGGGAGCTGCTGCTCCCGGCCCAGACGCTCCCCCTACTTAACATGGAGGGCAGTCTTCCTCAGAGGGCTCTTGCTCGTCCCCTGCTGCGCCTGTGCCAACGCTTTAATTTCCTTACTTCTTTGCGCGCCGAGCCCTTTGGTGGCCGGCTGCCGTACTCTTAATTGTAACCACTTGCTTTGAAAACTCTTGTCCTGTATTCCTTTGACACTACTTTTTCTTTTATATGTCAATTTTCTGTTTGCTTTTGTATATTTTGATTCCTCATGAACTTGATTCGCAGTCTGCCTGCCCGTAGGTAGGAGGGTTCCTGCTTGTTTCACTTTTATACAAGGTTGGGGGGCCTGCCCCCAGTCCTTGTTAGTCTGGCTTGCCCCTGGCATTCGTTTAAAGTCCAGGGAGCCTGCCCCCTGCCTGCCCAGAGGCAAGCTGGGTGGCTTTTTGTGTTTTTTAAACAAGGTTGGGGGGCCTGCCCCCAGTCCTTGTTAGTACGGCCTGCCCCTGGTTTTTGTCCAAAGTCCAGGGGGCCTGCCCCCTGCCTGCCCAGAGGTAAGCAGGGTAGTTTTCGTGTTTTTTATACAAGGTTGGGGGACCTGCCCCCAGTCCTTGTTGGCCTGGCCTGTCCCTGGCTTTTCGTTCAAAGTCCAGGGGGCCTGCCCCCTGCCTGCCCAGAGGTAAGCAGGGTAGCTTTCGTGTTTTTTATACAAGGTTGGGGGGCCTGCCCCCAGTCCTTGTTAGTACGGCCTGTCCCTGGCTTTTGTCCAAAGTCCAGGGGGCCTGCCCCCTGCCTGCCCAGAGGTAAGCAGGGTAGCTTTTGCATTTTTTATACAAGGTTGGGGGGCTTGCCCCCAGTCCTTGTTAGTACGGCCTGTCCCCTGCTTGCCCAGAGGTAAGCAGGGTGGCTTTTGATTTGCGTTGGGGGGTTCACTTTTCCCAATTTCGGCAACAGGGGGGCCTCCCCCTATTGCCCCCTGCTCGTTTGTGTGTGAAAGACGCGAGTGTGAACAGGCAACGAGTATAAATCTGTATCTTCTCATTTCTCTTAAAAATTCTTTTTGACATTGGGGTGGTCGGAGCCGTCGACATTTTTGACCGTCCTCCGCCTTTTTTAGTAAAAGTAAAAACTGCCTGTATTCTTGTTCAGACGTAATATTTCTTTAGTGTGTCTGCATTCCAGTGAGCATGTAGCTCTTGTCCCTCAAGGTTGGCGATTTTGTATGTGCCTGGTCCCAGAACCCGAGTTACTTGGTATGGGCCCTCCCAGTTGGCACTCAGCTTTCCATGTTCTCTTGACTTCCCAATCGCCTGCGTCTTTCTCAGAACCAGCTCGCCCATCTGGAAATTCCTCCGTCGCACTTTGCTGTTGAAAGCTTTCCTCATTCGCTGCTGGTAGGCAGCGATGTTGGTACTGGCTTCTTCTCTTAATTCATTCACCAGGTCTAGGGCTTCGACCATTGCAGCCTCGTTTTCCGCCTGGTCGTACTGCAGGGAGCGTAGGGAGGGGATCCTTGCCTCAATTGGCAATAGTGCCTCTGCTCCATATACCAGGCCAAATGGGGTTTGGCCTGTAGACTCTTTTCTGGTAGTTCGGATTGACCAGAGTATACTGGGGAGTTCGTCAGCCCACCTACCCTTGCAGTCATCCACCATTTTCTTCAGGCCGTTCAGGATCTGTTTGTTGGCTGCTTCCGCCAGTCCGTTGGTTTGGGGATGACAGACAGCTGAGTAGGCGACTGAGATGTTGTGGCTTTCCAGCCAGGTTCTCAGCGGATCATTATCAAATTGCCTGCCATGGTCAAATACCAACATCTTTGGCAGACCGAATCTGGTGATGATATTTCGCCAGACCACTTTCCTGACCGCCGGCTCAGTGATGTTGGGCACTGCTTCGGCCTCCACCCATTTGGTGAAGTAGTCTATGGCGACGATTAAGAATTTTCTGCCCCCTGTGGCCACCGCGAAGGGTCCCAGAATGTCCATCCCCCATTGAGCGAAGGGGATGGGAGATAGGATTGGCCTGAGTTCTTGGGCCGGGGCATGGATTGATGGGGCAAAGAGTTGGCATTTCCTGCATTTCTAGGTCAGGCTCTTGGCATCTGCCAGCATGGTAGGCCAGTAGTAGCCTGCCCTGAGGGCTTTGTGGGCCAGTGATCTTCCACCAATGTGATGTCCACAAATCCCTGAGTGGATATCCTCCAATACCTCAGCGGCCTGATCCGCCCGTAGGCATTTGAGCAGGGGATAAGTGAAAGACTTTTTGTAAAGTTCTTCATCAATGAGTATGAACCAGGCTGCTTTAGCCTGTATCTTCCTTTTTTGTAACGAGTCCGATGGTAAGATACCATGCTTCTTGTACTGGATGAAGGGAGTCATCCAGCTTTCCAGCTCTTCTTCCACGGTATTGATCGTTTGACATGGGTTAGTGGACTTCTCGTGTAAAACGTCGACCCATACTGATCTCCGGATGTCCTGTAGACTGGAGCTTGCCAGTTTTGACAGGGCGTCTGCTCTGTTGTTCTGGGATCGGGGGATTTGTTTGACCTCATATGATTTTAGGCCGGATAACTCTCCCTTCACCATCTCCAGGTATGTGGCCATTGCTTGGTCTCTTGCTTCGTATTCTCCATTGATTTGGTTGGCGATGAGCTGGGAGTCTGTCGCCAGGACAATTCGTTCTGCTCCTGCGGCTTTAGCTAGCCTGACGCCTGCAAGTACTGCTTCGTACTCTGCTTCATTGTTTGATGCTGGGAAAACAAATCTGAGAGCATGCTCAAAGTCAGCTCCTCCTGGGCTGGTTAGCACGACGCCTGCGCCTGCGCCATTGGCTGTCGAGGTTCCGTCAGTATGCACGATCCATTCCTCGGCAGGGGTTTCTTCCTCCCCTGAATGGGAGCACTCAGCCAGAAAATCTGCCAAGGCTTGGGCCTTGATGGCTGTTCTCGGCTGGTAAGATATACCTAGCCCACTCAGTTCAATTGCCCAATTCAACAATCTCCCTGATTTTTCAAATTTTTCCAACACCTTCTCCAGGGGTTGGTCGGTGAGGACTACGACTGGATGCGCGTCAAAGTAAGGTCTGAGCTTCCTGGCAGCAATTATGACTGCGTAGGCGGCTTTTTCGACCATCGGATAATTCTTCTCAGCTGCCCCCAGCGCATGACTTACAAAGTATATAGGTTGCTGGGCGCCTGCCTCTTCTCGTAAGATGACCGCGCTGACGGTTATATTGGTCACTGCAATGTAGAGAAAAAGTTTTTCTCCTGCTACTGGTCTTGCCAGGGTGGGGAGCCTCTTTTGATGGTCCTTCAATTGCTCAAAGGCCTCTTTCTGCTCGTTCTCCCACTTGAACTGTTTGTTCCCTTTCAGTATCTTGAAAAAAGGAGTGGCCTTGTCTGCTGATCGGGCGACGAACCGCGCTAAGGCGGCCATGCGGCCCGTCAGGCGCTGGATGTCTCTAATGGTCTTGGGCTCAGGAAGGTCTAGAACTGCCTGAATTTTTTCAGGGTTGGCGTCTATCCCCCGAGAGCTGACCAAGAACCCCAGAAATTTGCCGGAGCGGACTCCAAATGTACACTTTTTTGGATTAAGTTTCATTTTGTAGGCGCGCAGGGAGCAGAAGGTTTCTTGCAGGTCTATCAGGTGCTCTCTGTCTTCTCTGCTTTTCACGATGGCGTCATCAACGTAAGCCTCGATGTTTCTGCCTTTTTGTTTTTCAAATACTTTATCAACCAACCGCTGGTATGTAGCCCCTGCATTTTAAGCCCGAATGGCATCATCTTGTACATGTAGGTGCCTGAACTGGTGATGAACGCACACTTCACCCTGTCCGGCTGCCACAAGTATACTTGATGATACCCTGAAAAGGCGTCTAGGAAGCTCACCATGGAGTAACCACTGGTGGAGTCTACCAGTTGGTCGATTCTGGGGAGCGGATAGCAGTCTTTCGGGCAGGCCTTGTTGAGGTTTGTAAAATCTACGCACATTCTCCATGCGCCTGACGACTTTTTAACCATGACTACGTTCGCCAACCATTCCGGGTAGTCACAGACCTCAATAAAATCTGCTTTCAAGAGTTTGTCAATTTCTTCCTTGATTGCTGCATCTTTTTCCGTAGACATGTTTCGTTTCTTCTGCTTTACAGGGCGAGCATCCATGCTTACATTCAGCTTGTGAACGATGCATGATGGATCAATGCCGGGCATCTCGTCTGCGGAATAGGCAAATACGTCTTTGTTTTCTTTTAGCAGCTTGACCAGTTCAGCCTGGTAGGATTTTTCCAGGTCAGCTCCTATCAGGACCTGCCTGCCTGGTTCCAAATCTACCAACATGCTTTCGCCCCCTGGCTCCAGGTGGTCGGGCGCCGGTTGTTCGGCTGGGATCTTGCCCTCCCTGCTAGGGGAACTGTCAGCCTTCCTTTTTCCTTTCCTTTCTTTTTCGTGCTCTTGTAGAGCCACGGAGTAGCATTGTCTGGCTGACTCCTGGTCCCCACGCACCTTTCCTTCTAGCCCGAAATCAGTGACATACGCTATGGTGAGAGCCCTGATGGAGATGGCCGCCTCGATTTCGTCCAGGGTGGCTCTGCCAATTAGGGCGTTGTAGGCAGATCTTGCATCCACAACAACAAAGGTTGCCCTGACATTTCTGGCAGTAGAGCCTTCTCCAAAGGTTACGGACAGATCTATGACTCCCATGGGCAGCACGCCTGCCCCGCTGAATCCGTATAGCGATCCGGGAGCAGGTCGCAGGTGCCTCTTTTCCAGGCCCATTTTCTCGAAGGCGTCCTTGTACAGCAAATTCGTGTACGCGCCTGTGTCCACCATACACCTCCGCACAATGTGGTAGCTGATCTCTAGGGACAGCACCAAGGGATCACTGTGCGGATATACCACGCGCCCTGCATCATCAGGGGTGATGCTCAAGGTCACCCCCTTTGGACTCCCTGCTTTCTCAGCATAGCAGATCTGGTTCCTTAGCTCGCGCATTTGTCTTTTTTGGCCTCTTCGACTTAGCTGGCCCTCAGTGCCCCCTGAAATTACATGGATCACCATGCGGTTCTGCACACCCTTCGGGTTTTTCAGACACTTCCTTCTGAGACTTATTCTTAGCTGCGTAGTTGGCCAACCATCCGTTCCTGATTAATTTCTCAATTTCGTCCTTCAGGTGACGGCATTCTTCGGTGGTATGGCCTATACAGTCGTGGAAAGTGCAGAATTTCTTGGGGTCTCCTTTCGGGCTGCGAGGTTTGTTCGGGCGGTTCCATTTAGCAGTTTCTTTTTCCAGTTCGAAGATCTCCGCCCTGAATTTATTCAGAGCAGTGTAACTGTCGAATCTGGGCTGGTAGACTGTGCGCTCCTTCTTGGGAGTGTCTCCCTCTTCCCTTTGCTTGCCTGGCTCACTTCTGCCCCTTCCACCCTGCGGTCCCCCTTGAGGCCTTGTTTGGCCTGCAGGGGTATCCGTCAGGCCGTGGAACTCCTCCTGCAGAATGAACCCTTTCGCAATCTTCCTGGCCATGGCCAAGGTTTCTGGCTAGGCCCTGATCATCTGGTTTTTCATTTCCCCTGGAAGTAGGGAGATTGTCAGGGCGTAGGCGGCAGTGGAATCATCGATCTCCCTAACCTGCTGGTAGGATAGATCAAACCTTCTCAAGTATTCCCTCACACTCTCACCCTTTTTCTGTTTCAGGGTCATGAGATCGAAACGGGTAAGGCGTCTTCTCTTATTTCCGGCATACTGTTCGAGGAAAATTTCA
This sequence comes from Agrostemma githago, assembly GCA_958450325.1. Lineage (NCBI taxonomy): Eukaryota > Viridiplantae > Streptophyta > Magnoliopsida > Caryophyllales > Caryophyllaceae > Agrostemma > Agrostemma githago. The sequence goes on along the minus strand of OY288246.1, from coordinate 49,557,283 downwards.
GCCAACTCTATGAAGAACCTGACTGACCCCTGGCGGAGGTCTCTGAACCATCCCTGTGCGAGCCCTACCAGGGTGGTTGGGAAAACTTTGCAGCAGATGGCATCATCTACGTCATACATGCCCATGTGGCTCTCAAAGGCTGCCAGGTGGTCTTCAGGATCTGTCGTCCCGTCAAATTTGATGGTGGGCATTTTGATTTTTGGAATGGGGTACTCTTGTACCTCAGGGTGTAACGGGGTTTTTGTGGGCCTGCCTACCAGTCGTGACCTGCTTTCCCCAGACTGGTTACCGTGAGATTCCCATTGTTTATGGGTCGGTTTCCTCGCACTGGGGGAGCGGTACCCTGGTGGCGGCCTACTGGCTGCTTCATCCTCTGTTTCCGGGGAGGTCTGTCTGGGCCTCTTCCTCTGAGAGTGGCAGAGGTTCTCACCCTGATGGTACCTGGACTCGAGCGGTTGTCCCCGGTTGAGTCTGGATTGCAGGCTTTGGGATAAGCCTGGGGCCGACTGCTCCTTGGCTGCAGGCGTTAGCCTGGAGAATACTCCGCCTGGTCTTTCTCCCAAGCGTTTTGACATGGGCTCCCTGGGCCTCATGCGCTCCTGTAATCCTTGGGATAAGCCTCCCTGTCCTCCAGACGCTGATTCTGTTGTATGAATGGAGAACGTCTGCTGAACAGGTGGCTCTGGATTGCCAGCAGTAATGCGCCTTTGCACATGCGCATACGCTTGAGCCGTCCTCTTTGCTTTCCTCTGGGCATTCCTGGCGGCGGTCCGCCTCGTGCCCCCGGCCTCATCCCTGCTAATTGGGGACGGTTGCCTGGGAGCCGATGCGACCCTGCCCACCAAGTCCTCAGGAGTGAAATCCTGGTTCAGCATCGCAGAGAAGAAAGCGGCTGCCTGAGCCATCTGAGCTGGGGTCAGATTAAGAGCGTGTCGTGGGAGTGTCCCCAGCTCAGGCGTCACCGCAGTGCTAGGTCCACCGAGGAGACTGGTTCCCCCTACCCCTAAGATCGTGGCAGGAGGAACTCTCTCCGACTGCGGCATACCATACAGGGGGGGTCACCGGTGGGACCGTCGGACCCGTTCCTGCACTGGCATCAACGATTTCTGGCATAATTGTTTTATTTTTGTGATTATGAGTGGTTGATTTTAGTGGGTAACTCGTGAGCACAACCGTAAGGTCCCCACAGACGGCGCCAAATTGTTTCGGTCACGGAAACAATTTACCCGGCCTAGGATCCGGGCTGTATAATCGGGTTAATGGTGAACAACTGATCGTTTGATTTCCCTTGGTCTCCCCTTTCTCTCACTCCCTAGATCGGACCTTCCCGGCGGAAATGGCCTGCTCCCTGCACAATGAGCGCACAGGGCCTCGGAGGTTGTCCGAGGAAACCCTCTCCGATGCCTAAGTCAGTCCGTGAAATGCCTTGACGGACCTAGCTCGTGAGGAACTAGGTGGCGTTTTTAGGAGTAAGAGTCTAGAGAGAGAAAATCCAACCTCTCTTATGTGGGAAATGGGTAAGTATTTATACCTTCCCACAAGAGAGAGGAAAAGAGAAAGAAGATGAGGGAAATGGGTGGATGTTGGCGCGACACGTGGACTCACCTTGTCCACCCATTTCCCCTTACCTTAGGCAAAATGACGGATGGGTCCTCGGTTCTCCTTCGGTTCTGTTCAGGCGGGAACGCCCTGGAAGCAGGCGGGAGGCCTGGTTTGCTCTGTTTGGCGGATGACTCAAGGGATTAGGGCCACACTTGGAGACTTCAATGACTTTGATGTAAAGGCTGCCGGGCAGACCTTTCCTCCTTCTGGGACTGGTCGCCCTGGGGCCTGATTGGCAGGCGGCCAAAGGCAGGCAACCGACTCCCATCACAATCACTACTAGAATAAGCTAAAAATGAATCATTAATAAGGAACCATTTAATTATATTCAATGATTTCATTGGTTAAAGAAATCAAATTTTCTAAATATATGATCTCTTATCTAATAACAAAGACACCAGTTTTTAGATAAATGATTTTCATTCACTTTCAATCTATTACAAAGACACCATTTTTTTAAATAAATGATTTCTATCCACCTTCACTCTAATATAAAAACACCATCCTCTTACTACTAAGAGGATAGTAATCGATGAAGTGTCAAATTCTCATGAAAAGTTTTTTCCTCCAAAAATATCTTTTATATATTAAAGCTGAAACTTTTCTTGCTTCCACATTCACCCACGTAGGCATCCTACATGGATATGATGTGTCGCTTACATGGCGCTTATGTGGACGACCTACAAAACTTCCATAATACACAATAGAAAATATAACTGCCATTTTTAACTTCCACTTTTAACTCCCACTACCACAATATACATTAAATTAAAAAATAAACTACCTTCCCATATTTAACTCCCCATTCCTGTCAACTCCTCTTTTCTCCCTACCTTGACAATGTCTTGAATCAAAAAACCGTATCCTCATATGTTAGACAATAAAAAAACCACAAAAAAGCTCGAAATTCTAGGGATACTAAACATGGCGGAATTAAGCTTGGCGGAATTAAAGCTGAAACTTTTCTTGCTTCCACATTCACCCACGTAGGCATCCTACATGGATCTGATGTGTCGCTTACATGGCGCTTATGTGGACGACCTACAAAACTTCCATAATACACAATAGAAAATATAACTGTCATTTTTAACTTCCACTTTTAACTCCCACTACCACAATATACATCAAATTAAAAAATAAACTACCTTCCCATCTTTAACTCCCCACTCCTGTCAACTCCTCTTTTCTCCCTAACTTGACAATGTCTTGAATCAAAAAACCGTGTCCTCATATGTTAGACAATAAAAAAACCACAAAAAAGCTCGAAATTCTAGGGATACTAAACATGGCGGAATTAAGCTTGGTGGAGATTCAATGTGTTTTGGATGTGTATATTGTTCTTAATTTTGGTGAAAATCGATAATTTAGGGTGTTATGCGCGAAGAATCGTCCAGAATAGGAAGCCAAAGCAAATAGTCTTGGGAAATATGCGGTGGGATCGTTTACGAGAGCTGCTTGCTTGATTACTACCAAAAACATAATACAGTATCATGTAATATCTAACTTATCCTCAGGTAATTTGGATTTAAAAAACTTCTTATTTTCTTCTCCCCTTTCATCTTCCATAAGTTTCATTGCTATGATGTTAAAATTAGTTACTAAGAGAATTTCGATGGTTGCCTCTTTGTATTTGCACTATCAAGCCATATCATATGCTTAAATGATCTCCTAGCAATCCCATATTTTGATTTGTCTTTTCTATCTTATTGACCAATTGTACCGTGTTTTATCAAGCATACACACTTTGATTTTCGAGCTATAACACTAATGGCCTTATCCCATATATATGTATGTTGTCATAGGGCATTCTTTGGATCATTGTATAAGAGTCTTTCTAGAGGAGCAAGAGCTAGCAATACTTCAGATATATCCCCAAAATGACGCACACCGTGAATTGATTCTAGGTTTTACAATGCTTTATATATTAATAGCTGACGATTTCGATGATTATGTTTTCTAAACTAGAATTTTCAGGTAATTTTATTGGTTTTCTTCACAATTTTAAGATATTTTTTTTTGCTTTGGTAGTTCAAATGAGAACTTTAATTAGGTTTTCTATCAACATGGTGCAAGCAGAATTGCACATGAGGCAGGTAGATTCCACCATCAAATCGATTATTTCATTTCATCTCCATATATATATATATATATATATATATATTATTAAACCCAATTATTAATCCTCTCCATCACAAAAAAAACCATTAGGCGTGACAACTAGAACTCTACTCACCGTAATTATACAGTGCAAGTAAATTGAAGTGAATCAGGAAAATACTCACAAGTGTAAAGAAAGAGACCGTCGATATTATTGAAGGCAGAGAAAGGCGAAAGAAAGTTGAGGAAAGAGAGGCCTTTTTTGCAACAGGAATCCTCAATGAGAAGGATTGAAAGGACTAAAAGGAGCATGACGACGGGGTAATATTGTCCATTAACGTCTTCGCCAAATCCATGACAACAACGGTAATTAATTTATAATAGCTTCCTGAATTGTGCAATATACTCCGTTCTCATTATATTAGGTTATTTTAGTTGTGAATTGTGAATGAGCGGTAATAACTTTTTTTGGGCGATGAATTTTTCATTTCACCATTGTTATTATATTATGTTTTTTAGTTGACATTTTGAGAAGATTGTTCACCAATATGAATTATATATGATTATGCGTTTTTTTTTGGTTGGGTTGAATGAATTGTTTATAGAGTTGCGATTTTGCAGGATACTCTGTATTAAGTAAAATTAGGTTTTGTAATAATTAGTTGTTGATTGAGTTTGAGGTTTTTATGCAAATGATTAAATATGAGAGTGTTATTCAAGAGTTTGATCCATATTTCAGCTATTGCGTTACTTAGGTCGATCCATCTTTTACTCTTTCAATTACGTCATTTTAATTGTTACGAGTAATTTGTACTCCCTTCGTTCCATTCATTTGTTGGTTTTTTATATTCATTGTGGGGAGTATTTTAATCAAAGGCAAACCAATGAACGAGACGGATAGAGTAATTTTCAATCTTACGAAAATGTGATTTAGCTTAAATGTGGTTTCTTTGTTGCTTTAGTTGATGGACATTGGATAAGGAGATTTGTAGGTGTTAGATTGACAGTTTGTGACGATTTCATGGCCTTGCAATGTCAAGCTAATGGAAATATGAATTTGCTCAAATGTGGTTTGTTGATTTTTTTGTTTGTTGAGTATTGTATTACTAGACAATTAAAGGAGTATTCATGACAATGAACGACGAACCACAAAATCGACGACCACGACGAATTACAACATCGAGGAGTATTAATAAAATTAGGATAGTTGGCGGAGAGGGCCACTGGGGAGTATTACTCTGGACAAGAGGATCGACACGAAAATTAAGAATGGTAGGTTGTGAAGATGATCCCATAATCTTTGGATATGTCGTCAGTGATGAATATAGGTATATTTCATTGCTCTATGACTTCTAAGTTCTAAATGATTTTCTTTCGGTGTTTTTTTGCCCACTTATTACTGCTAACAGTTGGTATCGTGACTCCTTGCGGTTTTGCTATGAATAAAGATTCAAAATTTTATAATCGATATGCGAGGTATCTCCTTTAATTATGCAATTTTTAAGTTTGTAACATTATGATGTCTGTTATCTATATTGGTATACTCCATTTATGTGGATAAAAACATTGTTTATCAATTGCAGTAGTGTTTGTAATAATATCATCCAGAAATGGGAAGAATATTTTCCATCAAAAGATTTAAGGAATACCCCTTCTTCCGTTGGACGAGCTGTGTGCTATCCGTTGTCCACGAATCGTCTTTATTACTCGACTTATCTCCTTGCGGACAGATTTGGAGATAGCAACAAACATCAACAAGGGCTTCTTAACAGCCAACAAATTAAATCCCCTCAACATATCTTACCTTGATCAGGTATAGATTAGGCGAGGTCGGAGATTGAAGGTTGGAGGTCAGAGTTCGGTGGTGGTTTTTCGAGTTTTTATGTTCAATCTCTTCCAAAAATCCGAGCTTTAGGTACCTTTCTAATCCACGAACCTTTGTCTCGAATGCGTGGCATGGCGTGGCGTGGTTTTAGACGCTCTACAAGAACAATGAGAAAAAGGCATTGAGATAGAGGTCCGTGGAAATAGTACAGTAGTAATTTATTTTGATGAGTGAGATTTAATTTGGTAAAATGAAACAAGGGTGTATAAAACAAGCGTAGATGCGGAAGCAAGGAAAGCAACGGTAGTAACAAAAACAGGAGTAGCACCTTGCCAGTGGAGAAAAACAGAGATGAACCGAAATCAAAACCGTCGGATGTGAGACCTGAACCCGAAAAAATCGCGAATAAAACAGACGAATTGGCGAAATTAAGGCAAGATGACTCGACGGAGGATCGTTCGGTAAACCAGTTGAATTCCAACAAAGCTAATCGACAATGCAGGTGGTTAGTTATGTGGCTTGAGTTGTATTTTGTTAACCGTACTATAGAAATATGGGGCACTAGCCTTCTTCATACAATGGTTTAAGAGTTTCTAGCCTTAACGTTGTTACGGATTTTCATTATTTGTAGAGTATATTTTTGAAGCAGGCAAAAAGATTTACAAATTAAAGTTCATAAAGAGAAAGGGCATGCTAGAGAAGAATGTGGTAAGAATAATATGATTAATTGGTGTTATATAGAAAGAGGCAAAGAGCATTTTCCTCTATCGAATGAAATTTCTGTTTGTGTAATTCATATGGTCCTTCTAAGTTTTAGCTAACTCAGCTTTTTCAAATGTTTTTTCTATCAAGGTGAGGACAGATTGATCATTTTCTTTCTATAATGAAGATGACGATAATCCAACTATAATGTGGACAAATTGATGACTTAACTTGGATATAGCTACTCGGATAAAATTTGTACGGAGTAATGAGTTAATATAACAACTATTAACTCAGATTTTTATGAAAAATATAATGGTGGGATATGTATCCAAATTATTTTGTATCAATTAGCTTCTTAAGAGTAAATGTAAAAGACAAATGTGGAGTTGATAAGTTCGGCTCTTTCAATCATTTAAATAATTACTGATATTTTTCCTCGACGATGTCCTTCTTATGACAATTATATCCGTCTTAATATAATAAGAGATTAAATAACTTTTCATGTGGTTAGTTGGAACTTAGATGTGGCAAATGGGTCAATGAAGTCATTTCGGGTCGTTCCGGGTTATTACGGATTGCAAGCTTATTTTGGGGGACATGTTGGTCACTTCGGGATGACTCATTAAGGTTGGGTCATTTTTGGGTATGATTCATTTGGCTTGAGTATTTTACGTGAATTAGTCATCTGAGTCGGGATAGTTTTTAAGGTACGAGCCATTTATATCGGGTCATTGGCACTTTTAATATACTAATTTCACTAACATAAAGTAATTTACGGATTATTGAATTTATCATGAAATATTCTATCTTATAAATTCTTTGTTTTGCTGCAAGTAATAATACTAATATGCTCCGTATGATATTTTAGTCTTTTTGGGTGGATCGGGTCCAGGTCCTATTTCGGTAGAGCTATTTTGGGTCACTTTCGGGTCTTGAGTCAACTTTGCGAGGTTGTTTTGCTGCAAGTAATAATACTAATATACTCCTAATATTTTAGTCTTTTTGGGTGGATCGGGTCCAGGTCCTATTTCGGTAGAGCTATTTTAGGTCACTTTCGGGTCTTGAGTCAACTTTGCGAGGTCTAGATGAAAGTAGTGGTTACACCTTTTTTCAGATTTTCTCATGCAGTTTGCTTTAATTCTATTCATTCTATTTAACATGTTATAGAGCTAAGACGAATATACCATCTTAAACGTGAATTTGTGTAGTTGTAGAAGAGACATTAAAAAAATTCTTAGTGTTTACTATGATGTCTTTGCTAAAATCATTCATACTCCATTGTTTGAATACTTCATTACTGACGACGATTATCGCACTAATCACATTTTTGAAGTAATAAGATGGTACGAGTATGAATGTATGATTTTCTCCTTCTTACAATTGTTTTTTGATTACACTCATGTCTACTAGGAAATTGTTTTTATGAGTAGGAGGTCTCTGTGAAACGGTCTCACAATAATTTGAATAACACAATTTTTTAATAGCACAATTTTTAGAGGAGACCTTTGTGAGACGGTCTCACAATAATTGTATTGTGAGATCGTCTCATATAAAAATTTGTAAAATTTTTGAATGAACAACTGCGCAATTTGCACGGGTTTGAAACTAGTTGATGTAAAATCAGAAGATTTTTTTCAACAAGACAATAAATAAAATTATTATGTACGGGTTATTAAAAAAAAAAAAGACATTCACGAGATATTTTTCTAAAACTAAATCCAAGTGTTACAAACTATCGAGATCATATATTGACGTGAATAAATATAAAATATTTGATGACGAAAAAAATATATAAAATACTTTTAATTTTCGATTTTAATATATAAATAATTTTTTTGATCTGATAATATTTGGAGTATTATGTTATCTTCTAATTTGTTGGAAAAGGTTCTAACTAATATATAAAAAAATGTATTTTTATTCGAGACACTTTGTTTCGTGATAAGAAAACTAAACTTTTAGTATTAAATAGTCAGGTTAAAAATTATAAAATATTATCATTAGCTTTGTAAGAGAAAAACCTACGGTATTTACTCAAGTATATATCAAAATGAGATTACTCAATTATCTTATTATCTTTGGAATTTTAAATTATTTTTCTCAAATCAAAAGGTAAACTTAAAAATATGAAATCCTAAATGATACAAGTAATATTTAGCTAATATGTTGTCAATTAGATACTCTCTCCGTTCCAACCTGTGGACATGACATAGGTCCACCCCGACGCGGTCACACGCGGGTTTGGGGAGGCGAATGAATCTCCATATGAGATGGGTAGAATTGAAATTTAAATCGAAGTGGAGTCGCCACCGAACTTTGTGGGAGTTCGGGCCCGTTCGAACCTACTCTATATCTTAGTGGGTCATGCACAAAGTATGGCCCATTCGGATGTCAGAGTTTATTGGGTTCGTCGCTTAACATTTGATATCAATATCGACATTATCGGTTATCGTGTATTGAATGACTCTCGTGTGCCTATCGATTCAGACATCCGGAAACCATGGTTCTGAGTAAGGGGTGAGGGTACGTGTTGGGAAGTTCACAAAGAACACCCAACCCCACCCGCACATTAGCGGCCTCTACTAAGATATCGTTTGATTTTAAAATACGCGCGTTAGTAATTCGATGAATGATATGCAAACATTGTTTTGGCCTAAACATGTGAGAATTTGAATGAGTTGCTAAGTCGATTTAATGCATCTTGTAGACACCCGCATTTTGACTGCCAGGTGTCTATGGCAGTTTCCAAAAAACACCCGATGATGATCGGACGCTAACGTGCTTCTACGCGCTCGGATACGGGCTCAAATCCATTAGTTGCTGGCTAATGCACTTGCGGAGTACAAATCTCACAAAATCAACCTCGAATCCAAGCCCAGCAGATCATTCCAAGTCAAACAAGACTAATTTGGACCGAAACCGACACCGGAAATAAAACCGACTTCTTAGCGATTGGGTCAACTCCGGTCAAAGTCGTTTCTGAGACACATCAAAGCAGCCACTCAAATACAAAAAGTCCAACTCAAGAAGCAAAACCAACAGTCCACCTTCAGACGGGCCATCAGGTCAAGTCCGTCAGGGCACAAAACCCTAGACACCAAAATACATGGGCAATGCCTATATAAGCAACCCTATGCACACTCAATTTCACAACTTTACAACCCTAATCACAACTACACACAACCTTTTTACACAATTTTTTTACAATACAACTTTTTAGCAACCCTAATACATCTTTTACACATCTCTACACAACCCTAAGCATTACACTAGCAAACCCTAATCTTAGTTTTAGGAAATCGAAACCCGAGCCACCATAACTTAACCTCCATAAGCCTCGAAGCTCTTGTGTTAAAACCACGACTACGAGCCTTATCCGAGACAAGAACATGTAGGTTGAAGGTGCCAAAACCCCTTTCTTTCCTTCTTCTTCTCTTCCCGTCATCTTCCTCCTTTTCCACGTTTTTTATTTTGTTTATCGCATAATAATATCAATAATACCGTTAGCATTAAAACATTAAAATACTTGTCGATTTGTGTCGAGTGTGAATAATGGTGGGATAAGAAAACCCGAATATACAAGTGTACTGCACACAGCATTGCCGGTCGCTTATCCCATCACCATGATCACTTGATTATTGAGACGAGTTAACCTAAACAATAATTCGTTTATTTTCGTTTGCATCGTCATTCAAGTCACATATTTATATCGATTTCAAAAACATGCATTCTAATTAATAAGGGTCGAAACCCGTTGACGCGGATCCGACATCACAATCCCTAGGGATTTATTTCGATGTCGGAAAAGTCGAGGGAATCAAGTCTTTCAATTCAAGCAAAGCGTCGATCTTTTGGATTCGATACCAATTCCGTAATTGGATGTCGAATCTAACGATCTAGTCAAATAAATTAACTAATGCGATTTTTTCGTTGATGCTAAAATAATTGTCATACAATTCGTTAGAATTACGACATTATTAAACGCAGAGGAAATCTACTCATATCGCGATAGTTAATTTAAGACGACTTAAATCAATTTTTAATTTATTTTATTTTATTTTCACTCTAGTATTCCATATCGACTCAATAATCGAATATGGGATACAACGAGTATTCAAATTTAGAATCGAGTATAAATCCCATAATATTTATATCTGATTCAACAAAATCAATAATTTATAAAATCCGAGTCGAGCATAAATTGTACAATATTTATGTCCGATTCGGCAGAATCATCGAATTATCAAAAATCAAAAAGCAATTTCGAAAGTCAATAATAAATTGCAAAGCGAATTATAATTCGTACAGGGGGCACTCGACCGAGTGCCTAGCCCACTCGATCGAGTAGCCCATCATCACGATCAATGTCGTGAGTCCTACAACATCATTCGAGTCTCGTCAATTCTTTTTATGACTTCGGTCAACACGTGCCTAATTAATCACGTGTACTACAATCTTTTCAAACCATGCATCGTCCAATTTTACATCATTCTATTTCATTCATTAATTTGCAAACCGTTATTATTCGTTATACCGTTACTAACCGTTTGTTATTCTTGTTGATTTATCGTTTGTTTTATTTTACTAAAATGAACCCACATGCTAAAATTCAACTTCGACGTTAGAATTAATTGCATTAAATTGACATAGAAACCCTTTTCAATTTCATTCACATGCTTAGGGAAAACAACGTTTGCATAAGCATTTTTCACCGAATTACTAACGCGCGTATTAGAAAGTCATTCCAGATCTTAGTAGAGGCCGCTAAGTGCGGGCGGGGTTGGGTGTTCTTTGTGGGCTTCCCAACACGTACCCTCACCCCTTACTCAGAACCTCGGATTCCGGATGCCCGAAACCGTTGGCGCACGAGAGTCATTAAATACACGATAACCGGTAGTGACGGTATCGGTATCGCAATGAAGGGACGAGCCCAATAAACTCTGACATCGGAAATGGGTCGTATTTTGTATACGACCCACTACGACATAGAGTGGGCTCGAATGGTTCCGAATAACCACAAAATTCGGTGGCGACTCCACTTCGACCTAAATTTCAATTCGATCCATTCTCATATGGAGAATCATTCGCCTACCCAAACCCGCGCGTGGCCGCGTCGGGGTGGACCTATGTCATGTCCACAATTTGGCGACTCCGCTGGGGATTAATTGATGCGTGACTTACCATCGGCATCCTCAGGGTGAGACTCGAATAGAAATCGTTTGACTAGTACAATACGCGTTTTAGTTTTACGGTTCATGCATAACCCATATTTTCCCGGGCCGGTACTCGCGACCGACGTCCCACTATACCTTTGATGTACTCCAATATGGATATGACAAAAGGTGTCCATAGTCGATTCAAGTGGGTTTCGCGGCATGTTCTAAGCTCAACTCGACTTAGGAATTCCGTCCCGATCAACGTCTAGACTATGTACACTGGTATAGACCCCTTATAGACCGACCGAGACTTAGTGTAGAGCATACATGGCGTCGTTATAATGCTTGTGTGACTACGTGCTACTTGGTTTCCGGGTCGTTTTCAAAAACCGTCTTTTTTTTTTTCAAAAATTGCATCTTTTTCAAACTATTAAATTTCAAAACCCGGGACACATACCGAATTTAGGACTTATGATTTTACTCAAAATAGCCTATTTTCTAGACGGTACGCTGCCCAATTCAAAACTCAAAAATACTTTCGAACTTTCAAAACCGAGGCCCGATGCACTTTTCGATTTTTTGACGAACTTTCAAAACCGAGGCCCGATGCACTTTTCGATTTTTTTCGAAAAATCGGGCCTCTCCACCGAGTTATCTCGGAATTTTCAAATCAATCAATTTTCAAAACCTTTCTCTTCTTAGGACTTCTCGTATTTAGCAGTGTCGGGTCATGTCATAAGTCGTCGAAGTCTTTAGCTTCGAAACTCCGTCGATCTTACATCACGAGTTTCTTCCCTATCCCAGTCCGCCTTATTAGACTAAGGCAAGGCCCACCTACGTAGGACATACTCCTACAAAGGAAGGTCCGTCTACACACTCGAGTCTAAAAGTCTGTGGATGTCTCACGTGGACCTTCCTTCGAACAGGACTCGACCCACATAGCCGAATCCTAAGGAAGGCCCACCTTACACGAGTCACCCGTCTAGGTGTCTTTTCCGAGTCAACCTTTTACAAGGCATAGCCCTATAACAAAAGGTTCGTGGTCCATACGTCTAAAGGGTCACTCGTCCCACACTCGAGTCTTAACAAAATTAACGATCCCACTTGGGGGCTATTCTCCGACGGAGTGATTAATCACAGTCACTCCGAGAATCGCGCCCTACACATTCGTCTTAGGAGGGTCTAACCCAAGTCAAACATGGTCGCCCCATTTTCAGACTCACCCTTCTGCAGCTCGAGTCTAATTTGCGGTCGTTACCTCGTCTAGGTCAACATTCAAGTATCCCGGTCCGAGAGTCCTAGTCATTTTCGTCACCCCGGGCCATGTCTAGTTTGACTCATCATGTACGCAAAACCGAGCTTAGGCGAGTTCTAACACCTGTCATTTCTTCCGATCAGGGACCCTATGAACGAGACACTACCAAACCATGACAAATCCCATGCCGTCAAGAAAGGGGATATCCAGGGGAGTATGCTTATGCTATCTTGCTCCATTAACAACATCTTCTCGAAAATCAATACTGCCCTAGATAACCTAAGTTCCAGGGTAACCATCATCGAAGAAGACCTTGTAAGAACCCGATCCCGTCTAACACAACTAGAGCGGGTAAGGCAGCCAATCACCCAACCGAGTCATTTGAAGGATGAACACTCTTGCGAAACTGTCCGATACCCTCAAGATGGCAAGGCCGAGAGAAGTAACCCTCAAGTCACCTCTCCAAAAATCAAGAATCAGTCAAAGGAAAGGACATTTACCCACTTGGATATGTCCTACACCATCGCTTTCCAGAGGTTGGTTCCGAAGGGCCTAGTGCTACCTATAGGCCCAACAGCCGACCCACCTGTGGAGAAACGTTCCAAAGCATGGAACGCCGAGCATTACTGCAAATTCCACAGAGGGAGGGGACACGATACAGAACAATGCTGGAAGCTGAAACATCTCATTCAGGACTTCCTCGATGCCGGGAAGACTCCCATTTTGGAAACATTGTCACTTGCAAAGCCCCTCGTGGACTACACAGGGCCCGATGACCGAAGCATCCAGTCTACCTCTCATGCATCCAAGAGTCCAGATTTGATTTAAGTCCGAGTCTGAGTCTGAGTCTAGGATGTTCTATTCCAAAGTCAAAGTCAAAGTCAAAGTCAGAGTCAATTGTATTCTGTCCTCTTTTCCAAAGTTCAATAAAATCAGCTTTCCTGTTGATGGGAAGGGATTTGTCGTGGAATCCCGCCACCAAATAATTAACCGGCTATTCCTACGGTAGATAGGGCAAGTCGGGTCGAATCCACGGGGACGGTAGAGGCGTCTAGACCAAGTTCGCCCAAATACTAGACTAGGTCAATGAGCTAAGCTAGAGAATGATAGAAGGGGAGAGAGCTAGACTAAGACTAAGGAGAACAACTAGGGAAAACGGGCTAGGATTAGGTCGGGGTCAAAGGGGTAACGGAATGGTCAAGGAGGAGTTAGAATGAAGGCGGTAGTAGGGTAATCTAGGTAATCTAACTTAGACCGACCTAGAGGTTCCTCATGGAACCCATCCGGCGACACACATGACAAAGGAAGGCAAGAAAAACAAGCATTCCAACCTACTTAGTCATTCAAGCATTCCAACAAACATGTAATATGCATCACTCAAGAAGAAACCCAAATCTTCCACCAACATCTCCAACAAACCCTTAATCACCCAATTAACACCCTAATCACCCTACTAACCCTAGCAAGAACACTACTCTAACATATCTAATCTAAAACTAACAAGAACAAGAGGATTCAACATAAACATCAAAACAAACATAAACAAACTAGTGATAACTATGAACTAAGAACAATAAGATGAACAAAGATTGAAACTTGGATAAATAAACAAGATTAAGAGTAAAAGGAGAAGAAGATTATACCAAACTAGTGAAGAGGAAAGATTGAAACTTGCATTAATGAAGAAAACCCAAAACAAACCACCAAGGTTGTCAAGCTTGGATGGATCTTGAAGAATTCCCTTAATACAAGTACTAAACTAAGATTAACTACTAATTACCGACTAATCTACTCTAATCTACACTAATCTAACCTAAAGTAGTCTAGGGTTTTGTGGGAAGTGAAGAACATAAGCTAAGGTTACAAGAGGAGGGGTATTTATAGGGTTACAAGTGGAAGGGAGAAGAAAGAAAGTGACGCGGCTGGAACTGGGTGGTCCCGACCGGGACGGGTCATCCCGACCGGGACGGACCCATCATCCCGACCGGGACGGGTTGGTCCCGACCGGGACGGCCATGCAGTGGCTCCTCCAAAAGCGCACTTCATCCCCGACGGGATGAGGTGCATACCCGTCGGGGATGAGTCTTGTAGGCCTCCAATATGAACTTTTTGGTCCCTCCTTGCTTCACATGGACTTCTCATCGATTCTCGGGACTCGGGATCGGATCTTGGAGGCTCAGGATTGGGTCCCAAGGTCTCGGGGTCGATTCCAAAGCATCGAGTCATCGTTCCTTTACTCCGTTGGCTCCAAAATGTGTATGTATAGAGTCGGAATCGCTCCAACTCTTCCAAATGGGACCAAAACACTATAGAATAGGCACTACAAACCACACTTATCAACTCCCCCACACTTAACCCTTACTCGCCCTCGAGTAAGCACATACTAACTACTATACTAGCCGAATGGGTATTAGCGCACCCTACGCCCTTTCAAATCACGCGAGTGCACTTAGAGGAAAAGTGCACTCCGCAAGGCAAGTCGGTTCTTGCGACAAAATTGTGGATGCAACCGGACACAAAACATATAAACAACAAACACACAAACAAACACACAAAAGGTTACACCCAAAAGAAAACAAATACCGCTTCCCTCGAACAAGCGGTGAAAGAAGCACCGGTTTAGGACTCAAGGCAAGTGACAACGTTCCCAAGCTAGCAATACAAACCAAAATGGACTAAACCCTAATAATATGACGACAAAGCAACAAAAACGTTGGTAACTTACCTCGGTTCCTCCTAACCTTCTAAGAACGTACCACGGGACGATCGGCGGAGTTGGAAGTGATGATCCACGGTGTTAGTCGACACTGTAGGTAAGTGAGACCCCGTCCCCTTTAGCGTGAGCCAAGAGGGTCGTCCCGTGTCCAAAACCGCCTAACTAGTCCAAGTAAAAAGTGGAAATAAATGCAAAATGCGGGAAGACCGACTAATGCCGCTATCATCCTTCCTAGGGACTCGGTCCTTTGGTAGGCTCTTCACGACAAAAGTCGGAAAAAAGGCTTATTTTGAGAGGTAGGGGTTATTTTTGTGAATCGGGTTTTCTTTTGGCATTTTCTCTTTTCTTTTGCATTTTTGCCTTGTTTTGCCATGCCATTTCTTTTTCTTCTTTCCTATTTTCTTTTTGGCTTTTGTGCCTTTTCTTTTTCTTCATTCTTTTCTTTCTTTCATTTTCTTTCATTTTCTTTTCTTTGCCCCTTTTGGCAAGATTTGGCTTTTTGGCATTTCTTTGTATGACAAGAAAGAGAGGAATCAACAAGTTGCAAGTTATTGTGTGGATATGTATAGGAGGTAGGGTAATGGGTGAGTCGGGACGGGCCCTTCCCTTCAAACCCACAATAGGTGGAGAACTTGGACTAATCAAACAATCCTAAACATGGTCACCTAAGGGACGAGACTCGGTAACCAAGGCCTTTTCACACCATGGGTGGTCATAATGGTCAAAATGCAAATCCCGTAGTAAATCCCTAGTAAGCTAGGTGGACTCAAGGTAAAGGACCAACGAATCCATTGATTTAGGGTCATTCTACTAGACTAAAGTCCAAGACTCGATTTATACCACTAAAAAGGGAAAGTAAACACTTGCACACTAGCCTCTAAACCGGGTTTTCGAAAACGGTTTACACACATGACACACAACAAAACACAAAACAAAGACTCAACGAAAACGAAAGAAAAAGAGACAAAACAAAACAAAACAAAGCAAAACAAGGAGAAACAACACATAAACAAAACAAACACCACCCCGATCTTCGAACAAGTCTCCAAATCCACCACAATCTTTACAAAGCTCCTCCCGAGCACACATCATCACAAATCTCCTCCAAACTCACAAGAAGCAAAGAGGGAAAAAGGGATGAAGAGATGTTACCGGAAGTCTTGAAAGCTCACTAAAGCTAACGGCGATTAGGCAACCTATAAGGAAAAAGGGGGACAAAACACGCACAACAAAGCAAAAATACGACATAACGACACAAAAAGGAAAACACACAATAGAAAATCTTTTCGATTTTTGTGAATTTTTTTCAAATTTTTAGGATTTTTTAAAGATTTTTTTCGAAAAACTACAAAAATAAAGCTAACTATGCTAGAATACCACTCCCCCACACTTAAGTGGAGCCATGTCCTCATGCTCGACCGTAGTGCATGGGAGCACAAAAGAAACTACGAAAATAAAACTAACTACGATAGAATATCGCTCCCCCCACACTTAAACCGAGCCATGTCCGCATGCTCGATCGTAGTGTGCGGAGAGACAAAAGAAAAGAAGAGAAACTACGAAAATAAAGCTAAAAATCAAAAATAAAGGTGAAGAAAATGGTAGAAGGTGTCCGGCCGGGGTGTAGTCAAGTCACCATGGGCCGAGACAAGAAAAAGATATGGATGGGGGAAGAAAATAAAAAAGAAGGAAATAAAAGGAAATGGGAGGGGAGGACTAGGTGTAATCAAGTCACCTAGCCCGGATTTCGCCTAAATCCGACTAAATCCTCAAAAAGAAAGAGTGAAAAACTTGTAAAATTTGGATTTTGAAAATGACTCTCGATGTAGTCACATCATCGAGAGTCGGGAGCAACAACTACCAAGGCCTCGAAGGCCACCATGACAAAGTGGAAGGGGATAAACAAGGGGAAAACAAGCAATAAAAAAACGGAAAAGAAAGGATAGTTGCTATACCGCCCGGATAGCAACTCACTCGCTCCATCGTCTCAATGATCAATATAGGCACTTGCTTGTTGTCGTTATTGTCATCCTTCTTCAAGCTTGATAAAACCGCATGGTAGAGGTAGTAATGGTGCGAGGGGGTGGGATTTGATGTGAATATCGGTCTAAAGTAGATAGAAGATGAAGTGAGGATATGAAAAAGAAGTATGTGGGTGGTATGATATGGGCAAGGAAGGTAGGGAGGTTGGGTGGGGGTATACAATGGTTGGGTGGGCTTGAATGTCGAAGAAGAGGCACCAAAAAGGAGTAGGGGATCATCCCGGTCGGGATGGGTGGTCCCGGTCGGGATGACATACCCGTCCCGATCAGGATGACACTCCAGTGAACTCGATTTTTGGCACCTTCATCCCGATCGGGACGGCCCCATCCCGGTCGGGAAGGGTCTTCATGACTCCCATGACCCCAAAAACCGGCTCCCTTGCTCACGATCCAAGCTCTATCACTAACCACTCCTTTCTAGGAGTCACCTTCACTTCACCTATCACAATAAACTCAAAGTACACATCAAATTCACTCCCTCACATCGCTCATCAAAATACCAAAACAATTACAAGAATATCACAAAACTAACAAAAATCAAGGGAAAAAACACACAAATACAAGCACAAGTACTCTAAAGAGGAGAGGAGAATATACAACATGACGGTTCTTTAGGAACTCCGTCAAACCTAGGATGGTGGACTCTTCTTCAACCGTAGCCCTCAAGGGCATGAAGTAGCAAGTCGAACGCGCTACCGACATCGTAATGAAGGCCCAAGAAGCGCTCGAGCCTAACTATCCTCCACGGCCTACAAGGAGGAGGCAAGAAGTAGGAATCAAAAGACCCATCGTCATCATTCATGTCATCTCTGGGGTCTATCCATCCTACGAGCTTAACCGACCTCTTCCTCCCTAGGCATCGCCTCCAATCACAAGCAAGCTTCATCTCCAAGAAACAAGGCACAAAAAGCGGCTTTGGCTCATCTCCTCAATGCACACCCCCACACTTTCCTCAAGTTGTGGTTCCCCATCTTCATCACTCGGCCCCACATCATCATGGAGGAGAGGATTGAAACTTCTACCGGCGGTTTCAATCTCTTCCAAACCATCGCTTGGTTCACTAGCTAGGGGCTCTTGATGCTTATCCACCTTCTCGGACAAGGGCAACTCGAGGCTAACAATTTCACCCAACATCCTCACAAATTCTACCAAACCATCCAACTCACCATCCTCCTCCAATTCCTCACCAATGTTGTCTTCACCGAGGGTCATCTCCTAATTCATCTCTTTTTGGGTAGACGATTGAGGTTCTTCAAAGCAAATCTCTCTATCAAAGAGAACAACGTCGGCGGCTTCATGGTTAGGTTGCTCCTCTCTCTCAAGTGGGCACCCTTCATCTAATTGCGATGTTCGGGATAAATACATTACGGTTTGAACCGATAATGCATTTAATTGAGCATCAAACGCCTCGTTTTCCTTCCGATATTGGGCCAAGAATTCATCTTGATCCTTTTGCATTTGGATGGCCATTTCTTGTTGGCTCTTTTGCAATTGAAGAATCGATTGATACAACTCCAAGTTCGACGATTGGTGGTCATTGGGGTCTTGTAAGGCTCCTTGAAAATCTTGATGATGCCCAAGGGGTGGGGCATCATATTGTTGGTAGCAAGGTTGGGGTGATTGGTAGTGTTGTGGGTCATAGGGTTCATATTGTGGTTGGGGTGTAGGGTAATATTGTGGGTCTTGGGGAAATTGGCTTCCATACGGTGAATCTTGATTGAACATGGTGGGTTCACAATCATAGCTCGAGTAATAGTCACCATGATCGTAGGATTGGTAATCGTTCACATGTTGGTAGCCGTTTCCGTACTCTTGAAGATCATTCCCATCTTGATCACTCCAAGAAGCTTGATTGTGGTAGGGGGGACGTCATGTCATACCCTTGGTTCATGGAAGAAGATAGCTCATATCGGCTCCCGAGTGTGTGGAGTTTAGATCAAACCCCATGCTCGCTCGAAAATCGTAGTCCATACCCGGTTGGAAACCACTCATTCTAGCAACCGTCCGTTAAAGCGGCTCTAAGTCGCAAGAAGAAGATAGTCACCACCTCTAAGCACAAACTGTAGACTAAGAACAAACGTGAGAAGTCTAGTGCTTTTTGGGCACTAGACAAGAGAGAAATAAACCACACACACACACAAGAAGCAAGGTAACCAAAAGAAAAAAGAAAAACACAAACACAAAGACTAAGTCAAGTAACTAGGAAAACAAAGTCTAAACTAGCACCGTCCCCGGCAACGGCGCCAAATTGATGGGAAGGGATTTGTCGTGGAATCCCGCCACCAAATAATTAACCGGCTATTCCTACGGTAGATAGGGCAAGTCGGGTCGAATCCACGGGGACGGTAGAGGCGTCTAGACCAAGTTCGCCCAAATACTAGACTAGGTCAACGAGCTAAGCTAGAGAATGATAGAAGGGGAGAGAGCTAGACTAAGACTAAGGAGAACAACTAGGGAAAACGGGCTAGGATTAGGTCGGGGTCAAAGGGGTAACAGAATGGTCAAGGAGGAGTTAGAATGAAGGCGGTAGTAGGGTAATCTAGGTAATCTAACTTAGACCGACCTAGAGGTTCCTCATGGAACCCATCCGGCGACACACATGACAAAGGAAGGCAAGAAAAACAAGCATTCCAACCTACTTAGTCATTCAAGCATTCCAACAAACATGTAATATGCATCACTCAAGAAGAAACCCAAATCTTCCACCAACATCTCCAACAAACCCTTAATCACCCAATTAACACCCTAATCACCCTACTAACCCTAGCAAGAACACTACTCTAACATATCTAATCTAAAACTAACAAGAACAAGAGGATTCAAAACATCAAAACAAACATAAACAAACTAGTGATAACTATGAACTAAGAACAATAAGATGAACAAAGATTGAAACTTGGATAAATAAACAAGATTAAGAGTAAAAGGAGAAGAAGATTATACCAAACTAGTGAAGAGGAAAGATTGAAACTTGCATTAATGAAGAAAACCCAAAACAAACCACCAAGGTTGTCAAGCTTGGATGGATCTTGAAGAATTCCCTTAATACAAGTACTAAACTAAGATTAACTACTAATTACCGACTAATCTACTCTAATCTACACTAATCTAACCTAAAGTAGTCTAGGGTTTTGTGGGAAGTGAAGAACATAAGCTAAGGTTACAAGAGGAGGGGTATTTATAGGGTTACAAGTGAAAGGGAGAAGAAAGAAAGTGACGCGGCTGGAACTGGGTGGTCCCGACCGGGACGAGTCATCCCGACCGGGACGGACCCATCATCCCGACCGGGACGGGTTGGTCCCGACCGGGACGGCCATGCAGTGGCTCCTCCAAAAGCGCACTTCATCCCCGACGGGATGAGGTGCATACCCGTCGGGGATGAGTCTTGTAGGCCTCCAATATGAACTTTTTGGTCCCTCCTTGCTTCACATGGACTTCTCATCGATTCTCGGGACTCGGGATCGGGTCTCGGAGGCTCGGGATTGGGTCCCAAGGTCTCGGGGTCGATTCCAAAGCATCGAGTCATCATTCCTTTACTCCGTTGGCTCCAAAATGTGTATGTATAGAGTCGGAATCGCTCCAACTCTTCCAAATCGGTCTCGGGAACCTGAAACGAACTAAAGGAAGCATAAGAAGCCCCTAAACCGCTCCCAAGGAGCGATTCTACAAGGAAAATGGGACCAAAACACTACAGAATAGGCACTACAAACCACACTTATCACCTGTTTCTCATATATACTTTCCTTATGTGTTTCCGAGAACGTGATGAACACCATCATACACTGTGAGCACACGCACGTGACTATTATAGGCACATCTGTAATGACTGCAGGAAACCGAGCCCGTGCTTTCTTTTTACCTATTCCATGTCTGGTATAGAAAAGCCACACGACTACCCGTAGCAGGAGCGGTATCGAATCCTATGACAAATCTAGGTAATCTCCTAGTTTGGGTTCAAGACGGGAGGCAAGCCCATTTCCCACAATAAAACACCCATCTGATAAGACTGACCAATCCCTACCTTAGGTGTTAGTCTGACCGAAAAAAAAACAAAAAAGGCTAAAAAAAAAAAAAAAAAACTGGACAAAAAAAAAATCGAAAGTCCATGAGAAAAAAGCAAAAGGCCAAAAAAAAAAGCAGGCCATCATCAAAAAAATTCAGAATACCCATGACCACGGTCAATTCAAGTGAAAGCCCCACGACCAAGGTACTGTCAAAATTATCAAAAACCCATGACCGGGGCTAAGAGGTCAATCATCAAAAAATTCAGAATACCCATGACCATGGTCAACGGTCAATTCAAGTGAAAGCCCCACGACCAGGGTACGGTCAAATTTATCAAAACCCATGACCGCGGCTAAGAGGTCAATCAAAAAAATTAAATACCCATGACCGTGGTCAACGGTCAACTCAAGTGAAAATCCTTTGACCGTGGTACGGTCAAATTCAAAATTATCAATACCATCCGATAGGGGAGTAACAATCAAGCTGGTCAGCTAACACCACACTCAGCCTTCCCACATTACAACCCTCAAGACCTCCTCGAGACCTAGGCCAGAGACAGCCCGGAATTTTGAGGATTCAAGCTCCATAGGATACCCCTAACCATTAGGGCCAGACATGGAAACCAGATCCCGCATTATCAAACCAGCCCAATCGAAGTTCGAGCCATTTTTACTCGACTTCCCCCGTTCCTACCACATTACAATACCTTACCCTCGAAGCCTCAGCTCCACAAAATCGAGCTCTAGATTTCGAATCATCAAAGACACTTACTTCCTAGCACCACATTTCCAAAAACATCAAATCCCGAGAAAAAAACTCGTTAAAATTCCCCGAGAGCAGAACTCGTTAAAAATCCCGAGAACAAAACTCGTTAAAATTCCCCGAGAGCAGAACTCGTTAAAAATCCCGAGAACAAAACTCGTTAAAATTCCCCGAGAGCAGAACTCGTTAAAAATCCCGAGAACAAAATTCGTTAAAATTCCCCGAGAGCATAACTCGTTTAAAATCCCGAGAACAAAACTCGTTAAAATTCCCCGAGAGCAGAACTCGTTAAAAATCCCGAGAACAAAACTCGTTAAAATCTCATCCCAACACTTCTCATCCAAACCAGTTACCAACCCCGAACACGGGAACTCAACTTGCAGTCGGCATAGAACATGCCCAAATAGTTCACACCACCTCTGGGGGCTACCCCGGAGAGCGCTCACAGTCACAGGATTAATATCCTAACCATTCAAGCCCTTTGATCAAGACATCACCGGGAATGCACCTAGCCTACACCGTCATTATGGCTAGTTACACACAAAGTCCTATTAGAATAGGCACCATAATACATCTTCCGACACTGAACTATGGCTTGGTTTGATTTCACTACACGTGAATACGTAGGCAGCCTTTCAACAGAGGCACAACCACTCACATTGACACACATTCAAAAAGCGCCATCATTCCGGTCACGACACCATCATGTTCTCAACAGCTAGCTTTGTCGTCCTGGGTGCTTCTCTTAGGCGGGAAACCTCCATCCGCTCACAAAATCAAAAAAATCTAGCCTCCTTTCTGTAGTGTGTCCTAGTACTCGGCTCAGTCGAAGACAAGAATCTGTCAGGACTCGAGGCAATACCCACTTTGGAAATGTACCCAAAAATCAGAAATCCAGAGGGGCACCAGACTAAAACAGTCTCATTACAGACTACTGCCAGTCCCCTATAGCATATCTATCCCATTTCGATGTACGACCGTGTTGCCACTCGCCTAGGCTACGGGATAACACAACTTAAGAGTCTTGTTAGGCAGCCCACACCCCTACCGAGTCACGGTCCAACCCCTCGAGAGTCCAGTCGTGTCTGTCAACTCGTCCGGTCACGTCCAGAGTCGAGTCTGTCGGTAGGCCTCTCTCTTCAAATTCCACTTTGAAATTTGCAAAATTTAGCCATTTAAAAAAAGGATCCTTTTTGACAAGGTCAGATTTCCGTCTATTTAAACTGCAAATTTCTTTTCTACCCCTTTTCCATTTTGAAAACCTAGCCCGTGAGTGCTTTCAGTATTTCAATTTCAAAAATTTCAAAAAATTCAAAAATCATTTTCCCCAGCACGAGTCATTTTAGTACCTACGTGTTGCATGCATTTTATGTAACTCATACAGGTACGATTCAAGCAAGGACATGCAAGCCATTAAATCTCCCCATCAACATTTTCCCGGAATAGAACGGGATGGGCCTACACACAGGCGCACCCAGGACTTACGCGACAAGTCCAAATTCCCCACGGAGGTACTGTCATCAAGCGCATGTATGATTTCTGTCTTGTGGCTGGCGAGCCCTTTACGCAAGTCTAATGGACTATAAACGACCCGATCGGAAGTCTACTAGGTCTTAATTGACTTGGTAGCTACTCTGACTTTCGCCTTGTCCAAGCCTCAGTCAGAGTGGGGGCTCTGTAGACACCCGCATTTTGACTACCAGGTGTCTATGGCAGTTTCCAAAAAACACCCGATGATGATTGGACGCTAACGTGCTTCTACGCGCTCGGATACGGGCTCAAATCCATTAGTTGCTGGCTAACGCACTTGCGGAGTACAAATCTCACAAAATCAACCTCGAATCCAGGCCCAGCGGATCATTCAAAGTTAAACAAGACTAATTTGGACCGAAACCGACACCGGAAATAAAACCGACTTCTTAGCGATTGGGTCAACTCCGGTCAAAGTCGTTTCCGAGACATATCAAAGCAGCCACTCAAATACAAAAAGTCCAACTCAAGAAGCAAAACCAACAGTCCACCTTCAGACGGGCCATCAGGTCAAGTCCGTCAGGGCACAAAACCCTAGACACCAAAATACATGGGCAATGCCTATATAAGCAACCCTATGCACACTCAATTTCACAACTTTACAACCCTAATCACAACTACACACAACCTTTTTACACAATTTTTTTACAATACAACTTTTTAGCAACCCTAATACATCTTTTACACATCTCTACACAACCCTAAGCATTACACTAGCAAACCCTAAACTTAGTTTTAGGAAATCGAAACCCGAGCCACCATAACTTAACCTCCATAAGCCTCGAAGCTCTTGTGTTAAAGCCACGACTACGAGCCTTATCCGAGACAAGAACATGTAGGTTGAGGGTGCCAAAACCCCTTTCTTTCCTTCTTCTTCTCTTCTCGTCATCTTCCTCCTTTTCCACGTTTTTTTATTTTGTTTATCGCATAATAATATCAATAATACCGTTAGCATTAAAACATTAAAATACTTGTCGATTTGTGTCGAGTGTGAATGATGGTGGGATAAGAAAACCCGAATATACAAGTGTACTGCACACAGCGTTGCCGGTCGCTTATCCCATCACCATGATCACTTGATTATTGAGACGAGTTAACCTAAACAATAATTCATTTATTTTCGTTTGCATCGTCATTCAAGTCACATATTTATATCGATTTCAAAAACATGCATTCTATTTAATAAGGGTCGAAACCCGTTGACGCGGATCCAACATCACAATCCCTAGGGATTTATTTCGATGTCGGAAAAGTCGAGGGAATCAAGTCTTTCAATTCAAGCAAAGCGTCGATCTTTTGGATTCGATACCAATTCCGTAATTGGATGTCGAATCTAATGATCTAGTCAAATAAATTAACTAATGCGATTTTTTCGTTGATGCTAAAATAATTGTCATACAATTCGTTAGAATTACGACATTATTAAACGCGGAGGAAATCTACTCATATCGCGATAGTTAATTTAAGACGACTTAAATCAATTTTTAATTTATTTTATTTTATTTTCACTCTAGTATTCCATATCGATTCAATAATCGAATATGGGATACAACGAGTATTCAAATTTAGAATCGAGTATAAATCCCATAATATTTATATCTGATTCAACAAAATCAATAATTTATAAAATCCGAGTCGAGCATAAATTGTACAATATTTATGTCCGATTCGGCAGAATCATCGAATTATCAAAAATCAAAAAGCAATTTCGAAAGTCAATAATAAATTGCAAAGCGAATTATAATTCGTACAGGGGGCACTCGACCGAGTGCCTAGCCCACTCGATCGAGTAGCCCATCATCACGATCAATGTCGTGAGTCCTACAACATCATTCGAGTCTCGTCAATTCTTTTTATGACTTCGGTCAACACGTGCCTAATTAATCACGTGTACTACTATCTTTTCAAACCATGCATCGTCCAATTTTACATCATTCTATTTCATTCATTAATTTGCAAACCGTTATTATTCGTTATACCGTTACTAACCATTTGTTATTCTTGTTGATTTATCGTTTGTTTTATTTTACTAAAATGAACCCACATGCTAAAATTCAACTTCGACGTTAGAATTAATTGCATTAAATTGACATAGAAACCCTTTTCAATTTCATTCACATGCTTAGGGAAAACAACGTTTACATAAGCATTTTTCACCGAATTACTAACGCGCGTATTAGAAAGTCATTCCAGATCTTAGTAGAGGCCGCTAAGTGCGGGCGGGGTTGGGTGTCCTTTGTGGGCTTCCCAACACGTACCCTCACCCGTTACTCCGAACCTCGGTTTCCGGATGCCCGAAACCGTTGGCGCACGAGAGTCATTCAATACACGATAACCGGTAGTGACGGTATCGGTATCGCAATGAAGGGACGAGCCCAATAAACTCTGACATCGGAAATGGGTCGTATTTTGTATACGACCCACTACGACATAGAGTGGGCTCGAATGGTTCCGAATAACCACAAAATTCGGTGGCGACTCCACTTCGACCTAAATTTCAATTCGATCCATTCTCATATGGAGAATCATTCGCCTACCCAAACCCGCGCGTGGCCGCGTCGGGGTGGACCTATGTCAAGTCCACACATCTAAATTTAACGTCAAAGTTGTTTTAGCATGCGAGGTTCGTTTTAGTATAATAAAACAAACAATAAAATAAATTGCTGAAAACACGAACAAACAAGTTAGTAACGGTTTGCAAATTGAATAAGAGATGTAAATATGATATGATGCATGTTTTTGAAAAGTTTATGACACGTGATTGACTTAACACGTGTTGACCGAAGTCATGCAAATATTTGATCGGGACTTGAAAGATGATGAAAGACTCACGGTTTTGATGAAGCAGGAGCCACTCGATCGAGACGCTAAGGCACTCGACCGAGTGGTCTCGAAAAAAAGCATTTGTTCGAATTATGGGGTGCCACTCGATCGAGTGGGCTAGGCACTCGATCGAGTGCCCCCTGTACGAACTGTGGTTCGTTTCATTTTTGATTTCGAAATTGCTTTTCGATAATTTTGCTAAATCGCGTATAAATATAGTATGATTTATACTCGACTTAAATTTCGATATTCGTCATATTCGACACTTGATTATGGAATCAATATCGAATATTCGGAATGATTTTTAGAAAAGATGTTTTATAAATTGTTTGAAAATCAAAAAATAATATGAATTCTCTCAGCGTCGAGATCGTTGTATATTGTTTATGTGACGATTTTTTAGAATCAACGAGATAAATTTTACGACATTCGACTATAGAGTTGGTATCGTGTTTTAAGAACGTTTATTTTGTATGAAATTAGATTGTAGCGATAATATCGGTATTAGAAAAGAAGGAAAAAACGTGATGATGACCCGTATGAAGACGGACAAAAATGACGACTCAAAGAAAAACGAGAGAAAGAGAGAGAGAAAGGAGAAAGCGGGTTTGATTTTACACCCTCAACCTACATGCTTTGTACTCTCGGAACAAGGCTCTTCTAACTGTGGCTTAGGCACGGGAGCGTCGAGATAATGCGGGTGAGTTATGGTGGTTTATATTTGGGAATGAATTTGACAAGTTTTGCACTCGGGTCTTTGACGAGGTTTGATCTCGGGATTGTGTATGATTAGGGAAGGGATTTGAAGAGTTTTGCTCTCGGGTCTTTGACGAGTTTTGATCTCGGGTTTTCTAAGGGTTGCTGGAATTTCAGGGATGAATTGTGTGTATGGTTGTGGTATCGCCTAGGATGTTTTGTGTGTTGGGTGTAGATGTGTGTTATTGATCGATGTGATATTGATGATGATTGTTGATGATTTGTGAGTGTGCAAGAGGGTCTATTTATAGGAGAGGTCCCCGATTGTAGCTAGGAGAGGTGGCTTAACTTGGGTGACAAGAAATAGCGTTAAGGATAGGAAAGGCATGCAATTCGAGAGGAAGGAGGATTCCGTTACTTGGTGAGAAAGAAATCCTCCTCGGGCTGGAAAAGGAGTCACTCGACCGAGTGACTCTGGTACTCGGTCGAGTGCCCGGTTTTGACACCGGTTCAGCGTGTTTTACGAGCCTACTCGACCGAGTGGGCCGGTCCACTCGATCGAGTGGGTCTAGCTCGGGTAGAATTCCTTCTAGAGATCGAATTCTATCTCTAACGGATTTATTTATTATTTTGTGTGGCTGATTTTTTGTAGTTTTTGACTTTAAGTCAGATTCGTAAAAGCTGCGTGACAGATTTTTCCGCCTCGGAATTGTCTTTGACCGGGGTTTGACCCGGTCGCTAAAAGACGGTTTTGCCCCTGGTGTCGGTTGATGGTGGGATTTGTCGTGGATCCCACCGCCAAATAATAACCAACTAGCACCTAACGGTAGTTAGGGTAAGTCGGGATCGTATCCACGTAGACGGTGTTGCAAGGTTTAGACTAGGTTGGCCTAAAACGAGACTAAGTCACAACAAACACAAAGAACTACTAGATGAATTATGATGAGAGGAGAAGAAGGAAGTGGACTAACAATGAACTAGACTAAAACAAGGCTAAGATGGAATAACTAAGAATCAAATAAACTAGTGGACCAAAAGAAATGATGACTAACTAATAAGATGATATCAAATAAGGAAAGAAATGGGTTAGGTCGGGTTCATAAGTGTAGTAGGGTGACTTGGGTAATCAAGGGTGTAGGTGTCTCCTAGTTGCTAGGGTCGGTCCGGGCTGTCGCTACTTAGACCGATGTCAAGGTGGGTTAGCGTTGATGGTGTCTAAACCCTAGTCCACATTGTATGTATAATGACTACTCTCAACATGACCACATACAAGACAAACAATGAGTAGAGGAAGACTAGCATGAGAAGCATGGCCACTACAACTCAAACAAGCATTTCAACAAACACATGGTGTGCCAAGTATGTGACTAACAACAAAGATTCACCCTTTACCCCTAATCAAACCCTAATCACCCATAATCTACCCTTAATCCCCCTACTAACCCACAAGAAATCTACTCACTCATAATCAAAGATAAACTAACAACAATAAGAGAAAACCACATTACAAACCAAACATCCATTATCAAGAACAATATGAACAATAACAAGGAACACTAAGTAAAGATTCAAACTTGAAATAATAACAAAGAACAAGAGTAAAGAAAGTTATACCAACAATAGGATGATGAAAAAGATGCAATCTTGTATAACTAAGAACCCAAATTAATCCCAAGGTTGTCAAGCTTGGAGAGATCTTCAAGTATCTTCTTAATACAAGAACTAATTACAACTAGATTAAACTAGGATTAACTAAGGATTAAAGAGAGATTCAAACTAATATGAAGAACTAAATCTAGGGTTTATAACTTGTAGAGAGGCTTAAGAAAGTCTAATGTAAGGTAACATGCATAAACAATACAAGAGGGAAGTATTTATAGGGGTACAAGAATGAAGGAGGGAGGAGAAAAGAATTGCAGGCTACAGCACACCGGTCCCGACCAGGAAGGGAGTGGTCCCGACCGGGAAGGTCTGGTCCCGACCGGGACGGACCCAAAACAGGAGACCCCTCAAAAGTGCACTTCATCCCGGACGGGATGAAGTCATACCCGTCGGGGATGAGTCTTGTAGGCCTCCAATATGATATTTAAGGTTCTCCCTTACTTCACATGGACTTCTCATCGATTCTCGGGACTCGGGATCGGGTCTCGGAGGCTCGGGATTGGGTCCCAAGGTCTTGGGCTCGAATCCAAGGCATCGAGTGATCGTTCCTCCGCTTCGTTGGCTCCAAAAAGTGTATGTATTGAGTCGGAATCGCTCCAACTCTTCACGAATGGTCTCGGGAACCTGAAACGAGCTAGAGGAAGCATAAGTAGCCCATGAACCGCTCCCAAGGAGCGATTCCACAAGGAAAACGGGACCAAAACACAGCAAAATAGGCACTACAAACTACACTTATCAACTCCCCCACACTTAACCCTTACTCGCCCTCGAGTAAGCACGAACTAACTACTAAACTAGCCGAGTGGGTATTAGCGCACCCTACGCCCTTTCAACTCACGCGAGTGCACTTAGAGGAAAAGTGCACTCCGCAAGGCAAGTGGGGTCTTGCGACAAAACTGTGGATGCAACCGGGCACAAAAACACATAAACAAACAAGCACACAAACAAATACACAAAAGGTTGCACCCAAAAGAAAAGAAATACCGCTTCCTTCTAAAAAGCGGTGAAAGAAGCACCGGTTTAGGACTCAAGGCAAGTGACAAAGTTCCCGAGCTAGCAATACAAACCAAGATGGACAAAACCCTAATAGTATGACGACAAAGCAATAAAAACGTTGGTAACTTACCTCGGTTCCTCCTAACCTTCTAAGAACGTACCACGGGACGATCGGCGGGATGGAAAGTGATGAACCACGGTGTTAGTCGACACTGTAGGTAAGTAAGAACCCGCCCCCTTTAGCAAAGAGCCAAGAGGGTCGTCCCATGTCTAAAACCGCCTAACTAGTCCAAGTAAAAAGATGGAAATATGCAAAATGAGGGAAGACCGACTAATGTCGCTATCATCCTTCCTAGAGACTCGGTCCTTTGGTAGGCTCTTCGCGGCAAAAGTCGGAAAAAGGCTTATTTTGAGAGGTAGGGGTTATTTTTGTGAATTGGGTTTTCTTTTGGCATTTTCTCTTTTCTTTTGCATTTTTGCCTTGTTTTGCCATGCCCTTCTTTTTCTTCTTTTCTATTTTCTTTTTGGCTTTTGTGCCTTTTCTTTTTCTTCAATCTTTTCTTTCTTTCATTTTCTTTCATTTTCTTTTCTTTGCCCTTTTTGGCTTGATTTGGCTTTTTGGCATTTCTTGACAATTTAGAAAGAGAGAAATCAACAAGTTGCAAATTATTGTGTGGATATGTGTAGGAGGTAGGGTAATGGGTATGTCGAGGTTGCGCATCCCCTTTCAAACCCACAAAAAGGCGGAGAACTTGGACTAATCAAACAATTTCAAACACGAGCACCTAAGGGACGGGACTCGGCAACCAAGGCCTTTTAACACCGTGGGTGGTCAAAATGGTCAAATGCAAATCCCGTAGTAAATCCCTAGTAAGCTAGGCGGACTCAAGGTAAGAAACCAACGAAATCATTGATTTAGGGTCATTCTACTAGACCAAAGTCTAAGACTCGATCTATGCTACTAGAAAGGGAAAGTAAACACTTGCACACTAGCCTCTAAACCGGGTTTTCAAAAAACCTTTTACACACAACAAAACACAAAACAAAGACTCAACGAAAACGAAAGAAAAAGAAACAAAAGCAACAAAACAAGAACAACACAAAACGAACACATACATAACACAAACACCACCCCTAGCTTCCAAATGAGCAACCAATCAACATCAAACTTTACAAAGCTCCTCCCGAGCACACCACATCACAATCTCCTCCAAATTCCGCAAGAGACAAGGAAGGAAAAAGGGATAGAAGATGTTACCGGACATGTTGAAAGCTTTCCAAAGCCATCGGTGGTTTAAGCAACCTATAAGGAAAAGGGGGGCAACACATACAACAAAACAAATATATGATACAACGACATAAAAGGAAAACACACAAAAAGGAAAATCTTTTTGATTTTTGTGAAAAAGTTTCAAATTTTTAGGGTTTTTAAAGATTTTTCGAAAAACTACAAAAATAAAGCTTACTATGCTAGAATATCGCTCCCCCACACTTAAACCGAGCAATGTCCTCATGCTCGACCGTAGTGCATGGGAGCACAAAAGAAAAGAAAAGAAACTACGAAAATAAAGCTAAAAATCAAAAATAAAGTGGAGAAAAGGGTAGAAGGTGCCCGGCCGGGGTGTAGTCAAGTCACCATGGGCCGAGACGAGAAAAAGATATGGATGGGGGAAGAAAATAAAAGGAAGGAGGCTAGGTGTAATCAAGTCACCTAGCCCGGATTCCGCCCAAATCCGACTAATTCCTACAAAAAAGGTGAAAGTCTTGAGAATTTGGATTTTGAAATGACTCTCGATGTAGTCACGTCATCGAGAGTCGGGAGCAACAACTACCAAGGCTCCGAGGGCCACCATGACACAAATGATATAAGGGAAGGGGAACAAACAAAATAAGACAAGCTAGAAAATACGGAAAAGAAAGGATAGTTGCCGTACCGTATGGTTGGCAACTCACTCGCTCCATCGTCTAATAAATCAATATCGGCATGTAGCAAGTCGTCATCGTCGTCGTTATTCCTTCCCAATCGCGGTACGGTTCCATGGTTGGGGCACCAAAGTAAAATGGGGTGGGTTTTGATGTGAAATTCGGTTTAAAGTGACGAGAAAGTGAGGTGAATGTGTATGTGAGGTGTAGGGGTCATATAATGAGGGTAAGGACATGTAGGGAGGTTGGGAGGGGGTATACAATGGTTGAGTGGACTCAAATGACGAAGAAAAGGCCAAAGGAGGACAGGGGGTCCATCCCGGTCGGGATGGGTGGTCCCGGTCGGGATGACCGTCTCGTCCTGGTCGGGAAGACCTCGTCCCGGTCGGGATGAGCTGTCAGTAGA
Source organism: Agrostemma githago (assembly GCA_958450325.1). Lineage (NCBI taxonomy): Eukaryota > Viridiplantae > Streptophyta > Magnoliopsida > Caryophyllales > Caryophyllaceae > Agrostemma > Agrostemma githago. Next base: position 49,525,082 of record OY288246.1, on the reverse strand, counting down.
CCCATCTTTTGTGCACCTCATCCCGGACGGGATGACATCCTTCCCGGTCGGGATGGGCCTTCCATCCCGGACGGGATGACCTCTTCTAGGCCGGGAAGAGTCTCCTAACCCTCTATAGCTCCCAAAAGCTTGTTCCAAGCTTCAAAAACCGACTTCCCTTCACACGATCCAAGCTCCAACAATGACCACCCCTCCCTAGGAATCACTTTCACTTCTCACCTATCACAATAAACTCAAATACATATCAAATTCCCTCCCTCACAACGCTCATCAATCATCCAAATAATCAAGAAATTCACAAAACCAAACAAATTACAAGAGAAAGAGATATATATACAAAGAGACGGTTCTTGTGGAACTCCGTCAAACCAAGGTGGTGCATTCTTCAATCTTTTTCAACAACAAGAGCTAGTTCCATCTCCATCAAGGGCACGAAGAAACAAGTCGAAGGCCCTAGCAAAGTCTTCAATCAAGCTTGAGACATAAGCATCCAAATACCAAGGCTCTTCATGACCTTGTCTTGACGTTCCCGGGGTGTCCCGATCTTGTAAGTTCAAAGGCTTGAACTTATACTTTTGGTCCTTCGGGATGTACCCAAACGTCCACCGGTCCTCATGTGGCCCCAAGGGAGGCTCATCTTCCTTCTTGCTTTTCAACTTGTCATCAAGCCCATGATGTGGGCACTCATCCTCTCCAATCTTGGAGTCATCATCTTCAAGTTCACAAGAGCTCTTCTTCAAGCTTTGTCCCAACTCAACCCCTAGATCAATGTCCTTCGTGGCTTGGATCATTTTGCAAGACTCATCGTTTGTAGGCGAAGTGTTACCTTGGAGGTCAAACACTAACTTCTCTTCGCCTAGCTCGAAGGTGATCCTACCATTCTTCACATCGATCATAGCACCGGCGGTGTGTAGAAATGGGCGCCCAAGGATGATGGGAGTGATAGCATCTTCCGGCATATTGAGCACGATGAAATCGACCGGAATGAAAAACTTCCCGATCCTCACCGGCACATCCTCTAGCATCCCCAATGGTCGGTTGAATGAACTATCGGCCATTTGGAGTGTAATGGAAGTACTTTTAAGCTCATTCATCCCAAGTCGGCAACAAATAGAATAAGGGATGATGCTCACACTCGAACCCAAATCACATAATGCTCTTTCGATCTTGTAGTGGCCTATGGTGCAAGGGATCGAGAATCTACCCGGGTCCTTCAACTTTGGAAGCGTAGAACCTTGAATGAGCTCGCTCACCACCCTTGTGAACGCAATGGTCTCTTCCTTGTCGATGGATCTCTTCCTAGCCAAGATATCTTTCATAAATTTTCCATATGCCGGAATTTGGGTAAGTAGCTCGGTGAATGGGACACTAACATCCAATTTCTTCACAATACTAAGGAACTTGTCATATTGGCTATCCACCTTGGTCTTCATTTGCCTTGTTGGGAAAGGCAACTTGATTTGGATCTTGTTTTGCTCAATAGGGGTGGACTCCTTAAATGACACTTTCCTTTTGCCCTTGTCTTTTCCTTGAAGTGGGGGAAGCTTGTCTTCTTGGGGTCTCTCGATCTCCCATAAGACTTGCTCCTCTATTGGATTATCAAAGCTTGATTCTTCTTGATTTGGAGACACAACTTCCTTCATTGCTTCTTGCTCACTAGGAAACACGGGAGGATTATAGGTGGCACCACTCCTTAAGGTGATGGCATTGACATGCTCAAAATTCGGAGTTACACCTTGAGGAGGTAATTGCCCCCTTTGTCTTGAAGAACTTCCCGATGCAAGTTGAGATACTTGAGTTTCAAGCATCTTCAAATGAGTTTTTGTCTCCTTGTTTTCATTTTAGATATGAGCTATGATCTCTTGCTTGTTGTGATCTTTGCATTTCTTGAGTACTCCTTTGCATGTCCATCATTTGCTTTTGCATGTTGAAATCCCGAGGTGGGGATGATGGATTATGCGGAGTATCGGTGAGGGCTAATGGAGTACCATAGTCATGAATAGGAGACCGGCTCCTAGGCTTGCTTTGTTGTTGCATTGATTGCCTTGGGTTGCTTGTTGTTGTTGATGGTTCCCTTGGAACCCATGAAATTGCCTTGATTAAGGCCTTGGTTATTGCCATGGTTGTGGTTTTGTTGCTTTTGAAAGTTTTGGTTTCCTTGGAAACCGCCTTGATTGAAGTTCCCTTGTTGGAACCCTTGATTGTTGTTGTGGAAGGTGCCTTGGTTATTTTGCTTGAAATTGTTGAAGGGCCTTGCGTTGCCTTGATAACCTTGGTAACCTTGATTGTTGTCCCTTAAGGGAGGTGGAACATAGGGACGATGTTGTTGTTGGTGTTGAAAGGCTTGTTGTTGAGGGACTTGATTGGAAGCTTGGTATTGATTAAAATAGGAAGCACCTTGCTTGAATGCTTGAAAGGCATTCACTTGCTCAATACTCCCTTGACAATGCATAGGATCATGACCAACGATTCCACAAGTGTCACACATCCCATAATAAGGCAAAGGAGGTGCAAATCCCAAAGCATTTACTTCTTGAATTGAGTGATGATTGGAGGAACCAATGCTTTGAACTTGAGTGAGGTGACCTTGGAGCTTCTTGTCAATGGTCTCCATATGGGTCTTCAATTGAGCTCCAAGGTCAATGCTTAGTTGAGTAATAGCATCAACCTCGTGCCTACCTCCTCGATTTGCCTTCCTAGGCCTAGAATATTGCGAATTATGCACCGCCATCTCTTCGATTCTCGCCCATGTTTGGTCATCATCGACCTCGGTGAACCTACCATTGGAGCCCATGTTGAGTATAGTTCTTGAGTCCTCATAAAGACCGATCCAAAATTGTTGGACTAAGAACCATTGTGAAAGTCCATGATGGGGGCACGATCTAACCAAAGATTTAAACCTCTCCCAAGCCTCATAAAGGCTCTCTTCATCCCGTTGTTGGAAACCGGTGATGGAGGCCCTAAGCAAATTAGTCTTCTCCGGAGGGTAGAATGTTTGGTAGAATGCCAATGCAAGCTTCTTCCAAGTGTCAATGCCCATGGTTGCCCTATCGAGACTCTTAATCCATTGCTTCGCTTTTCCAATAAGAGAAAACGGGAAGAGTACCCAACGAATTTGATCTTGAGTAACCCCGGGTTGAGAGATAGCGTCGCAATAATCGGAGAAAGTCTCCATGTGTTGGTGCGGGTCTTCGGTGGGTAAACCACTAAATTGGTTCCTCTCCACAAGTTGGATGAAGTGAGTCTTGGCCGTAAAATTTCCGGCATAAGCGGCCGGTAGAGCATTGGGTCCCGACAAGACGTCTTCCGTGAATGTTGAGTGAGAAGAAAACTTAGGCATTCTTGGATATAAGGGAGAAGATGGTGGTGTAGACGGTGTTGATGTAGATGAAGAGGGGGAACTAGGAGAAGAAAATCCAAAGGGATTGGTGAAATTTCCTTCGGCCGTCTCTCGAGATGCTTCCTCAAAATCGCTTTCTTGAGCTTGCTCTTGATGGGTATTGCTTGCGCTTGGTTGAGAGATTCTAACCCGGTTAATCGTCCGTTGGCGAAAGGCTCGAAAAAGCCTCTCCGGCTCTGGATTAAAGAGAAAGAATTCGCCTCCCCGCCTAGGCATACACTACACACTAGAACAAACGTGAGAACACCTAGTGCTTTATGGGCACTAGGTAACGACAATAAACATGCACAACTAGAGACAAAAATAAAATAAAGCTAAGAAAACAAGAAAAACTAGAAAGTATGCACAAGAGAGGGTAGAAGGGCACAAAGAAGGGTAACTAAGTCTAGAAATAAGCAAACAAAGTCTAAACAATGCACCGTCCCCGGCTACGGCGCCAAATTGATGGTGGGATTTGTCGTGGATCCCACAGCCAAATAATAACCAACTAGGACCTAACGGTAGTTAGGGTAAGTCGGGATCGTATCCACGGAGACGGTGTTGCAGGGTTTAGACTAGGTTGGCCTAAAACGAGACTAAGTCACAACAAACACAAAGAACTACTAATTGATGAATTATGATGAGAGGAGAAGAAGGAAGTGGACTAACAATGAACTAGACTAAAACAAGGCTAAGATGGAATAACTAAGAATCAAATAAACTAGTGGACCAAAAGAAATGATGACTAACTAATAAGATGATATCAAATATGGAAAGAAGTGGGTTAGGTCGGGTTCATAAGTGTAGTAGGGTGACTTGGGTAATCAAGGGTGTAGGTGTCTCCTAGTTGCTAGGGTCGGTCCGGGCTGTCGCTACTTAGACCGATGTCAAGGTGGGTTAGCGTTAATGGCGTCTAAACCCTAGTCCACATTGTATGTATAATGACTACTCTCAACATGACCACATACAAGACAAACAATGAGTAGAGGAAGACTAGCATGAGAAGCATGGCCACTACAACTCAAACAAGCATTTCAACAAACACATGGTGTGCCAAGTATGTGACTAACAACAAAGATTCACCCTTTACTCCTAATCAAACCCTAATCACCCATAATCTACCCTTAATCCCCCTACTAACCCACAAGGAATCTACTCACTCATAATCAAAGATAAACTAACAACAATAAGAGAAAACCACATTACAAACCAAACATCCATTATCAAGAACAATATGAACAATAACAAGGAACACTAAGTAAAGATTCAAACTTGAAATAATAACAAAGAACAAGAGTAAAGAAAGTTATACCAACAATAGGATGATGAAAAAGATGCAATCTTGTATAACTAAGAACCCAAATTAATCCCAAGGTTGTCAAGCTTGGAGAGATCTTCAAGTATCTTCTTAATACAAGAACTAATTACAACTAGATTAAACTAGGATTAACTAAGGATTAAAGAGAGATTCAAACTAATATGAAGAACTAAATCTAGGGTTTATAACTTGTAGAGAGGCTTAAGAAAGTCTAATGTAAGGTAACATGCATAAACAATACAAGAGGGAAGTATTTATAGGGGTACAAGAATGAAGGAGGGAGGAGAAAAGAATTGCGGGCTACAGCACACCGGTCCCGACCGGGAAGGACCGGTCCCAATCGAGAAGGGAGTGGTCCCGACTGGGAAGGTCTGGTCCCGACCGGGACGGACCCAAAACAGGAGACCCCTCAAAAGTGCACTTCATCCCGGACGGGATGAAGTCATACCCGTCGGGGATGAGTCTTGTAGGCCTCCAATATGATCTTTAAGGTTCTCCCTTGCTTCACATGGACTTCTCGTCGATTCTCGGGACTCGGGATCGGGTCTCGGAGGCTCGGGATTGGGTCCCAAGGTCTCGGGCTCGAATCCAAGGCATCGAGTGATCGTTCCTCCGCTTCGTTGGCTCCGAAAAGTGTATGTATTGAGTCGGAATCGCTCCAACTCTTCACGAATGGTCTCGGGAACCTGAAACGAGCTAGAGGAAGCATAAGTAGCCCATGAACCGCTCCCAAGGAGCGATTCCGCAAGGAAAACGGGACCAAAACACAGCAAAATAGGTACTACAAACTACACTTATCATCGGTTTTGACCCAAATTAGTCTTATTTGATTGGAAATGACCCACTGGGCCTGAATTTGAGGTTGGTTTTGTGAGATTTGTACTCCGTAAAAAGCCAAAGCCAAATGCTAATGATTTCGAGCCCATATTCGAGTATATTAAAGCATGTTTGTGTCCGATCATCATCGGGTGCTTTTTGGAAACTGCTATAGACACCTAACGGCCAAACGTGGGTGTCTACAGAGCCCCCACTCTAACTAAGGCTTGGACAAGGCGAAAGTCAGAGTAGCTACTAGGCCAATCGAGGATTAAAACCTGGCAGACTTCCGGTCGGGTCGTTTATAGTCCATTAGACTTGCGTGAAAGGGCCCGCCAACCATAAGATAGAAATCATACCTGAGTTCTGTTGTCGGGAATAGCTCCGTGGGGATTTGGACTTGTTGTATAAGTCCTGAATGTGCCTGTATGTAGGCCCATCCCGTACCATTTTTGGAGAAAGACCGCCTTGGACTTTCCGCTGGGGAGTGAGTCGCATGGCCCTGCCTGAGTCGTACCTGTATGTAGTTACGCGAAGTTTTGCATGTAACATTTAGGTGAAAATGACTCATGTTGGGGAATAAAAAACTTGATGTTCCTTTGGGAAGCCAAGCTGTTACCTGAAATGTGAGATATACAGGTAGAAATAGCAAATATAGCAGATAGCTAGACAACATACAGAAAATGCAGTTAGCATCTATAGACTGACTTGCGTTGGGAAAAAATGATTTTTGCCAATTTTTTTTTTTTGAAATCGAAGTCTCGAAAGCAACTCACGTGCTAGGAAATATGTTTTCAAAATCAAAAGGGGTAGAAAAGAAATTTGTAGTTTAAATAGACTGAAATTTAACCTTGTCGAAAAGGATTTTTTCAAATGACTAAGTTTTGCAAATCTCAAAGCAAGAATTTGAAGAGAGAGGCCTACCGACAGACTCGACTCTGGACGCGACAGGACGAGTTGACAGACACGACTGGACTCTCGAGGGATTGGACCGTGACTCGGTAGGGGGTGGGCCACCTAAGATGACAAGACTCTAAGCCGCACTATTCCATAGCCTAGGCGAGTGGCAACACGGTCGAATCCTCGGAATGGAAAAGATATGTACTCTGTAATGACAGGACTTAGTAGTAGCAATGCCGTAGACTGGTGTTCTTTTGGATCTTGTTTTTTGGTTTTGGGGTATATTCCCAAGGTGGGTGTTGTTTCGAGTCTCTGACAGATTCTCGTCTTCAACTGAGCCGAGTACTAGGACACTCTATAGAAAGGTGACTAGATTTTGAAAGTCTTTGAATTTTGTGAGTGGATGGAGAACTTCTGCCTAAGAGAAGCCCCCTGGATGACAAAGCGAACTATTGAGAACATGACAATGTCGTGACCGAAATGATGGTGCTTTTTGAATGTGTTTCTATGTGGGTGGTTGTGCCTCTGTTGAAAGGCTGCCTACGTATTCACGTGTAGTGAAATCAAACCATGCCGTAGTTAAGTGGAATGAAAGATATATTATGGTGCCTAGTCTAATAGGACTTTGTGTGTAACTAGCCATATTGACGGTGTAGGCTAGGTGCATTCCCAATGATTTCTTGATCAAAGGGCTAGAATGGTTAGGATGTTGATCCTGTGACTGTGAGCGTTTTCTGGGGTAGCCCCCAGGGGTGGTGTGAAGTATTTGGTCATGTTTTATGCCGACCGCAGGTTGAGTTCCCATGTGCGGGGCTGGTAACTGGTTTGGATGTTTTTAGAAATGTGGTGCTAGGTCGCAAGTGGCTTTGATGTTTTGACATCTGGAGCTTGATTTTGTGGAGCTAAGGCTTCGAGGGTAAGGTATTGTAATATGGTAGGAAAGAGAGAAGTCGAGTAAAAATGACTCGGACTTCGATCGGGCAAGTTTGATAATGCGGGATCTGGTTTCCATGCCTGGCCCTAATGGTTAGGGTGTATCCTATGGAGCTTGAATCCTCAAAATTCCGGGCTGTCTCTTAGCCTAAGTCTCGAGAAGGTCTTGAGGGTTGTAGTGTGGGAAGGCTAGATGTGGTGTTATCTGACCAGCTTGATTGTTTCTCCCTTATTGGATGGTATGAGTATTGATAATTTTGAATTGACCGTTTTCACTACGGTCATGAGTTTTTGATTTTTTTTTTGAATCCCGAACTTGGGACTTATCTCATTGATAAAACATCAGATAAAACAACAGAGGAAACATATGCTGGACCATTGTCCTCCCAAGAGCTTCTACCAAAACTACCTAAAAGAGAATGCGCAACCGCATGGGCAGCTCGATTACAGTCTCTGGAAACAAAGGACCAAATAATATTATCAAAAGAAGAGTAAAAAGCAGCAATATCATCCAGGATTGAAAACACATTAATTCTTCCCTTAATGCCACGATGTAGACAATTGATAATCCACTTGCAGTCACTCTCCAATATAACATTTTTGTGCCCTCTCCGTTTCGCCTCCTGCATACCAAGTAATATTGCATCTGCCTCCACTTCATGAGGCTCAAGCTCTCCCCTCATCCTCTGACAAACGCCCCATAAGATGGCCCCATCCTTCTTTCTCGCTATTACTCCACAGCTCCTTCCGCCACCATAAATCCCGACATCGCAATTGATTTTAATATGACCCGCCGATGGTGCTTTCCACTTCTTCTGTTCCCCACCCCCTCCACTTCTCCCAATCTCACCATCGCCCCCCATCCCCCCACCCTCATGCTCCGATTCAGCTTCGATATCACGTACCCGAGCTACTACTTTTTCCACCTCCACCCTCTTACCATCAAAAACCGACTTATTCCGAGCCTCCCAAATAGCCCAACACCCAATCATCACCCTCCCTCGCTCCTCCCCCTCCATCTCCCTCCACAAATCCTCCACCCACTCCCTCACCCGCTCATGCCCATTCTCCTTTTTAATCTCCACCCCCAACCCATCCCAAACCCCTGACCCCCACCCACACCCCTTCACAAGATGGAGACAAGTCTCCACCTCATAAAGACACACAGGACAAGTAGCATCCGAATTAGATATCCGTCGAGCAATATTACCTTTAGTCGGTAGAGCCTCCGAGCACAACTGCCAAAAAAAAGCATTTGATTAGAGGAAGAACACGAGCTTTCCATATATTAGTCCAAAGCCATTTCTCCCGAGTGTAGTCTGAAGAACCTTGCTCCCGCAAATCGACTCCGGTCAGCAACTTATACGCAGACTTGACAGAATAGTTCCCATCTTTCTCCTGATCCCAATACCACACATCCTCCTTTGGTCTGGTGCTAATCCTCATACCACAAACAACATCCTGCTCAAAAGGAAGTAGCAAACCACGGATTTTCGTCAAATTCCACGTCCCATCAGGCATAATTAGCTCAGCCACACGCATCTCCTCATTCCCAACCATACATGGTGAGAGAATGAATCGAGAGCTACAATTTTGCACCCAGGCGTCTCCCCACACCCGCGTACTCAATCCATTCCCGATCCTACGCCGAATTCCCCCCTGTACCAACGCCTTGGCCTCCCAAATCCCTCTCCAAATAAAACTAGGATTGTTACCCAGATTCGATTGAAGATAAGACCCATTCCTATAGTATTTAGCCTGATAAACCCGAGCAAGGAAACACCCCGGATCGGTTATCAAACGCCAAGCATGCTTGCCCAATAACGCCATATTGAAATTATGGAAGTCCCAAAAACCCATACCACCCAAAAACTTCGGCTCACATAACTTCTGCCAAGCCACCCATGAAATTTTCCTCCTACCATTTTTCGTTCCCCACCAAAAGCTCGAGATAAGAGATCTGATTTCCTCACAAAAATTAATGGGTAGTTTGAAAACACTCATAACGTAAGTAGAAATCGATTGGGCCACGGCCTTTATCATCACTTCTCTACCTGCCTTAGACAAGAGCATTCCTTTCCATCCATTCAGCTTTTTGGTAAGCTTTTCCCGTAACAATCTCGTAATCTCCGACTTTGACCTGCCAACCATCATAGGAATCCCGAGGTACTTCCCTGGTGTCTCAGTTCGCCTCACCCCCATCTCTCTCACCATCTCCTCCTTGACCTGCTGCCTCGTTCCCTGACTGAACGACATAGTCGTTTTATCCAAGCTGACCAATTGCCCAGAAGCAGCTTCATAACTTCGAAGCACCTCCTTAAGAACCTTAGCTTCATTGACCCGAGCTTTGCAAAACACTAGACTATCGTCCGCAAAAAACAAATGGGAAATGATCGGAGCATCGTTAGCAATTCTTAACCCACTAATCGTCCGTGTTTCAACAGCCTTCCTAATTTGATTAGACAACACCTCGGCACATAGAATAAACAGATATGGTGATAAAGGGTCACCTTGACGTAACCCCCTTCCCGGTCGAAACTCCTGAGACGGTTGCCCATTTATAAGCACTTCAAATGAGACCGTCGAGACACAATGCATTACCCGCCCAACCCATTTCTCCTCAAATCCCATACATCTCAGTACACGCTCTAAAAACACCCACTCCACCCTATCATAAGCCTTCGCCATGTCTAACTTAACCGCCATATATCCCTCCTCAGACCTCATATTCTTCATATAGTGGAAAGCTTCAAAGGCCACCAAGATGTTATCCGTGATTTGGCGTCCGGGAGTAAATGCGCTCTGGTTCTCCGAAATAATATTAGCAAGGAAAATCTTAAGCCGGTTGGCAAGAACTTTCGAAACAAGCTTGTAAACAACATTACAAAGACTTATGGGCCTGAAATCCCCCATTTGGCATGGGTTTTTTACCTTCGGTATTAACACAATGAAGGTCCGGTTACACCCACGTGGGAGTGGGGGCCCTCGGAGAACCTCCAGCACCCTCTTCGTAATAAAAGCCCCTACCACATGCCAATAAGTCTGGAAAAAGAGAGCATTCATCCCATCAGGTCCAGGAGATTTCGTCGGGTGCATTTGATCCAATGCATTCCAAACTTCTGCCTATGTATACTCTTGTGTCAGCTTCATATTCATTTCAGGGGTTACCCTGCCCTCCACACCCTCCAATAGCTGCTCGAAGTCACGTGGATGACACGAAGTGAATAAATTCCCAAAATACGACCGCACAACCTCCTCGATTTGATTTGACCCCTCATGCTCCACCCCATTCTCATCCCTCAGCTTCGAAATATGATTATTACGCCTCCTACACGTAGCTTTCCTATGAAAATACTTCGTATTACGATCTCCTTCTCGAAACCAACTTGCACGGGATCGCTGCTTCCAAAAAATTTCCTCACTTCGCATCAAACTCGCCAACTCTTTCACGACCCTCCGACGTTCATTAACATTACGGACACTCCTCTCTTCTGATTCTAGCTGCTCAAGCCTCCGCCGCTTCCTATTGATGTCCCTCAGCACTTTCCCTATACTCACCCCTTTCCATCGAACCAACGCCTCACCACACTCGCGAAGCCTGTCAAGAATATCCTCCTCACCCCTGTTCCAAACCTTCGCAATCGTCTCCTCGCAACCATCTTCTCCGACCCACACTTGTTCGAAACAGAATAATTTCCTCCCCCTCCTCGGATCTGTCCCAGGATCAAGGACAAGATTGATCGGAGCATGGTCCGACCACTCCCTAGTAAGATGAACTAATTTAGCTCTAGGAAACATATATAACCAAGCTTCGTTCGCAAGTGCACTATCTAATCTACATTGTCGATTCATCGGCTCAGCCTGGCCATTATCGTAAGTAAATTCATACCCTTCAAAAGCCACATCCCTCAACCCACAACCGTCAACAACCTCACGAAAATTGTCCATTTGCCACTGAGCACGGACCCCTCCCCTCATCTCATGCACGTAAAGAACCTCATTAAAATCTCACAAACAGACCCAAGGACCATCATACTCCTCATGAAGCAGGCGAAGCAGCTCCCAAGACAAATGGCGGTCACTTACGGCCGGCCACCCATAAAAGCCCGTCACCCTCCATTGATATCCCCCAAGCTGAACCTCAAAGTCCTTGTGATGCACAGAAGAGGACCTAAAGTTACACTGAATATCTTTCCGCCAAAGAAAAGCAAGACCCCCCGACCTTCCCACACTATCAACTTCTACACTTTCGTAGTCATTAAACTGCTCCCTAACACTCCCAAACTCCATACTGCTAAGCTTCGTCTCGCTTAAAAAAGCTATAGCAGGGGCAGCCTTCCGAAGAAGGTTACGAAGTCCGCCAACTGCAGAGGGGTTGCCCAGCCCCCTGCAGTTAAGGCCGAGCAGACTCATTGGGCCCGGCGGGGCTGAGCAACCTCAGCCTCCGCCTCAGGTGAACTGACGCCCATGATAGTTTTTGACCTTTTCCCATCCCCATTACCTTCATTCGTCTCCTCCTCTTGCCCTCTTTTCCCCATAGTCCCATTACTACCTCCTATATTGTCATGCCCTTCCCAAGCCCGTCTCTTCCACTTACCCCCTTTCCCAGCCGTATCCGACACATTGCCCAAGCCTACCATCCCATCACCCCCATCATTCACCTCAACACCAACATTTGAATTAGAAACTGATAAGTGTAGTTTGTAGTGCCTATTTCGTAGTATTTTGGTCCCATTTTCCTTGTGGAATCGCTCCTTGGGAGCGATTCATGGGCTACTTATGCTTCCTCTAGCTCGTTTCAGGTTCCCGAGACCATTCGTGAGGAGTTGGAGTGATTCCGACTCAATACATACACTTTTCGGAGCCAACGAAGCGGAGGAACGATCACTCGATGCCTTGGATTCGACCCCGAGACCTTGGGACCCAATCCCGAGCCTCCGAGACCCGATCCCGAGTCCCAAGAATCGATGAGAAGTTCATGTGAAGCAAGGAGGAACCAAAAGGATCATATTGGAGGCCTACAAGATTCATCCCCGACGGGTATGCACCTCATCCCGTCGGGGATGAAGTGCGCTTTTAGAGGAGCCACTGCCAGGCCGTCCCGGTCGGGACCAACCCGTCCCGGTCGGGACCACCGGCCGTCCCGGTCAGGATGATCCCGTCCCGGTCGGGACCACCGTGCTGTGGCCGCCACTCCTTTATTTCATCCTCCTTCATTCTTGTACCCCTATAAATACTTCCCTCTTGTATTGTTTATGTATCTTACATTAACCTAGACTCTATTAAGCCTCTCTACAAACATTCAAACCCTAGATTAGTGTTCTTCATATTAGCTTTAATCTCTCCTTAATCCTAGTTTAATCTTAGTTAATTAGTCTTGTAATTAAGAAGATTCTTGAAGACTCACCCAAGCTTGACAACCTTGGGGTTTTATTTGGGTTTCTTTTTAGTTCAAGTTCTCATCTTTTTCATCCAATTGTAGTGGGTATAATTTCTCTTCTCTTAATCTTTGTTTTATCATCAAGTTTTAATCATTGATTATTGTTTATTGTTCTTGATTGTTCACTATGAATGTTTGGATGTTTGTGATGTTGTTTTCTCTTTTTATTGTTGTAGTTAGTATGATTATGAGTGAGTATATTACTTGTGGGTTAGTAGGGGGATTAAGGGTAGATTATGGATGATTAGGGTTTGATTGGGGGTAAAGGGTGAATCTTTGTTGTTAGTCACATATTTGGCACACCATGTGTTTGTTGATATGCTTGTATGAGTTGTAGTGGCCATGCTTCTCATGCTAGTCTTCCTCTACTCATTGTTTGTCTTGTATGTGGTCATGTTGAGGATAGTCTAAGTTGCGAGAGCCCGGACCTACCTCGACATCGGTCTAAGTTGCGAGAGCCCGGACCGAGTCTAGCGATTAGGAGACACCTACACCCTTGATTACCCAAGTCACCCTACTACACTTATGAACCCGACCTAACCCACTCCTTCTTCATATTTGATTCATCTCATTAGTTAGTCATCATTTCCTTAGTTTGCTAGTTGGTTTGATTATTAGCATTGTTTAGCATTGTTATAGTATAATTCATCATTAGTCTAGTTCCTACCTCTCCTCCATCATAGTTTTCCATTTATCGCTTATTTGTGTTTGTTTGTGTGACCTAGTCTCGTTTTAGGCCAACCTAGTCTAAGAATTGCGACACCGTCTCCGTGGACACGACCCGACTTACCCTAACTACCGTTAGGTGCTAGCCGGTTATTATTTGATCGGTGAGATCCACGACAAATCCCGCCATCAATTTGGCGCCGTTGCCGGGGACGGTGCATTGTTTAGACTTAGTTTGCTTATAGCTAGACTTAGTTACCCTTCTTTGTGCCCTTCTATCACCTCTTGTGCTTATTCTCTAGATTTTTCTTGTTTCCTTAGTTTTATTTCCTTCTTTTCTCTTTGTCTCTAGTTGTGCTTGTTTATTGTCGTTACCTAGTGCCCATAAAGCACTAGGTGTTCTCACGTTGGATATTCTAGTCCTAGTACCGAAGGGAATTTCACCAATCCCTTTGGATATTCTAGTCCTAGTTCCCCCCTCTACATCCACTTCAACTCCGTCTTCACCACCATCTCCCTTACATCCAATAATGCCGAAGTTTTCATCCCACTCTACATTCACGGAAGACGTCTTGCCGGGACCCAATGCTCTACCGGCCGCTTATGCCGGAAATTTTACGGCCAAGACTCACTTCATACAACTCGTGGAAAGGAATCTATTTAGTGGTTTGCCCACCGAAGACCCGCACCAACACATGGAGACTTTCTCCGATTATTGCGACGCTATCTCTCAACCCGGGGTTACTCAAGATCAAATCCGATGGATTTTTTTTCCATTTTTATTAATTGGAAAAGCGAAGCAATGGATTAAGAGTCTCGATAGGGGAACCATGGGCATCGACACTTGGAAGAAGCTTGCATTGGCGTTCTACCAAACTTTCTACCCTCCGGAAAAGACTAACTTGCTTAGGGCCTCCATCACCGGTTTCCAACAACGGGATGAAGAGAGCCTTTATGAGGCTTGGGAGAGGTTTAAATCTTTGGTTAGATCGTGCCCCCATCATGGACTTTCACAATGGTTCTTAGTCCAACAATTTTGGATCGGTCTTTATGAGGACTCAAGAACTATACTTAACATGTGCTCCAATGGTAGGTTCACCGAGGTCGATGATGACCAAACATGGGCGAGAATCGAAGAGATGGCGGTGCATAATTCGCAATATTCTAGGCCTAGGAAGGCAAATCGAGGAGGTAGGCACGAGGTTGATGCTATAACTCAATTAAGCATTGACCTTGGAGCCCAATTGAAGACACACATGGAGACCATTGACAAGAAGCTCCAAGGTCACCTCACTCAAGTTCAAAGCATTGGTTCCTCCAACCAAGCCTCAATTTATGAAGTGAATGCTTTGGGATTTGCACCTTCTTTGCCTTATTATGGGATGTGTGATACTTGTGGAATCGTTGGTCATGATCCTATGAATTGTAGAGGAAGTATTGAACAATTGAACGCCTTTCAAGCGTTCATGCAAGCTGCCTCCTACTCTAATCAATACCAAGCTTCCAATCAAGTCCCTCAACAACAAGCCTTTCAACACCAACAACAACATCGTCCCTATGTTCCACCTCCCTTAAGGGACAACAACCAAGGTTACCAAGGCAACTTAAGGCCTTTCAACAACTTCAAGCAAAGTAACCAAGGTTCATTCAACAACAATCAAGGGTTCCAACAAAGGAACTTCAACCAAAGCTATCAAAACCACAACCATGGCAACAATCAAGGCCTTAACCAAGGCAACTCTCATGGGTTCCAAGGGAACCGTCAACAACAAGCAACTCAAGGAAATCAACAACAAAGCAAGCCTAGGAGCCGGTCTCCTATTTATGACTATGGTACTCCATTAGCCCTCACCGATACTCCGCATAATCCATCATCCCCACCACGGGATTTCGACATTCAAAAATCTATGATGGATATGCAAAAGAGTCAAATGCACATATCAAGAAACCATCAAGAGCTCTTTGCTTATATTCAAGGGGAAAACGCGTCAAGAGATGCCCGTATGAAGATGCTTGAAAATCAAGTATCTCAACTTGCTTCGGGGAGCTCCTCAAGACAAAAGGGGCAATTACCTTCTCAAGGTGAAACACCGACATTTGAGCATGTAAATGCTATCACCACAAGGAGAGGTACATCTTATGACTCCCCTCCATTCCCTAGTGAGCAAGAGCCAATGCAAGAACCGGCAAAGGAAATGGCACCTCCAATTCAAGAAAGCTCGAGCTTTGATAATCCAATGGAGGAGCAAGTCTTATGGGAGATCGAGAGACCCCAAGAAGACAAGCTTCCCCCACTTCAAGCAAAAGACAAGGGTAAAAGGAAAGTGTCGTTTGAAGAGTCCACCCCTATTGAGCAAAACAAGATCCAAATCAAGTTGCCTTTCCCAACAAGGCAAATGAAGACCAAGGTGGATAGCCAATATGACAAGTTCCTTAGTATTGTGAAGAAGTTGGATGTGAGTGTCCCATTTACCGAGCTACTTACCCAAATCCCGGCATATGGAAAATCTATGAGAGAAATCTTGGCTAGGAAGAGATCCATCGACAAGGAAGAGACCATTGCGTTCACAAGAGTGGTGAGCGAGCTCATTCAAGGTTCTACGCTTCCAAAGTTGAAGGATCCGGGTAGATTTTTGATCCCTTGCACCATAGGGCACTACAAGATCGAAAGAGCATTATGTGATTTGGGTGCGAGTGTGAGCATCATCCCTTATTCTATTTGTTGCCGACTTGGGATGAAGGAGCTTAAAAGTACTTCTATCACGCTCCAAATGGCCGATAGTTCATTCAACCGACCATTGGGGATGCTAGAGGATGTGCCGGTGAGAATCGGTAAGTTTTTCATTCCGGTTGACTTCATCGTGCTCGATATGCGGGAAGATGCAATCACTCCCATTATTCTTGGGCGCCCATTTCTACATACCGCCGGTGCTATGATCGATGTGAAGAATGGTAGGATCACCTTCGAGTTAGGCGAAGAGAAGCTAGTGTTTGACCTCCAAGGTAACACTTCACCTACTAACGATGAGTCATGCAATATGATCCAAGCCAAGAAAAACATTGATCTAGGGGTTGAGTCGGGACAAAGCTTGAACAAGAACTCTTATGTACTTGAGGATGATGACTCCGATTTGGAGGAAGATGAGTGCCCATTTCATGGGCTTGATGACAAGTTGAAAAGCAAGGAGAAGGATGAGCCTCCCTTGGGGCCACATGAAGACCGGTGGACGTTTGGGTATGTCCTCAAAGACCAAAAGTAAAAGTTCAAGTCGT
This sequence comes from Agrostemma githago, assembly GCA_958450325.1. NCBI lineage: Eukaryota > Viridiplantae > Streptophyta > Magnoliopsida > Caryophyllales > Caryophyllaceae > Agrostemma > Agrostemma githago. The sequence continues at coordinate 49,508,357 of OY288246.1, read as the reverse complement.
TGAACTTGGAAGATCGGGATGCCCCAGGAACGTCAAGGCAAGGCCATGAAGAGCCTTGGTATGTGGTCGGTTATATCTCAAGCTTGATTGAAGACTTTGCTAGGGCCTTCGACTTGTTCCTTCGTGCCCTTGATGGAGATGGAACTAGTTTTGGTTGTTGAAAAAGATTGAAGAACATACCATGTAATCCCTAGAAAATCTAACGCGATACAGTGGCGAAAACACTGTAGAATCGGGATTAAAACACACTGTAACTATGTCTTAGAAAATTAAAATGGTAAAGTCAAACAATAGGCCTAAAATAAAAATGGCCAAAATTTAAAACAATCCACAAAATGGGTTGAACAATCCATAATACATAATTATTAAAATAAACAAGCAGGATCCACACTGCTCGCTAGCCCACACCCGGAACACGTATACCTGTCATGTTAAAACATAACAGCCACAATCAGTGGGGAGCAACGCCAACGTTCTCCCAGCCGTATAACAGGATTTTAAAAACTGTAATTACTACTATAGAAAAATAGTAAAAATGAAAACAGTAAAACATTATAATGAAAATAAGATTTCAGTGAAAAACTTCACGTATCGAAATAATATAATAAAAATGAGTTTTCCGAAGAAAACATAAAACATTTGCCAACCTGCAACCAAATTATATCGATAATAAATAAAATAATCAAAATAGCGTTATGGATAGGAGTAGTGTAGACGGCTAGACTTTTACTAGGAGGATACTAAAAACTAGCTTCGAGAACTTAGTTCAAACAAATCAAACTTCGGTCTCTAACTAGGCCTTCGAGGCCTTAGTATGGTTGCTCCCGACTCTCGATGACGTGACTACATCGAGAGTCATTTCAAAATCCAAATTTTCAAGATTTTCACCCCTTTTTTGTAGGATTTAGTCGGATTTGGGCGGAATCCGGGCTAGGTGACTTGATTACACCTAGTCCTCCCCTCCCGTTTCCTTTTATTTCTTTCTTTTTATTTCTTCCCCCATCCATATCTTTTCTTGTCTCGGCCCATGGTGACTTGACTACACCCCGGCCGGACGCTTTTTACCCTTTTCTCCACTTTTTGATTTTTAGCTTTATTTTCGTAGTTTCTTTTCTTTTTCTTTTGTCTCTCCGCACACTACGATCGAGCATGAGGACATGGCTCGGTTTAAGTATGGGGGAGCGATATTCTATCGTAGTTAGTTTTATTTTTGTAATTTTTCGAAAAATCTTTAAAAATCCTAAAAATTTGAAATTTTTTCACAAAAATCAAAAAGATTTTCCTTTTGTGTGTTTTCCTTTTATGTCGATGTATTGTGCATTTGTTGTGTTGCGCGTGTTTTGCCTCCCTTTTTCCTTATAGGTTACTTGAATCACCGATAGCTTTGGAGAGCCTTCAAGACTTCCGGTAACATCTTATCCCTTTTTCCTCTTTGTCTCTTGTGGAGTTTGGAGGAGATTGTGATGTTGTGTGCTCGGGAGGAGCTTTGTAAAGTTTGGTTGATTTGGTGGCTTGTTTGGAAGCTAGGGGTGGTGTTTGTGTTATGTATGTGTTCGTTTTGTGTTGTTCTTGTTTTGTTGCTTTTGTTTCTTTTTCTTTCGTTTTCGTTGAGTCTTTGTTTTGTGTTTTGTTGTGTGTTTTGTGTGTAAATGGTTTTCGAAAACCCGGTTTAAAGGCTAGTGTGTGAGTGCATACTTTCCCTTTTTAGTAGTATAAATCGAGTCTTGGATTTTAGTCTAGTAGAATGACCCTAAATCAATGATTTCGTTGGCCCTTTACCTTGAGTCCACCTAGCTTACTAGGAATTTACTACGGGATTTGCACCTTTGACCATTATGACCACCCACGGTGTGAAAAGGCCTTGGTTACCGAGTCTCGTCCCTTAGGTGACCGTGTCTAGGATCATTTGATTAGTCCAAGTTCTCCACCTTTTTGTGGGTTTGAAGGGAAGGCGCCGTCCCGACTCATCCATTACCCTACCTCCTACACATATCCACACAATAAAATTGCAAATTGTTGAAGTTATCTTTCTTGTTGCAATAAGAAATGCCAAAAAGCCAAATCAAGCCAAAAGGGCAAAGAAAAGAAAAAGAAAGAAAATGAAAGAAAGAAAAGAAAGAAGAAAAACAAAAGGCACAAAAGCCAAAAAGGAAATAGAAAAGAAGAAAAAGAAATGGCATGGCAAAACAAAGCAAAAATGCAAAAGAAGAAGAAAATGCCAAAAGAAAATCGTCCCACGAAAATAGAAACCTCACACCTTACAAAATAAGCCTTCTACCGACTATTACCGTGAAGAGCCTACCAAAGGACCGAGTCCCTAGGAAGGATGATAGCGGTAATGGTCGGTCTTCCCTCATTTTGCATATTTCCATCTTTTTACTTGGACTAGTTAAGCGGTTTTAGACATGGGACGACCCTCTTAGCTCATTGCTAAAGGGGGCGGGGTCTCACTCATCTACAGTGTCGACTAACACCGTGGTTCATCCTTTTTCCATCCCGCCGATCGTCCCGTGGTACGTTCTTAGAAGGTTAGGAGGAACCGAGGTAAGTTACCAATGTTTTTGTTGCTTTGTCGTCATACTATTAGGGTTTAGTCCATTTTGGTTTGTATTGCTAGCTTGGGAACGTTGTCACTTGCCTTGAGTCTTAAACCGGTGCTTCTTCCACCGCTTGTTTGAGGGAAGCGGTATTTGTTTTCTTTTGGGTGCAACCGATTTTTGTGTGTTTGTTTGTGTGCTTGTTTGTTTATGTGTTTTGTGTCCGGTTGCATCCACGGTTTTGTCGCAAGACCCCACTTGCCTTGCGGAGTGCACTTTTCCTCTAAGTGCACTCGCGTGAGTTGAAAGGGCGTAGGGTGCGCTAATACCCACTCGGCTAGTTTAGTAGTTAGTAGGTGCTTACTCGAGGGCGAGTAAGGGTTAAGTGTGGGGGAGTTGATAAGTGTAGTTTGTAGTGCCTATTTTGTAGTATTTTGGTCCCATTTTCCTTGTGGAATCGCTCCTTGGGAGCGATTCATGGGCTACTTATGCTACTTCTAGCTCGTTTCAGGTTCCCGAGACCATTCGTGAGGAGTTGGAGTGATTCCGACTCAATACATACACTTTTCGGAGCCAACGAAGCAGAGGAACGATCACTCGATGCCTTGGATTCGACCCCGAGACCTTGGGACCCAATCCCGAGCCTCCGAGACCCGATCCGGAGTCCCGAGAATCGATGCGAAGTTCATGTGATGCAAGGAGGAACCAAAAGGATCATATTGGAGGCCTACAAGACTCATCCCCGACGGGTATGCACCTCATCCCGTCGGGGATGAAGTGCGCTTTTAGAGGAGCCACTGCCAGGCCGTCCCGGTCAGGACCAACCCGTCCCGGTTGGGACCACTGGCCGTCCCGGTCGGGATGATCCCGTCCCGGTCGGGGCCACCGTGCTGTGGCCGCAACTCCTTTATTTCATCCTCCTTCATTCTTGTACCCCTATAAATACTTCCCTCTTGTATTGTTTATGTATCTTACTTTAACCTAGACTCTCTTAAGCCTCTCTACAAACATTCAAACCCTAGATTAGTGTTCTTCATATTAGCTTTAATCTCTCCTTAATCCTAGTTTAATCTTAGTTAATTAGTCTTGTAATTAAGAAGATTCTTGAAGACTCACCCAAGCTTGACAACCTTGGGGTTTTATTTGGGTTTCTTTTTAGTTCAAGTTCTCATCTTTTTCATCCAATTGTAGTGGGTATAATTTCTCTTCTCTTAATCTTTGTTTTATCATCAAGTTTTAATCATTGATTATTGTTTATTGTTCTTGATTGTTCACTATGAATGTTTGGATGTTTGTGATGTTGTTTTCTCTTTTCATTGTTGTAGTTAGTATGATTATGAGTGAGTAGATTACTTGTGGGTTAGTAGGGGGATTAAGGGTAGATTATGGATGATTAGGGTTTGATTGGGGGTAAAGGGTGAATCTTTGTTGTTAGTCACATATTTGGCACACCATGTGTTTGTTGATATGCTTGTATGAGTTGTAGTGGTCATGCTTCTCATGCTAGTCTTCCTCTACTCATTGTTTGTCTTGTATGTGGTCATGTTGAGGATAGTCTAAGTTGCGAGAGCCCGGACCTACCTCGACATCGGTCTAAGTTGCGAGAGCCCGGACCGAGTCTAGCGATTAGGAGACACCTACACCCTTGATTACCCAAGTCACCCTACTACACTTATGAACCCGACCTAACCCACTCCTTCTTCATATTTGATTCATCTCATTAGTTAGTCATCATTTCCTTAGTTTGCTAGTTGGTTTGATTATTAGCATTGTTTAGCATTGTTATAGTATAATTCATCATTAGTCTAGTTCTTACCTCTCCTCCATCATAGTTTTCCATTTATCGCTTATTTGTGTTTGTTTGTGTGACCTAGTCTCGTTTTAGGCCAGCCTAGTCTAAGCATTGCGACACCGTCTCTGTGGACACGACCCGACTTACCCTAACTACCGTTAGGTGCTAGCCGGTTATTATTTGATCGGTGGGATCCACGACAAATCCCGCCATCAGAAACCCAGCGTCCATGCTCCTCGAAACCTAAGAAATGATCATGATCCATCAGCAAAACCCCCCATCCCCACTACTAGTCAGCCCCCTTTCCTCCCTCCCATTACCCTGCCCCATCACTTGCTGTTCATCAATCTCACTAACCTCCCATTGCGTTACTTCCTGCTGTAAACTCTCCTTCGTTCCACTCGCCAGCCTCTCCCCCCTTATCACAATGTGACGACGAGCCTTATTTTTTATAGCTATCTTCTGGAGTTGCCCTATGATTTTCGCTATGGCTTCTTCCTAACCCGTTGATCCTCCTCAAACACCGAAACAAGAGACTTCCATTTACCCGGCTTTTCATCACAAACTAGTTTAGTTGGTTTCCATGGTGAAGCATGAAGATCATCACCAAACTTCAGCTCACCATCCTCGAAAGGCCCATCCTCACAGTCCTTCTCCCCATGACCTAACACCCCACATCCGTAGCAAAAAAGTGGCAAACGTTCATATTTAACAGGGAATTCAACCACATTACCTTTAGGCATTCTAATCTCGATGTGCTTCTTCAGGCTCATACGAACATCATGCAGGCATCTGATTCGCACTGCCCTATCGACTTGAGTATTGGTTGCCTCATCCATCCCCACGAAACCCCCCAACTGACGAAACATATTACGAATATTGTCCAGGTTTGTCCTCCCCTTAAAAGGTAGATCGTAAACTCGCACCCACATCGGAACATGAAATAATGGGGTGTCTGTAAGTTTACCCTCATCATTCGGCTCATTGAAGCACCAGATAAATCTGTCAAAATGCCATGGTTGCCCTTCCATCACCTCAGCCTTATCCTCTGCCGATGCGAAACGGAAGATGAAAATCCTCTCCTTTGCGTCGATTACGTTCGTATTGATCGAACCCTTGGTAAGCCAGATTTTGGACATTGTTTCGATAGCAGCCTTACTATTTATGGATTTGTTCGACCATATTTTGCCCAGAAGAACAAAATCTTCTTTTGAATTCCCATCTTCTTCGTTCTCCCTCCATTCGAAAACACCTTCCTCCCCCATCTTCCCCTTCCCTTTATCCCGATCGTTGCGCGATGATGACATTTTCTCCCACGGTTGAAGTCACCAAAGACACCTTTCACTAGATCGTGAATGGATCAAAACCACGAAACACCTTGTGGAGCAAGCAAGGAAACCCTAGACGACTCTCACAGGAAACCCTAGAGAAGACTTTTTTCGGCGGTCTCAAACAATCTTAGAAAGCATATGGTTGACCTCTTAGCCCCGGTCTTGGGATTCTTCACTTGGATTGACTGTTTAACCTTGGTCATGGATGCCTTTTTTTTATGATGGCCTGCTTTCTTGTTTTGGCCTTTTGCTTTTTTCCTCTTGGACTTTTGATTTTTTTTGTCCAGCCTTTTCTTTTTCTTTTGTTTGTCAGACTAACACCTAAGGTAGGGATTGGTCTGTCTTATCGGAAGGGTGTTTATTGTGGGAAATGAGCTTGCCTCCCGTCTTGAACCCAAATTAGGAGACTACCTAGATTTGTCATAGGATTCGATACCGCTCCTGCTAAGGGTAGTTATGTGGCTTTCTATGTCAGACATGGAACAGGTAAAAAGAAAATACGGACTCGGTTTCCTGCAGTCATTATAGATGTGCCAATAATAGTCACGTGCGTGTGCTCACAGTGTATGACGGTGTTCATCATGTTCTCGAAAACACATTAAGGAAAGTATATATGAGAAATAGAAAAGATGATTTTATTGAACTTTGGAAAGAGGACAGAATGCAAAAAACTCTGACTCTGATTTGGAAATGAGGATGTAGGGTATCCTAGACTCGGACTCAAACTTAGACTCGAATCAAATCCGGACTTACGATCGCTCGGTTGGTTGTTTTTTTTGGTAAGGTCTCTGATTGGAGAAAACGACAGGTGCCCCGACTCGCCTAAACTTGGCTTTGCGCAAATGCGAGAGAGGGAGTCAAACTAGACACGGCTCGGGGTGACGGGATTACAAAGACTCTTGGATCGGGATACCCGAACGTTGACCTAGACAAAGTGACGACCGCGAATTAGACTTGAGCTGCAGAAGGATGAGTCCGAAAATGGGGCGACCGTCTTTGACCGCGTCGCGTGCTCGGACCAACCATGGTGACATAACCCTAGGTGACTCGAATATTCGTAGCATAGGTACGACTCGAAAAAGGCATCGTAGGGTACTCTCTAGGGTAACCGTGGTTGACTGCTCGGGTGGAGGACAGCCCCCGAGTGAGACTAAAGACTCTGATAGGACTCAGATGGTGTGACATCTAAGTGACTCGAAAGTGGGGTACGTGTGACAACACGTGTAAGACCTAACCCTTAGAGCAACCGTGATTGATCGCTCTGCTGAAGCGTATCCCCCGAGTGGGATTGAAGACTTTGTTAAGACTCGAGTGTCGAACGAGTGACTCTTAGACGTAAGGACCATGAACCTTTTGTTATAGGGCTATGCCTTGTAAAAGGTTGACTCGGAAAAGACACTAGACGAGTGACTTGTGAAAGGTGGGCCTCCCTTAGAATTCGGCATGTAGGCCGAGCCTGTTCGAAGGAAGGTCCATGTGAGACATTCACCAGACTTTAGACTCGAGTGTGTAAACGGGCCTTCCTTTGTAAGAGTATGTCCTACGTAGGTGGGCCATGCCTTAGTCAAATAAGGCGGACTAGGATAGGGAGGAAACCCGTGATGTAAGATCGACGAAGTTTCGACGCTAAAGACCTTCGACGACTTATGACAAGACCCGACACTGCTAAATACGGGAAGTCCTAAGGAGAGGAAAGTTTTGAAAAGGAAGTTAGAATTCCGAGAAAACCAGTGGATGGCCCGATTTTTCGAAAATTGGAAAAGTGCCATCAGGCCGCAATTTTGAAGATTTGAAAATATTTTTGAATTTTGAAATGGGCAGCATACCGGCTAGAAATAGGCTATTTTGAGTAAAATCATAATTCCTAAATTTGGTATGCTTCCCGGGTTTTGAAATTGGGTATTTTGAATTTTGAAAATTTGAATATCGAAAAAAAGAATTTTCGACGATTTGAAAATTGAAGATGAGATTCCAAAGATTTGAAAATCGAAAACGGCATCTCGGAGATTTGAAAATCGAGAATGGCATTTCGAAGATTTGAAAATTGAAATAGAATTTTGAAAATTTGAAAAAATCGAATAGTGATCGAGAATTTGAATATTGAAATGGACAGCATGCCGGCTAGAAAATAGGCTATTTAGGGTAAAATCATAAGTCCTAAATTTCGGCAGCTTTCCGAGTTTTTGAAAATTGGATTTTTTTTTTTGAAAAGATGCATTTTTGGAATGACGGTTTTTGAAATCGACACGGAAACCAAGCAGCAAGTTTTCAGGCAAGCATTATAACGACGCCATGTATGCTCTACACTAAGTCTCGGTCGGTTGAAATAGGGTCTATACCAGTGTACATGGCCTTTCCGAGAATCGGGACGGACTTCCTAAGTCGAGTTGAGCTTAGAACATGCCGCGAAACCCATACGATTTAGCCATGGACACCTTTGACATATCCATGTTGGAGTACATCAATAGTATAGTGGGACGTCGGTCGCCAGTACCGGCCCGGGAAAAGACGGGGTTATGCATGAACCGTAAAACTAAAACGCGTATTGTACTAGTCAAACGATTTCTATTCGAGTCTCACCCTGAGGATGCCGATGGTAAGTCACGCATCAGTTAATCCCCAGCGGAGTCGCCAAATTGTGGACATGACATAGGTCCGCCCCGACGCGGCCACGCGCGGGTTTGGGTAGGCGAATGAATCTCCATATGAGATGGGTCGAATTGAAATTTAAATCGAAGTGGAGTCGCCACCGAACTTTGTGGGAGTTCGGGCCCGTTCGTACCCACTCTATATCTTAGTGGGCCATGCACAAAGAATGGCCCATTCGGATGTCAGAGTTTATTGGGTTCGTCCCTTAGCATTTGATACCGATACCGACATTATCGGTTACCGTGTATTGAATGACTCTCGTGTGCCGATGGATTCGGACATCCGGAAACCATGGTTCTGAGTAAGGGGTGAGGGTACGTGTTGGGAAGTTCACAAAGAACACCCAACCCCGCCCGCACATTAGCGACCTCTAATAAGATATCGTTTGATTTTAAAATACGCGCATTAGTAATTCGATGAATGATATGTAAACATTGTTTTGGCCTAAACATGTGAGAATTTGAATGGTTGCTAAGTCGATTTAATGCATCTAAATTTAACGTCAAAGTTGTTTTAGCATGCGAGGTTCGTTTTAGTATAATAAAACAAACAATAAAATAAATTGCTGAAAACACGAACAAACAAGTTAGTAACGGATTGCAAATTGAATAAGAGATGTAAATATGATATGATGCATGTTTTTGAAAAGTTTATGACACATGATTGACTTAACACGTGTTGACCGAAGTCATGCAAATATTTGATCGGGACTTGAAAGATGATGAAAGACTCACGGTTTTGATGAAGAAGGAGCCACTCGATCGAGTCGCTAAGGCACTCGACCGAGTGGTCTCGAAAAAAAGCATTCTGGTCGAATTATGGGGTGCCACTCGATCGAGTGGGCTAGGCACTCGATCAAGTGCCCCCTGTACGAACTGTGGTTCGTTTCGTTTTTGATTTCAAAATGGCTTTTCGATAATTTTGCTAAATCGCGTATAAATATAGTATGATTTATACTCGACTTAAATTTCGATATTCGTCATATTCGACACTTGATTATGGAATCAATATCGAATATTCGGAATGAATTTTAGAAAAGATGTTTTATAAATTGTTTGAAAATAAAAAAATAATATGAATTCTCTCCGCGTCGAAATCGTCATATATTGTTTATGTGACAATTTTTTTAGCATCAACGAGATAAATTTAGTTCTCTTTGGTACGACATTCGACTATAGAGTCGGTATCGTGTTTTAAGAACGTTTATTTTGTATGAAAATAGATTGTAGCGATAATATCGGTATTAGAAAAGAAGGAAAAAATGTGATGATGACCCGTATGAAGACGGACAAAAACGACGACTCAAAGAAAAATGAGAGGAAGAGAGAGAAAGGAGAAAACGGGTTTGATTTTACACCCTCAACCTACATGCTTTGTACTCTCGGAACAGGGCTCGTCTAACTGTGGCTTAGGCATGGGAGGGTCGAGATAATGCGGGTGAGTTATGGTGGTTTATATTTAGGAATGGATTTGACGAGTTTTGCACTCGGGTCTTTGACGAGTTTTGATCTCGGGATTGTGTATGATTAGGGAAGGGATTTTACGAGTTTTGCTCTCGGGTCTTTGACGAGTTTTGATCTCGAGTTTGCTAAGGGTTGCTGGAATTTCGGGGATGAATTGTGAGTATGGTTGTGGTATCGCCTAGGATGTTTTGTGTGTTGGGTGTAGATGTGTGTTGTTGATCGATGTGATATTGATGATGATTGTTGATGATTTGGTTGTGTGCAAGAGGGTCTATTTATAGGAGAGGTCCCTGATTGTAGCTAGGAGAGGTGGCTTAACTTGGGTGACAAGAAATACCGTTAAGGATAGGAAAGACATGCAATTCGAGAGGAAGAAGGATTCCGTTACTTGGTGAGAAAGAAATCCTCCTCGGGCTGGAAAAGGAGTCACTCGACCGAGTGACTCTGGTACTCGGTCGAGTGACCGGTTTTGACACCGGTTCAGCGTGTTTTACGAGCCTACTCGACCGAGTGGGTCTAGCTCGGGTAGAATTCCTTCTAGAGATCGAGTTCTATCTACCATAACCTAGGTAGCACGGACACGCCTCCAAACCAACGTATTGTGTCGGATACCTATAAAATCGTGTCCGGTTTTTTAAATTTATTAGGACACGTATCAGACACGTTTTACTTTTCAGTCCCAAATTTTGAATTTTGTTACCAGATTTTGCAACTGCTCGTAAGCGATCCCAAAGTCCCAAAAGCGGTCCCAAAACTGAGATTTGGGCAAAATCACTTTTGAGACTGCTTTTGGCGGACCCAAAATCACTTTTCTCTTGTAGTGACGTATTCCACTCATAACAAGTCATAACTCATGTTCAAATCTCGTTAATATAATACTCCCTCCAATTTTAAATGATTCCTCATTTGAGCAATATATGTGTAAGAAGTATTATAATGAAATAGATCAATCATTTATAACCCTATATCTCTTAAAATAAACTAATTTACTTGCCCCGACCCGAAAGTTTATTATGTATGGTGGAGTAGTAGGGTGACTTGAATCGGTAAAATATACGAGAATAACTCGAAACAAACTCAACCATGATAAAATTTGACCCGACGACAAACCCTACATCAAATAGTTGACCCGTCTCTAAACACTTAGCTATTGGTCAATATAATTGTAATGATATTGCTGTCAACTCCAATATTCATGAGGATATCAAACATGGTTGACATAACATGTGTGAAGAAAGAAAAACGTAATGATATTACTAATCACAAGTTAATATGACGAATATTATTCTATTTCTGTGTGTTGTACTACATAATCGAGGATGTCACAGCAAAATGTCAGTAGGGGAAATGACTTCAATGGCTAAATTTTAGTTGCTGAGTTTCTGAATTTGGATTAGTATAGTGAATACTCCAAGTAGTAATTCTTAGCACGTGTTTGTAGGTTGAGTCGTTTGTCAACAGTGAAATGGTTTTGGGAGAGGGATGCAGATGAGTGGTTGTTCGGAGATTGTATGGTTTTTGGCGAGGAATAGTGGTGAGGTTAGTGTGACCCTTAATTTGATAATTAATTAATTCAATAACTTTCGGTACTTTATTGAGCTTGATTGATTATTGCATTTGTTTTGTAGATTGGTAGAATCCCGGATGAGGGCTAAAGAGATTCACATTGAAGGATTTTATAAATATGCTCCTGATACTTCTCAAAAATCCTTCTCCGTTGTCGTCAATTAAGGATTAGCTATATATGGATCAAGTAAAGCGAGGTTATTGAACACAAGGTAATCAATAGATTTCCTTAGATTCATAAGTCGATCTTCATTTGTCTTGCATTAGATATAAGGTAGGAGGATAGTTGTTTGCAGTCTTGTGTCTTAGTAGCACACGAAGACTGATTTTGAATAATTACCAAACGATATCGAAGTTTATCATTGGACTGAAAAAGTATGAACTCTTACACAATACTTATCTTAATCTCCAAGTCCTGGCCGATATATTAATATCATGAAAGTAGTACCGATCGAGTAACCTCACAAGTATGATTTTTTTGTGCAGATTGCACAATCAATGCCTCACAAGTAGCACCGATCGACCATTGATCGATTTCATACCAATTTTGACCGGAAAAGACAGTTTCGTCCGTGAGATTAAGCCACGGCCCCAGACCCGAGTTTTTTAAGATTGTACCTTCGTTGACAAACAGGTTTAGGATTTCGCACGTTTTGAGCAAATCCGAGTTGAACTTGCTAGGAAGTTCCTGTATGTAAACATACTTTTCTGCACACTCATCTGTGTTTCCTGCAACTTCTGTTACGGATTCTTCAACTGAAGTTGCATTCGAGTTTTTTCCTGCAGACCCATCAGTATTTCCTGCAAATTCTGTAATGGGTTTTTCGACTGAAGCAACATTCGGGTTTTTTTTTTCTACAGACCCATCCGTATTTCCTGCAAATCAATTTCCTGCAACTATTGTAACAGATTCTTTGACTGGAGTAGCATTCGGCTTTTTTTCCTGCAGACCCATCTGTATTTCCTGCAAACCGATTTCCTGCAACTTCAGTAACGAGTTTATCGACTGAATTAGCATTCGGGTTATGTACAACTGCACATAATCGATGCAAATTACACGAAGGGAGCAGATGTTTAGAAATTCATAATTGAAGTGGATACCTTGATCTATTTGTATTTTTCTGTTGTTTGAGAAAACATGCCCATTAATTTTTAGGATATCAATGTTATTTGCATTTTTGTGGGTTCCCATTGTAATTTGAAAATATTTTGCATTAATATATATAATGTTAATGTTTGGAAATCCTTGTATATTTGATCTTGACATATTAATGTTAATGTTAATGTTGACATATTACATCCTTTGATACAACCGACACAAAAATGTCACTAATTGCGTCGCTTCTAACAAAAAATGCATCAGTTCTAACAAAAAATGGATGCAAAATGTTACTAACTGCGTTGGTTCATTTGTTATAATCGATACAAAATAGTCACTAATTGCGTCGCTTGTAACAACAACGAAGCAAAACCGCACATAATGAGTCGGTTTTAAATATTTTTTGCGTCGACAAAACATTATCAACTGCATCGCTTCTAAAAACACGATGCAAAATGCTTGTCAAATGCGTCGGTTGTGGTACTTTTTGCGGCGGTTGTTTGATACAAAGCGACACATTAAATAAGTTATATGCGTCGTTCCTGGATATGAACTGACGCAAAAAGGTATACATTTTGCGTCGGTTTGAAACTGACACAAATAAAAGCATCCCCTTGATAGGCACCGAGTTTCCCTTCAAATCCCAACCTCATTTACCCCAATACAAGCCCGATGCTCCAACCATGCCACTACATTTAGGAAGAGAAGGAATAACGATGATGAAGACAAGCAAGGTACCGATAACGATCATTGAGACGATGAAGATAATTGAGTTGCTAACCGTTTGGTAGGCGACTCCCCTTTTTTTTCCGTCTTTTATTGCTAGTCTTTCTTTGTATGTTCCCCTTCTTTTTATGCATTTGGTGTCATGGCGGCCCTCGGGGCCTTTGTGGTTATTGCTCCCGATTCTCGATGACGTGACTACATCGAGAATCCATTGAAAATCCAAACTGTCAAGATCTTTTCACTTTTTCTTTATTTTTATTCCCTTTTTCGTAGAATTTACTCGGATTTGGGCGAAATCGGGGCTAGGTGACTTGATTACACCTAGCCCTCCCCTCCCATTTCCTTTTATTTTCTTCCTTTTATTTCTTCCCCCATCCATATCTTTTCTCGTCTCGGCCCTTGCTAACTTGATCACACCCCGGCCTTACACATTCTACCCTTTCTTCACTTTCATTTTTGTTTTTTAGCTTTATTTTCCCTTTTTTCTCTTCTTTTTAGTGTTTTCCACACACGACCGATCGAGCATGAGGATATTGCTCGGTTTAAGTGTGGGGGAGCGATATCTTAGTCTAGATTAGTTTTATTTTCGTAGTTTCTCCTATATTCGTAGTTTTTCGAAAAATCCTAAAAAATTGAAAATTTTCATAAAAAAAAAACCAAAAAGATTTTCTTTTGTGTCTTTTTCTTTTGAGTCTTTGTGTCGTATATTTGTTGTATGTGTTGTGTGTTTTGCTCCCCCGATTTCCTTGTAGGTTGCGTGATCGTCGATAAGTTTCGAAAAGCTCTTGACATCCGGTATTATCCCTCTATCTCTTTCTCCTTTTTCCTTTTTGTGGAGCTTGGAGGATGTTTTGTGATGGTGTATGCTCGGGTGGAGCTTTTTGGAGTTTGTGGTTGATGTGGTTGCTTGTTTGGAAGTTTCGGGGTGGTGATTGTTTATTTCTTTGTGTGTTTGTTTTGTCTTGTCTTGTTTCGTTTCATTTTCTTTCGTCTTTGTTTTGTCTTGTTTAGTTTGTGTCTTGTGTAGAAAAGGTTTTCAAAAACCCGGTTTTGAGGCTAGTGCGCACGTGTTTACTTTCCCTTTCTAGTGATATGAATCGATTTTTGGACTTTAGTCTAGTAGAATGACTTTAAATCAATAGTTTCGTTGGTTTCTTACCTTGAGTCCACCTAGCTTAGTCTACTAGAGATTTACTGCGGGATTTGCATTTTGATCACTTTGACCACCAACAGAGTAAAAAGGCCTTGGTTTCCGAGTGCCGTCTCTTAGGTGACCATGTTCGAAATTGTTTGATTAGTCCAAGTTTCCACCTTTTTGTGGGTTTGAAGGGAAAGCGCGCCCGACTCACTCATTTCCCTACCTTCTACACATTTCCACAAATAAGTTGCATTTTGTTGAAGTTCCTACACTTGGGTGCAAGAATTGCCTACAAAACAAAATTTGACCAAAAGGGCAAACCAAGAAAAAAAAGAAAGAAAAGAAAAAAAAAAGAAAGAAAGAAGAAAAAGAAAAGGCACAACAAGTCAAAAACAAAATAGAAAAGAAGAAAAAGAAATGACATAGCAAATCAAAAGCAAAATACAAAAGAAAAATGCCAAGAAAATCATTTTACAAAAAGTTCTTACCCCCTCAAAAATAAGCCTTTTACCGATTGTTTTCATGAAGAGCCTACCAAAGGACCGAGTCTCTAGGAAGGATGATAGCGGTAATGGTCGTATTTCCTCACTTTGCAAACGTTTCCGCTTTTTTACTTGGACTAGTTAGGCTATTTTTGAGCATGGGACGACCCTCTTGGCTTGCCGCTAAAGGGGGCGGGGGTTCACTTTACCTTTTTCCATCCCGCCTATCGTCCCGTAGTACGTTCTTAGAAGGTTAGGAGGACCTAGGTAAGTAACCAACGTTTTTATTGCTTTATTGTCATACTATTAGGATTTTGTCCATTTCGGTTTGTATTATTAGCTTGGGAACGTTGTCACTTGTCTTGAGTCCTTAACCGGTGTTTCTTTCACCGCTTTGTTGAGGGAAGCGATATTTATTTCTTCTTGGATGCAACCGATTGTTTGTTTGTTTGTATATTTGTTTGTTTGTTTTTGTGTTTTTGTGTTCGGTTGTATCCGCAGTTTTGTCGCAAGACCTCACTTGCCTTGCGGAGAGCACTTTTCCTCTAAGTGTTTTCGCGTGATTTGAAAGGGCGTAGGGTGCTCTAATACCCGCTCGGCTAGTATTTTATTTTTTATTAGTTTAGTAGTTAGTTAGTGCTTACTCGAGGGCGAGTAAGGGTTAAGTGTGGGGGAGTTGATAAGTGTGTTTTAAAGTGCTTATTTCTTGTGTTTGGTCCCGCTTTCTCTTGTGGAATCGCTCTTTAGAGCGGTTTCGAGGCTACTTACGCTTCTTCTAGCTTGTTTTAGGTTCCTAAGGCCTATCTTGGAGAAATGGAACGATTCCGACTCGTTTCCGATGCTTATGGAGCCAATGAAGAGAAACGACGATGATTTGGTGACTTAGACTCAATCCCGAGTCCCTTGGAGCTCATTCCCGAGCATCGAGAGTCGATAAGAAGCCTAGGAAGAGCAAGTAGGGACCTACGTGACCGTATTTGAAGCCTACATGGCCTTCCCGACCAAGACCATAACCATCACAACCAGGACGAAGTGAACCAACAATCAGGAGCCCCTGATGGGCCTTCCCGGCCGGGATCATGACCTTTTCGACAGGGATCAGCCTCTTCCTGACCAGGATCATCACCTTCCCGACCGGGAAGGGCCCAGCTAGTTCTCCGCTTCGACGCTTCAATTCCTTCACTTATGGAACCCTATATATACCCCCTCTTGTATTGTTTTAAGGACACTACATTATACAAAACCCTAGATAGAGAACTCTTATCATTAGCTTAGTTTTTCATTAATCTTTCCTTAATCTTTTGTTAATCTTAGTTTAATCTTAGTAATTACTCTTGTATTATTGGATTTCTTGAAGACTCTACCAATCTTGACAACATTGGTGGAGATTTTGGGTTTTCTTTATATACAAGTTTTCATCTTTTCATCTCCTTTCTAGTTGGGTATAATATTTCTCTTCTCTTTTCCTTTAATCTTTCATAGTTAGTAAAGTTTCATTATTTATCTCTTGTTGTTGTTCATCTTTGTTTGTTCTTCATTATGAATGTTTTGGTGCTTATGTTGATTTCTCTTGTTCATGTTTATGACCCTATAATCGCAGGCTAAATCACATAATACGAAATTCAAAATGTAAACGAACTAAAACTGAACAAAGTAGTGGTAGGGTCTCATATTAATCCTGATGCTCACCCCTCACACGTGGTTCGATGTATCTCTATTAATATCGAACCAACGCACCTTAAGCAGAATAATAGGTAAGGTATACCACGAGAATGACTAATATCCGTATTATCACGTTAAAACTGATTTGCTAATACGTATAATACTTAGTACTCTCTACTCTCCTACGTGCATCTTTTCATGGCTTGCTTGTCACGTGAAATCGCATGCAAAGAATGTAAACACAACTACTTCGACAATAAAAGCTTACTTGTCCTTAAACAACCGACATAACAAAGTCTTAGGGTTAAAACAACGGATGTTATCGCACTTTCGCCACAATTAAAGAACAAAGTTATCATCCCAGCGATTGATTAGTAGAGGCCGCTATTTGCGGGTGGGAATGGGTGTCGATGTCTATCGGACGTTGGCTTCCGAATTCGTACCCTCACCCTTTACTCAGAATCGATGGTTTCTGGATGTCCGAAACCATTGGCAATGAAAGTCATTCCAGGCATGGAGTGCTTAAGGGTACAAGTCTTTATCTTTAGGTCCCCGTGCCACTCAACTTTGAGCCGGCTAAGGATCAAAGTTGACTTGAACGGTTTCTGAGTTCCCATAATTAACTCGGTGACGACTCCACAAATCGGCAACGAATTTAGTTCACTAAAAAGGTCGTCTTACGAAATATATCGGCCTTTAAACATTTACAACCACCTCTCGATCGATTCTAACGGAAACACGGATGTCCGCATCCGTCTAGTACTATCCGAATCGTCAATTAAATCGAGGTCCAACACATCACCCCGTACGCGAGATCGGACTACCCCAGGACGAACGGGGCCACATTGGTGGCCGCCGCGTAACCGGATGTCCCACGCGGGGTGCTGGGCGGTGCAGATGGGCGTCCACAGTTTGGCGACTCCGCTGGTGAATGGGAAACAAGTTTCCAGCGGTGGTGTAACTCGAACGAGGTCGGTGAAGCTCATTTCCTAGTTCCTTTTTTGTGGTCACTATAGGATTTGGCCCTAAAAAGCCCACCCTAACTGATATTAGGACCAATCGACCTCTTCGCGGTAAGATCGTAATGGACGCGCTGAGAGACCCTCGGTTGACGTTCGGATTGTCTAAGGTAGCCACACATTTCGTGGATATGCCAAACGAGTGGTACTGAGCAAATAGGATGACACTCACCTCCCCCAGTGACCTGTCGTCACCTAAGCAAAGACTATTCGTGGACGGTAGCCTACCCTAACCTACCCGTGTCTGCATCCTGCTTGAGTTTATGCATTCCTAGTTATGTGTAGCGTGTGTAACAACCCGAATAAAACATTAAAATCTGGATTCAACCACGACAACATATTCAACCACACCCAACTCAGTTTTCGAAAAAGGACATTTTCTTTTCAAAATCACCTTTTAAACGTCGTTACTCCGGCCAAAATGAAACTTATTTTCAAAAGGTACTTTAGCACCATCACCATGGCTGACTTTACACTCATAATTTTTAAAAGACATTTTTGGCGCCATTACTTTGGCCAAAATAAAACTCCCCGTTAAAAAAAAACAACGATATACCGTTATTATTACCAACTTCTAACCAATGGGATCAAGGTACTTTATAAAATCACATTTTGCTTTCAAAACATTCCTACACACACCGTTACTATCGCCAAATTCCCGACCAATGAGATTAAGACACCTAAAACGGTTACATTTTATTTTTTAAAACGCTTTTTGCACGTACCGTTAACATTATTTAAAACTTCAATTAATGAAGTCGAGGAATGTAAAACGCGGTTAAACTCGCAAAGCATTACATACGCACCGTCATCATCGTCGGAATTCCAATCAATGAAATCGACAAATACGGTCGCACGTTTTAAAAGTTTTTCTAAAAAAGCACTATCACCACCAAGATCCATAATAAGAACTTGGTCACATTTTCAAAGTACCATCACGAGCACCGTGTTCTCTCACGAAACATTATTTACGCCTTAAACTTTGAACTACTAATTAATAGTAGTCTCGATAAAAAAAATGCTACGTCACGATTTTCAAAACCGGTTCTTCCCCAACCGCGATTTTACAAAATCACAATTTACACTTTTGCTATTGTCAAGACTTCGACGCTCACTTAGCAACACTATACACACACACTACTACAAAACATCAAATAGACAACTCCTAATAGACATATGATATTGTTAACAACTGATGTATAATACATATACAACAGTTTTTTTTGATAAACAGTTGTCTTTATAGGCTTATAGACAACTGAACTTTATAAAAACAGTTGTCTATATATTAGACAACTGTTTTTATAAAACTCAGTTGCCTATTAACCTATTATAGACCACTATGAATTTGTGGGTACCCGACCCATACCACTGTTTATTTGAAGTATCACATTGAGTCACCTCTGTTTGCGCACGTACATCTGAAATAGGGATGTCAACGGGTCGGTTTCGGGTCGGGTGGAGCCTCACCCGAATCCGCATACACCACCCGATCCATCCGTCACCCGATTAACCCACCACCCGGATCCAATCCATCCGTCATCCGCGGGTGATTCGGGTGGATCGGGTGCTTAGCGGATGATTTTTTTTTAAAAAAAATACAATAACAAATATACAAATTATAAGATGCGTAAAGTTTTTTGGGATTTTTTGGTGGTCGGAAATTAAGACGGGGAAAGAAAATCTAAAATGGTGGCCGCCAAAGTGATTACGGAAAATATTTTCTTATGGTTTTAAGAAAAAAAAGGATAATGAGTATAAAAATTGAGTGAAATTAATTATTTTTTTTATATATTCATATATTTTTAAAAAAAAAATCTATAAACGGGTGAACGGATCGGGTGACGGGTGAAAAATCTCCACCCGAATCCGACCCGATCCATCACCCGATTCATCCATCATCCGCTTAAAATCCATTTAGTTCGGGTTTTCGTCCATTAATTTTATTCGGGTGGATGAATTTTGAACGGGTTTAGGTAAAATTGACATCCTAATCTGAAACAAAACCCTTAAGTCCTCTCAACCCTAAAATCAAAAAATCTCCGTTGAGATTCATCCGCCGGTCATCTAAATCTGTCGTTCATTGTCCCCTAATCCTCCTCCGGTCACCGTCCATCGCCGATCGCCCTAAATATTCGCTGAGTCCTTAGCTGTTCGCCCTAATCTTCGTCGTCTGTCGCCCTAAATCAGCAACCTTGGATCTCCATCAACCAGTTTTCGCCGTAAATCAGCAACCTTAGATCTCCGTCCTAAATCATCAAAATCAACCTCAAAAGTGAACGCACAGGAGGTACTTGCATTTTTGGGTACAATTCGATTCTATTGTATGAATTTGTGTATTTATTATTTGAAATTACTGTTATTTGATGATTGATATGGTAAAATCTGTAGTTAGGTTTTTGTTTTAGTCTGAAAACTGAGTAGGCATTGATGATGACCACCGGCGACGACCATAACAACCACCAGCGATCACCGACGATGAACAAAGGCAGCCACCAGGGTGGAAAGCGACTCCTCTACTCCACCTCTCTCCTTTTTTGAGGTATAAACCCTAACTTTGTGTGTTCTCATCTGGATGTTATTTGATGATTGATTGATCCTAATTGTCCTTTAGGTATTAGTAATTGTTATGTGAGCTTGTTTGAATGTTACACATTATTGCCAATGATTACCAGAACTTGGCCTTCTCGATTCAGCTATATTAGCAAATTTGTATGTTCTCATCTGAATGTTGCACATGACCTGAAGTTTTTGCCAGAACACGACCTTGCTCGATTTAACTGTATTATTAATTTTATGCGTGTGCTTTCCTGTATGTCGCAGACGACCAGTTTTTACTAAAACACGACCTTGCTCAATACAACTGTATTAGCAATTAGTACTCCATAACTGTTTTCTATCGTTGTCTGAATGTTGCACATAGCCAGTTTTTACCACACCACGTCCTTG
Source organism: Agrostemma githago (assembly GCA_958450325.1). Lineage (NCBI taxonomy): Eukaryota > Viridiplantae > Streptophyta > Magnoliopsida > Caryophyllales > Caryophyllaceae > Agrostemma > Agrostemma githago. The sequence continues at coordinate 49,487,944 of OY288246.1, read as the reverse complement.
CTCGAATCAATTGTATTAGTAATTGCTATGTGAGCTCGTCCTTGTCTATGTAATATTGAAATCCTTTGGTAACTTCTATGTGAGCTCGTCCCTGTGATGCTTGAGCATTCTGATCCCAGGTCATGAATGGACCTTTATTTTGGTGATTTATATTGTTTGTTATGTTTTTGGAGTATTCGTTTTCTCTAATGGAGCCAGGGTTAGTGATTTATATACACCGTGAAGTCGTGAACCCAACTCTTTATGTTATACCTTTGATTTTAATGTGTGAAGATGTATAAAACAGAGGCTTTAGTTGCCTTTAGAAGTGGATAAGAAGGTTTGGTGACATTTATAACTAATGTTTGCTAGATTTATAATGCATAATATTTGACACTGCGACCAAGTTTGTACAATAGGAGAACCAAGTTTGTGTCTTTGCTCCTCGTTTTATACACACAAATAACCAACTTCCTTCTCCAAAAAACAAAAATGAGGAATAATGGACTGTGTATGCTGATGGTTTTGGTGTTGGTGATGATGATTGGAAGTAGTAAAGGGGAGAGTCCCTACAGATTTTATACTTGGAATGTCACCTATGGCGATATCTACCCTCTTGTTCTCAAGCAACAGGTAACAATTATATTGCTGCTGCTGCTTTATTTTCTCATCAGATCTCCATCACGCACACTATATAATATTACCCAAACTTATGAATTGGGAATGCAGGGGATATTGATAAATGGGCAATTTCCAGGACCTCCAATTCAAGCGGTCACCAATGACAATTTGATTAATAGTGTTTTTAATGCCTTGGATCAGCCCTTCCTCATTTCCTGGTAAGTGCTAACCTAACTACTCTTGACTTTTGCCTTTACTTCATTCTATTCCTTTACTGTACTGTAAACAAGACCAGGCCACTAGGCAGTAGACTTTGTTTCAATCACTCATCTCATCTCTCTCAATATATAGTCTACACTCAATCTCTATACACCTATAGTTACTATTTTATCATCAACTATACTTCTCCCTCGTCTAAGGTATTTTGGATTTTATTGACGATAGTAAAATTATGAGTTTAATACTCCTGAAATTATATTCATAAGATATCGCAGGTGTACAACTCAGTATCATATGCTAGTAAACTTCAACCATCGAGACCAAATCTTGTGGCCTTTTTGCACATGATCCAATGAACCATATCAATCAAAATGTAGTGATTCAAAGACTCGGCTAATATATTTATATCGTATTACTCGTAATATCCAAGTGGGCGTATTCCTCTGAATTTTGTCTCAGGCAAGACGTTTATCCACTCTTTCGCTAACTTGAAAGCTTGTCTTTTGTCCAGGAAGAGGAGCTTAAAGTTTGATCTTCTGTTGAGCAATGAGTACTACTCGATCAGTATGCTTATTATGGATGATGCAGTACCTTATAATGTATACTACATTACTTTGTACGAGTATAATAGAAAAAAGGGTGGGTAGGTAGGTGAGGTGGGTATCTTAATGACTCATAGACTGATGATTAAAAGTGTTTTCCGACTGCTCTCTTTATGGAATGTACATACCAAAGACTGACAATAAGTTAATACTCTCTCCCTCCCTCCTAGTAACAATAACAACTACGGAGTACAAAAAGTGTGTTAAATTTAGAAACAAACTTTTCAAACAATACGTTCCGATTCAGTGGTTAATGGTTGGAGTATGAAATGATTAGATTTAGTCGCGTTTGCTTCTTGTTTTATGTTATTTTGATGCATTCGAAGAATGAAAAGATATTCTGTAGCCTTTGAGATGATAGTTATGTATGCTGGCACGCTTCCGTTTTGAGAGCAGGAGTTTCTCCAGGTGAAGGTACAGGTGCAACTATGTCTGATGATGACGATGATGATCCTGTAGATGGGGATATTGCCTTGTTTGATGGAAGTTTGGATGGAGCGGATACCATGGGATTTGGACCTCTCATCCCAATTGAGAGCGAAAAATTGTTAATGGAGCGTGTTTGTGAACAGGGTTACAAGGAGAAAATCGTGGACATAAGGGAAGAAATCTTGCATAAGAGAAGAGTAGGGAAACTCCCCGGTGACACCACGTCCGTTTTAAAATCTTGGTGGCTGTCTCATTCCGAATGGCCATACCCAACGGTACGTCGTTTCTAAACCTGGTATCGACTTGCATTACCATTTTCGCTCGTATAAATTCGTATGCATGCTACATCATACAGACTATAAAACTGTTAGATCAGAAAGGTAGCTTATATTCCGAGTTCTGATCATTTTGGATGGATTGAGCAGATTTGACAACTTTGGTTATGCTTATTTAATGGTTAACTGTGTCAAAATTCACATCTGAATGAAATTCCATTGCCATAGCTGTTTTACTACGCTATATTGCAGTGTAAAACCGTCTTGCATGAAATTATACCAAATTGCCGAGTAAAAACTGCGTTGTAAGCTCCTCGAGTTGATTTTTATTACAAGAGGAAGACAAGGAAAGATTAGTGCAAGAAACAGGATTGCAGCTAAAGCAGATAAACAATTGGTTCATCAATCAAACGAAGAGAAATTGGCACAATAATCCTTCGAGTTCTATTGCAGTAAAGAGCAAACATAAAAGGTAACCTCACTCGACAAAAAACTATACTGTTCTTCTCAGCTGAACCGAAGTTGGCTGAATTAGCTAGTCTTATTATACGGTTTTATACCTGATGAGTAAACACGACAAAAATGTATATTTGTTTACTGACTCAGTGATTTTGATTTTCTTGGTTGATCCTTAAAACGGGAATCATATTGCTCTACTCAGGTCTTGACAAATCATCAATTGAACATGTGCTTAGACAGCTTCGCAAACTGCCATGGAGTGAATGTGAGCCGTATATATTGAAATCTTTTCTCAAGGTTCACCGAGGAAAATATCGGTAGATTCATCAGCTGGCCTCAGTATATGGGCGAACTATTTTCTCAATAATTAGTAGTATATGATATATTCGATAAAGTTATATGGACAAAGTGTTATTATGTTGGATTATACATGGTTTTTATGTACATTTTGTTTATTTTATTCACTCATTGAAACTATGTACCTTTTGGATGTTGGATTATATAAAAATGGAACTTCTTGTTCAATTCCATAAAAAATTAGTTCTTTTGTTTTGTTAATATATAGTTTAAATACGAATAATATATAGTTCATTTAAATCATTTGGCACCTAAGTAATAGACAATTGTTATGTTAGACAACAGTTGTCTACTGAAATAATAGACATCTAATTTTTTCAAAGCTCGGATGTCTGTACAGATAATACACAACTGTTATTTTTATATAACAGTTGTCTATTAATGAATATACAACTGTTGTAAAACAGATGTCTATGCTTAGACTAATATACAACTCCAAACTACTCAACTGTGGTACGTAAGTCAGTTGTCTATTGTAAAAAAAAACAGTTGTCTATTTGATGTTTTGTAGTAGTGACACCACAAGCGATGTCACTAAACCATCGTAATACCGATTTCTCAAAGACTCACACTTTCGAAAAGTCAAAACCATGCATTTTCAAAAACATCAAAACTCTTTCCTCTTCTTTAAATCACAACACCGAGATTTGTGTCAAATCGTCTCATTCTGGAGATCAAAGTCTATTAGGCGTTTCGCCAAACACACCAAAAGTCTAAAGCACCCGAGCCCCTAATCCGATGACCGCAAACACGCGCAAATCAAAGGGTCTTATTAACGTGTCGCTCACCTACGAGCATTCCGCAGGTCTCTCTTAAGGTCGTCCGATGGATCCGTTATGATTTCCGACATTATTTTGCAGAATTGTCCTCCGACATGGTTACAACCCCGAACTTTAGCATCAAAGATCTAACCAACATGGTCTACAACCTTTTCACATCTATGGCTTCCATCAAAGCCTTTATCCATAACCTCAATGAGCGGGTAGATTCTCTTAAAGCCAACCCCCAGAACCTTACGCCAAACCATGTGAATAGTGTTAGGGCCATCCAAAAGAAAAAAGCCCCCTAGGAAATTCACTGATTTAGACATCTCATACGACAAAGCCCTGACACTCGCCACCCGACATGGCCTACCATCTCCCTTAGAGGCAACACCCGAACCTCCTTTAGGGCAAATGAGCAAATCATGGGATCCCAGAACCTTCTGCTCTTTTCACCAAGGACCTGGTCATAAAACTCAATCTTGCGCCAAGTTAAAACATGCCATCCAAAACCTGATCGAGGAAGGAGTCTTTCCCCCCCTCAAAAGTACACAATACATCCAATTCGGCACAATCAACTATGAACAATACCGACATGACCATATCGTCCACGAAGTGTGGGCGGATGATGACGTCGACGTTTATATCCAAACAACCCATAGTCACGATTCCTCCGACTACCTCACAAACTAAAGACATAAGCCATGTCACCTGATCGGGGCAACCTTACCAAAGTGTCGCCACTGACATACCAATCATCAATCATACTACCGAAAACACTGTTACCACCGACGACGTCCCTGTCACTACCCCGGAATCCAAATAGTCAAACAATTACAAAAAGCCAAAACCGACCTTTCAATATGTCAACTTATAGCCAGCTCCTACAAGCATCGCATGGCTTTGGTCCAAGCCTTAGGAAGGATGAACATATCCCCGACAGTCACACCCGAGGACATGATAGGACATGTCCTTCAAGAAACAAAAGAATTAAAAAATCCTATAACCTTTTCCGATAAGGATCTTCCACCCTTTGGACCAAAACACAACTTAGCCTTCTACGTTAAGGTAACGTGTTTAGGCAAAAACGTGCCCATGACTCTTGTGGACGATGGTTCAGCCGTAAACGTAATCCCTCTCAAAACTGCCCGTGCCCTAGGCATGTCGGATATCAATTTCATACCCACCGAATCCGGAGTACGCGCCTATGACGGTACCCGACGCCCGGTCGCAGGGGTCGCGACCGTTAACACCATCGTAGGTCCGATAGAAAGAAAAATGGACTTTCAGGTCTTAGACGTCAAAACAGGGTCATATAACATGATCTTAGGACAACCATGGATTTATGCCCTTAAAGCCGTACCATCCACCTTGCATCAAAAGGTCTAGGTCGCCCTCAATGGTGAAATAATCACCATTCATGCCTCACACATGAAAGCCTTCATAGAAAAAAGCCACTACCTCGCAAGTCACGGAAGACGCCGACACCGAGTTAAGAGGATTCCACGTGGTAAACCTATTAGAGCAAGATCTAGCCCCTTTTGACTTCGATCAATACTCAACCTAGCCATTAACTTCATGATGAAATAACAAGGATATTTCTTAGGGTTATCACTAGGAAAGAACCTAGACACTGCGACTGAACTCCAAGATCCCATTGGTCAAACCCACACGATAGGTTTCGGGTACCTCGCAACCCAAGATGAAATCCGTGAGAGCATGACCATCATGCGAACACGTAAATTTGAGAGCATACAAATCCAGCCATATAACCTAACCCTAAATGTCTGCTTCGTAAAGGAAGGTGACGCCGAACCTTACATATTATTTTCCGAACCAACCTACATCTAAGGCATATGCCACCCCGGGATAGAAATATTCTAAGATTGTTACTTCATTCCGGAAACCACACCAAACTAACCAAAACCCGAGCCCATGCCCTATATAGATGGCCTAGCTAACAGTCTGTTATTCGGGGAAGAACGCTTCATCCCCATGGATCCCAATGAGCTAGTCAACATGGTCATGACTGACAAGCAATTTGACCCTATCTCCCTCATCATTAATACCAATGAGAACCAAGAAAGTAGGGGGTGGAGAAAGTCCGTCATGTGGGTCAACGAGAGTGGTAGGAGATTCAAGTTGATTACAGAAGAAGGGAAGCTGTTCGAGAAGTCTGATTCCGAGTCTGAGTTCGAATCTGAGTCTGAAACGGGCCAAGAGTCTAGTATTGTCTGTCTTCCACCCACTTCTGTTTCTGTCCAGAATGAACCGGGGCCTGTCCCGGAAATCCCCATAATGTTGTCTCTGTCAAACGAACAAAGGATCTTCTTGTCAAAAGTCCTCGACGTGCTTGATTTAACTAATAATAAAAATACTTTCGCTTACGACTCCTCGCACTTAACATGCAATGCCATTATCGATAGCGAACAAAACATGAATTATCAGGATGATTCTTACAACTCTTCCCTCCCGCCTGAAACCTTATGGGAATTAGCTAAGCAAGAATTAGGAGCGCCAGTAATTGGGGATACCAAATCTATAAACGTTGGGACACCTTTAGAAGTCCAAAACCTTAAAATAGGAACCTCTCTAGATCCTAGTGAGAGAGAACTGTTCATAAACCTACTCACGCAATACAAAGACGTCTTCGCCTGGTCTTACAAGGACATGCCAGGCATTGACCGAGACATCGCCGAATACCGAATCCCGATCAAACCTGGATATAAGCCAGTAAAACAAAAACTACGCCGTATGCGACTCGAGTGGGCCCTTAAGGTCAAAGAGGAGGTAGATAAACAATTCAAAGCCGGATTCATTCGCGTTTCCGAGTACTCCGAATGGGTCGCCAACATATTCCCCGTTCCCAAAAAGGACAGGAAAATTCGGGGTTTGTGTCGATTTCCGAGACCATAATAAAGCTAACCCAAAAGACGACTTTCCTTTACCTCACATAGATATCCTGACAGACAACACCGCCGATCGCCCCCTACTCTCCTTCATGGACGGGTATGCGGGCTACAACCAAATAAAAATGGCCAAAGATGATATGTCTAAAACAGCCTTTACAACACCCTGGGGAACATATTGCTACTCAGTAATGCCTTTCGGACTTAAGAACGCCGGGGTAACTTATCAACGAACCGCTACCACACTCTTACACGACATGATGCACAAAGAAGTCGAAGTGTATGTAGACGATATGATAGTCAAATCCCAAAACCGAGAAGGGCATGTCCCCGCTCTCGAAAAATTCTTCAAACGCCTACGCCAATACAACATGAGACTTAACCCTCAAAAATGCGCCTTTGGGGTCACATCCGGGAAACTTGTAGGTCATGTGGTGAGCCAGCGAGGGATAGAGATAGACCCATCCAAAATAAAAGCCCTACTAGACATGCCCGCACCCAGAAATGAAAAGGAAATCAGGCGATTTCTAGGCAAAGTACAGTACATTAGCCGCTTCATCGCTAAACTAAGCATGGTCTGCCAACCCATTTTCAAAAAGCTCAAAATTATCGAGCCAACCGTTTGGGACGATAGATGCCAAAAGGCCTTTGACAAATTAAAAGATATACTAACCCAACCACCGATGTTAATGCCTTTCAAAAAGGGGATACCCCTTTCTCTCTACCTTACTGTAACCGAAACCGCAATGAGAACCATGCTAACGCAAACCGTTGACAAGGAAGAGAGAGCCATTTACTACATCAGCAAAAAGTTCCTCGAGTATGAAACAAAGTACACACCCCTAGAGAGGACGTGCCTTGCCCTAGTGTGGTCAACCAAAAAACTCAGACACTATATGCTTAGCCATACCATAATACATAAATTCAAAAATGGATCCCAGCAACTACATCTTTGAAAAATCCGTCCTCAATGGATGATTAGCAAGATGGACCCTTATGTTGGCAGAGTTTTACTTAACCTATACACCCCTTAAGGTCATCAAAGGAAAAGCCGTAGCCGATTTCCTAGTCGAAAACCCGATAGAGGAAACCCCTACGACCGATACTTGGTCCTTCCCTGACGAGAATATCTTATTTGCCAACAACGAGTCATGGGACCTATACTTCGATGGTGCCTCGAACATGAGGGGTTACGGTGTAAGGATCCTTTTGACATCCCCGCAAGGCGACCACACACCCATATCAGTCAATTTAGGTTTCCCAGTAACCAACAACGCAGCCGAATACGAAGCCTGCCTAATAGGGCTAAAAGTCGCAGTACCACTAGGGATAAAAAACCTTAGAGTCCACGGAGATTCCTCCTTAGTGGTCAAGCAAGACACATGCACTTGGAAGGTTTATAGCGAAAGCCTAGCTCCGTACCAAATTGAAATAGAGACAATATCTTGAGAGTTCACCGAAATCAACTTCATACACATACCCCGCGAAGAAAACCAATTCGCTGATGCCCTATCCAAGTTAACCTCACTAATAAACATGTCCGACAACCTTTTCTCTCTGCCTATCTGCGTGGAGAGAAGTGAGCAACCCGCCTATGTCCACAACATCGAAACTGATGACACTCCCGAAGAACTATGGTACAAAGCAATCCTAGACTTCAAAATCGACGGATCTTACCCGTCTAACACAAACACCAAAAACAAACGTGCCCTAAGAATACAAGCCGCTCACTACGTCTTAAGCTAAGGATTACTGTACAAACGAACCCCACAAGGAATACTCCTTAGATGCATAAACAAAACCCAGTCCAAAAAGATCATGGAAGAAGTACATGACGAGCAATGCGGACCCCACATGAGCGCATACCTATTAGCCAGTAAGATAATGAGATTGGGCTATTACTGGATCACTCTGGAGGCAGACTGTCGGCATCACGTTCGTCACTGTCACAACTGTCAAGTATTCGCCACTATCCAACACCTACCACCATACCCGCTCTACACCATAACAACACTCTGGCCTTTCTCTACCTGGGGAATAGACATTATAGGAAAGGTACACCCCTCCGGAACTGGCGGGTCCTGTTTTATACTAGCGGTCGTTGATTATTTTACCAAATGGGTAAAAGCAGCCTCATACATCATACTAACCTTCAAACAAGTAGTCAAATTACAACAAAACAACATCATTTGTCGTTACGGCATACCACACGAAATCATCAGTGATCAGGGAGCTCACTTTAGGCCGACACCTAAAAACTCCTAAACGAATACAAAATCCAACGACATTAATCTTCATCCTACAGACCTCAGACAAACGGGGCGGTGGAAGCATCAAACAAAACTATCGTCACAATCCTTAAGAAAATGATAGACAACTACCGAGATTGACGCAACAAAATTCAATTTTAATTCGATTTCCTGGCGGAATTCGTCTCCTATCCAATTCACTTAATTAATCCATATTTCTAACTCACTTTAATTTGAGCTGATTCGGCCCCTTTTCCCATTTCTTCTTTTTACGTGTTCCTTTCATTCTTCGATTCTTTTCCCTTCCTCCTTTTCTTATTCCACCGTTTCATATTTGATCCATCCCCCCTCACTACAAAAATCAAACCAAAACTATGGCGGAAAATCTGACGCAAAAGGCCACGGTATTTTTTTGACGCAAATATTTTTCTTTGCGTGGAAAAGTCCGACGCAAACATATTGCGGTGGTTTTGCGTCGGATAATCCGACGGGACGCTTGGTGGGTCAACGCGACCGGTCAATGAGCATTGCGTCAGATAATCCTACGCAACGTTTAATTTCCGTCGACGTTGCGTTAGATAGTCCGACGCAATGCTTGTTGAACTGCGGCGTCTGCGTCCGATTATCCGACGCAACATCGACGGAAATAATACGTTGCGTCGGATAATCCGACACATATGGCAGATGGGATCTCACTTGCGTCGGCTATTTTGACGCAACTTTGTTTCCAAAATAATAGCTTTCGTTTGTTTTTAGCTCCCCATATGCACCAAAATAAACCAACCTGCAATACATATTACATACAACTCGTACAACCACAACAGCAGCACATCCGCCACAAAAATCACCCAAAACTCCAATCAAAGCTCACGTACATATCTTCTTTACAGAACTTCACAAAACTCCACAAAACTCCACAAATCTAAACCAAGATCCTGTTATAGAAAATGAAAATATATTACAAAGAAAACATGTGTTGGGTTGATAATTCTATCTAGAAGTTAGTGACTTAGAAACATATACATAACCATTACCTAAACAAGTACCAAAGAAGAGACGGACTATGTACGCAATGGGCTGAAGTTGCTCCGACCCAAAGGAATGACCATCGTCGTTGTTGTCACCGCGCCTTCTAGTACGTGGTCCACTGCTGCAGCTTTCATTCTCCATAGCTCACCTTTCCCTCATCATCTCTATAAACCTGTCCTGCTTCTTCAACCTCTTCTGTTGGGATCTTGCCGTCTCTTCTAATGTCTGCAGGCGCTCTTCTTATTTCTTGAATTTGTCTTCCATGCGCTCGTTAACTTTACGTTCTTGGGAAGCGGCGGTGAGGAAGTACGTGTCCGCAGATAGGTTTTTACCACGAGTCAAGCATGGGCGAAAGAGATCTTTTGCCGCGTTGCCTATCCCCCAGAACCGTTTCTTCTGGTTGTAGCCCCCCGCGACATCGTGGAAGATCTTCAAGGTGTTCGGTGACTGATCAAAAGCGCGTGCCTCCTCCACCGCTTTGTCAAAGTTCTCCTGAAACAACAATAGGAAATAGTGTTACAACTTTCAGAACAATTTAATATAGTTTCACATCATAATTTTTGGGAGTAGTATTTTCTCGAAAAGCTTTACTACTACTCACAACGATCTCCGGTCCTCGGGGGGTCAATCCACTTCCCGTCCTTCCCCTTCTTCGTCTTCTCCAAAAGCTGCACCGGGGTTGCGGTTGGGCCCTTCATAAAACAGTGTTAGAACTTACAGCATTTATTTACCAATAATATATTGAACTATAATTAAATTGATTACTTTTGTTATAAGCACTTACCATTTGCTTGAAAGCAGTTGTTGCGCTCCTACTCCTAAGGCAGCTGGTGGGTTTGGCCACTCCGTCGGCTTGCCCACATCTGCAGTTCGACTTCTTCACCGCCACCTTCTTCTTGAAGTCTGGGTCAACTGCCTTTTCTTTCAGTTCCGCCCACTTCTCCTCCGTAATCCAATCCGGCTCCTGAACCCTCGGAACAACTCTCTGGAATATATCAGTTATTCTCTTCTTGATCCGACTCTCGTAGTCGGATCTGAGGTCGTACCCCAAGTCTATACGCACTCTTCTCTGTTTGTCTAAAATATAATTTGTTAGTTATAATTTAATATATAAGTCGTGCAATGAACAATTTTGAATGACAAACAAGGCAATTACCGCGAAGTGCGTGTACATATCATCTCGAGCTCTTTGGGACGCCTCCGTCCAGCTACGGTACGCGCCAGGGGTAGATGCGTAGGGTATGATTACAAAATCACGCAAAAAATTGGAGTATTTTTTGTCCTCCCACCTATACATGTAATTTTGGATGTTAAGTAGACAAATGAGTGCAATAATATAAAACACTTGATTGTAACAATAGAAACTCACCAAGTAGCCTCCGAAATTTTCCGTCGTGAAAGGTAGGGCTTCGACGGCGTTGCCACGTACTCTGTCGCCCCAATTTCCTGTACACCGTCCACACCATGGACGAGGGGCACGTCTTCCTCCACAGCGGTGGCGTTACTCTGGCTACCGCTACCCGTCTACGGAACCATTCCACTGCCATATGTCATATTCACTTCTACGAGAAACATGTTTGCGCAAAGTTAAAATATAGAGTCGGTTAGTTTAGGGTAATCTCGCAGTTTCATTGATTAATAAAATACTCTCAAATTACAAATAAATAAATTACAACTTGTACTCATCAAAAACATTAATACTTACTGTTATTACCACCACTAACTACTAAATATTTTTAAAAAAACAACGACATACCCTTTTTAAGGTAGTTAATTTAATATTTTTATCTCAATCCACTTAGTAATATTAGATTGGTATTGTTAGTGTAATAGTAGTAGTAGATTAGTAGTAGTATTAATATTAGTAGCAGATTAGTAGTATTTATTTGTAGGAATAGAAGTAGAAAATTAGTAGTAGTAGATTAGTAGTAGTATTAGTAGTAGTAGTAGTAGTAGTAAATTAGTAGTAGTAGTAGTACTAGTAGATTAGTAGTAGATTAGTAGTAGTAGTAGAAGTAGAAAATTAGTAGTAGTAGTAGTAGATTAGGAGTAGCATTAGTATTAGTAGTAGCAGATTAGTAGTATGAGTAGTAGTAGTAGTAGTAGAAGTAAAAAATTAGTAGTAGTAGTAGTAGATTAGTAGTAGTATTAGTATTAGTAGTAGATTAGTAGTATTAGTAGTAGTAGTAGATTACTAGTATTAGTATTAGTGGTGTGAGTAGTGGTAGTAGATTAGTAATATTAGTAATAGTGATAGTAGTATTAGTAGTAGTGAAGTAGTATTAGTAGTAGTAAAAGTAGAAAATTAGTAGTAGATTAGTAGTAGTATTAGTATTAGTAGTAGATTAGTAGTAGTAGTAGTGGTAGTAGATTATGAGTAGATTAGTAGTAGTAGTAGTAGAAGAAGAAGAAGATTAGTAGTAGATTAGTAGTAGTATTAGTAGATTAGTAGTAGTATTAGTATTAGTAGTACATTAGTAGTATTAGTAGTAGTAGTAGATTACTAGTATTAGTATTAGTGGTGTTAGTAGTGGTAGTAGATAGTAATATTAGTAGTAATATTAGTAGTAGTGAATTAGTATTAGTAGTAGTATTGCTAATATTATTACTATACTACTAATACTACTAGTACTAGTACTAATATTACTAATCTACTACTACTAATACTAATACTAGTAGTCTACTACTAATACTACTAATCTACTACTAATACTAATAGTACTACTAATACTAATACTACCACCACTACTACTAATCTACTACTCCCTCCAATTCTTTTTTTTTCTTCCTACTTCATTATTATATACTTCACATATTATAGGGGAGTAGGAAGAAAAAAAAGAATTGGAGGGAGTACTAATCTACAAGTACTAATTTTCTACTTCTACTACTACAACTATTAATCTTCTACTTTTACTACAACTACTAACCAAATATCAACTACTATAATACTCCAAATATTATCCTCATTACTCCACTAATACTCCAAATACTTCACCAAATACTCCACTACTACTCCAAATATCCATTAATACTCCTAATACTCCACCAAATTATCCACTACTACTCCAAATACTTCACTAATAAACCAAAATCCCATTAATACTCCACTACTAACTTAAATAAACATAATTAACCAACAATACACAATCCTAACAACATCAATCCAACACAATTCTAACAATTAACCAACAAAATCCAACAATTAACCAACAACTACCCAACAATTAACAATTCTAATAATCCAACATAATTAACCAAAAAAAATCCAACATAATTAACAACCTAATTCTAACAATTCTAACTCAAATCCAACACAATTATCCTCAAATCTAACCCAACTAATAAAACTCAATCCATATCAACAACCTATATTGAAGGGAAGAACAAAAATCAAAACGAAGGACGAAAATCATACCTGAGATTCGTCGGAAGGTCGCCGGTGGGTCGCCGGAAAAGGGAGTGGGAGGAAACCTAGGGTTTTGGCGTCATATTTTAGGGCTGGGTTAGGGTCGCCAGGAAGTGGGTCGCCGGCGAGGTCGGTCTTGGGGTCGCCAGGAGGGTCGTCGTTCGCCGGATTTTGGGTGGGGTCTTGGGGTTTCGCGTGGCTGCGTCGAAATCGCCTGGGGGGTTGTTTTTGGGGGGTTTTACTGTGTGTCTGAAATGGGGAATCTCGCATCTTTTTTTTTAAGTTAAAATACTTTGCGTCGTATAGCCGACGTAAATCCCGACGCAGATTTCAACTTTGCGTCGGCTATTATGACGCAAAACTTGTTGACTGGCCACGTCATATGACGCGTTGACTCGACCATATTTCGTCGAATTAGCCAACGCAAAATCTGGGTCTGGGTCGTATTTGCGTCGGCTAATCCGCAACAATTTATTGACATAGTGGCGCCAACGAAAAATTGTTGGCGCCTGTTACATGGTGGCGGATAGCGTCGGGTAATCCGATGCAATTTAGTAGCGTCGGGATACCCGACGCAATGCGACACTACTTAAATATTTACGTCGGATTTGTTTTCCGACGCAATGTGTCCGCCGCAATTTCCTCTATTTTTAGTTGTGTCTCTTCCTTATTTTTGTTTATACTTCCTCCGCTTCCCCTTATTCATCCCACTTGTTATTTATGTTCATCCCCTTTTCTTTTTGTTTTTCCACCGCTTCACTTTCTGGTTCACCTCTCCTTCATTTTCTTCTTCATCTGCGCCCTTCATCCAGCTACCTCTATCTCTGTCCTTGCTGCAGCAGATGCTTCCCATGTTTTCGCTGTTCTAGTTCGAACGATGACTCTGTTATGGCATCGTGTGCTGCTGTTTCGTTTTCAATCATTTGATGTTCTGTTGCCATTGTTGCTACTACTGCCTTATTCTTCTCCTCGGTGTCGATGTTGCTGCTATTTGTCAAGGTAGTCTCCTTCTCCTTCTCCATCTTCTGTTGCTGTATTTATCGTTGTTGTCCGTTGTTGCTCTCACTGCTATGTTGATGCTTGTTGCTGCGGCTGTTTTTATCGTTTCATTGTTGTGTGATGCTGTTAGGCTCGTTGTTCTCGGTCTCACTATCCATTATTGCTTTGTTCGTTGTCCTAGATGCTCAATTTCGTAGCTTTGTTCTGTTATTGTGTTGCTTCTGCTATTCTCGTTTTCTTATTTTGCCAGTTTTTTTTCTCATCGACTTCCTATTTCTGTTGGTGCAAGGCCGCTGATGTTTTTGCTGTTGTTGTGTGTTTATTAAAGTTGCATCTTTCTGTTCATCGTGTCTTCTCGTTCTTGCTGTTGTTGACGTTGTTGTCCCCAAGGTTGCTGTTCATTATTACTTCTATCTTCATGTCGGCTGCTGTTTTCTCTTCGTTTGATGTTGTTCGTTAGTGTCGTACAAATGTCTTTCGTTGCCATCTTTTATCGTTGCTTTCCGATTCTTCTTCTTCTTCTTCTTCTTCTTCTTCTTATCGATCTTCTTCTTCCTATTCTTATTCTCCTTTATTTCTGTCCGCATCCGTTGCTACGATTTGCTAAAATCCGACATTCCATTTCCGCGGCTTAATGTTGTTTCGTGACTACTGTTGATGTACTGCTGCTACGGTACTACTGTTATAGTGGTTATTGTACTATTGTTGCTCTCCATTCTTGTTGTCGTTTATTGTTTCCCTTCGAGTCTACCTTTGTCTCTCTCGCTCTTCTTAAGTTCATAAATCTCGCTCCGTTTATGCTTCTAATTTTCCCGTTCACCTCTTTGTCTTCCAAGTCATTCGATTACCCATTCTTTCCCTTTAGCTCTTCTCGTGCTACTTAGTAATTTTTATCATACGTTTACATTTCTAGGATTCATGAAGACCCGGACGAGGACAAATGCATTATCGATTCGAATATCGACTTAAGGTAACTTTAGGACGTTACTCGGTATTATATTATATGATTGATTAGTAGTATGTAGTAAATAGTTTATTTTTTGGCTTTCTCATTTTAGCTACGTATTATTTGCTAAAAGATTAATTTTAAATCATGTCTTATAAATATTTTACAACTTTTGATATCGTTTTACAAACCATTAGTAATTTTGTTATTTATGATCGTTATAATATTTTGTTGGTCATCGTGACACTAGTAACTAAATAATGTAGATTTCATATTTTCGTCATATTTTGTTAATTTATAATTTTAACTAAAATAGTACTTTAAATATAATAATCGCGATTTATATACTCATTTAATAAATTAATTTTCGTTTTACGCTTTATATTAATAAACTAGAAGATAGTCGTTTTGTTTGAAATACATTTTTTAATCGAGACTATTTTCACTAATAATCTCTTATTTGTTTCCGATTGACTATCTTTAGTAAAATCCGTATTATTTAATAATAAAAAGCTACGCCCTCTGAGTTTTGGTGTTCTTCTCTCTTTCCTTATTGGGCTAAGTTTGATCTTCTTCCCTATTTCCATTTATGGAAAAACTTTTTCACACACTTTATCATCTTTAATTAATATAATACTAGTGTATACCCCGTGCATGTATGCACGGTATTTATAGAATTTTAATATTTTAAGTTAATTATTTATACAAAGTAGATTTTAATTTAGCAACCTGATAATTTTTCACGATTCTATCATTGTATTTGGATAATAATAAAATAACTTGAAATTGCAACCTCGACTAATATCATGAAATATGTAGTACAAAAAATTATTATCTTAATTGTTGTTAGAAATTTAAGCGACTATATTTCTACAATTTATTTGTATCGATACACCCGTTGTTAGTTTTTAAATATTTAACCCGTAAGAATTTTTATATTATAATTGAGTGTGATTCTTCCTCATTTGTTCTATTGATTTTGTCCAAATTGAGAGTTTAAAATTTAGGCGAGAAAAGTTTTGAGATTTTTTTTCTCTTAGTTAGTAGAGATTGATAGCTTAAAATTTTGGTGTGAAAAGTTTTGAGAATTTTTATTTTCTTACTTAATAGACGATTACAATATTTAATTGCAATCAAATATCAGTCATGATTATTACAAAAAAAAAAACGTATTTTCGTTGGTATATATACAGTTTCTATAGTATACACGGGTGCCAATAACAGAGATTGTAAAATATACTGTTAACAAAATTTCAGTATTACATGACCAAAGCAGTTAAGGCCCAAATATGAGTCCAATATGAATAGGCGGAAAAATTATAGGGGTGGTTAATCTCTTAGTAGCAAGGGGATTTTATGGTATATAAAATATAAAATTAGATGGTACTGTCAATTAATCAATCAATTAATTAGTATGATGATATATAAAAAATATTTATACTATTTTATGGTATAACAAAAATGGTAGCATTTACTCAATTATATTATTATACTATTTTATGGTATATAAAATATAAAATTAGATGCTACTGTCAATTAATCAATCAATTAATTAGTATGATATATAGAAAAAGATTTATACTATTTTATGGTATAACAAAAATGATGGCATCTACTCTATTAATTATATTATTATACTATTTTATGATAGTATCTTTTAAACGTATAGCTATTGATCGCAGTTAACATGCATGGGTAATTTAGATATAAGCCCAACCAATATATATTAAATAATCCAAAAGTAAGCCCATATGGTAGGCCCGTATGTGATTAGGCGGGAAAAAGTTTGGAGATTTGTTATTTGGTTAGTGGAAAAAAATGGGGATTTTCCTTAATTAAATTATTGGAATCTATAGCTTTAGGATTAATTTAGTGATAATTGAAACAATGAGATATTGTGGTGTAGTGGTAGATAATAAGTACTACATATCTGAGGTCAAGGGCTCGGTTCGCATATAACTCATTTCACTTGCTCTAATTCTTTTTTTTTTTGTAGTGGATAACTTTAGGCGGGAAAAATTGGAGGATTGTTATTTGGTTAGTGGAAAGGGGGATTTAGATATAAGCTCAACCAATATATATTAAATAATCCAAAAGTAAGCCCATATGGTAGGTCCGTATGTGATTAGGCGGGAAAGTTTGGAGATTTGTTATTTGGTTAGTGGAAATGGGGATTTTCCTTAATTAAATTATTGGAATCTATAGCTTTAGGATTAATTTAGTGATAATTGAAACAATGAGATATTGTGGTGTAGTGGTAGATAATAAGTACTACATATCTGAGGTCGAGGGCTCGATTCGCGTATAACTCATTTCACTTGCTCTAATTCTTTTTTTTTTTTGTAGTGGATAACTTTAGGCGGGAAAAATTGGAGGATTGTTATTTGGTTAGTGGAAAGGGGGATTCATCTCTCATACTTTTCCTATCAACTTTATCTCATTTAATTATATTATTTATCTCTCTTACTTTTTCATTCCACTTCTCCCCTTTTAATAATATAATACTCCCTCCTTATTTTTCACCCCAAAAAGAAAGGGGAAGAACATAGGAACTCGGAGGGAGTATTTGTTAAAAATAATTTGAAATCTTTGTAATCTCATTTCATTTATAAAACTTGTTGACTCAACTAATTTTATATCATTTTTCTTAAAACATCTCTTTTCTAAAATTTATAGTTTTAACTCGATTTCCTAATTATTTATAAAATACTATATATTGGCTTATTATATTTTATTTATATTTTGAGTAACGAATTTAGAAATATATTAAGTTACGATAACAATGATAGTAATAAATTGTTAATTCCGTTAGAAATGCGATTTTCAATACATTTCACTTATTTTAATAACTTACTTATTTTCTATAAGACTATTTCTATTTTAAGTAAATTTCTAAAATTAGTAAGTTTCTATTTATAGAAAGTTTCCCTTTTATATAAAGTGTTTATTTCTTTTATTTTCATATTATTTATGATGATTATTTATTATTGAATATTGATAATGGTTATTTTGGAGTTATGGAATAAAGACAAGTGTGGGGTTAGAGTAATATATTCTAGGGTTTACGTTTTTGCCATCAACTATAAGGCTAGTGTATCAGGAATCAGTACATTAGTTGTTGAACCGGGTGACAGGTATCCCAGGAGTTGCGTACATTTTGACATTAAACTTAGGCCTCGCAGTAAGTCGCCGTCATAAGTTGAACTGGGTGACATGTAATCCCAGGAGGGGTGTGATAAGGCTAAAGTCGTATCACCTATATCAAAATAATCCTAACAAACAACTAACAGGTAGCTAGAAGCAAGGGTCGAATCCACAGAGAGACGGATGACAATCGCTAATTATCTAATAATCGATTCTAAACTATTTAAATTCCGGTTTGTTTGAATTGTTTTCTAAACTAATGCGATTATGTAAATTTAAAGGTTATAATAATATTAAAAGGATCTAGGACTTTCCGATTCACTATGTAATTAAATTGGGTAAAGTTAATTAATCATTCAATCAATCAATCAATCACAGTTATTTAGGGCAAAGACACGGCCTTTCGGATCTTATGTCAACCTTAGGATAAATTCTGACGGGCTCTCGCAACTTACCATATTATCCTACCCACTTACTTGTAAGTCTACCCTCACACGGCTTTCGATCTTAGGTTTGGGTTCCTAAACATTCAACTAGTTCAACGTCTCAAACTAATCAAACAATAATACAAGACAAGTAGTAAGGCAATAACATATGAATGATCAATCAAATAAATAATCAAGCTAACATCCCCAATTCAATAACATAGATCCCCTTCAACCCTAGATGAATAATTTAGCTACTCATACTAATAGATAAAACAATAAAGAAACTAAGCATAATAAAACACAATATGAAACTAAGAGAAAATAGAAAAATACCAATTACGTAGAAATGAAAGATTAACGATCTAAAAGTATGGCTACAAACTAGAAGAATTCTGATGCTAATAAAAAGTTTAAACTAATCTAATGAATGTGAAAGTGTAAATAAACCTAACCCCAATGAGGGTATTTATACTAATAATGATAAGAAGTCTCATTACTCCTACTTTCCTAAGGACTAGAAGAAACTAATTAGGAAAGAATATCCCGTAAAATAAGAGTTATGGTAAGTTATGGAGTTTAAAAACTAAAAATCCCGCGAAATAGCTTCAAACCGGTCGGTTCGGGTCTGTCCCGACAGGTTCAAGAATGTCTCGACCGGTTTGGGTCCGTCTCGACCGGTTCGGGTTTTCCTGCACTACGCAACAAATTTGAAATGCTTGCTGTTTCTTCGTTACTTCTCGGGATTTGACGCTAAGAGAAAGAGCCTTCCAACGCCATAAAAATCAGCTCGATCAGAGTTGTAGAACTCAAGATATATAAGTTTGAAGTTGACCCTTATTTTAGCGGTCATTCTTTCTTCTCGATTTGCATTTGTTTGAGCTTTCCAACTTATTTCTTTGTCGTTTCTTATTGTTTCTTCGCTTCACGTCCTTCCTCAGGTATTTACTTAGTATCCTTTTACTTTTATCACTTCTTCCTCGTAGATTTCATGACTCGACTCTCGTCATTGCCCAAAATATTTCTCCATCGCCTTCATTTGTTTCGTTTTCTACAAAACGTAAATAAAATACCCGGCATAACAAAGAAGAATAAAAGGATAGAAAAATGACTCCTATGACATTAAAACGAACCAAAATAACGGAAATTTTGGGGTTAAATATATATACAAAATGAGTTCATAAATCCCCCAAAGCAAACATTTGCTTGTCCCTAAGCAAAACAATTATTAAATAGTATGGACAAGACTTAAAACAATGGCTTAGAGCTAACTTCATCAACATGCATAATCCCAGATCTAATACTCTAACAAGCAAATGACACCAAGGCTAAAGAAACGAATTCTAAAAGACGAAGAGTAAAGAATTCCAAAGATCAAGCACCAATCAATATTCAAATGCCAAACTTTTAATCTTGCACAACCTTCTATGTCGAGATTCCTTACGATTTACACTCGTCACTGAGTAAGGGCAATATTGTAAGTTTATGTAAAATCGTAAAGAGAAAACACTCACCTAACTACGACTTATAAGAGCATGCATGCAATCTAACATGATACCAATCTCTATCAATCATACATATACATTCAATCGGACCAAGACACATGTTGAGGACATATATATGGTATAAAGTGAAGTTAATCGGGTAAGAAGGGGCAAAACGATTTGGAAATGTGGAGGTAAAAGTCAAGCTAGTACAACCGTAACCAACATTAGAATTATTTCATCCTTACCAAACTTCAATCAAAGGAATTACAAGTAGTACCAAGCACCTTATTTTCAACCTTTCATAACCGGCTTCGCACCAACAACTACAAAAATAAAGAGATTAATTTCTTTTCTCATAGCAAAAACAAATTCCTTTTCTTGTTTCACTTCATTTTTTTTCAACTATCTCCTTTCTTCTTCTTTGCTTTTATTGATTTTTTTTCAATTCATTCATCATTTTTTTCAATTCCCTTCCTCAATCAACATTGGACCAAATTTCACCTGAAAAAAACAATCCTGACTAGTTAACCGAACTAGCTTGACTAGGGTAAACAATATGACATGTAGTTAATAAACGGGTCAAAACAGGTCAAATTATGGCTATGTGAAGTTCATGGGAATTAGATAAAAGAAAGGGATTGCCTCTTCTACATGTGTCATAATCACAAACCGAATGCATACAGATATTTAAGAGACGAATGTCATGCTTATCCAATTTGATGTTACATGTCTCGTAAGGAGTACTACTCTCAACCTAAATGAAACTGATCATGGATGTCATCAGTTTAAGGCTTTAAGTCTCACAATATAAGTAGCTTACTCGACAACAGGTCAATTGACTCATTTGGCATTCAAAACATAATCGGTGACAAGATCAAAGAAATACTAAACTCAGAAAATGGGAAATAAATGTCATTCACAAGAAAGAGCAAAGAATTAGGGAAAAGCATGCGACAAACGCAATGTCATCATCGTCGACATGACTATACTAAAACACATAAAAATAAAAAAAATGTTTTTTTTGAAAATTAAAACACACCCAAAAGAAAAATATACAAAACACAAAATATCCCCCCAAACCAAATTACACAATGTCCTCATTGTGAAGCAAAGTAAATAAGATAGGACAAAAATATAACGGGTAAAGGAAGATAAACAAAGAAGACGAAAAAAATAAGAGAGAAATAAGGGAAGGTACCGACAATATATATATATATATATATATATATATATATATATATATATATATATATATATATATATATATATATATATATATATGCTGCAAATAATTTCCCCCCAAACCAGCAACAAACATGGGGGATAAGAATCAGACTCATAATCATCAGTATCAAAATCATAGCAGTTCAATGCTCGCAGGAGTAGATCAAATGCCTGCGCATGTGCTAAACAGAAGCATAAGTAGCGCCAAGATACAAAGAAGAGATCATATAAAATCAATGTTAAGGATTGTCTTAGTCTATCAAACGAGCTGGGCAAATCCTGAACAAGGTGGTCATAGTATATAAGAAGATTTAGACTGCTAATAGGCGACTTGTAAGGCAAGACGTCGTACACACCAAATTTCTCAAATTTCCTCCAAGGCTTATCATCGGGTATAAATTGCATAAGGGAATAATTAGAACTCTTAAAACCAGTCAAAGCATCAATCTTACTTGCCTCACTTTCTTTAGGAAGGTTATCAAAATCTGACAAGTCTAAACTCAAACGGATCGGCTTTAAAGAATTATCACAATCCTCCTCATAAATCATAAGCTCAAATAAAGGGTCAAGAGATATCTGATCAAGACAATTAATGGGTGAATGGGATTCATCCTCAATATAGGGGAAAAACTCAAAATTTTCTAAAATGGGTTTCTAAAGTAAATCACCCTCGATATCCCATCTATCCACACTTTTTCCACTTAAGGAATCATCAAAAAATGTGTTCTCCTCTTCCCTTCGAATTTTCCTCTCAAGTTCAAGATCCTCTCTTTTATTCAATTCCTTCTCCAAAATATCATAATTGACATCAAATGACACTCTCAAAATCACACAAATCAAAACCCTTAATGTTGTCCTCAATTAAAAGAGCAACATTTAGAGCATCCAAACACACATTTTCCTCAAAAAACACACATTCCAAATCAGTGTCATTGACATTCACAAAGTCGGGAGAAGGTTGGATTAAAGTGTGTAGTAGTTGGTTTAAAGGAGGATGAGATAGTTCACAAGAATCAAATTCATGTAAATCGACATAATGCATTATATTATCATTCATGGGGGAGTGTGGAACTTGGATAGATTGAACATTATACACATCATCATCATCTTCTTCATCATCAATTATGTTCATAGGAGATGGAGATGGAACACTTACCTGAAGGTTATTTGCTACTTCCATAGGTGAACTCGATTGAATTTGTTGCTTTTCGTCTGCTAATTGAGTAAGAGCTAGCAACTGACCTCTTAGAGTCTCTTGATTTTGTAGAAGTTGCCTAAAAGCATCAAAGCCTTGATTTCCGCCATTTCATTATTCCACTTCATCTCGACTCGGCACTGTTTCGGGCTAAATATTTAAGGAGTTCCCATCGCTCCTCATAAGGCATATAATTAAACATCCCATCGCAATTTGCCTCTATATTAGCCCGTGTCTCGTCACCGACACCATCATAAATCATATGACACATCTCCCATATATCAACATGATAGCCACTTTGATAAATAAAAGACTCAAGTCTATTCCAATAAATATGCAGTGACTCGTGATTAAATTGAGAAAAATAGAAGATAGTCATAATGATTAGACAAATTATATATATATATACACACACACAAAATAATCTCGAACCCAAAACAAATAATAAGCAATAATACAAAACCGTCTCCCCGACAATGGCGCCAAAATTGACAAGGCTAAAGTCGTATCACCCATATCAAAATAATTCTAATGAACAACTAACAGGTAGCTAGCAGCAAGTTAGGGTCGAATCCACAGAGAGACGGATGAAAATCGTTAATTATCTAATAATCGATTCTAAACTATTTAAATTCCGGTTTGTTTGAATTGTTTTCTAAACTAATGCGATTATGTAAATTAAAAGGTTCTGATAATATTAAAAGGATCTAGGGCTTTCCAGTTCACTATGTAATTAAATTGGGTAAAGTTAATTAATCATTCAATCAATCAATCAATCACAGTTATTTAAGGCAAAGACACGACCTTTTAGATCTTATGTCAAACTTAGGATAAATTTTGACGGGCTCTAGCAACTTACCAGATTATCCTACCCACTTACTTGTAAGTCAACCCTTATCAGACTTTGGATCTTTGGTTCGGGTTCCTAAACATTCAACTAGTTCAACGTCTCAAACTCATCAAACAATAATTCAAAACAAGTAGTAAGGCAATTAAATGCAGCCTAGAGCCTAGGTTCTTAGGTTCGTCTTTCACTAGAGCCTCAGGTTTACAGTTAAATGTAGCAAAATCGGCCATTTACTTCAACGTCGGGACTGAAAGTTGATATTCTTCGGGCTACTGGACTCAGGGAAGGGATGATGCCGTTTACCTATTTAGGGATCCCTATCAAGTCCAGAAAACTAACCAAGCAGGAATGTTCCGTGATTGCTGAAAAAATGGTTGCGAGAATCAGGAGTTGTGGTGCCCAAAAATTGTCTTATGCTGGCAGGGTTGATCTGATCAACTCCATTCTCAATACTCTCCATAACTATTGGTCCAATATCTTCCTGTTCCCTAAAGGGGTTATGAAAAGGATTGAAACCATTTGTAGAAACTACCTTTGGGAAGGCAATGCTGATTATAATATAGTTTCTCTGGTTTCATGGGATAAAGTTACCCAACCTAAGAAGAAAGGAGGATTGGGCATAAAAAGGGCTGAGACTTGGAATTTGGTTGCTGTTGGAAAACTGGTGAATTGGATTTATGAGAAGAGCGATAAACTCTGGATCCGATGGGTTGATCACAATTACCCGTAAGATAGTGATTGGAATGATTATAAACCTCCTAATGACAGTCCATGGACTTGGAAATCGATATGTAAAGCTAAAGAAAAGATGAAGGATGAGTATATCAATGGAACCTAGCTGCACTATCCAAAAGGTTACAACATTGTTGATGGCTATAAATGGCTATGTGGTACTGGGGCTGAAGCTCCTTGGCACCATCTCATTTGGGATAAATGGAGTATACCTAAGCATGCTACTCTATCCCGGATTCTGATTAACGGCGGTCTGAACACTAGA
Organism: Agrostemma githago; assembly: GCA_958450325.1. Lineage (NCBI taxonomy): Eukaryota > Viridiplantae > Streptophyta > Magnoliopsida > Caryophyllales > Caryophyllaceae > Agrostemma > Agrostemma githago. Next base: position 49,463,382 of record OY288246.1, on the reverse strand, counting down.
ATGAAAATCGCCAGGTTTGGATGCGGAAACGAACTGAACTGCTGCATTTGTGCAATGGACGAAGAGACGACACATCATTTGATGAATGAATGTGTATATAGTTTGAGGATTAAAGATAAACTGATTGAATGGACTGGTCTTACTATGCCGAAATAGCTGGAATATAGGCTTGAAAATGGAACACGGGGGAGGGTACAAGCTATGATACTCAACGCCTTTCATCACACTATCTGGATAAAAAGAAATTCAGCAAAACATGAGGGTGTGCTGCTACACCCGGAAGTTGTTTTCAAACAAATCCATCAAGAAATCAAGAGTAGAATTGACAGCATTCTGCAGAGTCCGAACAATTCCCTAGAAGATATTAAGGTGCTCAATGAGTTGAAAAGGAATTAGATGTCTTTTGACTTGAGCTAGAGATGTCTATTGTATATCTTGTACCTTGTTTGTATATTTTTCTTCAATGGATTAATAAAAGCTCACATTTCACCAAAAAAAAATAACATATGAATGATCTGTAACACCCCTGATTTTATAAATTATATTAAATTAAAATTATGTTCGTATTTTTTTTTATTTTTACGAATAAACTCGTAATTCTTAAAATTATTATCAAACGAATTCATTGTTTAATCGTTTCAAACTCCTAAAATTCTATTTGTCTCGGAGGCTCTTCTTATATTTAAAAATATATTTTTATTTCTGTTTCAATTTATTTAATACATTTAATTTAAATCTTATCGAAAGTCTATTTCAACGATTTAAATTCTAAATTTTATTCATTTATTTATATTTAAGCTCGAATTTCTATTTTCGGCTCGAAGTTCATTTATATTAAGTTTCGTCAAAACATTTATCACCTTTCCTCGAAAAATTTATTTAATTCACTTTATCAAAAATTTATTATTTATCGAGAATACTATTTCATCGTCTAATTATTTATTTCTATCAATTTCATTTTCGTCTCGAATATATTATTTACTCGTTTTATTAGTCAGTCCAACTGTTAATTTTATTGATTCGATTTTAATTCGATTTCGGGTTCAGTTATTTTTTTTTGTCTCGGGACCATGTCCTACTTACCTATTCGATTAACCCGTTTTCTTATCTCCTTTGCATTTAGTGGTTACCCACTTGGTTCATTTCATTTTCCCTAAATATTACATTCATCCCTCTATTACTGACCCCTTTCCCTATTCACGTTTCCACCGCTTGACTTCTGTCATTCACACACCTCTTCATTTCCCCTCTTCAGTTTATTTTTTTCTTCCTTTCTTCCTCCCTTCTGCTGTACGCTGCTGCCTCTATTTCGCTGCTGCTGCTATGCGTTGCTCTGCTGCTGGTGGATCGTGCGTGTTGCTGTTTCCGTTGCTCTGCTGCTGCTGCTGTACGATGCTCTGCTGTTGCTGCTGTTCACGTTGATTGCTGCTGCCGCTGCTGCATGATCATTGTTGTTGCTGCTGTTTTTCTCGGTTCTGGTGTCGTCTGTTTGGGAAAGGTAATCCCGTTCTTCTCCTTTTCTTCTTCTTTTTTTCGCTGCTGCTGTTTACGTATTTGGGGGTTGCGGCTGTTGTCGTTGTCGTGTTGATGCCGCTGCTGCTGGTCTGCTTAGTTGTTGTCGATTCTGCTTTTTGCCTTTGTCTTCTTGATCTGCCTCCCTTCTTCTATTTCCCTCTTACTTTCCTTGTTTTCGTTCTCATTTGTCGATCTTCTTGCTGCTATTGTTTAGTTACCGCTGTCCGTTTCTCCTTCTTTTTTACTGCTGCTGTTTCCGTCTATCTGCTGCTGTTGTGTTTGTGCCGCTGTCATTTTTACTCGTCTGTCCTCTTCTCCATTTTCTTCTTCTCCTTCGTTCTTTTCCCATTCTTCTTTCTTTTCACTGCTGCAGTTTCCTGTTGTCGATTGCTATCGTTGTTTTGTTCTGTTTACAGTTGCTTCCTTCGTCCTTGTCTTCTGCTCTGCTTCGTTCTTCTTCTTCTTTTTTTCGTCTTCTGTTTCCTGATGCAAGTTGTCGATCCTATTGCTGCTGTTGTCGGGCTTCTACTTGTCTGGTTTCCTCTTTCTTCTCCTTTTTGTTTTCTTCACCTCAGTCCTTGTTGCAGTTGCTTTTGATTCTGTCAATTATTGTCTTTGTGTCCGATGTGACCAATGTTCGTACATCATCCTTGTGTTATTGTTTGATTTTTGCCTGCGGGCTGCTCCGTACATCGCTGAAATGCTATTGGGTTGCTGTTGTTTGTCGTTGCTGTTACTTTTGTCCGTATCACTTGTTGTGCTGCCTCTAGTTCCGCCTTTATCGAGCCCTTGTTCCTCTTTATTCATCAAACCTTCTTTTCCGTCTCGTTTCGTAGTCCTTCTTATCTCCTCCCAAATTTCCCTCGTCACGTTCCGTGTCATCTCTAGTCATTTCCGACCTTCTTTAATTCTGATTCCTTTGTTTCTATTTTTGTGTGTCTCGGATTCTGTTGGAGCCTCGAAGTGGTTTGAAGACGAATATTAGCAGGATCGAAGCTTGGAGAAATAGATGGAACGACGAGTGCATTGACGTTTTTTGCGCCAAAGGTAACTTTAGGACGTTACTCGATTTTATATCGTATGTTTGAGTAGTAGTATGTAGTAAATATTTTAACTTCGATTTTCTAATTTTAGCTATATATTATTGCTAATTATATTCTTTTAAATCGTATTTATAAATATTTTACAAGTTTCGATATCGTTTTACAAATCGTTAGTAATGTGATTATTTACGATCATGATAATATTTTGTTGGTTATCGTGACACTAGTAACTAAATAACGTCGATTTCATATTTTCGTCATATTTCGTTAATTTGTAATTTTTAACTCAAAATCGTATTTTCATATTTTAATCGAGATTTGTATACTTGTTTAATAAATAAATTTTCGTTTTACGATTTATACTAATAAATGAGAAAATAGTCGATTTAGTTTTAAATACATTTTAGTCGAGACTATTTTCACTATTAATTTCCTATTTGTTTCCGATTGACTATTTTTATTAAAATTTGTATTATTTACAAATCAAAGCTATTTCATTTATAAAATTTATTTCATTTATAAAACTCGTTGACTCAATTAATTTTGGTGTCGTTTTTCTTAAAAGATCTCTTTTGTAAGATTTATTGTTTTAACTCGATTTCCTAAATTATTTATAAAATACTATATAATGACTTATTATATTTTATTTATATTTTGAGTAACGAATTTAGAAATATAATAAAGTTACGATAACGACGATAATAATAAAATGTTAATTTTGTTAGAAATGCTATTTTTAATGCATTTCACATATCTTAATAACTTACGTATCTTCTATAATAATATTTCTATTTTAAGTAAGTTTCTAAAATTAGTAAGTTTCTATTTATAGAAAGTTTCCATTTTTATATAAAATGTTTATTCCTTTTATCCTCATATTATCTATATTAATTATGTTTATCTTTTGAACATCGATAATGACTATTTTGGAGTTATGGAATGAGGACAAGTGTATGGGTAGAGTAATACAGTCTAGGATATACGTTTTGCCATCAATTATAAAGTTGGTGTGTCTATGTTGAGACGCATTGGTGGTTGAACTGAGCATGGTTTGTGTTCAGGAGTGTGTATATTTTGACCTTAAACTTAGATATCGCATCGTGTAAGTCGCGTCGGGTTGAACTGGATATGGTTTGTATCCAGGAGGAGTGTGCATTACTTAAGCCATGACCTCGCTGCACGCAGTCCAGTTATAGTTGAGTTGCCTAGTTAGAGACCGAAGTCTAATTTGTTTTGACTAAGTTCTCGAAGCTAGTTTGAGTATTATCCTAGTGAAAGTCTATTCCGTTGCACTGATTGATTTCCATAACGTCATTTTTGAATATTATTATTATTATCGATTGATATTGACTTGCAGGTTTGCAAATGCTTTAAGTTTCGCTGAAAACTTATTTTTATTATATCGTTTTAATGCTTTCTCATTTTAATTATTTTGATATAATAATACTATTATTTTTCCATATGATATAATTTGGCTGGGAGAACGTCCGAGTTACTCCCCACTGACGTGAATGTTATGTTTATAACATGACAGGGAATTGCTGCTGGGTTTTGGGTGTGAGCTAGCGAGTAGCGTGAATGCTACTCTTTCTTTATTCTTGTAATTTATGAAATTGTATAACCCTTTTGGAGAATTTCCCTTTTAGCCCTTTTGTAAAAAGAGGCCTTTGTATTGACTTACCATTTCTTTAATAAGATATAGTTTGTCAGTGTGTTTTAATCCCAACTCTACAGTGTTTCCGCCACTGTATTGCGTTATAATTTCTAGGGGATTACATGATCAATCAAATAAATAATTAAGCTAACATCCTCAATTCAATAACATAGATCCCCTTCAACCCTAGATGAATAATTTAGCTACTCATACTAATAGATAAAACAATAAAGAAACTAAGCATAATAAAACACAATATGAAACTAAGAGAAAAGAGAAAAATACCAATTATGTAGAACTGAAAGATTAATGATCTAAAAGTATGGCTACAAACAAGAAGAATTCTGATGCTAATAAAAAGTCTAAACTAATCTAATGAATATGAAAGTGTAAATAAACCTAACCCCAATGAGAGTATTTATACTAATAATGATAAGGAGTCTCATTACTTCTACTTTCCTAAGTATTAGGAGAAACTAATTAGGAAAGAATATCCCTTAAAAGAAGAGTTATGGTAAGTTATGGAGTCTAAAAACTGAAAATCCCTTGAAACAGCTTCAAACCGGTCGGTTCGGGTCTATCCTGACCGGTTCAAGGATGTCCCGACCGGTTTGGGTCAGTCCCGACTGGTTCGGGTTTTCCTGCACTGCGCAACAAATTTGAAATGCTTGCTGTTTCTTTGTTATTTCTCTGAATTGAACGTGTAATAAACCGTTCGAAAGCTAAGAGAATGTGCTTTCCAACGCTATAAAAATCAGCTCGATCAGAGTTGTAGAACTCAAGATATTTAAGTTTGAAGTTGACCCTTGTTTTAGCGATCATTCTTTCTTCTCGATTTGCTTTTGTTTGAGCTTTCCGACTTATTTCTTTGTCGTTTCTTATTGTTTCTTCACTTCACGTCCTTCCTCAATTATTTACTTAGTATCCTCTAACTTTTATCACTTCTTCCTTGCAGATTTCATGGCTCGTTTCTCGTCATTGCCCAAAATATTGCTCCATCGCCTTCATTTGTTTCGTTTTCTACAAAACGTAAACAAAATACCCAACATAACAAAGAAGAATAAAAGGATAGAAAAATGACTCCTATGACATTAAGACGAACCAAAATAAAGGAAAAGTTGGCGTTAAATATATATACAAAATGAATTCATCAGGGTGTGCACTGTCTTAAACTAGGGACACACATTTATAAGTCGCCGCCCTATTATGGTTGAGTGGCCTAGTTAGAGACCGAATTTTGATTTGTTTGAATTGAGTTCTCGAAGCTAGTTTTAGTATATCCCTTGTGAAAGTGTAGCCTTGTGCACACTGATCGAATTTTCATAACGCCATTTTTTTTTATTTTTTTATTATTATCGATTGATTTTGACTTGCAGGTTGACAAATGTTTTAAGTTTTCTCCAAAAATTATTTTTATTATATCGTTTTAATGTTTTCTCATTTTAAATATTTTGATATAATAATACTATTATTTTCCATATGATATAATATGGTTAGGAGACCGTCCGAGTTACTCTCCACTGATGTGGCTGTTATGTTTATAACATGACAGACATTTGCTGCTGAGTTTTGGGTGTGAGTTAGCGAGTAGTGTGGATCCTACTCTTTCTTCATTCATGATTTATGGATTCGTATAAACCCGTTTGGAAAATTTTCATTTTAGCCCTTTTGTAAAAAGTGGCCTTTGTATTGACTTACCATTTCCTTTAATAAGACATAGTTTATCAGTGTGTTTTAATCCCAACTCTACAGTGTTTCTGCCACTGTATTGCGTTAGAATTTCTAGGGGATTACAGTTGGTATCAGAGCATCACTGCTCCCAACGCTTACACCTAATTCTAGGAAAAGTACTCAAATATGATTTGAACATTAAAGAAATATTAGTGAGAGATGGGTAGAAACCAAATAAGGACTTAACTGTTAGGTTTATATGTTTGTGTAACTCAATGATTAGCATTGAATATTTGTTTCTTTTGCCTGGAAAAAGATGAATGAACAAGATGCTGACGTGATGCTGCTCCAGATCGGGACAAGACCTGCTTAGAACTCTCAAGGCCTGCTGACGCGAGTGGGCAACTAGGTGCTCCAAGAAAGATGCTGATGATGACTCAGCTCCGGTTTAGTTTGCTTAACCTAAAGGCCAGATGATCTAGAGTAGATTCCAGTTCCGTGACGGTGCAGCAGATTTAGATGTGAAATTACCATCTTTCCTCTTGAGATTCTTTGGTTTGACTGAACTCTGTCTTAGTGAACCCCGTGAAAAGTTATAGATGTTTGAGGCTTAGTAAAACCCTTGTTACCTGGTTTGAGGATTGTGAGTCTACCTTATCTTCTGAGGAAGTAAGAAATTCTTGAGGATTGATTTAAATGGCAAATTGTTGCTTGATGAAATTAGGATGATACCTTAGATACTGATTAGCCTTGGGACATAGGCTACATGATTATATGGAGTACTTAAAGTTGAATGATATTTTGGAGTAGTAAGAGTATATCATAGTTGATGGATACCAAGTACCTAATGATGGTAGGGTTTTGCCGTGGGTCCTCACCAACTAATCCTAACGGGTAGCTAGGGTAAGTCGGGTCGAGTCCACGGGGACGGTAAAGGTTGTCTAGACTTTGGTCAACTCACAAACAAGACTAAATTACCAACACAACACAAAGGGAGACTAACTACCAAGAATTGATTAACTATGATGACTGGAGATGATGAAAGTGGACTAACAATGGACTAGATATAACAAGAACTAATAAGAACACTAGGGCTAGATGAAACTATCAAATTAGAGCAACAATAGCTAGCAAGATGGGTAAATCAAATATGGAAAGGAGTAAGGTTAGTTTGGGTTCATAAGTGTAGTAGGATAGTTGGGTAATCAAGGGGTGTAGGTGTCACCTAGTTACTAAGGTCGGTCCGCGCTCTCGCGTCAAAACCAAAGTCCGCACTCTCGTGTCTAAGACTAGACCCGAATACTCATGCAAGATATTACTCAATACACAAGAATTCAACCACAAATCAATCACACAATGAGAAGATGAAAACTAGTATGAGAAGCATGGCCACTACAACTCAAACAAGCAATTCAACAAACACATAGAGCTCTTAACATGTGACTAGTAACAAAGAGTCCACCTTTACCCTTAATCAAACCCTAATTACCAATAAACCACACTTAATCCCCCTACTAACCCCACAATAAGTCTACTCACTCATAATGAAGCTAATACTAACAATGATAAGAGGAAACAACACAAATATCCAAACATTCATAATGAAACTAACAAGAACAAGAACAACAAGAAAAGATTGAAACTTGAAAGATTAAACAAAGAATAAGAGTAAAGAGAGTAAGAAGATTATACCTACTAATAAGAAGATGAAAAGGTAAGAACTTGCATTAATAAGAAAAACCCAAAACAATCTTCCAAGGTTGTTAATCTTGGATGAATCTTGAAGAATTCCCTTAATACAAGACTAATTACTAAGATTAAACTAAGATTAACAAAGGATTAAAGAAAGATTAAACTAAGGTTTTAGAGAGTCTATCTAGGGTTTAGAATAATGTAGAGTAGTCTAAGGTGCTTAAACAATACAAAGGAAGGGTATTTATAAGGTTACAAGAGTGAAGGAGAAGAAAAGAAAGTCACGCGGCTACAGCAGCTCCTTCCCGGTCGGGATGGATGGTCCCGGTCGGGATGGCCCATCAGTGGGTGTTGTTTTCGCGCACTCCTTCCCTGTCGGGATGGCTACTCTTCCCGCCCGGGAAGGGTCTTGTAGGCCTCCCTTATGGTCCCAAAGGTCCCTAGTTGCTCTTGTTAGGCTTCTCATCAATTCTCGGTGCTCGGGATCGTGTCCAAGGGGCTCGGGAATGGGTCGCAAGGGCTCGGGATCGAGTCTAAGCCACCGGGTGATCGTCGCTTCTCTTCGTTGGCTCCAAATGTGTCGGAAACGAGTCGGAATCGTTCCATCTCTCCAATAATGGTCTTGGGAACCTAAAACGAACTAGAAGAAGCATAAGTAGCCTAGAAACCGCTCCAAAAAGCGATTTCACAAGAGAAACAGGGACCAAACACAACAAATAGGCACTACAAACTGCACTTATCAACTCCCCCACACTTAACCCTTACTCGCCCTCGAGTAAGCACCTACTAACTAAAAACTAAAAGAAACTAGACTACTAACCGAGCGGGTATTAGCGCACCCTACGCCCTTTCAACTCACGCGAGTACACTCAGAGGAAAAGTGCACTCCGCAAGGCAAGTGAGGTCTTGCGACAAAACTGTGGATGCCACCGGACACAAAAAAGACGTAAACAAACGAACACACAAACAAACCAACACAAAACGGTTGCATCCAAGACAAAACAAATACCGCTTCCTTCAGCAAAGCGGTGAAAGATACACCGGTTAGGGACTCAAGGCAAGTGACAACGTTTCCAAGCTAGCAATGCAAACCGAAATGGACAAAACCCTAATAGTATGACGACAAAGCAACGAAAACGTTGGTAACTTACCTAGGTTCCTCCTAACCTTCTAAGAACGTACCACGGGACGATAGGCGGGATGAAAAAAGGATGAACCACGGAGTTAGTCGACACTGTAGGTAAGTGAAGCCCTGCCCCCTTTAGCGTTAAGCCAAGAGGGTCGTCCCATGTCCAAAATCGCCCAACTAGTCCAAGTAAAAAGGTGGTCAAGGTTGCAAAAAGAGGGATGACCGACCATTACCGCTATCATCCTTCCTAGGGACTCGGTCCTTTGGTAGGCTCTTCACGGTAATAGTCGGAAAAAGGCTTATTTTTGAGGGTGAGGGTTCTTTTTGTGAGATGGTTTTCTTTTGGCATTCTTTTCTTTTGCATTTGGCTTTTGAGTTGCTATGCCACTTCTTTTTCTTCTTTTGTATTTTGTTTTTCTTTTGTTGTGCCTTTTCTTTTCTTTCTTTTTCTCTTTTCATTTTTCATTTTTTTTTTCATTTTTTCTTTCATTTTCTTTCTTTCCTTGGCTTGCCTTTTTGATATGTTTTGCTTTGTAGGCAATTCTTGCAACCAAGTGAGAGTTTCAACAATTTGCAACTTATTTGTGGAAGTGTGTAGGAAGTAGGGAAATGGGTAAGTCGGGACGGGCTTTCTCTTCAAACCCCCAAAAAGGGGAATAACTTGGACTAATCAAACAATGTCGAACAAGGTCACCTAAGAGACGGAACTCGGCAACCAAGGCCTTTTCACTCCGTGGGTGGTCATAATGGTCAAAATGCAAATCCCGTAGTAAATCCCTAGTAGACTAGGTGGACTCAAGGTAAGGAACCAACGAAATCATTGATTTAAAGTCATTCTACTAGACTAAAGTCCAAGACTCGATTCGTACTACTAGAAAGGGAAAGTAAACACTTGCTCACTAGCCTCAAAACCGGGTTTTCGAAAACCTTTTTCCTACACTAGACACAAACTACACAACACAAAACAAAGACAAAGAAAAATGAAACGAAACGAGACAAAACAGAACAAAATGAAAGAAAGGAAAGAAAACACACAAGGAAAACCACACCACCCCGAAACATCCACATAAGCATCCAAATCAACCACAAACTCTTCAGAGCTCCACCCGAGCACACGTCATCACACAATCTCCTCCAAGCTCCACAAGAGACAAAGAGGGAAAAAGGATAAAAAGATGTTACCGGATGTCTTGAAAGCCCTCCAAAGTTAGCGGTGATTAAGCTACCTACAAGGAAAAGGGAGGTCAAACACACACAACACAACAAATATACGACATAACGACACAAAAGGAAAAGACACAAAAAATAAATCTTTTTGATTTTTACGAAAGTTTTCAAATTTTTAGGGGTTTTTAAGATTTTTCGGGAAAAACTACGAAAATAAAACTAACTAGGCTAGGATATTGCTCCCCCACACTTAAACCGAGCAATGTCCTTATGCTCGATCAGTAGTGTGTGCGGAGACACTAAAAGGAAAAGAAACTACGAAAATAAAGCTAAAAATCAAAAAGAAAAGCGGAGAAAAGGTAGAATGTGTCCGATCGGGGTGTAATCAAGTCACCGTGGGCCGAGACGAGAAAAGATATGGATGGGGGAAGAAATAAAAAGAAGAAAATAAAAGGAAATGGGAGGGGAGGGCTAGGTGTAATCAAGTCACCTAGCCCGGATTCCGCCGAAATCCGACTAAATCCTAACAAAAGATAGAGAAATCAAAGAAAAAGTGAAAATACTTGCAAATTTGGAATTTGAAATGACCCTTGATGTAGTCACATCATCGAGAGGCGGGAGCAAAGACTACCAAGGCCCCGAGGGCCACCATGACACAAATATGATAATGGGAAGGGGAACAAATGAGTAAAGACTAGCAATAAAAGACGGAAAAGAATGAAGGTCGCCTACCAACCGGTTAGAAACTCACGAACTCCATCGTCTCAATGATCAATAACGGCACAATGCTTGTCTTCATAATCGATATTTCTCTTCATGCTCAATGTAATCGCGCGGTAGAAGCTCTTGGCTTGCAATGGTAAAATGAGGTGGGATTTGGTGTGAAACTCGGTGTATAGTGAAGAGAAGTTGAGATGAATGTATGTATATGAAGTGTAGGGGTCACATGATAGGTGCAAGGGTAGGTAGGGAGGTTGGGAGGGGGAATAAAGTGGTTGGGTGGGCTCAAATGTCGAAGAAGAGGCAAAATGAGGAGCTGGGCACCATCCCGGTCGGGATGACTTCTTCCTGGTCGGGAAGGCCCCTTCCCGGTCGGGACGAACTTGGTCCCGGTCGGGATCGCACTCCAGTGAACCTACTTTTCAGCACACTCATCCCGATCGGGATGATATCCTTCCCGGTTGGGAAGGCCCCTTCCCGGTCGGGACGAACTTCTAACCCTTCATATCCTTGATAGCTTCACCCACAAGAGAACCAATACATTAAGATATAAAATCTCGTCCCCAAAAGCTTGTCAAAAGCTTCAAAAACCGACTCCCATGCCCAAGTCCAAGCTTCTATCATCAACTACTCACTCAAGACTTCATCTTCACTATAACCTATCAAACATGCTCAATAAACGTCCATCAAAATCCCTCCCTCACATCGCTCATCAAACATCCAAATAACAAGAATTTCACAAAACTCAAAAGAAAAAGAAAGAGATATATACAATAAGATGGTTCTTTTGGAACTCCGTCAAACCAAGGATGGTGCATTCTTCAATCTTTCTTCAACAACATTATAGATAACTCTATCGCCATCAAGAGCACGGAGTAACAAATCGAAGGCTCTCGAGAAATCTTCGATCAAGCTTGTGGAATACCAACCTCCACTCCAAGGGCCATCGCAACCTTGCCTTGACGTTTCCGGGGCATCCCGATCTACTAAGTTCAATGGCTTGAACTTGTACTTTTGATCCTTCGGTATATACCCAAACTTCCACTCATCTTCACAAGGCCCCAAGGGAGGCTCAACTCTCTTCTCAATAACCGACTCGTCTTCAATAATGTCACATGGGCATTCACCCGCTCCTAGCTCGGAATCATCGTCTTCACTTCCACACAAGTTCATGTCTTCTTTCAAGCTTTCACCCAACTCATTCCCTAGATTGAAGTCTTTCATGGCACGGATCATATTGCACAATTCTTCATTTTTAGGCGAGGTGTTGCCTTGGAGGTCAAACACGAGCTTCTCGTCGCCTAGCTCAAAAGTGATCCTACCATTCTTCACATCAATCATTGCACCGGCGGTATGTAGAAATGGGCGGCCTAGGATAATGGGAGTGATGGCATCCTCCGGCATATCAAGTACGAGGAAGTCAACCGGGATGAAGAATTTCCCTATTCTTAAAGGCACATCCTCCAACATTCCTAATGGTCGATTTAGGGAACGATCGGCCATTTGGAGTGTGATAGAGGTACACTTAAGCTCTCTCATCCCAAGTCTCTCACAAATAGAATAAGGAAGAATGCTCACACTTGCTCCCAAATCACATAATGCCCTATCAATCTTCAAGCTCCCTGTAATCTCCAAGAAATCTAACGCGATACAGTGGCGGAAACACTATAGAGTCGGGATTAAAACACGCTGTAACTATGTCTTAATAAAATTAAAACGGTAAGTCCAAACATTAGGCCTAAAATAAAACGGCCAAAAACTAAACAATCCAAAAGAAAGGGGTTTGACATCCACAAGACATAATTATTAAAAAGAAAATGAGCAGGATCCAAATTGCCCACTAGCCCACACCCGTAAACAAGTATACCTGCAATGTTAAACATAACAGCCACAATCAGTGGGGAGCAACGTCAGCTTTCTCCCAGCCGTATAACATGATTTTAAAACTGTAATTACTACTATAGAAAAATAGTAAAAATGTAAAATAATAAAACAGCATATTAAAAATAAGCTTTCAGCGTAAATCAAAGTAATAAAATGGGTTTCCGAAGAAACATAAAAATATTTGCCAACCTGCAACCAATTTATATCGATAATAACTAAAATAATCAATGTGGCGTTATAGATAGGGTTAATGTAGAATCTAAACTTTCACTAGGACAATACTAGAAACTAGCTTCGAGAACTGTAGACTTAACTCATAACAGAATCCAGTCTCTAACTAGGCAACTCAACTATAACAGGACTGCGTGCAACGAGGTCCTGGTTTAAGTAGTGCACACCCCTCCTGGATACAAACCATATCCAGTTCAACCCGACGCGAATTATACGATGCGATATCTAAGTTTAAGGTAAATATACACTCTCCTGAACACAAACTATGCTCAGTTCAACAACCAATGCGCCCCATAAAGACACACCAGCCTTACAGTTGATGGCAAAACGTACATCCCAGACTATATTATTTTAAACCCACACTTGTCCTTATTCCATAACTCCAAAACAGGGTCATTATCGATACTTAAAAGATATAATCATTGTAAACAATAAGAGAACAAAAGGGAAAATGGATCGCCTTCCAAAAGAGGAAACTTTCTATTTTAGGAAACTTCTATATTTAGAAACTTTAGAAAGATAGCATCATATCAAAATAGCGAAAATATTAGTTCATACTAATAAAATTTTTTTAGTAAAAGATATCGATTTATAAAACTAATACTTTCGGCTTTAACAATATTAATTTCAAAACTAAGGATAAATGGGTTTATGAAATTATTGAAAATCATACAAGTGTTTATTAAATGATTAAAAAAGTCTTAAACACTTTAGTACTACTAATTAGGGTGTTTCCAAAATTTATAAAATTAAAATTCCCTAATTATTAATAGTTTCGACAAAACAAGCGTAAATAAGATTATACGGCGAATGTCAAATTAAATCTTTTAACGTCTTTTCTTTAATTTAAATCATTAAACAAATTTAGAATATGATAAGGGGTGATTTAAATCTCAAAGTTTCAGATTTAAATATTTTCAAAATTGCTGGAAAAATAATTCTTTTATGTAAGACGAAGCATTTTAACGATAAATCGTAATTTTGTCCAAAAATCATTACTATTAATTAAAGACTTTAATAAATAGTACAAAAATTACGTAAAATAGCTAAAATATATTTTTGGACATTCTGTCCAGAAAAGAGAATTTTCCAGAATCATTAAACTCGGTTTTTAAAGGGTTTTCTCGTTAATCGTCTAATCTCGACAATAACGATTAATAAAAAATAGTAATTACAAAACAATTTAAGTATTAATATCCAAAAACTATTATTAAACTTTAAAAATAATTATTTTCCAGAAAATACTAATTTTTTCAAATTTCCAAATTTCCATATTTATTTAGAAGGCCAAAAATTGAGAATTTAAACGACAAACACAGTTTTAACGATAAATGATGATTTAAACTGATTAATTAATTCACCCACTTAACAATTCCGAAAAATTATGAAAAAATTCAGAAAATGATTTTTCATTAGAAATATCATCCACGTCAAATTTCAGATTAAAATAAAATGTTTTAAGTGCTAGAAATAAAAATCGGTTCTTAATCGTTTTTGTTCATAAACGGTAAAAATTCAATAATCGATATCAAAAATATCAAAAAAATACCAAATTATAAAAAATCATTAAAAATTTCATTTTTACAGAATATAATCCTACATTACAAGTTTAGGCCGAATATTACGATTTTACAAATTAATATAACAATTTAATCATTGATCTCGTAAAAGCGATAAAAATTTTCTAGATTATATGACATACATGTATTGTCAAAATAAAATATAAAAATTATACATGCAATTACACAATTAAAAACACGAAATACCGAGTAACATCGACGTTACCTCTAATCCAAGTCTGAATCGACAATATACTCGTCAGCCTCGGGATCATCCACGAATCCTACAATATATAAAAATCATGACCGAAAAATACCATGAGAAAGGCTAAAAATCAAGGTAAATAATGATCGAAAACGACATTGATTATTACCTTAACGAAGGAATTGAAAAGAGGATTAATTCGACGCTAAAAATGAGACGATTAGGACTCGAATTGAACAAACATCAGCCAAGCACTACTACAAAAATGCCCTAAGAGACCACCTCTAACACACCTGTTAGATTGTCTAACCGGTTTCTTAATAATAAGAAACCATTTATTTTTTGTGACCGGTCTCTTAAAATCATTGATAAAACACCGGTTCGACAACTTAACTGGTCTCTTAATTTAAGAGACCATTTATCTAATATACACGGTTTCTTAAAATTATGTTTAACACACCAGTCAACTTATATAACCGGTTTCATAGATGAAGAAACCTTAATTACAAATAACCGGTCTCTTAACTACAAACAAACTCCCACTAAATTTGTGCGCTAAATCCCGCCTAAGTCTCTCCCTAAGCTTTCATTCCCAGGCCATGTCCACGCACGCACGTTCTTCCTCCCCACCCAAATTAAAATTAATCCACCTGAATTTTGCAGCCTACTCCGTCCCTAAATTTTGCAGCAAATTAACGTCCAAATTTTCTTCAAAATTCGAATGTGAACTGCAAATTTCCCACTCCCAAGTTTTAGGTTTGTTTTTTTTTCTCTCCCAATTTTCTTTCTGCGTATTATTTACTTCAGATCGGTTGTCGGTGATTGATTGATATTTGCTTCTGATTGATTGATTATTGTTAGTTTTCTTTTGATTGATTTAGTTGAACAAATGAAATGTCGATTTTAGGTTTTATGCTGCGGAATTCGTTTAATTACCATTATTTGTGTTTAATCGATTTAGTTGAACGGATGAAGTGTGTATTTCAGGGTTTATGTTGTCGAGTTTTCTGCTTTTGTTTGGTTGATTTAATTGAATGGATGAAGTGTATATTTCAGTTTTAATGCTGTCAAAATCTCTACCATTGTTTGTTTTTGTTTGATTTGGTACTGACTTTATGGTTTGTCACTTTGATTTTTGTAAAGTTTTTAATTCACTTAGATTAGATCAAAATTTTCGAAATGTCAAACAGTCAGGCTCATGATAGATTATGTGAACAACTATTATAATTCCGTATTTAGGTTGATTTGAATAAATTATCCATTGTAGTTAGCGAGGCATATGATAATTTTCTTTACATTGTTTGTAGATATGGATCGTAGTTGGATATCATTGTCAAAACCGGGTGACCCTGAGTATATAGCTGGGGTAAAAGAATTTATCAATTTTGCCGTAAAGAACTCTAGAGGGCGTACTAAGCTACCTTGTCCTTGTTTTAAATGTCATAATTTTCTATATAAAAGAGCCGATGAAATACTTAATCATCTAAGCAAGTCAGCTTTTGATAGAACATATACTGTTTGGATTTGGCATGGGGAAGATAAGGAAGGAAATGATAGGAATAACTTACCTGAAACGCCTAATTTAAATGAGGGTGATACGATAGAGGATTTGTTACGAGAAGTTCAAGAGAAGTTTGATGAAAATCGACCCCAATTTCAATCTTTGTTATCTGATTCCGAAAAGCCCTTATATGAAGGATGCAAAAAATATACAAGACTATCAAGTGTACTCAAATTATATAATTTAAAGGCAACTCATGGTTTGAGTGATACCGGTTTTACTGAATTTCTTGAGGCAGTGAAAGATATGCTTCCGGATGATAATGTTATCCCAAGTAGAAGATATGAGGCAAAAAACATATTATGTTCAATGTGCTTGCCTGATGAGAAAATTCATGCATGCCCCAACGACTGTATATTATATCATAATGAGTACCAATCATTGAAGAGTTGTCCCATTTGTAATGTTTCACGCTATAAGAAGAAAGAAGGTGTTCCAGCTAAGGTGTTGTGGTACTTTCCCGTTATACCACGATTTAAACGTCTTTTTTCCAATGCAAAAGATGTAAAAAATTTGACATGGCATCATAATGGTCGAATTAAGGATGATAAACTTAGACACCCAGCTGACTCCCCACAATGGAGGTTTATTGATGGAAATTTCCCTGAGTTTGGTAAAGAAGTACGTAATTTGCGGCTTGCCTTGTCCACGGATGGTATGAATCCATTCCGCTCTCTTAGTTCGACCTATAGTACTTGGCCGGTAGTTTTGGTTACGTATAACCTGCCTCCTTTGTTATGCCTGAAAAGAAAGTACATGATGCTTTCCTTGTTGATTTCCGGGCCTAAACAACCAGGAAATGACATCGATGTGTACTTAGCGCCCCTCGTAGATGATTTGAAGATGTTATGGGAAACAGGCATAGAAGTTTATGATGCACATAGAAATGAGACATTTAACCTTAGAGCAATGTTGTTTTGCACTATACAAGATTATCCTGTGTATGGTAATTTGTCTGGGTATACTGTGAAAGGAAAAACATATTGTCCTATTTGTGAGGATGGTACCGTGGGAAAGTGGCTGAACTCATCTAGGAAAACAATTTATGATGGGCATCGCCGATTTTTGCCAAGCGATCATTCTTACCGAAAGTTGAAAAAGGCCTTTAATGGGGAACATGAGTTGAATGGACGACCAAGAGTCTTGACGGGTAGAGAGGTGTTTGAAAAAGTGAAAGACATTCAGGTTACCTTTGGGAAAACCAAGGGATCTAACCTACCTAAACAAGGGTATAAAAAATGTTCTATATTTTGGTGCTTACCGTATTGGCAAATTTTGTTTGCGAGACATTCTTTGGATGTGATGCATATCGAGAAAAATGTGTGTGATAGCTTAGTAGGTACATTACTGAACATCTCGGGAAAAACAAAAGATGGTATTAATGCTAGAGATGACTTGAAAGCTTTGGGGATTAGAAAAGAATTACACATTACCGACAAGAACAACAAAAAGTTCTTGCCACCAGCTGCTTATACACTCTCGAAAAAAGAGAAGAAAGAATTTTGTGATTGTTTAGTTGGTGTAAAATTTTCCGAGGGTTATTCTTCTAATATCAAGAGTCTTGTATCAATGGGAAATTTGAAACTTGTGGGTCTTAAGTCTCATGATTGCCATGTTTTGATGCAAAATCTGTTATCTGTGGCTATTCGTGCAATTTTACCCAAAAATGTTCGTTCAACAATAATTAAATTATGTTCGTTCTTCAATGCGATATATAGAAAACTCATAGATCCTAAAGACTTGAATTCCTTGGAAAGTTCAATTGTAGTCATTTTGTGTCAATTAGAGATGTACTTTCCTCCATCTTTTTTTTGATGTCATGATTCATTTGACGGTTCATCTGGTGAGGGAGGTGAGATTTTGTGGTCCTGTATATTTGAGAAATCAATATCCTTTCAAAAGAGAAATGAAAACTTATAAAGGATATGTTAAGAATCA
Source organism: Agrostemma githago (assembly GCA_958450325.1). Lineage (NCBI taxonomy): Eukaryota > Viridiplantae > Streptophyta > Magnoliopsida > Caryophyllales > Caryophyllaceae > Agrostemma > Agrostemma githago. The sequence goes on along the minus strand of OY288246.1, from coordinate 49,445,413 downwards.
CTATAGGCCAGAAGGTTGTATTGCTGAGCGGGTGCTTTGTGAAGATGCTGTTGCGTATAGTAGTGAATTTCTAGGAAATGCGAAGATGATTGGGATTCCTTTGTGAAAACATAGTGGTAGAATTGAAGGAAAAGGAACTATAGGTCATAAGCGACTTGACTTGTCTTTAGAGAACTGGCACGTGGCTCACACTTATATTCTTTTTAATGAGGATGAAGTCGGACCATATATTAAGAAGCACATTGTTTTTTAACAAGAAAACAATCGAAGAGCAAATGAGAAATCTTTACTCGGAGAACATAACAAGTTATTTGCCAGTTGGTTTAGAGATGAGGTTAGGAGAGAACTTGAAGATTCATCACATATCATATGTGATCGAATTAAGAGTTTAGCACGTGGACCCAATTTCAACGCCTCTTGTTATTCTGGATATGTCATAAATGGTTGTACATTCTACACTAAGGAGCAAGACGAAATTAGTACTATGCAAAATAGTGGGGTATCCGTGGAAGCAGAGGCTTTTCTGTTTATATTCGTTAGGATGCTGATTTTTTTGTTTATGAGCTAATGTTAACTTTGATTACCATTATTTTCTCCATGTTTGTATTTTTTATGCTGTGTAATCTTATTTTTGTCATTTACATCTTTATAGGTTTATGGCTAAACAAAAAAGGAAAGTATGCTCATCTGGAGATCATGACCCAGCCTCTTCTGATTCAAATGTTGAAAAGTGTAATCGTGAAGATGAGCGAGGTCGAACCACTCTTGCACATGTGGGAGCTGCAATACAAAAGGGGATACAAATTGAATTAGATTGGCATCCAATACATAAAATTCCACGCGGTGGAAACCGAAAGCATTTCATGCGTTATATGGGAGTTGTTGTCCAAGAACGAGTGTGCATCACCTACAGAAGTTGGAAACTTATCCCGGTTTCTGAACTGAATGACTTGTACAATTTAATCACAGTATCAACATATTACTTTTCTTTATGCTCAAAACATCAAGAAACTTTGTTTAGATTATTTATTTGGTAAAATTTTGTCGAATTTCAGCTTATAAGTGCTCAATCTTTTTGGTTAGTTTATAATCTAATTTGTTTTCCTGATTTAGCTCAATTGGACTAGAATCGGGTCGAGCAATAAAACATAGAAAGGCTATATTTGAGCCAATTCTGGTTTGGTTACTCTTTGCTGTGTTGATTAGTGTAGTTTTAGCAGCTGAGTTTATATATGCTGTTGTTGGCTTTAGTTTTGGCTTAGATTGCTAACTCTTGAAGTGTGAGTGAAAGTAGCAAGTGGCTTGATAAAGTAGAAAGTAGCAAGTGGCTTAGATTGAGAATTCTTGTATTGAGAGCTGGTCGTTCATATGGAGCCACCTGAACAGAACAGATCACACTTGTTTCATTTAGTGATAGGAATTAGAATGCAGCTGTACAAAGGGATGAAAAAAGGAATGCAGCAACCACATAGCAACAGAAAATGACATATCACAACCACAACATAGGGCCAGAACAGAATGAATATCTCGCCAAGTGGAAGGAAGACTGGGCAGAAACGTGCAGCATCCCAAAGTAATACAATTTACTATATGCTGCACTTGAATAATATTCAAGACTAAGTTCATAGTAGTGAATTCCATACTTAGATAGTAAAGCTCAATGTGATAACCAAATGACCGACCATGCTGATTTGTGAGGTTTCCACCTAAGATCCCTTGAAAGAGAAGCCGATTCTTGTTTCTTTGGTTAATCCTACTCATTTAATGAGTGTTATAGTAACCACCAATGCAGTGTTGTAGCGATAGAAGCTTACGGAGTAGTCGTATTTTTTAGGCAAGTCTGATGTCGTAAGTTATTAAAGCCATTATAAATCAATGTTGTTTTAAGAATTGTTTCAAGTCAGTACATGAGGAGATGGTATCTTTAAGACAGCAACGAGGACTAGGAGTGTGTATGTTTAGAAGCCTAACTGAATTTGTTTCAGCACAGCAGCAAAAATAGGCCGCTGAAACAATTGATTAGGGAGGGGTTGTAAACATAAGTAAATCCTATTCCTAATCCTAATCAGAAACAAGTACTAGTAGTACAAGTGGTAAAGCATAAACAATCAAATCCCAATCTCAGAAGTGTGATTTTCATAAATTCTTATCTGTTTTCTTTTTTCGTTATAAGTGTGCTTGGTAAGTTTTTTCCACAGAAGGGGTTCACAACCCGAAGCGACCGTAGAGAATGGATCTTATCTCAAGCTGATGATAAATGGAGAGGTTTTAAGACCAGATTAAGGAGCAAGTGGTTGTATAAGAGGTCTGGGAGAATAAGAAGAAGACCACCGTGGAAATATCCTTGGATAAGTCAACCGATTTGGGATAAATTTAAGGAATTATGCACTACCGAGAAGTTCAAGGTTTATGTTTCCATGTGTTTTACAAAATTTAAATTGAAAATTCAGCAGTAAATCATAATGCTCTGTATTTTACCCTTTTTTAAATATTTGAAGGAGATAAGTGAAGAAAATCGAAGACGATCAAATCTCAAAGACTTAACCTATCAAGGAGGGTGTCTCGGATACCTACACTATGAAGATGAGATTGTATGTTAGTAAAATTTAATAGTTTATTTACAATTTTTATTCACCTTACCATTGTTGCTACTACTATGTGTTTTCATGAAATGATAGATAGAAAAGGAAAGGGAAAAAGGGAACATTGTTGATGAAGTGCCTCGACATGAGTTGTGGGATAGAGCTCATTCACGTGTCGTAGATGGAGAGGTAACCTATATTACACAAGCTGACAAAGATATTGCAGAAACCATTGTAAAATAACTTTTCCCTCACATTATTAGCTTAATTTTATTTGTTGTCGTATATACTCATACATGATACTTTAATGTTTTCCTTAAGAATGCACTGAAGGGACAAGTTGAAAGGGGTGAAATTAAGTTAGAGGGTGGTCGAGATGATATTTTGGCAAGAGCTTTAAAGAAACCAGAGCATGGCGGACGTGTAAGGGGTACTGGATCGGGTATCACTATTACAGAGTACTTTGGGTTTTCTAAACCAACACCACCGAGCCAACTGCACGTTGAATTAAGTGATCTGAAGTCGGAGCTAGCACTTACGAGAAACAACCAACAACAACAGCAATTTATGATGACCTTTATGATGTCTTGCTTGAATCAGGAGCAAGTGAAGCAATACATAGTTGGTGTAAGCGAACATGGGGCTTTAAATGGCCAAGGAATTGGCCAATTAAGTAGTTTCGGTGGGCATTTAAGCGAGCAGATTGGTGTCACGAATGCAAAACCTGGAAATTTAAATGATCGGAGTGGTGATCAGTTTTGTGCTGGAAGAGGGCATGAAGATGGATTCTTCACCCAACTTCTAACCAAAGGTGATGACTGCTTTACCCAATGATCTAACACATTGATCAATACTTCCAACAACAATATGCGTAAATCTCAGCTGCAAGAGCATGAACAAGAGCGAAAAACTGATACCTACTTTGGTCCTTGGCCTGAAACAAATGTCGACATTGCTCTAAAACCTCAACATTACTATGATCAGTAACCAAACTCATCACCCAAGGTTGTCCGTCAATCCGATACAGACTATGGCACTCCTATTAGTGAGCTTAAATTGGCAAAGGTATTAAAATGAGCTCAATTCGACTATGCATTTTTGCAGATGATTATTTTGTTAATATGTTATGGCTTTTAATGCTTGTCGGTAGTAAGTTTAATGTATTTCAATATGAATTGGTCTTGGCATATTATAGATACTATTGTATACTATGTTTTCATCTTTAATATAACGATTCTTGTGTTCTTATGTACTAGGGTATTCATGATTGTTGCTTAGCGATTGAATTAATAAAGAGATCCAAATTGTTGCAATTGGACAAGTGCACATATCTGATGGAACGGAAGTGACTTTGAATCATTTCAACATTGTGTCTTCAGATCATCGACGCGTTTCCATTACTGAAGAAATTGTGCCAACAACACCATTACCATGTCCTAACGAGGAGTGTAGTGTAGTATGTCAAGCGAAGCATGCTTTTGTTTCTTGGCCTACTCACTTGATATTTCCTAAGAAAAAGGTACATTCATTAATGCTAAACTACTATTGCCATCTGTAGAGTTCTATTTTCTAATCTGATCTATCATAAATGTAAGGTGAATAAGTACTATCTGATATAGGTTTCCTTTATTTTTCTTAAGTATGATAAGCAAACGACAAATGTTGATGTCTCACAATCACCACCCGTAGAAAATGCAACCTCCAAAGCATACACCATCACAAAGGGAGATCTTATCAACGTTAACTCGGGTATGTTGAAGGCTTTAAAAAAAAGATAACATGTTATTGAAAAGGAGCAATCGAAACCTCATTATATCCGTTCCAAAAAGTGTGTTTAACTATCGGATGGAAATCGGATCATCTCACATGTCAATTTTCATCAAGTATGTATTTATTTATAACTTCGAGTTGTCTCATGTACTCTTTTAGTAAGGTTATTATTAGTTTTTTCATGAGTATATTTTAATATGTAAGGTACTTGAGCGAATCATGTTATAAAGATGGCTTATTCGGAATGTATGGATTTTGTGATTCCAATTATATCTCTCCTTTGATACCAACCATTGAACAAGAATGATCAGACTACTTGTATCGTACATTTGGGTGCAATGAAGGAAAAAATCGTAATCAACTTTTTTTTGCACCTTTCCATGAGAAGTAAGTCTTGCATTGTTTATTATTAATGTTTTTAGCTTATTATAAATATTAGTCCCTCCATTTTTTCCATTTAGTTATATTTGTCTCTTTTTTTCCCTCACAAAACAACTCCAATTAGACTAGCTAAATGAAAAAAAAATGAAGAGACTATTTTCTTTTATCTCTACTAATAAATTTTGGTACAACCGACATTGGATGCTAGCTGCGATAAGTCCTTGGAACGGAACTGTTTTTTGGCTTGATCCGGCTGGATTAGATACTATTAGTGAATTTGCACAACTTATTATCAATGAGTACGTCACCTTGTCATTATCGATTAATAATATTAATTACTCTAATATTATTTTATTTAGTCCTTCTGATTATGAGGTGAAATTTTCCGTAATGGTATTATAAAGTTTAGCAATCATTATCGAAAGGATATCAAGAAACTGAAAAAAAAAATCCGGTTAGGTGGAAGAACATCCAGGTATGTATAATAAAATCTTGACAAAGTCACTACATGCTTGAACCAATGCTATTATTCATGTAAGTTGATTGGTGTTTCATTATGATAGTGTCCTCGTCAAGCTCAAGGCACGAAAGATTGTGGGTACTATGTATGTCGTTACATGATCGAGACTATCGCGAGTAGACGACAATTGATTCCCGATGAGGTAACTATTGAACCCCTATTTTGTTTTCCTTAACATCCATGTGGATTTTTTCAAGTTTTTGGGGGCTTGATCCGTATGTTTGATTGATTTAATAACCTTGGTGTATTCAAATGGGTTTTTAGTGAACTTATTGGTTTGAGTTTGAATCTGTTGTTTAAATTTAATTCCTTGGCCAAAAGAACAAGACCTTGTATCATGAAGAAAGTAAGACAATGAGATTAGTTTGTACAAAAGTTGCTGTATTTTCCAAATAGATTTTGCTGTCATTTTGCTCCCTGCCTTTGTCTTATGTGCAGTCTGTTTGTCATTAGCTGCATAGTTTCTTTAATGTCAACTCTCCTCTTTTGCTTAAGGCCCTGTTCTTTTGGACTGAAAGTGACTGAACTTAACTGAACTTAACTGAAAGTGTCTGAACTGAACTGAATGAGTCTGAACTGAACTGAACTGAATAAATCTGAACTGAACTGAACTGATCTGAATGTGTCTGAACTGAATTGAACTGAACTGAATGTGTCTGAACTGAACTGAACTGAACTGAACTGAATGTGTCTGAACTGAACTGAATGTGTCTGAACTGAACTGAACTGAACATGTCTGAACTGAACTGAACTGAATGTGTCTGAACTGAAATGAAACTGTCTGAATACAAGTCCAAGAGAACAGGGCCAAAGTCTTCATAACAGGTTCTTTAGTTCAGTCACTGTTAGTTGCTTGACTCCCTTTCTTTGCTTTGCTCTGTCTTTAGTAATGGGTTGTTACATTTGTAAGCTTGGCTAACGAAATAGGCTTGGTCGTCCATACCCAAAATCAAGGTCACCGAAATAGGCTTGGACATCCTTTTGAGAACATTATTTGTCCTGTTTGTCACTATAATTTTGAGGATAATATTGTGGGGTTGTTTTTTTTTTACAGCAATTGCTCTTCGTAAAGTTTGTCAGTTCAGAATTCGTTTGATTAAAGAGACTTCAGGTCATAATTGTTAGTATTAAACTGTCTTGTGGGATTTGATAAAGCTGCCTGTCTCTCTGTATGTTGATTAACACATTCAATTTCTTTGTGATTTGATAATTTTGAGGATATTTTTCTTTAGTATGAAAAATGCAATGTCTATCCTCGACCATTAGTAATCGTGGTGTCACTAGCGTATGCCTTTGTGATTCAGTCTTTGTACACTATATATCTTGTTTGGTGATGCTTCATATGTACTCGTGATGAGGATATTTGGTGGTAGGAGGATTTCTGGCTTTGATAGATGTTCTATTGTTACATGTTGAATTTTTCGAAAGCCTTGTACTCATGGTTTAAGCTTGACCTTTTACAGTTAAAGGTTGAATTTTGTCAAATTTGCTACTATATGACTGCATTCTACAGGTTCAACTGTTGTGAAAATATCCGACCTTTAATAAAGTCATCATCCAAGATTTAGTGTTAAGGTTGACAGAATACGTGAAAAGCTTTGGATAGTTTGGAGTAGCATGCTGATACGTATATTTATATGCTAATTGTCTTTTTTTTTTGCAGTATTTTCCCGGAATTCATGACTCATATGATCAAGGGAATATTGACGAGGTTAGAAATACTTGGGCGACATATTTATTCAACCAAATTGAAGACGAGGATATCGAAGACAATGACAATCTAGATCTTAGCAAAGCCTAATTTTACCGTAGTCATTATTAGAACTTTTTTGTATTGCCAACTCATTTTATCAATCTATGTTTTTTTTCCGAACATTTTTTTTAAAACAATGATTATATTAGCATGCACATTTGTTGTGTAAATTTCACAAACACATATATATATATGAAATAAACAACTTTTATTATTATTACCGTGTTTTTTTAATACGGAGTAGTTTATATGATGGTATATTATTATTGTTCACAAGTTTATATAAGATATATATTATCTCGGAATTGAAGAATAAACGTCGATAGTGGATGATATGTGATTGAAATCAATTATTGTAAGAGATCGGTTCCTTTCTAAACCGATCTTTTAATACAACCCAAAGAGACCATTTGTTTTGTAAGTCTGGTCTCTTACCCTTCCACAAAGAGACCATTTTATTTGTAAAACTGGTCTCTTAGACAACTCAAAGAGACCGGTTATAACTAACCTCTAGTCTTTTAAGTATAGAGCAAAGAGACCACTTTTAGGTAATATTAAGTCTCTTAACTTCACCAATGAGACCACATTCTTTAACCGGTTTCTTAGGGTTAAGACACCGATGAGATGGAGACCGGTTGTTAACCGGTTTCTTATGCCATTTTTAACTGGTTTCCTTGACACTTTTTGTAGTAGTGAGAGAAGATGAGGAGTAACACGGCCAAAGGATGATGAGGAAGATGTTGTAGTAATTTTTTTGTTAATGCAAAAATGAATGTAGAGTAAAGGAGGAGATGGAGGTTACTACACTTTAAAGAGTATGAATGAAATTAAAGCCTCCAAAATGAGGAATCCAAAGTGCATCTAGACCCAAAGTTGGCCGGCCAAGAGTAGAAGAGAGGGAGTAGGAAGAGCTTGAGTAGTAAAACCTCAATTTAATGAAAAGAAAAGAATCTTATGTTTACGGTTTAAAGTGATAAAATGAAACGTGTTAGTAAAACGTAGTTAAATTGCGACAAGAAGCTTTGTCGGTCCAAAATATGAGGACACGTCTCAAATGATTTATAAGTTGATAAAAATAAGAATCCTAAAATAGTTAAAGACATTTTAAAGCAATTCGAGTAAACCTCGCGTAAGAAAATAATTATTCGCGAAGCTTCGTAATAGAATAATTAATGGCCAAATTTTCGTAAATAAAAAAATTATATAAATGTATTTAAACATTTTTAGGAAAAAGAGTGACTTAAGTCCAAGTTTTAAAACGTCAATTCAAAGAGGAATAGAATTCCTCGCGGAAAATTAATTAGCTTACGAAGAAAATCAAATAAATAGATGTAAAAGAATTAAAATCTTTTAAAATAAAAATAAATATCATTAAACTCAAAATTGAAGATAAGCTTGGAAAAATGATGACACATAAGCCAAATTGTGATAGAGTTATAACGATGTCATAACGGTAAGGAATAAAGATGCTAGAAATATAGCGGGTGTTACAATCTTCCCCACTAAAAGAAAGTTTCGTCCTCGAAACTAAGAAAAATCAGAAAGGAATCAAGATTAGCCCACTCGAAAAGATGAGTATACAAATTTCGGATAAAAATTTTGCGTTAAAAGAGAATTTTACAACCTTCAAAGTGATACGATATCGAATGCAAATATTTATTCCAAGAGGAATTGGGCTAAGCTACCCGAAGTTTAATTTTTTTAAAAAAAATAGTGAAATCGTAAAGTAAAGTTATTTGATAAAATAACGACGTCAAATAACATTTTTAAACAAACTCGAAGTTAATAGGATAACCAAAACATTTTTTCAAAACAAAAGTAAAATAATTTGATTAAGAAATTCGATAATATTTCTTTTTATGATGAAACAAAATTTTGTTTGGAGAAATCAAATTTTGTAGTTAGTAAAAATCGAACCAGTTGTCAAACATTTTCAATAACAGATTCAAAAGTCCACCAACAATAAAACGAAATCCAATTTTCAAAAAGTTAAAATTTCGAAAATGTTATCAAAGTAATTATGAAAGTTTTCAAAAACGTTATCAAACTTGAACATACAAAATAATTTCGACAATGTTAAAACGCTAAACATAATAATCCTATAGAAATTGAAGTATTTGGAAATATGAAATTCTTCATAAAATTCCGATCGCCTGAAAATCAAAAATTGAAATAATTTAAGATAAATTATTAAAGCATTTTGAAACAGATCTAAATATAAATATCAACCAAAGATAAAACAAAAGTGAAGTATAAATTTCTTAAATTATAATTCAAAAATGTTAGATTTCACGATATCCAACAAGTTAAAGTTAGTCAAACTTTTTACAAAACGGGCAAGTTCACAATTAGAAATTATAGCTCAAAATGTTAAAATTTTATGATAATCCATTTTTTTAAACAAGTCAAACTTTTAATAAAATAGGGAGTTTGAAAAAAAAATGGTTAACAGGTAAGTAAAACAAGGATAAACAATAAATCAAAATAAGAACTTTCAAAATCGATAAAGGTCGAAGGGATTAGCAGCAGATGCGGTAACAGAATTCAAGAGAAGCAGAAAGGAATACGGAGTTGAGAGTCAGAAAAAGCCCTCAAGGATTATAGAAGAAATTAACCATCTCGAGATTCCTAGCACGACTCTCACAAACACGGTTTCGTAATTGGCCCATCAAATAACGCTAAGTCCAATATCGGTACAAAGTGGTCCTACTCAATCTACAACCTCCAAAATTAAGTATACTTACATACTTATATAATCTTTCAATTAGTATGGTAAGAATCCACAAATGATTTAGACTAATTCATTAATTAAGATTCAACCGGTCATCAAAACATATCCAAACTCGTAATCACTAAGGCTCATAAATTCCAAGTCCATAAGGTCTGAACTTGAGGTATACTTCAAATTTCTCGAGTAAGGAACACTAAATAAAATCCATCAAATAACAATGTTCGGACACGAAAACTTCTAAAATGATCATCAACATATTCTTAACATCATCAACAGACAGAGGTTCGTAAAGTACGCCAAATCTTAAACACACTCAGCTTGACATGTAACGACAGATATTCACATTTTCAAGCACGTCATTCGACTAAGGTTTCTGAGAATCCCATCAAATTTCATATCGTAACAGCGGAACCACTAAAATATTTGTTAACTCAACGAAGTCACAATCTCGTTGGTCTAAGGGTTCTGAACTGTAAATCTATCAAGATGATTGGCATTAAGTATTTCTCAAAGCAACGTGATAAATTCAACCTCTAATTGTGCAAGATGTTTCTCTTCTTCAAGGTTAACAACAAGTTATCCAAGTTAGATCACTCAACTCCAAAGTTCATAGGTTACAACCTTAAACAACGAGCAACGACTTAATCCTTAAGAAACACGGGAAATCTATGTCCACGAAAATTTCTAACGACATTAATGAAAACCTTTCATGGTACCACAACACTCAGGCTAACATTTTAAATGATCCTCTATGATCCCAAATATTCACGATGCATCCGTCAAATAAGCATTAGGCAAGAATCCTAAAGTAATATTATCACTTACACTTAGTTCGGTTCTAGGTTAGGTACTAGGTAACCATTAAAATATGATATACTCTTACTACTTCAAAAGATTATTCAACTCTAAGTCCTCCAAATAATCAAGTAACCTATAACCCAAGGTTCAAAATCTTAAGTACCAACCTAATTCCATTAATCGACAATTTATCATTCAAATCGATCCTCAAAAACTTACTAAGATAGACAACAAGGTATAACTCACAATCCTCAAACCACGTAACAAGGGGTTAACTAAACCTCGAACATTTATAGCTTCCAAAAGTTACACTAAGACAGAATTCGGTCTAACCAAAGAATCTCAAAAGGAAGATGGTAGAGTAGAAGAATATAACAAGGATTCACCAAGAAGATGAAGAGGAGAATATAAAAGAGAAGAATTAGAAGAAGTAGAGGACGGAAGAAAAGAGTCGATGATCCTATATTACTGAGTTCTTGAACCAGAAGAGAATCTTCGGGCCTCCAGAGTTCACGAGGGATCCAAATGGATTACTTCATCTTCTTGTAGAGGAACGAGCACACAAGTCTTGGGTCGCTCCATCTGGATCTACTTCGACGTCAAGGAATAGGAATCTACTCTTGATCATCTAGCCTGTAGCTTAAGCAAACTGAATTTGGCTGAAAGGTCACCATTGTATCTTCCTTGTAGCACAAAGTTGTCCAGTCGAGTCAGCAGGTGTCTAAGAATTCTAAGCAAGTCTTGTCCCGATCTGGAGTAGCATCCTATCAACATCTTGTTCATTCGTCTTCTTCCAACAATAGCAACAAATATTCAATGCTAATCATTGAGTTACAAGAACATATAAACCTAACAGTTAAGTCCTTATTTGTTTCTACCCATCTCTAATAATATTTTTATTTACTGTTTAAATAATTTACTGGTATTTTCCTTAATTTCAGGTGTAAGCGTTGGGAGCAATGATGCTCTGATACCAACTATAATCCCCTAGAAATCTAACGCGATACAGTGGCGGAAACACTGTAGAGTCGGGATTAAAACACGCTGTAACTATGTCTTAATAAAATTAAAACGGTAAGTCCAAACATTAGGCCTAAAATAAAATGGCCAAAAACTAAACAATCCAAAAGAAAGGGGTTTGACATCCAGAAGACATAATTATTAAAATGAAAATGAGCAGGATCCAAATTGTCCGCTAGCCCACACCCGTAAACAAGTATATCTGTCATGTTAAACATAACAACCACAATTAGTGGGGAGCAACGTCAACGTTCTCCCAGCCGTATAACATGATTTTAAAACTGTAATTACTACTATAGAAAAATAGTAAAAATGTAAAACAGTAAAACAGCATATTAAAAATAAGCTTTCAGCGTAAATCAAAGTAATAAAATGGGTTTCCGAAGAAACATAAAAATATTTGCCAACCTGCAACCAATTTATATCGATAATAAATAAAATAATCAATGTGGCGTTATGGATAGGGTTAATGTAGAATCTAGACTTTCACTAGGACAATACTAGAAACTAGCTTCGAGAACTGTAGACTTAACTCATAACAGAATCCAGTCTCTAACTAGGCAACTCAACTATAATAGGACTGCGTGCAGCGAGGTCCTGGTTTAAGTAGTGCACACCCCTCCTGGATACAAACCATATCCAGTTCAACCCAACACGACTTATACGATGCGATATCTAAGTTTAAGGTAAATATACACTCTCCTGAACACAAACCATGCTCAGTTCAACAACCAATGCGCCCCATAAAGACACACCATCCTTACAGTTGATGGCAAAACGTACATCCCAGACTATATTACTCTAAACCCACACTTGTCTTTATTCCATAGCTCCAAAACAGGGTCATTATCGATACTTAAAAGATATAATCATTGTAAACAATAAGAGAACAAAAGGGAAAACGGATCGCCTTCCAAAAGAGGAAACTTTCTATTTAGGAAACTTCTATATTTAGAAACTTTAAAAAGATAGCATCATATCAAAATAGCAAAAATATTAGTTCATACTAATAAAACATTTTTAGTAAAAGATATCGATTTATAAAACTAATACTTTCGGCCTTAACAATATTAATTTCCAAAATAAGGATAAATGAGTTTATGAAATTATTGAAATATCATACAAGTGTTTATAAAATGATTAAAAAAGTCTTAAACACTATAGTACTACTAATTAGGGTGTTTCCAAAATTTATAAAACTAAAATTCCCTAATTATTAATAGTTTCGACAAAACAAGCGTAAATAAGATTTTACGGCAAATGTCAAATTAAATCTTTTAATGTATTTTCTTTAATTTAAATCATTAAACAAATTTAGAATATGATAAGGGGTGATTTAAATCTCAAAGTTTCAGATTTAAATATTTTCAAAATTGCTGGAAACATAATTCTTTTATGTAAGACGAAGCATTTTAACGATAAATCGTAATTTTGTCCAAAAATCATTACTATTAATTAAAGACTTTAATAAATAGTAAAAAAAATACGTAAAATAGCTCAAATATATTTTTGGACATTCTGTTCAGAAAAGAGAATTTTCCAGAATCATTAAACTCGGTTTTTAAAGGGTTTTTCTCGTTAATCGTCTAATCTCGACAATAACGATTAATAAAAATAGTAATTACAAAACGATTTAAGTATTAATATCCAAAAACTATTATTAAACTTTAAAAATAATGATTTTTCAGAAAATACTATTTTTTTTTTTTCAGATTTCCAAAATTCCAGATTTATTTAAAAGGCCAAAAATTGAGAATTTAAACGACAAACACGGTTTTAACGATAAACGATGATTTAAACTGATTAATTAATTCACCCACTTAACAATTCCGAAAAATTATGAAAAAAATTCAGAAAATGATTTTTCATCAGAAATATTATCCACGTCAAATTTCAGATTAAAATGAAATGTTTAAGTGCTAGAAATAAAAATCGGTTTTTAATCGTTTTTGTTCATAAACGGTAAAAATTCAATAATCGATATCAAAAATATCAAAAAATACCAAATTATTAAAAATCATTAAAAACTTCATTTTTACAGAATATAATCATACATTACAGGTTTAGGCCGAATATTACGATTTTACAAATTAATATAACAATTTAATCATTGATCTCGTAAAAGCGATAAAAATATCGAAACATGAAAATTTTCAACTGTTAAAAATTTTCAAGATTATATGACATACATATATTGTCAAAATGAAATATAAAAATTATACATGCAATTACAAAATTAAAAAATACGAAATACCGAGTAACATCGACGTTACCTCTAATCCAAGTCTGAATCGACAATATACTCGTCTGCCTCGAGATCGTCCACGAATCCTACAATATATAAAAATCATGGCAGAAAAATACCATGAGAAAGGCTAAAAATCAAGGTAAATAATGATAAAAAAACGACATCGATTATTACCTTAACGAAGGAATTGGAAAGAGGATTAATTTGACGCTAAAAATGAGACGATTAGGACTCGAATTGAACAAAAATCAGCCAGAAGATGAGGAGTAACACGGCCAAAGGATGATGAGGAAGATGTTGTAGTAATTTTTTTGTTAATGCAAAAATGAATGTAGAGTAAAGGAGGAGATGGAGGTTACTACACTTTAAATAGTATGAATGAAATTAAAGCCTCCTAAATGAGGAATCCAAAGTGCATCTAGACCCAAAGTTGGCCGGCCAAGAGTAGAAGAGAGGGAGTAGGAAGAGCTTGAGTAGTAAAGCCTCAATTTAATGAAAAGAAAAGAATCTTATGTTTACGGTTTAAAGTGATAAAATGAAACGTGTTAGTAAAACGTAGTTAAATTGCGACAAGAAGCTTTGTCGGTCCAAAATATGAGGACACGTCTCAAATGATTTATAAGTTGATAAAAATAAGAATCGTAAAATAGTTAAAGACATTTTAAAGCAATTCGAGTAAACCTCGCGTAAGAAAATAATTATTCGCGAAGCTTCGTAATAGAATTTTTAATGGCCAAATTTTCGTAAATAAAAATATTTACTACTTGAAAATATTATATAAATGTATTTAAACATTTTTAAGAAAAAGAGTGACTTAAATCCAAGTTTTAAAACGTCAATTCAAAGAGGAATAGAATTCCTCGCGCAAAATTAATTAGCTTACGAAGAAAATCAAATAAATAGATGTAAAAGAATTAAAATCTTTTAAAATAAAAATAAATATCATTAAACTCAAAATTGAAGATAAGCTTGGAAAAATAATGACACGTAAGCCAAAATGTGATAAAGTTATAACGATGTCATAATGGTAAGGAATAAAGATGCTAGAAATATAGCGGGTGTTACAGTCACTATGGTGCACGGGATTGAGAAACTACCTGGATCCTTCAACGTAGGAAGTGTAGAGCCTTGAATGAGCTCTCTCACCTCTCTTGTGAACGCTATGGTCTCTTCCTTGTTGACAGATCTCTTCCTAGCCAAGATTTCTCTCATAAACTTTCCATATGCCGGGACTTGGGTAATTAACTCGGTGAAAGGGATGCTCACATCCAACTTCTTCACAATATCAAGGAACTTGTCATATTGAACATCCACCTTGGTCTTCATTTGCCTTGTTGGGAAAGGCAACTTGATATGTATCTTGTCTTGCTCATTAGGTTTGGATTTTTCAATTGACATTTTCTTCTTTCCTTTGTCTTCTTTTTGGGGTGGGGGAAGCTTGTCTTCATGGGATTTCTCAACCTCCCCCAAGACTTGCTCCTCCATGAGGTTTCTCCAATTTTCATCATCTTGAGGTGGAGATTGCACTTCCTTCATAGCCTGTTGCTTACTAGGAAACAAGGGAGAATCATAGGATGCACCGCTTCTTAAGGTGATGGCATTCACATGTTCAAACTTCGTCGGTACACCTTGAGGAGGTAGTTGCCCCTTTTGTCTTGAAGAACTACCCGAAGCTACTTGAGCTAGTTGGGTTTCAAGCATTTTCACATGCGTATCTCTTGCCTTGTTTTCCATTTGAAGGTTAGTGAAGAATTCATGTTGAGCTTTTTGCATCTCCAATTGGCTTCTTTGTATCTCCAAGATTGTGTTTTGTATCTCCGGTTCTCTAGGTGGAGATTGTTGATTGTGTGGGGTATTGGTAATGGCTAGGGGAATGTCATAGTCATGAGTCGGAGACCGGCTCATTTGCTTGTTATCTTGTTGTTGATTTTAGGACCCTTGTTGTTGTTGAAAGTTCCCTTGGAACCCTTGAGTATTGCCTTGATTGTGATTGTGGTAACCTTGGTTATTGCTTTGGTATCCTTGAGAATGTTGGTTTCCTTGGAAACCACCTTGATGATTGAAGTTCCCTTGATGGAACCCTTGATTGTTGTTGAGGGCACCTTGGTTATGTTGCTGGAAGTTGTTAAAAGGCCTTTGATTGCCTTGATAACCTTGGAAACCTTGGTTGTTGTCCCTTAAGGGAGGTGGAACATAGGGTACACGGTATTGTTGTTGGGCTTGTTGTTGGGAAGCTTGGAACATACGTTGATTTGGCACAATTTGAGTCTTGAAGTTAGAATATGGGGCACCTTGCTTGAATGCTTGGAAAGCATTCACTTGCTCAATGCTACTTCGACAATATGAAGGCTCATGTCCATGTATACCACAAATCTCACATATTCCATGTTAAGATGATGGTGTAACCGTTCCCAAAGCATTAATTTGATGGATTGATTGTTGATTGGAGGAACTAGTGCTTTGACCTTGATTAAAGTGGTGTTGGAGCTTCTTGTCAATAGTATCCATGTGTGTCTTTAATTGTGCTCCAAGGTCGGCACTTAATTGTGTAATGGCATCAATCTCATGCCTTCCCCCTCTACTCTCCTTTCTTGGCCTTGAGTATTGAGAGTTATGGACCGCCATTTCTTCGATCCTTGGCCATGTTTGGTCATCATCAACTTCGGTGAACCTTCCATTGGACCCCATATTGAGTATGGCCCTTGAGTCTTCATATAACCCATTCCAAAATTGTTGTACAAGGAACCATTGTGATAAACCATGGTGGGGGCACGATCTAACCAAAGCCTTGAACCGCTCCCATGCTTCATAAAGGCTCTCTTCATCCCGTTGTTGAAAACCGGTGATGGAGGCCCTTAGCAAATTCGTCTTTTCCGGAGGGTAGAACTTTTGGTAGAACGTCAATGCAAGTTTCTTCCAAGTATCAATCCCCATGGTTGCCTTATCGAGACTCTTGATCCATTGCTTAGCTTTACCAATAAGAGAAAACGGGAAAAGAACCCAATGAATTTGGTCTTGAGTAATTCCGGTTTGAGAAATAGCATCACAATAATCGGAGAAGGTCTCCATGTGTTGGTGCGGGTCTTCGGTTGGCAACCCACTAAATTGACTTCTTTCAACCAATTGGATAAAAGCCGTTTTAGCCACAAAAATTTCCGGTGTATGTCTCCGGTAAAGCGGTGGGATCGGGCAAAACGTCTTCCGTGAAGGTTGAATGAGATGAGAACTTCGACATGATTGGATGCAAGAGAGATGATGGTGTAGATGGTGTTGATGTAGAAGTTGAAGGAGAACTAGGTTGGGAAGAGTGACTTGAAGAAGTACCAAAAGGATTTATGAAGATCCCTTCAGTATTGCCTTGAGGTTGCTCGTTAAAGTCGGATCCTTGGGCTTGCTCTTCAATGGTATTGCTAGTACCCGGTTGAGAATTTCTATCCCGATCAATCGTCCGTTGGCGAAAGGCTTCAAAGAGTCTCTCCGGCTCTGGATTGAAGAGAAAGAAGTCGTCTCTCCTTCAAGGCATGCACTACACACTTGGAACCAACATGAGAACACCTAGTGCTTTATTGGCACTAGGCAAAGACAATAACGAACACAATCCAAGACAAAGAGAGAAGAAAGTTAAAGAAACTAAGAAAAGGCCTACAAAATATGCACACGAGATAGAAGAAGAACACAAGAGGGGTAACTAAGTCGAGTTATCAAGCAAACTAAGTCTAAACATGCACCGTCCCCGGCAACGGCGCCAAATTGATGGTAAGGTTTTGCCGTGGGTCCCCACCAACAATAGAGTCCAACTAATCCTAACGGGTAGCTAGGGTAAGTCGGGTCGAGTCCACGGGGACGGTAAAGGTTGTCTAGACTATGGTCAACTCACAAAGAAGACTAAATTACCAACACAACACAAAGGGAGACTAATAACTACCAAGAATTGATTAACTATGATGATTGGAGATGATGAAAGTGGACTAACAATGGATTAGATATAACAAGAACTAATATGAACACTAGGGCTAGATGAAACTATCAAACTAGAGCAACAATAGCTAGCAAGATGGGTAAATCAAATATGGAAAGGAGTAGGGTTAGTTTGGGTTCATAAGTGTAGTAGGATAGTTGGGTAATCAAGGGGTGTAGGTGTCACCTAGTTACTAAGGTCGGTCCGCGCTCTCGCGTCAAAACCAAAGTCCGCACTCTCGTGTCTAAGACTAGACCCGAATACTCATGCAAGATATTACCTAATACACAATAATTCAACCACAAATCAATCACACAATGAGAAGATGAAAACTAGTATGAGAAGCATGGCCACTACAACTCAAACAAGCAATTCAACAAACAGATAGAGCTCTTAACATGTGACTAGTAACAAAGAGTCCACCTTTACCCTTAATCAAACCCTAATTACCCATAAACCACACTTAATCCCCGTACTAACCCCACAATAAGTCTACTCACTCATAATGAAGCTAATACTAACAATGATAAGAGGAAACAACACAAATATCCAAACATTCATAATGAAACTAACAAGAACAAGAACAACAAGAAAAGATTGAAACTTGAAAGATTAAACAAGGAATAAGAGTAAAGAGAGTAAGAAGATTATACCTACTAACAAGAAGATGAAAAGGTAAGAACTTGCATTAATAAGAAAAACCCAAAACAATCTTCCAAGGTTGTCAATCTTGGATGAATCTTGAAGAATTCCCTTAATACAAGACTAATTACTAAGATTAAGCTAAGATTGACAAAGGATTAAAGAAAGATTAAACTAAGGTTTTAGAGAGTCTGTCTAGGGTTTAGAATAATGTAGAGGAGTCTAAGGTGCTTAAACAATACAAAGGAAGGACATTTATAAGGTTACAAGAGTGAAGGAGAAGAAAAGAAAGTCACGCGGCTACAACAGCTCCTTCCCGGTCGGGATGGATGGTCCCGGTCGGGATGGGTCATCCTTCCCGGTCGGGATGGATTCTTCCCGGTCGGGATGGCCCATCAGTGGGTGTTGTTTTCGCGCACTCCTTCCCGGTCGGGATGACTACTCTTCCCGCCCGGGAAGGGTCTTGTAGGCCTCCCTTATGGTCCCAAAGGTCCCTAGTTGCTCTTGTTAGGTTTCTCATCTATTCTCGGTGCTCGGGATTGTGTCCAAGGGGCTCGGGAATTGGTCCCAAGGGCTCGGGATCGAGTCTAAGCCACCGGGTGATCGTCGCTTCTCTTCGTTGGCTCCAAATGTGTCGGAAACGAGTCAGAATCGTTCCATCTCTCCAATAATGGTCTTGGGAACCTAAAACGAACTAGAAGAAGCATAAGTAGCCTAGAAACCGCTCCAAAGAGCGATTTCACAAGAGAAACAGGGACCAAACACAACAAATAGGCACTACAAACTGCACTTATCACCTAACCTAGAACCGAGCTAGGTATACCTAGTATATCATATTTGATGCTTATTTGAAGGATGCATTGTGAATATTTGGGGTCATAGAGTATTGTTTAAAGTGTTAGCTTGAGTGTTGTGGTACCATTAAAGGTTTTTCATTAATGTCGTTAGAAATTTTGGTTGACATAGATTATCCGTGTTTCTTAAGGATTAGATTATTGATCTTTGCTTAAGGTTGTAACCTATGAACTTTGGAGTTGAGTGATCTAACTTGGATAAATTGTTGTCGTCCTTGAAGAAGAGAACTATCTTGCACGACCACAGTTCGGTTTTACTGTGTTGTTTTGAGGGATACTTGATGCCAATTATTTTGATGAAATTTACCGCTAAGAGCTTTTTGACCAGCGAGATTGTGACTTTGTTGAGTTATTAAACATATTATGGTTGCCTTTTTGTAATTAGGCATTTGATGGACTTCTTAGAAAACTTAGTTGAATGACGTGTTTGAAGATGTGAGTGTTTGCGCCATTACCTATAGGTTTGAGCGTGTTTGAGGATTTGTTGTACTTTCCCAACTTCTGTACTTGTGGCGTTATAAATATGTTGATGAGCATTTTTGAGGATTTCATACCCGAGCATTGTTAAATTGGTGGACCTTGTTTAGTGTTCCTTACTTGAGAAATTTGGAGTATACGTCGAGTTCAAACCTTATGAGCTTTGAATTTTGGAGCCTTATCGATTAAGAGTTTGGGTGTGTTCTGTTGACCGTGGAATCTTAACTAATGAGATTAGATTCTAAAGCATTTGAGGATTAGTATTGTGTCGTTGAACAAGTGAATAATCATGCAAGACTTTTTATTGGAGGTTGTAACAGTTGATATTTTTTGGGCGTTGTAAGACTGAGTAGGACAACCTAATGCCTAATGTTGGACTTAGTATTATTTGAGGGTAATTTGGAACCCATGTTTGTGGAAGTCGTGCTAGGAATCTCGAGATGGTTAATTTATTCTCTAATCCTTGAGAGCTCTATTTGACTCTCAATTTCGGCCTCCCCTTAGCCTTTCTTAAATCCTGCGACTTCTTCTTCGGCCAATCCCTTCGACTTCTTTTTCGGGTTTGAAAACTTTTGTCTCGATTTGTCGTTGACCCTGACTCTATTTATCCGTTTACCATTTTTCCCGAACTTATGTTATGAAAAATTTGACTAATTTAAAAAAAATTGATTTTCATGAAATTTTAACATTTTGAAGCATAATTTCAAATTTTGAAACTTCCCATTTTGTAAAAACTTTGAGCAACTTAAACTTTTCGATTATCATGGAAGTTAACATTAAACATTGATTTATACCATTAAGAACATTATACTTCGTTTTTGTTTTATTTTTGGTTGATAACACATATTTAGATCTGTTTCAAAACACATTAATAATTTATCTTAAAGTATTTTGAAATTAATTCAAATTTTGATTTTCAAGCGAACAGAATTTTGTGAATACTTTCATATTTCCAAATACTTCAATTTCTATAGGATTATTATGTAAAATGTTTTAACTTTTTCGAAAAAACATCGTATGTCTAAGCTTTTGCTTTATTGTTGATAGACTTTAAATCTGTTATTGAAAATGGTTGACGACTGGTTCGATTTTTATTTACGAACTACAAAATTTGATTTCTCAATTTTTTGTTTGGTCTTAAAACAAAATATTGTCGAATTTCTTAATTAAAATGTTTTGTTGTTGCTTTGAAAATATTTGGGTACTCTCCCCCTCGAGTTCGTTTAAAAATATTATTTATAGTCATTATTTTATCAAATAATTTTTAACTTACGATTTTATTAATTTAAGTGATTTTAAACTTCGGGTAACTGAGCCCAACTATTCTTGAAATAAATTTGTCTTCGATTTCGATTTCATATCACGTTTGAAATTGTAAAAAAAAAATTAACCGAGTTTGTGATGCGAGTTAAGCATTCTCGTTTTGTTCAAGTGATAAAACTTTGTTTTCCATCCTATTATGTTTTTGTTAGTTTCGAGGACGAAACTTCTTTTAAGTGGAGAAAGTTGTAACACCCCATTAAATTTTATTTAACTTTTATTCTATATACGATTTAATTCGTAAATCTTAAATTATTATAAAACGAATTTATTGTTTAATCGTTTCAAACTCCAAAAATTGTATTTGTCTCGGATACTCTTCTTATATTTAAAACTTATTTTTATTTCTGTTTCGAATTATTTTATACATTTAATTTAATTCTTATCGAAAGTCTATTTCGGCGATTTAAATTCTAAATTCTTTTTATTTATTTGTATTTAAGCTCGAATTTCAATTTTCGTCTCGAAGCTCATTTATTTTAAGTTTTGTCAAAACATCTATTACCTTTCCTCGAGAAATCAATTTAATTCACTTTATCGAAGATTTATTATTTATCGAGAAATACTATTTCACCGTCTAATTATTTATTTCTATAAATTTCATCTTCGTCTCGAATACTTTATTTACTCATTTTATTAGACGGCCCGATTATTTATTAATTTTATTGACTCGATTTTAATTCGATTTCGTGGGTCAGTCAACTTATCTTTACAGAATTTGTCAACTACCCAATTCATTTAATTACACCATATTTCTAACTCACTTTAAATTCAGCTGATTCAACCCCTTTTCCAATTTCTTCTTTTTACGTGTTCCTTACATTCTTTGATTATTTTTCCTTCCTCCTTTTCTTATTCCACAGTTTCATATTTGTTCTATCTATTCATGAAATCGGATAGGATCACATGTGGAAACCATCGGGACATGTAGCTTAATTCTTATTAGTGATTTTGATTTGGTTTTGCAAAAGACATTCTATCTTCATAAATTTGCTAGGAATTTGATTTCTATTTCCAAACTTGTACCCTTTGGATTTTCTTTTAATTTTTTGGACTACGGTTTTAATATTTTTAACAATTCTGAAATAATTGGTTGCGGTATTTTATCTGAAAATTTATATCGTCTTAGTTTGCAAAATGATGCCACTGAAAGTACTATGCATGTCAATACTGGTTTAAAAATATGTATTATGGATGAGAATTCTTCTATATTATGGCACCGGAGATTGGGACACATCTCCATTCAGAGGGTTAAGAAATTGGTGAAAGAAGGGGTACTTAGTACCTTAGACTTCACCGATTTCGAGAATTGTATTAGTTGCATTAAGGGAAAGCAAACTAATACTCACAAAACTGGTGCTAAGAGGAGTTCTGAGTTATTAGAAATCATACACACGGATATTGCCATAAGAGCCAGCCTAGGGGTCCAACAGAAAACCAAAGACTTGGGGCATGTGGAGAACAAGGGTTCGTCCGGTTAGACCTTTACCCCTTCAAAGGCGGCTAATTCTCAAACTGTGCCACCTTTTACTTAAACTCCAATTGCAACATAAAGTAGACCTAAGGTATTAAATAAAAGTTGGGGGTGATTTTTGCTGAAGTCTAAGAAAATATGAAGAAAATTGAGCCACAAGACGTGTGTGCGAAAATGGGAGCGAAAAGGCGACTTGCCAAAAGAAGGGCGAACAAGAGTGTGTCAACTAAAAGCACCTTTTCCACTTTTCATCAGCACGTGACTAAGCTTTTTGCCAATCATCTAGTGTCTTTATTATCCTTGGGGATCAAGCAACCAAAGAAGACAAAAACAATTGAAAGGAGCATGCCTAAACGAGGGGACAACCCATTTTGTACTTTGCTTTTACGTGTTCTTTTTACGTGTTCCTTACATTCTTTGATTATTTTTCCTTCCTCCTTTTCTTATTCCACAGTTTCATATTTGTTCTATCTATTCATGAAATCGGATAGGATCACATGTGGAAACCATCGGGACATGTAGCTTAATTCTTATTAGTGATTTTGATTTGGTTTTGCAAAAGACATTCTATCTTCATAAATTTGCTAGGAATTTGATTTCTATTTCCAAACTTGTACCCTTTGGATTTTCTTTTAATTTTTTGGACTACGGTTTTAATATTTTTAACAATTCTGAAATAATTGGTTGCGGTATTTTATCTGAAAATTTATATCGTCTTAGTTTGCAAAATGATGCCACTGAAAGTACTATGCATGTCAATACTGGTTTAAAAATATGTATTATGGATGAGAATTCTTCTATATTATGGCACCGGAGATTGGGACACATCTCCATTCAGAGGGTTAAGAAATTGGTGAAAGAAGGGGTACTTAGTACCTTAGACTTCACCGATTTCGAGAATTGTATTAGTTGCATTAAGGGAAAGCAAACTAATACTCACAAAACTGGTGCTAAGAGGAGTTCTGAGTTATTAGAAATCATACACACGGATATTGCCATAAGAGCCAGCCTAGGGGTCCAACAGAAAACCAAAGACTTGGGGCATGTGGAGAACAAGGGTTCGTCCGGTTAGACCTTTACCCCTTCAAAGGCGGCTAATTCTCAAACTGTGCCACCTTTTACTTAAACTCCAATTGCAACATAAAGTAGACCTAAGGTATTAAATAAAAGTTGGGGGTGATTTTTGCTGAAGTCTAAGAAAATATGAAGAAAATTGAGCCACAAGACGTGTGTGCGAAAATGGGAGCGAAAAGGCGACTTGCCAAAAGAAGGGCGAACAAGAGTGTGTCAACTAAAAGCACCTTTTCCACTTTTCATCAGCACGTGACTAAGCTTTTTGCCAATCATCTAGTGTCTTTATTATCCTTGGGGATCAAGCAACCAAAGAAGACAAAAACAATTGAAAGGAGCATGCCTAAACGAGGGGACAACCCATTTTGTACTTTGCTTTTAATTAAATGAATACAATCCTTAGTCTTTTGTTTTTGTCATTGTAAACGGTTGTTGTTGTGACCTAATGTGGCCTATATAAGAAGCCTCACTTGCATTGTAATCAAGAGCCATTTAATATTGAATGAAAGTAAGAATTTGAATTCTCTCTCTAAATCCTTTCACAAAACTGGAGTTTAGTGTAAGGTTAGGCCTAATTAACCTTGTAAGGGTTAGATTAGTCACCTAGTCGCGTTGTTATCTTGAGTAGACTTGGGTTAATAGCGTGGGTGGGCTTTGAACAATTTATCTCGGGTCTAGGAGTGGTTTAAAGCACACAAAACCAACTTGATTCGTCCAAACCTTGGAGGGGTGAGGGGGGGTTGTTTATATCTTGTTAGCTCCCTTTGTTTGAGTGTTAGCCCCCATAGTTTACACTCCAAATTCTGGTATAAGAGCTTTGGTTTGTTTTTGGTTGTGAGTCGTGAGAGTAAGTCCACAAAAACAACCCAACTACTTGCAAAAACACAAAAAAAGAAACCATCTTTAAACATGAGTGAAGAGAGGATGGCTAGCATCGAGACCAAGGTCAACAACATTGTTGACACCGTAAACGTTATGGTGCAAACTCTCAACACCATGATGGAGCAAGTTAATAACGTGGGGGACATCCAAGGAGGAGGCTTTGGAGGAAGGGGACGTGGATGTGGTCGAGGAAGAAGGGGAGGAGGAGCTATCCACTTCAATGAGTTTCACTCGGATTCGGAGGAAAGCCAACATGAAGAGGAGCATGAAGCATGCATACGACAAAATCATCATGGTAAAGATCCCTGACTTTAATGGTAGCCTAAACCTCGATGATTTACTAGAATGGATTAGGGAGGTAGAAAGGATCTTTGAGTTTAAAGGCTATAACGATGTCAAGTCCTCCAAAACCGCAAATCTTAAATTGAAAAGGTATGCTTCCTTGTGGTATGAAAATGTGAAATTCCAAAGGAACAAAGAAGGTAAAGACCCTATTAAATCTTGGATTAAACTTAAAAGAAATTACTTGACAAGTTTGTTACAAAAGACTATACCCAAGATTTATTTGGCAAATTTTCCAAGTTGAGGCAAAATGAAAGGTCGGTTGAAGCGTATCTAAGGGATTTCAAACAACTTAGTTTGAAATGTGAGGTCAATGAAAAGTCGGAGCAAAAGATAGCTAAGTCCCTTGAAGGTTTAGATGTGGAAATTGCTAATAAAGTGAGAATGCAACCCTTATGGTCGTTTAATGATATTGTAAGGTTGTCATTAAGGGCCAAGAAGATGGGAAAACCCAAGGTCATTCCTAAAGCCAATGTTAAGACCGGTCAAGGTAGATACTTCACCCCGCTTAAACCAATTGAGCTTAGCAAGCCTCTACCCATTCCATATGAGGATAAGGGTAAGAGTGTTGGAGGAGGTGCTCCAGATACGACCATGAGCGAGATTAGGGTCAAACGCTACCAATGCCAAGGTTATGGGCATGTTAGGAGAGATTGCCCGTCCAAAAGGACACGAAGCACTATGAAGGTCGAAGCTGTAGACACCCAGATTTTGACCTGGTGGCTACAGGAGTGCCCAGCAAACACCCGATGACGATCGGACTCCAACGCGACACGGGTTCGCGATGTTTTAGATAGTTTTTCTATAGAACGGATCAAATAACTACTCGGAAAGATTAAACTAACATCAAGTCAGGCTTAGCCGTGTCATTACGGTCGCGTTGACACTAATTAGAGTCAATTCCGACACAAGGGCCCCGAATCGGTCCCGAAATATGCAAAGTCAAACCCGAGTCAATGCGTCGGGCCGAGCGAACCTAGGGACGCGCACCCGAAGCCCACCCGGCGCTCGATACACTAGGGTTATGGGGAAGTCTTAACCTCCAAGATAACCTAAGATGTGCATCTTCTCCGTTTTGGAAATTTTTGATATCGGATTTTCAAAACTTCGACAGCCTCAGCTCAGGCGCCTGAAGTGAACTGCCTCACACCAGGCGTCTGAAGACCGAACCTTTTGACCCCAGGCGTTCATATAGACTCTCGTCTAGGCCACTTGGAAGATAGGGCCTCAAATGAACACCACAATCGGGTCCTCAATGAGGTACTTTTAAATTCCACTCCGCTGGGCGGAGCACCTGTCGGTGTTGTCCCTAATGACCCCGTTACCTCACCTCAAGACGACACCCTACAATCTGCCATGAATCGCATAGATTTCCTTGAAAGCCAAATGCGCCTAAACCAGGGAAAGAATGTCCGCCTCAAGAACCATAGAAAATTTGAAATGGTGAACGACCAATTAACCGAGAACTTTTCCTTAGCTGACATACCTAAGTTCCAAGGGACCGAGGATCCCCTCATCACATCCGGGACTTTAAGGATTACATGGCCATTAAGGGGGTCAAGCCCCGAATCGGTCCCGAAATATGTACAGTCAAACCCGAGTCAACGCGTTGGGCCGAGCGAACCTCGGGACGCGCACCCAAAGCCCACCCGGCGCTTGACACATGATGGTAGGAATTGTCGTGGATCCCCACCGCCAAATAAATAACCGGCTAAGACCTAACGATAGTTAGGGTAAGTCGGGTCGTGTCCACGGAGACGGTGTTGCAAGGTTTAGACTAGGTCGGCCCAAAACGAGACTATGCTACCAAACAAACACAAAGAACTACTAATTAGTGAATTATGATGAGAGGAGAAGAAGGAAGTGGACTAACAATGAACTAGGCTAAAACAATGCTAATAATCAAACTAACTAGCAAACTAAAGAAATGATGACTAACTAATAAGATGAAGTCAAATATGAAGAAGAAGTGGGTTAGGTCGGGTTCATAAGTGTAGTAGGGTGACTTGGGTGGTCAAGGGCGTAGGTGTCTCCTAATTGATAGAATCGGTCCGGGTTCTCGCAACTTAAACCGATGTTGAGGTAGGTCCGGGCTCTCGCTACTTAGACCGATGTCGAGGTAGGTCCGGGCTCTCGCAACTTAGACCCTAGTCCGCACTCTCGTGACTACGACTATCCTCAACACTATCCTCAACATGACCACATACAAGACAAACAATGAGTAGAGGAAGACTAGCATGAGAAGCATGGCCACTACAACTCAAACAAGCATTTCAACAAACACATGGTGTGCCAAGTATGTGACTAACAACAAAGATTCACCCTTTACCCCTAATCAAACCCTAATCACCCATAATCTACCCTTAATCCCCCTACTAACCCACAAGGAGACTACTCACACATATTCAAACTAACTACAACAATGAAAAGAGAAATCAACATCATAAACATCAAAACATTCATGGTGAACAATCAAGAACAATAAACAATAATCAATGATTAAAACTTGATGACAAAACAAAGATTAAGAGAAGAGAAATTATACCCACTACAATAGGATGAAAAAGATGCAATCTTGTATAAATAAGAACCCAAATTAATCCCAAGGTTGTCAAGCTTGGAGAAATCTTCAAGTATCTTCTTAATACAAGAACTAATTACAACTAGATTAAACTAGGTTTAACTAAGGATTAAAGAGAGATTCAAACTAATGTGAGGAACTAAATCTAGGGTTTATATCTTGTAGAGAGGCTTAAGAGAGTCTAGGTTAAGGTATCCTCCATAAACAATACAAGAGGGAAGTATTTATAGGGGTACAAGAATGAAGGAGGAGGAAAATAAGAGGCGCGGCTACAGGTGCTTGGTCCCGACCGGGACGGGATCATCCCGACCGGGACGGGTTGGTACCGACCGAGACGGCCTGTCATCCCGACCGGGACGGGTTGGTCCCGACCGGGACGGCCTGTCATCCCGACCGGGACGAGTTGGTCCCGACCGGGACGGCCTGTCAGTGGCCCCTTCAAAAGTGCACTTCATCCCGGACGGGATGAGGTGCATACCCGTCGGGGATGAGTCTTGTAGGCCTCCAATATGATCCTTTTGGTTCCTCCTTGCTTCACATGAACTTCTCATTGATTCTCGGGACTCGGGATCGGGTCTCGGAGGCTCGGGATTGGGTCCCAAGGTCTCAGGGTCGAATCCAAGGCATCGAGTGATCGTTCCTCCGCTTCGTTGGCTCCGAAAAGTGTATGTATTTAGTCGGAATCACTCCAACTCTTCACGAATGGTCTCGGGAACCTGAAACGAGCTAGAGGAAGGATAAGTAGCCCATGAATCGCTCCCAAGGAGCGATTCCGCAAGGAAATGGGACCAAAACACTACGAAATAGGCACTACAAACTACACTTATCAACACACTAGGGTTATGGGGAAGCCTTAACCTCAAAGATAACCTAAGATGTGCATCTTCTCCGTTTTGGAAAGTTTTGATATCGGATCATCAAAACTTCGACAGCCTCAGCTCAGGCGCTTGAAGACTGAACTGTCTCACACCAGGCGTCTGAAGACCGAACCTCTTGATCCCGGACGTTCATATGGGTGACGAGGACCGAAAACACCTATAAATACCCCCCACCTCATTCATTCGACACAATCACGAGTTCGTGCCTTCTTCTACACAACTCGTTCTTCCCTCTCTTTTCTCGCTAAGGGTTCGCACTCCGACACCCGAGGCAGACGATCCACTCGATCGTAGTTTCGATAAGCGACGTCGACGCTACTCCTCACCTTCAAGCACTCCACTCGATCCCGAGGTGCCTGTGTTCGACTAGCAATTCTTAGTCTAGCAAACGGAGTTCTGCCGGATTAGCCGCAGAACCAGCCAATAGTAGCGGACCTCTGCCGGAATTGCCGCAGGAAGGGCCAAAGGTAACAGAACTCTGCCGAAATCACGGGGCAAGCTAGAAGGATCCGTCTTTGAAGTCGAATCGTCACTAGGTTGTCGCCTAAACAAAACTTTACATTCTCGCACCTTTATTATTATGCACCACGATAATACTAAATGTGGACACTAGGTCCACGACACTTACTAAAACACGTAACGTCACAACTTCAACCACAAACGATAAAATACACTAAATAGACCCGAGTAATTACGAGATCCGCTCTCAACTATCTATGCATCGTGTCCCGTTTAGTGTATATTCGAGGGTGCAACTCCTCACAATGTAATTTACTTACATTCGCATTTACAGTTTTTCGTATGATTTATTGCTTTTATGACCTTATAATCGCATGCTAAATCACCTAACATGGAATTCAAAACGTAAAATAACTAAAACTGAACAAAATGATGGTTGGGTTCCGCATTAGTCCAGGTGCTTGCCTTACTAGGTTCGACGCATCTCTATAAATACCGAGCCTACGCATCTTAAACAAAATACCAGGTAAGGTATACCACGAGAACGACTAATATCCGTATTATCGCGTTAAAACTGGCTTGCTAATACGTATAATACTAGTACTCTCTGCTCTACTATGTACATCTTTTCATGGCCTGCTTGTCACGTGAAATCGAATGCAAAGAATATAAACACAACTACTTCGACGACAAAACCTACTTGTCCTTAAACAACCGACGTAGCAAAAGGTATAGGGTGAAAAAAATGGATGTTACAGTACTTCCGCCACAACAAAAGAACAAAGTTATCAGCCCACCGATTGATTAGTAGAGGCCGCTATAGCGCGGGCGGGATTGGGTGTCGACATCTATCGGATGTTGGCTTCTCAATACGTACCCTCACCCCTTACTCATAATCGACGATTTCAGGATGTCCGAAACCATTGGCAATGAGAGTCATTCCAGGCATAGAGTGCTTAAGGGTACAAGTCTTTATCTTTAGGTCTCGTGCCCCTCAGCTTTGAGCCGGCCAAGGATCAAAGTTGACTTGAACGGTTTCCGAGTCCCCATAATTGACTCGGTGGTGACTCCACAAATCGGCAGCGAATTCACTTCACTAAAAAGGTCGCCTTACCAAACGAATCGGCCTTTAAACATTTACAACCACGACTCGATCGATTCCAAAGGGAAACATGGGTGCCCGCACCCGTCTAGTACAAGTCCGGATCGTCATCCGAATCGAGGTCCAAAACATCACCTCGTACGCGAGATCGGACCGGCCTTCGACTGGGAGGGGGCCGCGTGGGTGGCCGCCGCCACACGTTGAAAACTGGGTCGGTTCCGCGCGGGGCGTCGGGCGGTGCGGACGGACTTCCATAGTTTGGCGACTCCGCTGGGGATTTGGAAACAAATTTCCAGTGGTGGTGTAACTTGAACGAGGTCAGTGAAGCTCATTTCCTAGTTCCTAGTTGTGGTCACTACAGGTTTTGGCCTTAGAAAGCCCCCCTAACCGATATTAGGACCAATCGACCTCTTCGCGGTAAGATCTTTAGGGACTCGCGGAGAGATCCTCGATTGACGCTTCGGCCGCCTACCGCGTACCCCGCGAGAATATTACGCGGATAGTTTCGAACGGATGGTATGACACTCGTCTCCCTAGATGATTTGTCAATACCTAAGTAAAAACTATTCGTGGGCGGTAGCCTACCCTAACCTACCCGTGTCTGCATCCTGCATGAGTGTATGCATTCCTAGTTATATGTAGCGTGTTTGCAAACAACCCAAATAAAACACGAAAAATTTGGATTCAACCACGCCAACATATTCAACCGCACCCAATTTCGTTTTCGAAAAAAAATACCTCCTCTTTTCAAAACGACCTTTTTTAAACGCCGATACTCCAGGAAAAACATTTTTAAATGCCGTTATCATGGCAAATTTTACACTTGACACTTTCAAAAAAAAAATATATATTTTCAATGTCATCACCTTGGCCAAAGTAAAACCCGTCAACAACAAATACCGTTAATACCATCGAGATTCCCGATCAAAGGGATCAAGGTACACCAAACGGTTACATTTTTATGTTTTTACACACATACCGTTAACACAACCCAAAACTTCAATTAATGAAGTCAAGGAACTCAAAAACGGTTAGACTTTCAAAACACTTTTCACAATACATCACCCCCACCGTTAAATGCTAGTTAAGGGAGCACTCGTTTTATTTTTTTTTTTCTAAAAACATTATTCACCACCTAAATTCCTTAATAAGGATCTAGTCACACCTTCCGAAGCACCATCACGGACACCACGCTCTATCACGAGCACCGCATGCACCATAAAAATCAAACTGGCTAATTGATAGTAGTTTCGATGAAAGCACCACGTCATCATTTTCAAAACCGATTCCCCTAAAAACCGTGCTCCTTTAAAAAAAACATTTCCACTTTTATTATCGTCGGAATCCCGACACACACCTATAGATACACACTTTCACATCGCAAGCGATGTCTTCACACCATCGTCACCCTATTTTTACAAATCGACCTTTTTAAAATCTTCCCTCTGCAAAGATTGGTCGTTTTCAAAAAAAACATATATCAAAATTCTTTGATCCTGAGTTGGGATCGCGATCAACTTCTTACGTCGTGCAACCGTGTGATTAACTGTCTATGTTAGTTACTAAGATCACCTCTACTCGACGTCTTACATTTTGGGTCATCTCATTTCGAGAAGTCCTCTTTAAACCTCACCTCCGAGGTTTGGGTCAAATCGTCTCGTTATAGAGACATAAATTCATTAGGCGTTTCACCGAATACACCAAGAGTCTAAAAGCACTTGAGTCCCTAAGCCAGTGCTCGCACACATGCGCAAGTCAAGGGTCTCATTTCCGCGTCGCCCGGCCATGAGCACTCCTCGAGTCTCTAGGACGTCTGGTAAACCCACCCTCATCAAAACCACATTTTCCGCAGTCATGTCAGAAGATTCAAGCGTAGACACAAGTAACCATAGCGGGAACGATGTCGGACAATCCACAGATAACACCATAGAAACCCTAACCAACCTGATCCAAGACTTACAGGCCACCATCATTACCGTGAACACATCCGTAAACAGCATAGACTCTCGTCTAGGCCACTTGGAAGATAGGGCCTCAGATGAACACCACAACCGGGTCCTCAACGAGGTCCTTTTAAATTCCATTCCGCTGGGCGGAGCACCTGTCGGTGTCGTCCCTAATGACCCCGTTACCTCACCTCAAGACGACACCCTACAATCCGCCATGAATCGCATAGATTTCCTCGAAAGCCAAATGCGCCTAAACAAGGGAAACAAAGGCACAAGAATGTACAATGTTTGCCAAAAACTGAAAGCTATGAAGGCACCCTTGAAATACGTGAATAGAACCAAATTTTCAGATATAGAGAGGGCTGCTGACATCGCTAGAGTGAAGCTAAGATGTTGCCAGCAAGCTATTATAGATCAACCTTGTGATCAATCTCTAATTCAAAAGGAATGTGATGCGAATGTGCTATGTGCTCCGTTGGAATCGCAAGAATACACATTTCTTAAGCAAAAAGCTAAGGTGCACTGGATGAAGGAAGGGGATGCTAACACATCATATTTTCATGGTGTGTTGAGGGCTAGAAGAGCGCAAAATGTGGTTAATCAAATCAGGGACTCAGTAGGCGAGCTGCACTCGACCAAGGATGGAATCCAAAAAAAGCTTTCTTGAATTCTTTGAAAACCTCTTGGGGAGAAGCCTTCCCACGCAGTCTGTGAATTCAAGAGTTGTACAGGAAGGGCCCACCTGCACGTTACAGCATGCTGATATGCTCCTGAAACAAGTTACTGATGATGAAATTAAGAAAGCCTTCTTCGACATTCCAACGATAAGGCACCGGGACCGGATGGGTTCTCGAGTCTCTTCTTTAAAACAAGCTGGGATACTGTTGGGAAGGAGATTTGTGAAGCCATTCATGAATTTTTCAGAAATGGGAAAATGCTGAAACAAATGAATACAACAGCAGTGACGCTTATCCCAAAGGTCCCTAATCCTGAAACTGTACAGCATTTTCGACCGATTTCGTGCTGCAACATGGTGTATAAAGCTATCTCTAAAATTCTTTGCAACAGATTGGCCTTAGTTCTACCTGATTTAATTTCTAGGACCCAAGGAGGATTCTTTCACGGCAGAAATATCATGGAAAATATCCTTATTTGTCAAGACTTGATCAAACTCTATAATAGGAAGTCGGTTTCGCCGAGATGCATCTTCAAAATTGATCTTCAAAAGGCCTACGATACCATAGAATGGAACTTTCTCCACCAGATGATGAATGCTCTGAAGTTTCCGACACAGTTCACTAATCTAATAATGGAGTGTACTACCTCGGCTTCATTTTCGCTTAATCTTAATGGTGATTTTTTCGGTTTCTTTAAGGGCAAGAGAGGCCTTCGGCAAGGTGACCCATTGTCACCCTTATTATTTACTATATACATGGAATATCTTACGAGGCTACTTCAAGTCACTTCTAAACACAATGGCTTCAGATTTCACCCTCTTTGCGGTAATATGAGACTTTGCAGTCTCATGTTTGCCGATGATCTTTTATTGTTCTCAAGAGGAGATGCTGCTTCCATTATGGTCCTCCTAAGGACTTTCTCCACATTCTCCCATGCATCAGGTCTCAAAATGAGCCCAGGTAAGTCTAATGTCTACTTCAATGGGGTACCTGACTATATTCGAGAGGTCATTGTCGCCATTTCTGATTGTATGGAAGGAAAAATGCCGTTTAGGTATCTCGGTGTACCAATTAAGCCTACAAAACTTAATACCAAGGACTGCGGACCACTGATTGACAGAATTATGGACAGAATCAGATCTCTGGGCACGAGAAAATTGTCATATGCGGGTAGACTGGTGCTAATTAAGTCGGTCTTAAAGACATTACATAATTACTGGGCCTCTATTTTTATCCTTCCTTCGGCTATTATTCATAATATTGAAGGGCTTTGTAGAAACTTCCTTTGGGAAGGGGGAACTGAATACAAAAGAGTTCCTCCGGTAGCCTGGGATAAGATCTGCAAACCGATTAAGGAAGGTGGCCTTGGAATAAAAAACGACAAGATTTGGAATAAGGCTGCAATCGGAAAATTAGCATGGTGGATTTACTCTAAGGCTGACTTGTTATGGGTATAACGGGTGAATCATATTTACATCAAGGACACTGATTGGATGGAGTATGTTCTGCCCCCAGATAGCTCTTGGACGTGGAAGAAGATATGCAGGGTGCGTGATGCTTTCCCCCCCGCTTATGGTGCGCAGGTCTAGCGTGTTGCTCCTGATCAGCAGTACAGCATTAGCTCTGGCTATGATTGGATTCGGGGGAACAACACCAATGTCAACTGGAGTCACCTGATTTGGAATGATTGGACTGTCCCGAAACACAAATTTATTAATTGGATATTTCAGCACGATGCTTTTAGAACATGGAAGAAGCTGTTTAATTTTGGAGTCACAAATGACGTGACCTGCTGCATTTGTGGTACAGGCGAGGAAGATGCTGCCTATCTGTTCTTCTCATGCTCGTATAGTAACCGTATTCTGCACCTTGTTAGTAATTGGATTGGTATTGATCTGCCTATGACTGACATCAATACTTGGAGATTGGCGAGAAGAGGGTCCAAGCTAAAGAGAGGGATCCTAAATAGAGTTATCAATGCTATGATATATCACATTTGGATGCAAAGAAATAGAGCTAGATTGGAGAGTAATATTCTTATGCCTACTCATGTTCTGAAATGTATTCAACTCGATATGAAATTTAGGTTCGATAACTGTTATAAGGGAGCTATCCACCATAAGGATAGACTCTGTTTGGATAACTTGTGTTTGTAAGGGATTTTCCCTTAATATTTGGTTACACCATTAATATATTTTACCTTCACAAAAAAAAACAAGGGAAACAATGTCCGCCTCGAGAACCATAGAAAATTTGAAATGGGGAACGACAAATTGCCCAAGAACTTTTCGTTAGCTGACATACCCAAGTTCCAAGGGACCGAGGATCCCCTCAATCACATCCGGGCCTTTAAGGATTATATGGCTATTAAGGGGGTCAAGCCCAGCCTCTTCACTAGGATATTCCCTTCATCTTTAGGAGACACACCGCGATCGTGGTTTTATTCGCTCGATCCCAAAAAGATATCCACCTGGGATGACATCTCCATAAAATTCGCAAAGCAATACGTGGATAATTCCAAAACACAAGTAACCATCCGAAACCTTGAGGTTCTTTCCCAAAACGAGAAGGAAGGCTTCTCCGAATTTCTGACTAGGTGGAGAAAGGTCAGCACCTAATTAGTAAACCGTTCGGATGAAGCCACCTTAGTAGAAAAGTTCGTCAATAACCTTAGACCCGCTTACGCCTCCCACCTTAGATACCAAAACATCCATACCTTCAAGGAACTATCCACCTTAGGAATACGTCTAGAGGACGATATGAAAAGGGGAGTATTCTCCGAGATAATGGGGAAAGGCTATCAGGGACCAACCACTTCCACGGGAACCCGGTCTTATGGAACATCCGGAAATAACAAAGCCGAGGAAGTATACCTTGTTGAACCAACTGCTAGAGGGAGGACGAATTCAACCCCTAGGACATTTTCCAAGCTAGGCATCACATAGACCGAAGCCTTAAAAAGACTAACCGAGCAAGGAAAGCTTGAGCCAAGAGGTCCCACTACAGACCCATCCACAAACAAGAGATCAAAGGCATGGGATGCTAATAAGTATTGCCACTTCCACCGTGGCAAAGGCCACGATACCGAATCTTATTTTCGGCTTAAGCATACCATACAAGATATGATAGAAAATGGGACTATCCCTCTTCCTCCACCCGAAAAACCTAACAATACCACAAACCCCTTTAGCATTCACGCAGTCTTCAACCTATAGAGGAGAATGTCATAAATATTGAGGAAGATCCTGACAATGCATGGGCGTCCGCCAAGACGAGTAAATCTGTGTCTGAGTCAGAGTCTAGTTCGTCTTAGGGCCTAGACCTAATAGTATAACAAATGTATTTTGTTTTTACATCGGGTCAGGAGGTGCGAGGGGATCTATCCTCCAGCTCCCCGAAAACAATATCTCGGGCGCATAGCCCGCTTATTACTATCAATAAAAAGAAAATCACTTATCTTCTTTACAATGAGCCTCGACAATCGCTTGATTTTAAAATAACGCACCTTCTTGCTTACGACTTGATGCTATGCCATTTATCGATAACAACCAAACATACCTCGAAACAACGAGGAGTTACAAGAACTGAGATCCTGTGTTCTTTTTTACCTATTCCATGTCTAGTATAGAAAGCCACAAACTATCCTTTAGAACGAGCATTCCCGAATCTTATGACAAATCTAGATAGTCTTTTAGCTTGTGATCAAAGACGGAAGGCAAACCCATTTCCCCACAATAAATACCCCTCAAGTAAAGACCGACCAATTTCTACCATGGGTGCTAGTCTGACAAAAAGAAAGAGAAGTCTGAAATGGCCAAAATAAATGAGCCAAAGAAAAAATGAAACCAAGGCCAAACTAAACCGGCCCAATTCAATGATCAAGACCAAACTCAACGGTCAAAATGAAACCCCCAATCATTCAACTCGACTTCAAATGCAAAGTCCGAACAAAAAGCAAAAAAAAAAGAAAAAGAAAAGAAAAAATGAACAGACAAGTCAACTAATACCCAAATACTAGCCTCCTTACATTACAACCCTTAAGACCTTCCCGAGACACTTGTTAGGAGATAGTCCGGGATTTTGAGGATTCAAGCTCAATAGGATAATCTCAACCGTTAGGGCCAGACATGGAAATCAGATCCCACGTAATTTACGTCCCGCCTGATCGAAACCCGAGTCATTTTTACTCAGCTTCCCCTTTTCTACTACATCACGAAACCGTAACCCCATAGCCTTAACTCCACAAAATCAACCCCAGATTTTTATTTATCGAAACCACTTACTACCTAGCTCCACATTCCAAAACCATCCCAAGCCAGTCACCCTGACCCAAATACGGTATCTCGGTAATTGTCACTTCCAAGGGGTTACACCCAACCACTCCACCTTAGTTCTTTAACTAGGGTGAATACACTCTAAACATCTCACATCGATAATTGGCATAACGTGTCTAAAGCAAAATCACTCACATATATTATGAACTACGAACATGGTTTGATTCCGTCTAAATGCGGATACGTAGGCAACCCTTCCAAGGGTACAACCAACAAAAATAGCAAAAAATCGCAAACTCAATTCACATGCAAATCGGAACCCCCTATGTTCTGATTAGCGAGTGATTTCAATGATGAAGCACAAACGATGAGCCGAGGAAGGGGTGAAAACCTGAAAGGGCGCCCCGGGCAAAATGAAGAAACGAGTTGTGAGCCGTCGTAAAAAAAAGAAGAAAAGAAAGCAAAAAAAAAGCAAAAGAGGGTGAGCCGAGGACGGAGTGAAAACCCGAAAGGGCGCTCCGGGCAAAAGGAAGAATCGAGTTTGCGAGCCACCACAAAAAAAAGGAAAAATTTTAAAAATGTGCTTCTCAATAATGAAAAATCGATTAAATCGAGCCTTTGTCGAGGCCCTTTACATCGAGCATCTAACATCCGGCCACCCCGGAAAATGACAACATGTCAAGCAAACCCCACAAAAACTAGTACTAATACGCCACATAATATCAATTAATAGAACATAGTACTAAGTGGTTGGGCTCTACTGGTCCGACTTTCCCCTTTTCTCGCCATTCGGGTGTGCTTGATTGGGTCTCTCACGATTGGCCCCTCCGAACACAAACTTCCATCGCCCTAGCTAAAGGCGAGCCCAGCCAATCCCACTTCCCCACCTCACTCACAATCTCAATAAGGGTCTTATCGGTCTTGGCCCGTTTAGATGAACTGACGAATACTAGGATCGGTAACGCCGTCTTCGGTCGGGCGCTTAGTGACATTAGCCCACATAGCTTCCTTATTCTGTAATACAGTCATCTCCACAATCTTTAACCTTTTTTCTCACATCCGACAACCCCGGAAGTCAGGAACGACCTCTTGAAGTCGCTAAACCCCTTTCCAAAACCCGAAATGCCCGCGCAAGAATGACAGGTCCACGCGGACAATACATAACGTCTATTGGGTCCACCAGACTTAGACGTTTTGTTTATTTTCTTTTTAGGGGGATAAGCTACCCCACCTAGCCGTGTCGTAGCCTCAAATGACATTGTCAATTCGCGTCTGTAGCCCAGCACGGGTTTGTCACTAAGATATAAAAAGTGGTCTAACTTAACACCGGACACGCACTCGGTCGATACACCTTAGCTGCAATGCACTCTTTACGTTTCTGCACGTCTTGAGTCAAACATTTTAACCGACGTACCACTTGATCCAACTCCCGGCTCAAACTAACACATTTCAAAAGTTCGAAAAAAAAAACCGTTTTCGTACTCTCACGCAACCCTAACACGTTTAAAACACCCTAAACTAAGATTAAATCGCAAATAAAATGAACGCGAACTGATTACTTGTCAATCTAGGTAAACAATTCACCAAACGAAAACACAAGGCTAATCCAACTTATTCAAATACTAAAAATCTCAAGAAAATATACAAAACATACAAAGTCATACACAAATCGGGTTTACAAAGGAGAACCCCTAGAAGCTGCGCCTATAGCTATCACAAACTCACCGATGTTGTCGTCCAAACCTAAGCCCTCTAAAGCAAAGGCAGGAGACTTGCTACCGACCATTCCCAACAACATGTCTAGGGTAACCGTCTCGGGAACTTCTCCAACCTCCCCAGTAGCACCCGTAGCACGACCCATAGCCTTAGCCTCAGCCTCTCTCTCCCTCTCAACCCGATGACTAGCCTCACCTTGTGCGGAGGTCTCGCCCTGAGATCGAGCCAACCGCTCCTTAAGTTGAGCAATCTCGTCGGCCCGAGATTGCAGGAGCCGTCGCGCCTCAACCGCTTCCGCCTCAAGCTCGGTCACCCGAGTCTCTAACTGTCCTACCATATCGGGAATGTCCTGCAAACATAACCCGCACTTAAGGAAAATACATAAACAATCTAAGAGCCAACCCTAGCTAGGTACACGCACTTACCGTTTGAGGTCCTGAAGTGTCACGGGCGACCCTCGAGGCATAGACCCTAAAGTAGTTGGCAGCCTGCCACAACCGGTGATGGCAAGACCACGAAACCTGAATGGTGAAACCACGCAAGTTAGCCAAACAAAACCTAACCCTTAGAACTTCGTTACTAGTTTTGAGCTAGTCGATCACAGGTACCTCGGTATCGAGTGGAGTGCTCGGAGATGAGGAGTAGCGTCGATATCGCTTTTTTTTTTTCGGAACTACGATCGAGTGGATCGTTTGCCTCGGGTGTCGGAGTGCGAGCCCTTTGCGAGAGTTTAGAGGGAGAAGAAAATAGTTAATTTTGTATCGAAATGAGGGCGTTAAGGGGGGGTATTTATAAGTGTTTTCGGCCGTCGTCGCCCATATGGACGCGTGACTTGGGGCGCACCAGTACTCAGGCGCCTGGGCTTAGGCGTGGTGAGACCCAGGCGCGTGAGGCGGGTGTGTGATATCTTGCTTGGGGATGAAGGCTTCCCCACGGCTTGTCCTAGCGCCGTGGGTTTAGTGGGCCTCGGGTGTTCATTCCGAGGCTCGCTTGACTCGGTGTTGACTCGGTTCGAGTTTCGGGGCCGACTCGGGGTCCCGGTGTCAGAATTGACTCTAATTATTGTCTATGCGATCATAACGACACGACTAAGGCTGCCATCATGTTAGTTTTAATTTTTTCGAGTAATTATTTGATCCGTTCTAAAGGAAAAACCATCTAAAACATCGTGAACTCGTGTCGCGTTGCAGTCCTATCATCATCGGGTGTTTGCTGGGCACTTCTGCAGCCACCAGGTCCAAATTTGGGTGTCTATAGAAGCCCCCACTATGACTGAGACTTGGACAAGGCGAAAGTCAAAGTATAGCCACCCAGGTCAATCGAGGATTACGACCTGGTGGCTTTCCGGTCGGGTCCTTTTAAGTTCATTGGACTACGTGGTGAGGCTCGCCAACAAAGGCTGAGAAATCATACCTGACGTCTTCGCTTGTGGTTGATCGCTGGGGCACGGGCCGTTGCTTGACATCTTGTTCTTGATTCTTTGTGTGCGCGCGCT
Source organism: Agrostemma githago (assembly GCA_958450325.1). Classification (NCBI taxonomy): domain Eukaryota; kingdom Viridiplantae; phylum Streptophyta; class Magnoliopsida; order Caryophyllales; family Caryophyllaceae; genus Agrostemma; species Agrostemma githago. Next base: position 49,405,459 of record OY288246.1, on the reverse strand, counting down.
TTGTTTTCTTTAGTTTATTTAGAGGCTTTGTTTAATTTTAAGTGTTTTTGCGCGCTAGCAACGCATTAAATTGGCCTTTATTTGTACAAGTGTGTTTTGTGCTCCTTGTGAACCCTCGATGAAACAAAACGTTCGAGGGCGTTAGTGTCCATTCGAGCGGTCGTCTTTGGGATGCTTGTGACACCTAGGACAATACAAAGTGATATAGAACTCCTTCGAGGGCGTTAGTCTCCTCTCGAATAAAAATTGTTGTGGAGGTATAAGACTCCTTCGAGGGCGTTAGTCTCCTCTCGATAAAAATTGCTGTGGAGGTATAAGACTCCTTCGAGGGTGTTAGTCTCCTCTCGAATAAAAATTGCTGTGGAGGTATAAGACTCCTTCGAGGGCGTTAGTCTCCTCTCGAATAAAAATTGCTGTGCTTCTGTGATAACTCTGACCCTCGGGTAAAATTGCTGTTGTTGTGCCTCTGGGATAACTCTGACCCTCGGGCAAAAATGCTGTTTGCTGTGCCTCCGGGATAACTCTGACCCTCGGGCAAAAAATGTTGTTGCTGTGCCCCTGGGATAACTCTGACCCTCGGGCAAAAATGTTGTTTGCTGTCCCTCCGGGATAACTCTGACCCTCGGGCAAAATTGTTGTTTGCTGTGTCTCCGGGATAACTCTGACCCTCGGGCAAAAAAAATGCTGTTTGTCTATTCGTTTTAATTAAAATGATGGTTTTGTGAGTTTGTCTTAATTAATTTTGTTTGGGTTTGTTATTGCCCTTGTTTTGGTTTGTTTATGCACTTGAGATTCATTTAGAGTCTATTTAGATTAGTTTGGTTTAGATTTGCTTTGTTACGCGTCCGGGTGTAGCGTTTAGGTTAAGTGTGTCTTTTATGCTTGTTTTATTGTCGAGAGTGTATTATCGATGTTGATTAGTAGTTGTCCCGTTATTGTTATTTCGTTTTGTCTTAGTTGGTGCAAGTTTTGTATTTATTGACTTTGAGTTGCGTTGTTTTGCTTTGTTTTAGTCTGGGCTTGGCCGTTCAGGCGCGCATCCTTCAGCGCTCCAAGACTCAGGCGTCCAGCCCCCAGCGTGCTAGAACCCGAGCACGTCAGCTGTGGCGGTCTGATTTTTGTGGATCGGGTCTGTTTAAGTAATGCGAAAATTGAGGCGTTCGTTTATTCCACAAAGAATTCGAACGCGTTAGTATTATGAGTGCTCACTTACGAATTTCGTTTCGATTTTTCTTGCCGAATTTTGTTTCGATTCCACTTTTTACGACAATGTCGACTCCGGGTTATTATTCTTTGCTCACTTAACGTTGGTTTTGTTTGATTTGTTTGATTATGAGTTGGTTTTGTTGCAATACCCTAGAAAATCGATTTGGGCGCTTTTTATTTACTGTATTTCGATGTTTGTGCTTGGTTCCATTGTTGAATTAGGGTCGATTAGAGCTTGTTAAGTTAGTTATAAGCTCGATGAGTGTGTTCGAGGCGCGACAATGGCTTGCTATGGAAAATATGTTTGGAATGCTAGGGTTAGGGACCGACTCCCGATTATTCCTGTGATTATCTTACGTATTTTTGCTCAAATAGTGTTTATGAGAATGTGGGTAGCTTCCTTGTCGGTTCTTATAGGCTAGGATGACTTTTAGGACCTTCCGTTAGGTTTTGTTTGTCTTAAGACGGACCAAAAGGTGCCGTAAAGATGCCGGATTTTCCCGAAACCACCTCCATTGTGACCGGGAACGAAAATGTGTCCTAGAAGCTTTCTCGGAATTTTGATATTCTTATCCGAAATTTTGAGCTTATTTTGACCTGTTGAAGCTGATTTAGCCTGACCGGAGATGTGTGTTCTTCTTTTTTTTGTGTTTTTTTTCGTTTTGGGCTTATTTTACAGCTAGAGGTGACACCGAGCGTCCCGAAGGAACTTCTTTGGTTGGTGCTAGTGCTAGGGCTAGCGCTAGTGTCGAGGTTGCTGGGGCTAGTTCGCAGACTCCCCGAGGGGTTCGTAGAAAACAAAGGAGTGTCTCGTCTCAGCGGCGTGACCCTGAGACTATTAACGAGGCTGAGTTCAATAGGGTGAAGAAGCGCAGGCTTCCGGAGACAGTGGCTAGGAGGGCTCAAGTTCCGGTTCCGGTACCAGAGAACGAGGAGATTGTTTACGAGGATCCCGAGTGGGCTCGGGATTGGGACGACCATCAGGTGATGTTTCATCTTGACCACCACATTTCTAGCCGCATTGTACGGGGTTTGGTGAGTGTCCTATTCGTGCTCGTTGGTTATGACTCAGGTTTTGCTATTTATTGTTCTGGTTAGGCTCGTTTTGTTTTGTTTATCTTTGCATTGTTTTGATTTGTAGTCGTCCCCAGGTCCGATGAGGACTTTCTCGGGCTTTACCACATGCCTTGATGTCTACCATCAGAAGTTGACCCCTACGGTAAAGGGGATTATCAAGAGGACCGCTCTAGGTCCCGTGGTCGGGCAATGGATTAGGTTGGTGGGTTGCCAGACTAAATGCAACCTCATGGTGATTTGGGCGATGATAGATCACTTTCATGACACTACCTCGACCTTCCAAATGGCTTTTGGGGAGGTCGGGATGACCCTAGAGGACTTTGGGATGATAAGTGGTATGCCCTGGGGTCCGGATAGGATTAGATGGGCCGTCGAAGGTCCTAGTCTAGATAGCGATAAGGTGCGGGGCCTCATCGAGGATTGCTTGCCGCGTGAGGCATATAATACACCTCATGCTTTAGTGAGTTCTTGTATTACCGACCACTTTGAGCGAGTGACGGTTTTGGAGGGTCGGGAGCCCAACACGCCGGAGCAAGATGCCCGGTTGTGGTTGTAGTATTTTCTAGGGTCGACCCATTTCTCGGACAAGGGCGAGAGGTTCAGCACCAGGATCCTGCCCTTCCTGGCTGAGATGACCCAGCTAGGGCGCTACGATTGGGTGACTGCGGCTTTTGCGGAGATGACTCGTTGCCTGCAAGTCATGGTGAGGCCGCTGGTGATTGGGTCAGCCTCAGCTGTGCCCATCGTGGGTTCGGGCCTTATACTGGAGGTTAATTGCTATCTCTCACTTTTGTATTTGAAGTTTTACTTAGTTTCGGCTTGATTTTGCTAAAGTTTGCTTTGGAATCCTACAGGCTTGGATTTATTCTTATTTCCCGTGTTTGGCGCCCAAGACGGTACGGGTGCACTCGAAGAGGTTCCCGGCGGGGATTGAGTGGAGGCTGGCTCAGCCTAAGAGCACAATCAACCATTACCCGGTGGAGAATGCGTTAGTTAACAAGCTACGCATTGAAGATGTAAGTTTTTTTTCGATAGTTTATTTGCTCAATAGCCCCCAAGGCTTGGGATTTATTAGGATATTGGTTTTGTTTGTGTAGTTTGTGGCCCGCCCTTGGGCCGATTATGAGAGCGTGCCGGAGTACGTGACTGCAGAGTTGAGGCCGCGGAGTTATAGGAGGATGCTTCTCCCTGCTTTTATTTGTCCAGTTTGGTATCTGGGCGAGCAGTTGGTGCGTCAGTGCCTATATGACAATTTCAGGGTGCCGGTTGATCCTCCCCGGACCATGTTCAGACCGACGACCGCCACGGAGGTCCTCGAGGATAGGGACGAAGAGGGAAGCGATACACTCTTGGTGCCTGGTGCCTCCCACCTGTCTCACGTTACCCGGCGGTTGGCTTGGTACCGCCTCGTGGTAAAGTTCTAATCTTGGTTCTAAGACTTGTGTTACGGTTTATTGTTTATTTGCCCTCTGACCGACCAATCTGTTGTTTTCTCAGCTGGCCGATCCGGCTGATGAGATCCAGCGCCCAGATTTTCCCCTGACACTACTTAGGGTTGACGCGGCTGGGATTCCTTTCACTGAGCCCCTCCCCCCGTGTTCTGCTGAGGAGATGGATGCCGGGATAGAGTGGCGTGACCGGGTGTACCGGGTGAGTCTAACTTTCATTGTCCTTTGTTGGGCTCTAAGGATTAGGGTCGGTTTGCCTAACCTCTATGGTTTTGCTTTTCAGGTTTCGTCGGCTTGCCATCAGCGGTTGTGGCAGGCTGCCAACTGCTTCCTTGCTTATGCCTCGAGGGTCTCCCGTGACACTTCGGGACCTCGATCAGTGAATTAACGTGACTGAGGTGGCTTTCTAGGCTGTTTGTGTGCTTTCCTAATAATAGAGTGCATTTGCAGGATGTCCCGGATATGGTGGGACAGTTGGAGACTCGAGTGACCGAGCTCGAGGCGAGAGAGGTTGAGTCGCAGCGGCTCCTGCAGTCTCGGGCTGACGAGATTGCCTTCCTAGAGGAGCAGCTGGCCCGGTCTCAGGATGAGACATCAGCACAGGGTGAGGCCAGACATGGGGTCGAGAGGGAGACTGAGGTCGATGCTGAGGCTACGGGTGCTACGGAGGAGGCTGGAGGGATTCCCGAGACGGCTACCCTAGATATGTTGTCGGGGATGGACGGTAGTGAGTCTCCCCTTATAGACCTTGAGGACCTAGGGTTGGACGATCAACTTTGCGAGATCGTGATTGCCATTGGCGCGGCTTCTAGTGGGTCCTTCTTAGCCTAGATTTGTATATGAATTTGCATATTTTGTATATTTGTTTTAGATTTTTAGTATTTGAGGTGGTTGGATTAGTCTTGAATTTTTGTTAGGCGAATTGTTTTCCTAGGTTGACAAGTAATCACTTTTGCGTTCGGTTTGTTTGCGACTTAGTTGTAGTTTGGGACATTTAGGATGCGTTAATATTGCATGAGAGTACGAAAATGCTATTTCGGATTTTTGAAATGCGTTGGTTTAAGCCGGGAATCGGATCAGATAATACGTCGATTAAAATATTTTGACTCGAGATGGACGAGACGTAAAATGTTAATGTAGGATATTAACGCGTTAACATAGGATATTAACGTGTTTCGACCGCATATACTAGGAGATGGGCTTTAGTATGAAATCGGAGTTTAAAATCCGAGCACTTTTTGAAAAAAAGTTAGACCACTTTTTACAAGCTCATAATATTGCCTTATTAGGCTACAGACGTGACTCGACGATAATTGCTAAAAGGCTACGACACACCTAGGTGGGGTAGCTTATCCCCTTAAAAAAACGTCTAAGTCTCGCGCGTCCGACGAGTGAACTCGCGTTCTAGTGGTTTTGCATGAATATCTCGGCTTTCGGGGCGGGCTCTAGTGACTTTGTGAGGTCGTTCTTGGTGTCTGGGGTATAAGGTGGTGATCACGGGGATTCAAATTTCTATCCTTGGGCTGCTCAGGTTAAGCCATGCATGGCTTTAAGCGCTCGGATTGATTCAATTGGGTTCCGGACCGCTTGGACTTCAGCGGCTGGAAAATCGGGCGCGTGGGCCGATGCGGTTCGAGTCCCGGGTTATGGAAATTTTCGTTATTTCCCAATTTTTGTAGGTTTAAGGCTATATATGCGGGTTGTGGGTGTATGCTTTAGGCAAACTAGGATATCCGTAAGGTATAGGATCATCTCTAGGGTCACGTCGGGTTTCGGGAATGTCCTGACCGAGTGGGTTAGTTCTTTTAAGAAATGTGACCCCGGGGTTAGTTCAAATGACGGCTTATCAGTGGTTGTTGCGCTTAGTCGAGTCAAGGTGCAGGATGACTTCTTGCTGGCATGTTCTAGGTTTTGAGATTCGAATTTCCATGCTTTTGTCTTTCCCGGGGGTAAAATTTGTCCTTTGCCCGAAGAGATAGATGCTATAGGCGGGTGGAGCTCGGTTCGACCTTATGTGCCTTATGGGGATGATGCTTACGTGGAGCGATTTTATCATTTTTTGGACCTTTCTTCGCTAGAGGAGGCTAAAGGCTATTTTGGTGTGGACGGTCTTAACCTAGAGTTGCTTTCTAGGACATTCTCACAAGTTGGCTCTTGATATGTTTCGACCTTGGCATGTAGGCGCGCTTTTAACGTTGTTATTGCTTGTTACTATCTTTTTGAGGATGCGCGGTCACGTGAAGGCTGGGGTAATCCTCGAGTATTGGATGTGGTAGCGGCTATGGAACATGGACGGTCACCCTCTTTGCTTATCTTAGGTGAACTTGTCCTCGGCCTTGATGCTAGCGTTCTGGTACAGGGGATACCTTCTCGGGGTTCTAGGACCATTTTACAAGTGTGGTTTTTTTCGTCATGTTTTTTTGTAGCTAGGCTTTACTTGTTTTGTGGTTGTTTTGACTTAGGAGGTGTGACACTTCGTCGTTTTTCGTGCAGGTTTGGTTGCAAGAGCGGCTTAGTTTAATCGACCCTCCCCGGTGTTTCAAGGATTACAACTACAAGGGCTTCACGGGCCGGAAGATGGTGTTGGAGTGGAGCAAGAGTTCCGGAGAGGAGGATTGGTTTTCCTATTTGGTTAGGGGAGATGTTGTCATCAGGTGGTCCATCCCGTGGAGGAATATTAGTGGGCGCGTAGGGTTTCCATTTTCGTCTTCGACCTGGGCTTTGTTATTACTATCCATGAGGGATCAAGTTTATATTTTCCCGGGTATGTTGTCAAATAAGATGGGTGTACGACCGCCTATTCCAGATGATGCTAGGGTCATTTCTAGTTTTGATCCATGGACCGAGGGCTTGCTTAGGGGGTTCAGGGTGTCTTGGGAGCAGAAGTTTTTGCACCCTGCTGCTCAACCGACTGTCAATATTTCCGTCAGGAAGAGAATTTGTGGATATCCGTCAGGACAGACCGACCCAAAATTTAGGAAGGCAGCGCCACTGAGAGGCGAAGAGGAGACTCGAGACACTAAGTGCCTAGCCAAAGACAGTGGAACCTATCCCAGCCTAGTCAGTTCATCCGAACGGTCCAAGACTGACGAGACCCATATTAAAGCTGCGAAAGAGCAAAGAAAGTGGGATTTGCTGGACTCACGTCTGGACTGGGTGTTAGAGGCTTGCTTTCGGTAAATCGCGGAGGAAGAATGCAAGCAGTAGTGCCCGGGCGATAGGAGCGAGGAAGAGTTGGACCGGTAGAAGCCAACCATTTATATTATGTATTACTAGTCGATATTATGTGGTGTATTAGTACTAGTTTTTATGGAATTTAGACACGTTGTTGATTTTCCGGGACGTCCGGATTTCGGATTTTTGATGTGGATGCCTCGACAAAGGCTCGATTTAACCGAATTTTGTTATTTAATGAGAAGCACATTTTTATTTTTTTATTTTTTTTTTTGTGGTGGCTCGCAACTCGTTTCTTCATTTTACCCGGAGCGCCCTTTCGGGTTCTCACTCCGTCCTCGGCTCACCCTTTTTTGTTTTTTTTGCTTTTCTTTGTTTTGTTTTCTCCTCTTTTTTGTTTTTTTTTACGGCTCGCAACTCGATTCTTCATTTTGCCCGGGGCGTCCTTTCGAGTTTTCACCCCGTCCTCGGCTCGTCGTTTTTTTTTTTGGTTGTTTGGTTGTACCCGAGGGATGGGTTGCCTACGTATCCGCTTTTAGATTGAATCAAACCATGTTCGTAGTTCTTTTAGAAAAGTGTGAGTGATTTTGCTTTAGACTCGTTCATGCCGTTTTTCGATGCGAACTTGATTTTTGTTTTTTTTGTTTCCCCTAAGTCGGAGGTCGGGATGTGGTTTCCAGGGTGTTTATGGGTAATATCGTTTGAGTTGATCCATATTGGTTGGGGTTGAGAATTCTTGTCCATCTAGGTTGGTGGGGATCACGGTGCCTCCCGAGAGTATTTTCTTAACGAGGTAGGGGCCCGCCCAGTTTGGTTTGAATTTCCCTCTAGGGTCGACGGGAAGGGGTGCTCTAATGGATTCGATCACTAAATTTCCCTCGTGTATGTTTCAGAGGCTATAGCAGTTAATGATTTTGGAGGTTGTAGATTGAGTAGGACCACCCTGTACCGATATTGGATTTAGCGTTACTTGATGGGCCAATTAGGAACCCGTGTTTTTGAGAGTCGTGCTAGGAATCTCGAGATGGTTAATTTCTTCTATAATCCTTGAGAGCTCTTTTCGTCTCACAACTCCGTCTTCCTTTCTACTTCTCTTGAATTCTGTTACCGCATCTGCTGCCAATCCCTTTGACCTTTATCGATTTTGAAAACTCTTATTTTAATTTATTGTTTATCCTTGTTCTATTTATCCGTTAACCATTTTTTTTGAACTTTCTATTTTATAAAAAGTTTGACTAGTTTAAAAAAAATGGATTATCGTAAAATTTTAACATTTTGAGTTATAATTACTAGTTGTGAGAATCCCCAGTTTATAAAAAGTTTGACAAACTTAAACTTTTCGGATATCGTGAAAAATATTTTTGAATTTTAATTTAAGAACTTTATACTTCACTTTTGTTTTATCTTTGGTTGATATTTATATTTAGATCTGTTTCAAAATGCATTAATAATTTATTTTAAATTATTACAAAATTATTCCAATTTTTTTATTTTCAAGCGATCGGAATTTTATGAAGACTTTCATATTTCCAAAAAACTTCGATTTCTATATGATTATGACATAAAACGTTTTATCATTGTCGAAATTATTTTGTATGTTCAAATTTGATAACATTTTTGAAAACTTTCACAATTACTTTGATAACGTTTCCGAAATTTTAACATTTTGAAATTAGTTTCCGCTTTATTGTTGGCGGACTTTCGAATCTGTTATTGAAAATGTTTGACGACTGGTTTGATTTTTACTAACTACAAATTTTTATATCTCCAAACAAAATTTTGTTTCATCATAAAAAGAATTATTATCGAATTTCTTAAGCAAAAATTGTTTTACTTTTGTTATGAAAATGTTTGGTTACCCAATTTTCTTCGAGTTCGTTTACAAATGTTATTTGACGTCAATATTTTATCAAATTACTTTAATTTATGATTTCATTAATTTAAAATATTTTAATCTTCTTGGAATAAATATTTGTATTCGATTTCGTATCACTTTAAAAGTTGCAATATTTTCTTTTAAAATCAAAATTGTTTTTATGCGGAATACGTATTTTCATCTCTTCGAGTAAGGTAAACCTCGAGTTTCTTTCTACTTAATCTTAGTTTCGAGGACGAAACTTTCTTTCAGTGGGGAGGATTGTAACACCCGCTATTTTTCTAAGCATTTCTATTCTTTCCGTTAGGACTCCGTCTTAACTCGCTCTGTCACTTTTCGGCCTCATATTTCATCATTTTACTAAGTTCTAATTTTAATTTTCGAGTTTAATGATTTTTACTTTTAATTTTAAAGATTTAATTTTATTTTTTTTAAATCCATTTATTTGGTTTCTTTGTAAACTAATTAATTTTCCGCAAGGAATTCTATTTTTCTTCGAATTGACGTTTTTAAACTTGGATTTAAGTTATTCCTTTTCCTAAAAATGTTTGAATACGTTTCTATAATATTTTCAACTAGTAAATATTTTTATTTACAAAAATTTATTCGTTAATGATTTTATTACGAAGCTTCGCGAATAATTATTTTCTTCGCGAGATTTACTCGAATTACTTTGAAATGCCTTTAACTATTTTGCGATTATACTTTTTATCAACTTATAAATTATTTGAGGTCATTTCCTCACTTTTTGGACCGACTAAGCTTTTGGTCACAAATTTTACTACGTATTATTAATACGTTTCATCTTATCACGTTAAACCGTAAACATATGATTATTTTCTTCCATTTATCCCTTGCATTATTGTTAAAACTCTTCATACTCCTCCTCCTTCAAGTTGGCCGGTCATTTCATGTTGATGTGAGCCTTGTTTTTATCAACATATTCATTCTCATTTATGCACACAAAGACCTTCCATCCTCCTCATTCATTCTTGTCATAAAAAAATATTCAACATTTCTTTCTCTCTTGCTTTTGGCCGTGTACTCCCCCCTCTATCTTAGGCTGATATTTGCTCCATTTCGAGTCCCAATCGCATCGTTTTTATCGTCATAATAATCCTCTTTCTGACCTCTTCGTTAAGGATTTTTGGACGATCCCGAGGCCGACGAATATATAATCGATTCAGACTTGGAGTAGAGGTAACGTCGATGTTACTCGGTATTTCATGATTTTAATTGAGTATTTGCATGTATATGTTTTTATGTTTTATTTTGGCAATATATGTATGTCATAAAATCTGGAAAATTTTTAAAAGTTCAAAATTTGTATTTTACGAGATTAACGATTAAATCGTCATATTAATTTGTAAAATCATAATATTCGGCCTAAACATGTAATATATGTTTATATTCTAGAAAAATGTTGTTTTTGATGATTTTTAATAATTTAGTATTTTTCTGATATTTTTGATATCGATTATTGAATTATTACCGTTATCTGACAAAAATGATTAAAAGACGGTTTTAGTTCTAGTACCTAAACATTTTATTTTAATCTTATTTTTGACGTGGTGAAACTTTCTGACGAAACATAATTTTTTGATTTTTTCCATAATTTTTCGGAATTGTTAAGTGGATGAATTAATTAATCACTTTAAATTATCGTTTATCGTTAAACCGGCGTTTGTCGTTTAAATTCTCGATTTCTGGTCTTTTGTTTAAATCAGGGAAAAAATTATGATTTTGGGGATTTCATATTAAAATGTAATTTTATGTTTTTTAGTGCCTTAATAAAATGTTAGGAACGATAAGTTTTATTAGTGGAATCGTTAATTGTGAAAACGGGTTTTAAAGACTGTTTTGACGGAAGTTTGTAAATCTGGAACTTTGGAAAATCTGGAAAATTAGTATATTCTGGAAAATGATTATTTTTAGGTTTAATAATAATTTTTAGACATTTGTACTTAAATCATTTTGTAATTACTATTTTTATTAATCGTTATTGTCGAGATTGGACGATTAACAAGAAAACGCTTTAAAAACCGAGTTTTAGGATTCTGTAAAATTTTCTTTTCTGGACAGAATGTCCATAAATATATTTTAACTATTTTACGTAATTTTTGTACTATTTATTAAAGTTTTTGATTAATAAGTATTCATTTTCGGACAAATTGTGATTTATCGTTAAAATGCTTCGTATTACCTAAAAGAATTATTTTTCCAGCAATTTTGAAAGTATTTAAATCTGAAACTTTATGAGTTAAATCATCCCTTAACATAATCTAAATATATATATTGGTTTAATTAAATAAAGACGTTCAAATATTTAATTTGATATTTGCCGTAAAATCCTATTTATAATTTTATTGTCGAAACTAATAATAATTAGGGAATTTTAACTTTATAACTTTTGAAAACACCCTAATTAGTAATATTAAAATCTTTAAGACATTTTTAATCATTTTATAACGCTTATACGATATTTTAGTAATTTCATAAAATTAAATGTTCACTTTGAGAATTAATATCGTTAAGGCCGAAAGTACTAGTTTTATAAATCTATATCGTTTACTAAAAATGTGATGTTAGTATAAACTAATATTTTCGCTATTTTGGTATGATGCTATTTTTGGTAATGTTTCTAAAATAGAAGTTTCCTAAAATAGAAAGTTTCCTCTTTTGGAAAGTGATTCCTTTTTCTTTGGTTCTCCTATTGTTTATATTGAATACATCTTTTAAATATCGATAATGGATTGTTTTGGAGTTATGGAATAAGGAAAAGTGTGAGTTTAGAGTAATATAGTCTAGGATGTACGTTTTTGCCATCAACTGTAAGGCTGATGTGTCATTGTGGGGCACATTGGTTGTTGAACTGAGCATGGTTTGTGTTCAGGAGAGTGTATGTTTACCTCAAACTTAGATATCGCATCGTGTAAGTCGCGTCGGGTTGACCTGGATATGGTTTGTATCCAGGAGGAGTGTGCACTACTTAAACCAGGACCTCGCTGCACGCAGTTCTGTTATGGTTGAGTTGCCTAGTTAGAGACCGAAGTCTGATTTGTTTTGACTAAGTTCTCGAATCTAGTTTAGTATTGTCCTAGTGAAAATCTAGATTCTACATTAATCCTATCCATAACGCCATTTTGAATATTTTTATTGTTATCGATATAAATTGGTTCGCAGGTTGGCAAATATTTTTATGTTTCTTCGGAAACCCATTTAATTATTTCATTTCGCGCTGAAAGCTTATTTTAATATGCTGTTTTACTGTTTTCCATTTTGACTATTTTCCTATATTAGTAATTACTGTTTTAAAATCCTGTTATACGGCTGGGAGAACGTTGACGTTGCTCCTCACTGATTATGGCTGTTATGTTTTTAACATGACAGGTATGCATGTTTCCGGGTGTGGGCTAGCGGGCAGACATGATCCTTGCACGATTAATTTTAATAATTATGTTTTGTGGATTGTTAGACCCCTTTGTAGATTTATTTAATTTTGGCCATTTTTATTTAGGGCCTAATGTTTGACTTTACCATTTATATTTTTATAAAAACATAGTTACAGCGTGTTGTAATCCCGACTCTACAGTGTTTCCGCCACTGTATCGCGTTAGAATTTCTAGGGGATTACAGTTGGTATCAGAGAATCACTGCTCCCAACGCTTACACCTGAAATTTGGGAAAATACCAGTAAATTATTTAAACAGTAAATAAAAATATTATTAGAGATGGGTAGAAACAAGTAAGGAACTATTTGTTTAGCTTTCATGTTCCTGAAACTCAATGATTAGCATTGAGTACTTGTTTTATATGTCCAAGAAGAAGATGATAAGTGGACAAGATGCTGACGTGATGTTGCTCCAGATCGAGACAAGACTTACTTAATACTCTCATCACCTGTTGACTCGAGTGGACAACTTGGTGCTCCAAGAAAGATGTCGATGGTGACTTTTCATCTCCGATTCAGTTTGCTCAAGATACAGCTAAATGATCAAGAGTAGATTCCAGTTCCATCACGGTGCAGCAGACTCAGATGTGAAATCACTTTGGATTCAAATAGAGCGACCCAATAATAGTGTGCTTGTTCCTCTACTTGAAGTTGAAGCAATCAAGCTAGATTCCTTTATGATCTACGGAGGTCCGAAGATTCTCTTCTAGTTTAAGATCTTAATTATCTAGGATCATTGATTCTTTTCTTTCATCTTCAACCCTCTGATTCTTCCAATTCTTCTCTTATATTCTCATCTTCATTCTTGGTGAGTCATTTTTATATTATTCTACTTTACCATCTTTCTCTTGAGATTCTTTGCTTAGACCGTATTCTGTCTTAGTGAAGCTTTTTAGAAGTTAAATATTTTGGAGGTTTAGTTAACTCCTTATTACCAACGGTTTGAGGATTGAGAGTTGTGCTCCGTTATCTAATCTAGTGAGCTTTTGAGGAATTGATTTGAATGGTATTAGTTGATTAACGGAATTAGGATTGTACCATAGAGATTGATCAAGCTTGGGTTATGAATTACTTGATCGTATAGAGGACTTAGAGTTGAGTAAATTTCTGGATAGTGAAAATTATATCATATTTTGATGGATACCTAATACCCAACATAGAACCTAGTCAAGTGTAAATAATAATATTATTTGGGATTTCCACCTAATGTTGACTTAATGGACTAATTGTGGAATTTTGGGATCATAAATCACTGTTTAAGATGTTAGCCTGAGTGTTGTGGTACCATTCAGGTCCTCATTAATGTTTAGTAAATTTTGGTTGACATAGATTACCCGTATTTCTTAAGGATTAGATAGTTGATCGTTGTTTAAGGTTGTAACCTATGAACTTTGGAGTTGAGTGATCTAACTTGGATAAATTGTTGTTGTCCCTGGAGAAGAGAACTATCTTGCACAATCACAGTTTGGTTTTATTGTGCTGTTTTGAGGAATACTATTATACGGATCATCTTATTGGGACTGTTTTAACCTTAGACCAACGAAATTGTGGCTTCGTTGAGTTAATAAATATTTTGGTGGTTTCGCTGATACAATATGAAATTTGGTGGAATTTTTAGAAACCTTAGCCCAATGACGTGTTTGAAGATGTGAGTGTTTGCGCCATTACCAATAGGTTTGAGCGTGTTTGAGGATTTGTTATACTTTCCCCAACTTCTTTACTTGTGGCATTATAAACATGTTGGTAATCTGAGAATTCTGTGCCCGAACATTGTTAATTGGTGGATTTTATTTAGTGTTTCTTACTCGAGAAATTTGAAGTATACCTCGAGTTCAGACCTTATGAGCTTTGAATTTACGAGCCTTAGTGATTACAAGTTTGGGTATGTTTTGATGACCGTTGGAATCTTAATTAATGGATTAGTCTAAATCATTTGTGGATTCTTAGCATACTAATTGAAAGATTATATAAGTATGTAAGGCTTAATTTTAGAGACTATAGCAGTTAATGATTTTGGAGGTTGTAGATTGAGTAGGACCACCCTGTACCGATATTGGATTTAGCGTTACTTGATGGGCCAATTAGGAACCCGTGTTTTTGAGAGTCGTGCTAGGAATCTCGAGATGGTTAATTTCTTCTATAATCCTTGAGAGCTCTTTTCGTCTCACAACTCCGTCTTCCTTTCTACTTCTCTTGAATTCTGTTACCGCATCTGCTGCCAATCCCTTTGACCTTTATCGATTTTGAAAACTCTTATTTTAATTTATTGTTTATCCTTGTTCTATTTATCCGTTAACCTTTTTTTTTTGAACTTTCTATTTTATAAAAAGTTTGACTAGTTTAAAAAAAATGAATTATCGTAAAATTTTAACATTTTGAGTTATAATTACTAATTGTGAGAATCCCCATTTTATAAAAAGTTTGACAAACTTAAACTTTTCGGATATCGTGAAAAATATTTTTGAATTTTAATTTAAGAACTTTATACTTCACTTTTGTTTTATCTTTGGTTGATATTTATATTTAGATCTGTTTCAAAATGCCTTAATAATTTATTTTAAATTATTACGAAATTATTCCATTTTTTTTATTTTCAAGCGATCGGAATTTTATGAAGACTTTCATATTTCCAAAAAACTTCGATTTCTATATGATTATGACATAAAACGTTTTATCATTGTCGAAATTATTTTGTATGTTCAAATTTGATAACATTTTTGAAAACTTTCACAATTACTTTGATAACGTTTCCGAAATTTTAACATTTTGAAATTAGTTTCTGCTTTATTGTTGGTGGACTTTCGAATCTGTTATTGAAAATGTTTGACGACTGGTTTGATTTTTACTAACTACAAATTTTGATATCTCCAAACAAAATTTTGTTTCATCATAAAAAGAATTATTATCGAATTTCTTAAGCAAAAATTGTTTTACTTTTGTTATGAAAATGTTTGGTTACCCAATTTTCTTCGAGTTCGTTTACAAATGTTATTTGACGTCAATATTTTATCAAATTACTTTAATTTATGATTTCATTAATTTAAAATATTTTAATCTTCTTGGAATAAATATTTGTATTCGATTTCGTATCACTTTAAAAGTTGTAATATTTTCTTTTCAAATCAAAATTGTTTTTATGCGGAATACGTATTTTCATCTCTTCGAGTAAGGTAAACCTCGAGTTTCTTTCTACTTAATCTTAGTTTCGAGGACGAAACTTTCTTTCAGTGGGGAGGATTGTAACACCCGCTATTTTTCTAAGCATTTCTATTCTTTCCGTTAGGACTCCGTCTTAACTCGCTATGTCACTTTTCGGCCTCATATTTCATCATTTTACTAAGTTCTAATTTTAATTTTCGAGTTTAATGATTTTTACTTTTAATTTTAAAGATTTAATTTTTTTTTAAATCCATTTATTTGGTTTCTTCGTAAACTAATTAATTTTCCGCAAGGAATTCTATTTTTCTTCGAATTGACGTTTTTAAACTTGGATTTAAGTTATTCCTTTTCCTAAAAATGTTTGAATACGTTTCTATAATATTTTCAACTAGTAAATATTTTTATTTACAAAAATTTAGTTGTTAATGATTTTATTACGAAGCTTCGCGAATAATTATTTTCTTCGCGAGGTTTACTCGAATTACTTTGAAATGCCTTTAACTATTTTACGATTATACTTTTTATCAACTTATAAATTATTTGAGGTCATTTCCTCAATTTTTGGACCGACTAAGCTTTTGGTCACAAATTTTACTACGTATTATTAATACGTTTCATCTTATCACGTTAAACCGTAAACATATGATTATTTTCTTCCATTTATCCCTTGCATTATTGTCAAAACTCTTCATACTCCTCCTCCTTCAAGTTGGCCGGTCATTTCATGTTGATGTGAGCCTTGTTTTTATCAACATATTCATTTTCATTTATGCACACAAAGACCTTCCATCCTCCTCATTCATTCTTGTCATAAAAAAAATATTCAACATTTCTTTCTCTCTTGCTTTTGGCCGTGTACTCCCCCCTCTATCTTAAGCTGATATTTGCTCCATTTCGAGTCCCAATCGCATCGTTTTTATCGTCATAAAAATCCTCTTTCCGACCTCTTCGTTAAGGATTTTTGGACGATCCCGAGGCCGACGAATATATAATCGATTCAGACTTGGAGTAGAGGTAACGTCGATGTTACTCGGTATTTCATGATTTTAATTGAGTATTTGCATGTATATGTTTTTATGTTTTATTTTGGCAATATATGTATGTCATAAAATCTGGAAAATTTTTAAAAGTTCAAAATTTGTATGTTTCAGTATTTTTATCGCTTTTACGAGATTAACGATTAAATCGTCATATTAATTTGTAAAATCATAATATTCGGCCTAAACATGTAATATATGTTTATATTCTAGAAAAATGTTGTTTTTGATGATTTTTAATAATTTAGTATTTTTCTGATATTTTTGATATCGATTATTGAATTATTACCGTTATCGGACAAAAACGATTAAAAGCCGGGTATTAGTTCTAGTACCTAAATATTTTATTTTAATCTTATTTTTGACGTGGTGAAACTTTCTGACGAAACATAATTTTCTGATTTTTTCCATAATTTTTCGGAATTGTTAAGTGGATGAATTAATTAATCACTTTAAATCATCGTTTATCGTTAAACCGGCGTTTGTCGTTTAAATTCTCGATTTCTGGTCTTTGGTTTAAATCTGGAAAAAAAGTATGATTCTGGTGATTTCATATTAAAATGTAATTTTATGTTTTTTAGTGCCTTAATAAAATGTTAGGAACGATAAGTTTTATTAGTGGAATCGTTAATTGTGAAAACGAGTTTTAAAGACGGTTTTGACGGAAGTTTGTAAATCTAGAACTTTGGAAAATCTGGATAATTAGTAATTCTGGAAAATGATGATTTTTAGGTTTAATAATAATTTTTAGACATTTGTACTTAAATCATTTTGTAATTACTATTTTTATTAATCGTTATTGTCGAGATTGGACGATTAACGAGAAAACGCTTTAAAAACCGAGTTTTAGGATTCTGTAAAATTTTCTTTTCTGGACAGAATGTCCATAAATATATTTTAATTATTTTACGTAATTTTTGTACTATTTATTAAAGTTTTTGATTAATAAGTATTGATTTTCGGACAAATTGTGATTTATCATTAAAATGTTTCGTCTTACCTAAAAGAATTATTTTTCCAGCAATTTTGAAAGTATTTAAATCTGAAACTTTATGAGTTAAATCATCCCTTAACATACTATAAATATATTTATTGGTTTAATTAAATAAAGACGTTCAAATATTTAATTTGATATTTGCCGTAAAATCCTATTTATAATTTTATTGTCGAAACTAATAATAATTAGGGAATTTTAACTTTATAACTTTTGAAAACACCCTAATTAGTAATATTAAAATGTTTAAGACATTTTTAATCATTTTATAACGCTTATACGATATTTTAGTAATTTCATAAAATTAAATGTTCACTTTGAGAATTAATATCGTTAAGGCCGAAAGTACTAGTTTTATAAATCTATATCGTTTACTAAAAATGTGATGTTAGTATAAACTAATATTTTCGCTATTTTGGTATGATGCTATTTTTGGTAAAGTTTCTAAAAATAGAAGTTTCCCAAAATAGAAAGTTTCCTCTTTTGGAAAGTGATTCCTTTCTCTTTGGTTCTCCTATTGTTTATATTGAATACATCTTTTAAATATCGATAATGGATTGTTTTGGAGTAATGGAATAAGGAAAAGTGTGAGTTTAGAGTAATATAGTCTGGGATGTACGTTTTTGCCATCAACTGTAAGGCTGGTGTGTCATTGTGGGGCACATTGGTTGTTGAACTGAGCATGGTTTGTGTTCAGGAGAGTGTATGTTTACCTTAAACTTAGATATCGCATCGTGTAAGTCGCGTCAGGTTGAACTGGATATGGTTTGTATCCAGGAGGGGTGTGCACTACTTAAACCAGGACCTCGCTGCACGCAGTCCTGTTATGGTTGAGTTGCCTAGTTAGAGACCGAAGTCTGATTTGTTTTGACTAAGTTCTCGAAGCTAGTTTAGTATTGTCCTAGTGAAAGTCTAGATTCTACATTAATCCTATCCATAATGCCATTTTGAATATTTTTATTGTCATCGATATAAATTGGTTCGCAGGTTGGCAAATATTTTTATGTTTCTTCGGAAACCTATTTAATTATTTCATTTCGCGCTGAAAGCTTATATTAATATGCTGTTTTAGTATTCTCCATTTTGACTATTTTCCTATATTAATAATTACTGTTTTAAAATCCTGTTATACGGCTGGGAGAACGTTGACGTTGCTCCTCACTGATTGTGGCTGTTATGTTTTTAACATGACAGGTATGCATGTTTCCGGGTGTGGGCTAGCGGGCAGACATGAACCTTGCTCGATTAATTTTAATAATTATGTTTTGTGGATTGTTAAACCCCTTTGTGGATTTATTTAATTTTGGCCATTTTTATTTAGGGCCTAATGTTTGACTTTACCATTTATATTTTTATAAAAACATAGTTACAGCGTTTTATAATCTCGACTCTACAGTGTTTCCGCCACTGTATCGCGTTAGAATTTTTAGGGGATTACACCGTTGGCTTGCGGTCTATAGGGTGAGGATTCGTGTCTTTGGATTTTGTATTTGTCTAGGAGTTTTTGGGTATCGGCCCTGAAGTGAGCCCCCTGGTCGCTAATGATTTCATGAGGTATACCGTAACGGCAGATGATGTTGTTTTTCAAGAATTTGACTACTTGTTTTGAGGTTAGTACGGTGTAAGAGGCGGCTTCTACCCATTTGGTGAAGTAATCTACGGCTACTAAAATAAAGCAATGTCTGCCAGTCCCGGATGTGTGTACTTTCCCTATGATGTCTATTTCCCAAGTAGAGAAGGGCCAGGGTGTGGCTATAGTGTGTAGAGGATAAGGAGGTAGGTGTTGGATATTGGCGAAGATTTGGCAATTATGGCAGCGCCGAACGTGGCGTCGACAGTCTGTCTCTAAGGTAATTCAGTAATGACCCAGTCTAATTATTTTTCGGGCTAGTAGGTGTGCACTCGTGTGGGGTCCGCACTCTCCGTCATGTACCTCTTCCATGACTCTCTCTGATTGGTCTTTGTTTATGCATCTAAGAAGGACTCCTTGTGGGGTTCGTTTGTATAGTAGCCCTTGATTTAGGACGTAATGGGCGGTCTGTATTTGTAGGGCTCTTTTGTTCTTGGCATTAGTGTTGGGTGGATATGATCCGTGGGTTTTAGAGTTTAGGATTGCTTTGTACCAAGGTTCTTCGGGGACGTTGTCGGTTTCGAGGTTGTGGATGTAGGATGGTTGCTTGCTTCATTCTACATAAATAGGCATGGAGGGGGGGGGGGGGTGATCGGGCGTGTCTATTAGTGAGGCTAGTTTGGATAATGCATCAGCGAATTGGTTCTCTTCGCGGGGTATGTGTATGAAGTCAATTTCGGTGAATTCCTTAGGCATTGCTTATGTTTTTGGTTTGGTATAAAGTTAGGCTTTTGTTATGAACCCTCCAATTAACCGTGGCTTGGTTGACTTACTAAGGATGAGTCTTCGTGGACTCTAAGGTTTTTGACTCCCACAGACATGGCTACTTTTAGACTTATTAGACAGACTTTGTGTTGTTGGTAAGTTTGGTCGGGTGGCGTTTTGTTTGCTTCCGAGTTTATTGTTGTTTGATCAGTGGCGGTTTGAGTCTAAGGTTTTTATTCCCGATTTCTTTCTTAGGGTGATGTTGAGTGGGCTGCTCGTGGTAGCCCTTGCATTTTAGTCAGTTGTTATCGATAATTGGCATAAAGTCGAGTTTGTAAGCATTTTAAAGTGGATTTGTTGGAAGAAAGTTAAGCGACTGTCAAGGCATGTTTCTAAAATAAAAGGAGATTGTTTCATTGATAATAATGGTAGACGGGCTAGGTGCCCGTGATTTGTTTTGGGGGAGGTGGAGGACATGCCCCTCACACTTCCCCGGACTTGATGGAATAAAACACAAGACATTTATTATTATATTAGCCTAGGCCCTAAGAAGAACTAGACTTTGACTAAGACTGGTCATGCGGCCTGGTCGCACTGTGACGTTGGCCCCTCACGTTTCCAGGGTCTCAACACCTATCGCCTCCCTCTGAAGATGTTCCCCTTGAGCGGCGCTTGGAAGCGGCTCTTGGGGAAGGTTTGTCAAAGGGCTTGAAGTGACTTGTGACTACTACCGATGTCACTATCTCTCCATCGGCGACTGAGAAAGTAAAGTCGGTCTTTTGTCATTTTTTCGGGGAGTATGTTCCTGCCTCGATTAAGTCTTGGATAGTGTGTTTCAACGAGAAACATGCTTCGGTGTCGTGCCCATTGCCCCGATGGAAAAGGCAGTAGGCATTGGGACTCCAGTTTTTATTTCTTTTACCAGCTGGCGGGTCTGGAGTGGGACCCCGAGGTTTGAGTAGCCCTTGATCTATTAAGTGTTTAAGGGTCTCAACGTATGTTGAGCCAAGTTTGGTAAACTCTCTGCAGGGTGTTTTGGGTTTGTTAGGTTGTATCTTGTGAGGAGTTGAGGTTATTTCTTTGTCGTTCTCAGGGAATTTCGCCCGTACGGAGTATCTAGGTGATTCACTCGGGGTGTGTGTATGGTATTTAATCGAACCGTAGTTCGGTTCGCTCTCTGCGTCCTTATTCTCAAGAAAGTAGAGGTGGCTATCCATGCGACGAACGAAGCAGGACATATGGTCTATCGAGGTTCAGATACTGTGCACCACCTCAGCTAAGGCGTTAACGTCGGTGCAGAAGTTCTCAATCAGTCCCGGTTTCGTGGACATGTTGGGGATAGATTTCTGAAAGATGGTGCCGCGGATTAGGAAGATTTCGTCGGACATCTTAGAGACTCGAAGGATGCTCACGATTGAGTGACACGGAACTGAGACCCTTGACCCAAGTCTGTGTGGACACGGTTTAGGGATTCAGGTGCTTTAGACTCTGGGTGTATTCGGTGAATTGCCTATGGATTTTTCTGTCTTTGTAACAAGACGATTTTACACAAACCTCGGTGGTGAGGCTTAAAGAGGACTTCTCGAGGTGAAACAACCCAAAACGTAAGATCTCGGATAGAGGTGATCCTAGTAGCTAACATATAAAGTTAAACACACTGTTGTACGATGTAAAAGGTTGATCACGATCCCAGCTCTGGATCAAGAAGATTTGGATGTTTGTTTCCTTCAAAAACGACCAGTGTTGCAAAATTTTGAAAAGCATGGTTTGTAGAAATAGTGCAACGATGGCGTGGTGACATCGCTTGCGGGGTGTAGGTGCGTTGCTATGTGTGTGCATCGGAAATGTAAATATGTTTTTTTTAAAGGAGCGCATCTATTTTTTTTTTGAAAAGTTTATTTTGTTTTTTTTGAAAATAATTACGTGATGTTTCTATCGAAGCTACTATTAATTTGTTAGTTCGATACTCGATGGGTGCGTGTTGTTCATGACAGAGTGTGATGACAGTCTCTTTGAAAGTGTGACTAAATCCTTAGTGCGGGACTTAGGTCGTGAATAGTGTTTCTTATAAATTTTTGCTTTTTGAAAAAAAATATAAGAATTTTTTTTCTTTTTTTTTAAATTAGTGACCCACGTTTGTCGGTTGTACTAACTAGCATTAGATGGTGGGGATGTGCATTGTAGAAGGAAAGTGTTTTGAAAGTGTAACCGATTTTTGAGTTCCTCGGCTTTATTAATTGAAGCTTCGGTTGTGCTAAAGGTATGTGCGTGAAAAAAAATGTGTGGCGGCGGCCATCCACGCGGCCCCCTCCCTGCCGGTGGCAAGTCTGATCTCGCATACGGGGCGAAGTGTCGGATCTCGATTTGGATGACGATCCGGACTTGTACTAGACGGGTGCGGGCACCCGTGTTTCCGTTTGGGAATCGATCGAGTCGTGGTTGTAAATGTTTAAAGGCTGATTCATTTGGTAAGGCGACCTTTTTAGTGAACTGAATTCCTTCCCGATTCGTGAAATCCCCACCGAGTCAATTATGGGGACTCGGAAACCGTTAAAGGCAACTTTGATCCCTTACCGGCTCAAAGTTGAGTGGCACGGGACCTAAAGATAAAGACTTGTACCCATAAGCACTCCATGCCTGGAATGACTCTCATTGCCAATGGTTTCGGACATCCGGAAACCGTCGATTCTGAGTAAGAGGTGAGGGTACGTATTGGGAAGCCAACATCCGATAGATGTCAACACCCAATCCCGCCCGCACTATAGCGGCCTCTACTAATCAATCGGTGGGCTGATTTCCTAATTCTTTTGTTGTGGTGAAAATACTGTAACATCCGTTGTTTTAACCCTATGCTTAACTACGTCGGTTGTTTTAAGGACAGATAAGTTTATCGTCGAATTAGTGGTGTTTACATTCTTTGCATGCGATTTCACGTGACAAGCAGGCCATGAAAAGATGCACATTGGAGAGTAGAGAGTACTATGTATTATACCTATTAGCAAATCAGATTTAACGTGATAATACGGATATTAGTCATTCTCGTGGTATACCTTACCTGGTATTCTGCTTAAGATGTGTCGGTTCGATATTAATAGAGATGCATCGAACCTAATAAGGTGAGCACCTGGACTAATACAAAACCCAACCATCGCTTTGTTCAGTTTTAAGTTATTTTACATTTTGAATTCCGTGTTAGGTGATTTAGCATGCGATTATAAGGTCATAAAAGCAATAAATCATACGAAAAACTGTGAATGCGAATGTAAGTAAATCACATTGTGAGGAGTTGCACCCTCGGAGTATACACTAAACGGGACTCGATGCATAGATAGTTTTGAGAACGGATCTCGGAATTACTCGGGTCTGTTTAGTGTGTTTTAGTATTTTTAGTTGATGTAGGGACGTTACGTATTTTAGTAGATGTTTGTGAGCCTAGCGCCCACATCTTGAGTTATCGTAGTGCATAGTAATAGAAAGTACGAATAAGGAAAGTTTTGTTTAGATGGCAACCTAGTAACGACTCGATCAACAGGCGGATCCTCCTAGCTTGACCAGTGACTCCGGCAGAACACCGTTACCGTTTGACCTTCTCGCGGCTACTCCGACAGAGCTTCGTTGCTAAGGACTAGTTTTGCGGCTAATCCGGCAGAACTTCGTTACTAGTTTTGAGCTAGTCGATCACAGGCACCTCGGTATCGAGTCGAGTGCTCGAAGGTGACGAGTAGCGTCGATCTCGCTTTTTTTATCGGAACTACGATCGAGTGGATCTTTTGCCTCGGTGTCGGAGTGCGAGCCCATAGCGAGAAAAGAGTGTATATTTCGAGGGTGCAACTCCTCACTATGTGATTTACTTACATTCGCTTTTACAATTTTTCGTATGATTTATTGCTTTTATGACCTTATAATCGCATGCTAAATCACCTAACACGGAAGTCAAAACGTAAAACAACTAAAATTGAACAAAGTTATGGTCGGGTTCTATATTAGTCTGGGTGCTTGCCTTACTAGGTTCGACGCATCTTTATTAATACCGAACCGACGCATCTTAAGCAGAATACCAGGTAAGGTATATCACGAGAATGACTAATATCCGTATTATCGCGTTAAAACTGACTTGCTAATACGTATAATACTAGTACTCTCCGCTCTCCTGTGTGCATCTTTTCATGGCCTGCTTGTCACGTGAAATCGAATGCAAAGAATGTAAACACAACTACTTCGACGACAAAACTTACTTGTCTTTAAACAACCGACGTAGAAAAAGGTATAGGGTGAAAACAATGGGTGTTACAGTACTTCCGCCACAACAAAAGAACAAATTTATCAGCCCACCGATTGATTAGTAGAGGCCGCTATAGTGCGGGCGGAATTGGGTGTTGACATCTGTGGACGTCCGTCCGCACCGCCCGGCGCCCCACGTGTGCCCGAGCGAGACCGACCCGGTTTTCATCGTGTGGCGGCGGCCACCCACGCGGCCCCCTCCTTACCGGGGGCCGGTCCGATCTCGCATACGGGACAAAGTGTCGGACCTCGATTTGGGTGACGATCCGGACTTGTACTAGACGGATGCGGGCACCCATGTTTCCGTTTGGGAATCGATCGAGACGTGATTGTAAATGTTTAAAGGCCAATTCATTTGGTAAGGCGACCTTTTTAGTGAACTGAATTCGTTGCCAATTTGTGGAGTCACCACCGAGTCAATTATAGGGACTCGGAAACCGTTCAAGTCAACTTTGATCCCTTACCGGCTCAAAGTTGAGTGGCACGGGACCTAAAGATAAAGACTTGTACCCATAAGCACTCCATGCCACTGGTTTCGGACATCCGGAAACCGTCGATTCTGAGTAAGGGGTAAGGGTATGTATTGGGAAGCCAACATCCGATAGATGTCAACACCCAATCCTGCCCGCACTATAGCGGCCTCTACTAATTAATCAGTGGGCCGCGGCTAATCCGGCAGAACTTTGTTACTAGTTTTGAGCTAGTCGATCACAGGCACCTCGGTCTCGAGTGGAGTGCTCGAAGGTGAGGAGTAGCGTCGATGTCTCTTTTTTATATTGGAAATACGATCGAGTGGATCGTTTGCATCGGGTGTCGGAGTGCGAGCCCTTAGCGAGAGTTTAGAGGGGGAAGAGAAGAGTGAATTGTGTCGAATGAATGAGGCGGAGGTGGGTATTTGTAGGTGTTTTCGGCCCTCATCGCCCATATGGACGCGTGAGCTGGGGCGCACCAAGACTCAGGTGCCTGGGCTAAGGCGTGGTGAGACCCAGGCGCGTTGGGTGGGGCGGTTGGGATTTTGAGGATACGGTTTTGATACTTTCCAAAACCGTGAAGCGGGTGTATGATATGTTTCTTGGACGTTAAGGCTTCCCACGGCTTGACCTAGCGTCGTGGGTTTACTGGGCCTCGGGTGTTCATCCGGAGGCTCGCCTGACACGGTGTTGACTCGGTTCGAGTTTCGGGGCCGACTCGGGGTCCCGGTGTTGGAGCTGACTCTAGTTAGTGTCTATGTGACCGTAACGACACGACTAAGGCTGCCATCATGTTAGTTTTTAATTTTCCGAGTAATTATTTGATCCGTTCTATAGGAAAACTACCCATAACATCACGAACTCGTGTCGCGTTGCAGTCCTATCGTCATCGAGTGTTTGCTGGGCACTTCTGCAGCCACCAGGTCCAAATTTGGGTGTCTACAGAAGCCTCCACTTTGACTAAGGCTTGGACAAGGCGAAAGTCAAAGTATAGCCACCCAGGTCAATTGAGGATTACGACCTGGTGGCTGTCCGGTCGGGACGTTTTAAGTCCGTTGGACTATGTGGTGAGGCTCGCCAGCCAAGGCTGAGAAATCATACCTGACGTCTTTGCTTGTGGTTGATCGCTTGGGGCCTAGGCCGTTGCTTGACATCTTGCTCTTGATTCTTTGTGCGCGCGCGCTTTGTCTTCTTCGGATTATTTAAAGATTTTGTTTAATTTTAAGTGTTTTTGCACGCTAGCAACACATTAAGTTGGCTTTTACTTGTACAAGTATATTTTGGGCTGCTTGTGAACCCTTGATGAAACAAAACGTTCGAGGGCATTAGTCTCCACTCGAGCGGTCGTCTTTGGGATCCTTATGACCCCTAGGACTAAACAAAGAGATATAAAACTATTCGAGGGCGTTGGTCTCCACTCGAATAGCTGTCCTTCGGGATGCTTTTGACCCCTAGGACCAAAATAAAGTGATATAAAACCATTCGAGGGCGTTAGTCTCCACTCGAATAGCTATCTTTCGGGATGCTTCTGACCCATAGGACAAAACAAAGGAACCATTCAAGGGTGTTAGTCTCCACTCGAGCGGTCGTCTTCGGGATGCCTATGACCCCTAGGACAAAACTAAATGATATAGAACCATTCGAGGGCGTTAGTCTCCACTCGAGCGGTCGTCTTCGGGATGCCAATGACCCCTAGGACTAAAATTGCTGTGCCTCCGGGATAACTCTGACCCTCGGGCAAAATTGTTGTTGTTGTGCCTCCGGGATAACTCTGACCCTCGGGCAGAAAAGTTGTTGCTGTGCCTCCGGGATAACTCTGACCCTCAGGCAAAAATGCTGTGCCTCCGGGATAACTCTAATCCTCGGGCAAAAATGTTGTGCCTCCGGGATAACTCTGACCCTCGGGCAAAAATGCGGTGCCTCCGGGATAACTCTGACCCTCGGGCAAAAATGCTGTTTGTTTATTCGTTTTAGTTAAATGCTTGTTTTGTGAGTTTGTCTTAGTTAATCTTGTTTTGCAGCTTGTCTTATTTTGTTTGGGTTTGTTATTGCTTTTGTTTCGGTTTGTTTATGCACTTGGGATTTGTTTAGACTCTATTTAGATTAGTTTGGTTTAGATTTGCTTTGTTACGCATCCGGGTGTAGCGTTTAGGTTAAGTGTGTTTCTTATGCTTGTTTTGTTGTCGAGAGTGTATTATCGATGTTGATTAGCAGTTGTCCCATTATTGTTGTTTTGCTTTGTCTTAGTAGGTGCATGTTTTATATGTATCGACCTTGAGTTCGTTTGCTATGCTTCATTTTAATATGTTCCAGGCTACTTAGGCGCGCGTCTGTCTGCGGCTCAATCTTTGGGCGCCTAGCCCCAAGCGGGCCAGGACTCGGGCGCGTCACTCGGGGCGGTCGGGTTTTTGTGATTTGGGTCTGTTTAAGTAATGCGAAAGTTGGGGCGCTCGTTTATTCAACCACAAAACTTGAACGCGTCACATTCTTCGCCCCAAACATTGACTTCTAGACTTTTTCCGCCAAATTTCGTTTCGACTCCCGCTATTTCGACGATGTCGACTCCGGGTTAGTGTTCTTTACTCGCTTAATGTCGGTTTTGTTTGATTTGATTGATTATGAGTTGGTTTTGTTGAAAAACCCTAGAAAATCAATTTGGGCGTTTTTTATTTACTAAGTTTCGATGCTTGTTCTTGGTTCCATTGTTGAATTAGGGTCGATTAGAGCTTGTTAGGTTAGATATGATCTTGATAAGGATGCTCGAGGTGCGAGAATGACCTTTTATGGGAATGTGTTTGGAATGTTAAGGTTTAAGGATCGTTTCTCGATTATTCCCGTATTCGTTTTGCATAATTTTGTTCAAATAGTGTTTATGGGGATGTGAGTAGCTTTCTTGTCGGTTCTTATAGGCTAAGATGACTTTTAGAACCTTCCATAGGGTTTTGTGTGTCTTAAGACGGACCAAAAGGTGCCGTAACGATGTCGGATTTTCACGAAACCACTTCTATTGTGACCAGGATCGAAAATGTGTGCTAGAGGCTTTCTTGGAATTTTGATATCCTTATCCAAAATTTTGAGCTTATTTTGACCTGTTTAAGCTGATTTAGCCTGACTAGGGTTGTATTTTCTTTTTTTTTTTGTTTTTGTTTACAGCTAGAGATGATACCAAGTGTCCCGAGGGAACCTCCTCGGTTGGTGCTAGTGCTAGGGCTAGTGTTAGTGTGGAGGCCGCCAGGGCTAGCTAGAAGACTCCCCGAGGGATTCGCAGGAGACAAAGGAGCATCTTGTCCCAGCGTCGTGATCCCGAGACTATTAACGAGGCTGAATTTGACAGAGTGAAGATGCGTAAGCTTCCAGAGACGGTTGCTAGGAGGGTTCACGTTCCTGTTCCTGTACTGGAGGATGAGGAGACTGTCTATGAGGATCCTGAATGGGCACGGGATTGGGACGGTCATCAGCTGACGTTTCACCTTGACCTTCACATTTCTAACCGCATCGTGCGGGGCCTGGTGAGTGTTTCATTCGTGCTTATTGGTTTGTGTCTCAGATTTGATATTGCTATTATATTTTCGGCTCGGGTTAGGTTGGGTTTGTTTTGTTTATCCTTGCATTGCTTCGGTTTGCAGCCCCCAGGTCCGATGAGGACTTTTTCAGGCTTTACTACGTGTCTCGATATCTATTTTCAGATGTTGAGCCCCATGGTAAAGGGGATTATCGAGAGGACTGCTCTAGGTCCCGTGGTTGGACAGTGGGCTAGCTTGGTGGGTTGCAAGACCAAGTGCAACCTTATGGTGATTAGGGCGATGATAGATCGCTTTCACAATACTACTTCGACCTTCCACATGGCTTTTGGGGAGGTCGGAATGACCCTAGAGGATTTCGGGATGATTAGTGGTCTGCTCTGGGGCCCGGATAGGATTAGGTGGGCTGCCGAGGGACCTAGTCTAGATAACGATGAGGTGCAGGGCCTTATCAGGGATTGTTTACCGCGGGAGGCATATAGTGCGCCTCACGCTATAGTGAGTTCTTATATCACCGACCACTTTGAGCGAGTGGCGGTATTGGAGGGTCGGGAGCCCAACACGCCGGAGCAGGATGCCCGGTTGTGGTTGTGGTATTTCCTAGGGTCAACCCATTTCTCAGACAAGGGCGAGAGGTTCAGCACTAGGATTTTGTCCTTCCTGGCTTAGCTGACCCAGCTAGGGCGCTACGACTGGGTGACTGCGGCTTTTGCGGAGATGACTCGCTGCCTGCAAGTCATGGTGAGGCCGATGACTGGAGGTTAGTTATTGTTCTCACCCTTGTATTTGAGGTTCTACTTAGTTTCGGCTTGATTTTGCTAGGGTTATTTTGGGATTAATTCGGGCTTGGATCTACTCCTACTTCCCGTGTTTGGCACCTAAGACGGTGCGGGTGCACTCAAAGAGATTTCCGGAGGGGATCGAGTGGAGGCTTGCTCAGCCAAAGAGCACAATCAGCCATTACCCGTCGAAGAATGCGTTAGTGAACAAGCTACGCATTGAAGATGTAAGTTTCCTTCTTTTCTTTTTATGGCATACAATTCTCAATAGCCCCCAAGGTTCGGGTTTTACTAGGATGTTGGTTTTGTCTGTGTAGTTTGTAGCCTGCCCTTGGGCCGATTATGAGGGCGTGCCGGAGTACGTGGCCGCGGAGCTGAGGCCTCGGAGTTATAGGAGGATGCTCCTTCCTGCGTTGTTTTGCCCAGTCTGGTATCTGGGCGAGCGGTTGGTGCGTCTGTGCCTGTATGACGACTTTAGTGTACCGGTTGATCCTCCCCGGACCATGTTCAGACCACCGACCGCCGCAGAGGTCCTCGAGGATAGGGACGGAGAAGGAGGCGACACACTCTTGGTGCCAGGTGCCTCCTACCTATCTCACGTCACCCGGCGGTTAGCTTAGTACCACCTCGTGGTAAGGTTCTAATTTTGGGTTTCTAGATTTGCTTTACGGTTTAGTGTTTATTTGCCCTTTGACCAACCAATCTGTTGTCTTCTCAGCTGGCCGATCCGGCTGATGAAATCCAGCCCCCATATTTTCCCCTGACACTACTTAGAGTGGATGCGGCTGGGATACCCTTCACTGAGCCCCTCCCCCCGTGTTCACCTGAGGAGATGGATGTCGGGATTGAGTGGCGTGACCGGGTGTACCGGGTGAGTTCTTTCGTTCTTCGTTTGGGTTCTAAGAGTTAGGGTCGGTTTGCCTAACTTTTATGGTTGCACTCTCAGGTTTCCTTGGCTTGCCATCATCGGTTGTGGCAGGCTGTCAGCCGCTTCCGGGCCTACGCCTCGAGGCTTTCCCGTGACACTTCGAGGCCTCGATCGGTGAGTTTATGTGACTAAGGTGGCTTTCTAGGCTGTTGGTGTATTTTCCTAATGCTTAAGCGTATTTGCAGGATGTTCCGGATATGGTGGGGCAGTTGGAGACTCGGGTGACCGAGCTCGAGGCGAGAGAGGTTGAGGCACAACGACTCCTGCAATCTCGAGCTGATGAGATCGCCTTCCTAAAGGAGCAACTGGCTCGGTCCCGGGGTGAGACCTCAGCACAGGGTGAGGCTAGGCATCAGATCGAAAGGGAGGCTGATGAGGTTAAGGCTGAGGCTGCGGGTGCTACGGAGGAGGTTGGAGAGATTTCCGAGACAGCTACTCTAGGTATGTTGTCGGGGATGGACGGTAGTGAGTCTCCTCTTATAGACCTGGAGGACCTAGGGTTAGATGACCAGCTCGGTGAGATCTTGATTGCAGTTGGCGCGGCTTCTAGGGGTCCTTCCTAGCCTTGATTTGTATAAGGATTTTTATATTTTGTATATTTGTTTTAGATTTTTAGTATTTGAATAGGTTGGATTAGTCTTTCGTTTTCGTTTGGCGAGTTGTTTACCTAGATTGACAAGTAATCACTTTTGCGTTCATTCGTTTTGCGATGTGACTCAGTTTATGGTGCGTTAGCGTTGCATGAGAGTACGAAAATGGTTTCTTTCTGGGGTTTTGAAATTCGTTAGCTTGAGTCGGGAATCAGATCGGATACTACGTCAATTAAAATGTTTTGAGTCGATTAAAATGTTTTGACTTGAGATGGACGAGACGTAAAATGTTAAAGTAAAACATTAACGCGTTCTGACCGCGTATATTAGGAGATGATCTTTAGTATGAAATCGAAATTTAATATCCGAGCACTTTTTGAAAAAAAAAAGTTAGACCACTTTTTACATACTCATAATATTGCCTTGTTAGGCTACAGACGTGACTCGACGGTAATCGTTAAAAGGTTACGACACGCCTAGGTGGGGTAGCTTATCCCCCTAAAAAAAATTAAAAAAACGTCCAAGTATCATTCGTCCGACGGGTAGATCCACGTTCTCGCAGCTCTTACGCGGGTATTTCGGTTTTCCGGACGGGTTTTAGCGACTTCGGGAGGTCGTTCCCGATGTCCGGGGTTGAGGATGATAGCTACGGTGATTAAGGAGGTTTAATTTTCTATCCTTGGGTTGCTTGGGATGTCGCCTGCATGACTACAGGCGCATGGGCTGAGGCAACTGGCCTCTGGACCGCCTGCACTTGAGCGGCCAAAAATTCGGGCGCGTGGTCCGTTGCGGTCGGGGCCCCGGGTTATGGAAATATTCGTTGTTTCCTAATTCTTGTGGGTTTAGGGCTATATATACGGGTTGTGGGTGTTTGTTTTAGACATACTGGGGTATCCATAGAGTCTAGCACGCCAATATTTAGCGTTATGTCGGGTTTTGGGAAAATCCTTGCCGAGTGGGTTTGTTCTTTTAAGAAATGTGACCCCGAGATTAATTCAAATGATGGTTTATCAGTTGTTATCGCGCTTATTCGAGTCAAGGTACAATATAACTTCTTGCGTGCATGTTCTAGGTTTTGGGATCCGAAATATCATGCTTTTGTCTTTCCCGGGGGTAAAATTTGTTCTTTGCCCGAAGAGATAGATGCTATAGGTGGGTGGAGCTCGGTTCGACCTTGTGTGCCTTATGGGGATGAAGCTTATGTGGAGCGGTTCTACCATTTTTTGGACCTTTCTTCGCTAGAGGAGGCTAAGGGTTATTTTGGCACGGACGGCCTTAACTTAGAGTTACTTTCTAGGACGTCCTCACAGGTTGGCTCTCGTCACCTTTCGTCCTTGGCGTGTAAGCGTGCTTTTAACATTGCTATTGCTTGTTATTATCTTTTTGAGGATGCGAGGTCACGTGAAGGCTGGGGTAATCCTCGGGTTTTGGATGTGGTGATGACAATGGAACATGGACGGTCACCCTCTTTGCTTATTTTGGGTGAGCTCGTTCTGGGTCTTGATGCTACTGTCCGGCTACAAGGGACACCTTCTCTGGGTTCTAGGGTCATCTTATAGGTGTGTGTTTTTTTGTGTTGTTTCCCCCTCTTTTTTTGGTTTATTTTATGGTTGTGATGTTTTGTAATGTTTGTACAGGTTTGGTTGCGGGAACGACTTGGTTTGGTGGTCCCTCCCCGGCGTTTCAAAGATTATAATTACAAGGGTTTCACGGGCCAGAAAATGGTGCAGTTGTGGGGTAAAATTCTCGAGGAAAAGGGTTGGCTTTCCTATTTGGTTGAAGGGGATGTGGTCATCAGGATGTCTAGTCCGTGGTGGAACACTAGCGGGCGTATCGGGTTTTCATTTTCGTCTTCGTCATGGGTTTTGCTAATACTATCCATGAGGGATCAAGTTTGTGTTTACCCGGGCATATTGTCACGTCAAATGGGTGTCCATCTTTCTATTCCGAAGGATGCTGAAATTGTCTCTATTTCTGACTCATTGACGGGGAATTCGCTTAGGGAGTTCAGGATTTCTTGGGAGCAGAAATTCTTGCATCCCGTTGTTATTGAGGGTGTTCGACCGACTGACAATGCTCCTATTCGACGAAGGGTTTGTGAACGCTCGTTGAGGCAGATTGACTCAAAAGTTAGGAAGACAATACCACTAAGAGGCGAGGAGGTGACTCGAGAGACCGTTACCAAGTACCTTCCCAGAGATAGCGGGACCGATCCTAGTTTAGTCAGTTCATCTGAACGGGCCAAGACCGACAAGACCCATATTAAGGTTGTGAAAGAGCAAAGAAAGTGGGATTTGCTGGACTCACGTTTGGATAGGGCGTTAGAAGCTTGCTTTCAGAAAATCGCGGAGGAAGAACGCAAGCGATCACACCCGAACAGTGAGGGTGAGGAAGAGTTGGACCGGTTGAGCCCAGCCATTTATATTATGTATTACTAGTTGATAATATGTGGCGTACTAGTACTAATTTTTGTGGGATTTCGACACATTGTTAACTTCCGGGATGTCCGGACTTCAGATTTTTGATGTAGATGCCTCGACAAAGGCTCGATTTAACCGAATCTGTTATTAATGAGAAGCACATTTTATTTTTTATTCTTCTTTTTTTTGGTGGTGGCTCGAAAACTCGATTTTTCATTTTACCCGGAGCGCTCTTTTGGGTTTTCACTCCGTCCTCGGCTCACCTTTTTTTTTGCTTTTTCTTTCTTTTTTTTGGACGGCTCTCAACTCGATTCTTCATTTTGTCCGGGACGCCCTTTCGGGTTTTCACCCCGTCCACGGCTTGTCATTTTTTTCTCTTTTTTTTTGTTTTTTTTTACGACGGCTCGCAACTCGTTTCTTCATTTTGCCCGGGGCGCCCTTTCGGGTTTTCACCCCGTCCTCGGCTCGTCGTTTGTGCTTCGTCATTTTAAATCACTCGGGGGTTGGGTCATAAAACGAATCCCGGTTTATACATGGATCGATTAATCGATCTTAGTTTTTTTTTCGGTTGTTTGGTTGTACCCGGGGAACGGGTTGCCTACGTATCCGCTTTTAAACGGAATCAAACCATGTTCGTAGTTCTTTAGAAAAGTGTGAGTGATTTTGCTTTAGACTCGTTTATGCCATTTATCGATGCGAACTTGATTTTTGTTTTGTTTTGTGTTGTTGTTGTTGTTGTTATCGTTTTTTTTGCTTCCCCCTAAGCCGGAGGTCGGGACGTGGTTCCCAGGGTGTCTATGGGTAGTATCGTTTAAGTTGGTCCATATTGGTCGGAGTTGAGAACTCTTGACCATCTAGGTCAGTAAGGATCACGACGCCCCCCGAGTGTATTTTCTTAACGAGGTAGGGGCCCGCCCAGTTTGGTTTGCATTTTCCTCTTGTAATCCCCTAGAAATTCTAACGCAATACAGTGGCGGAAACACTGTAGAAGTGGGATTATAACACACTGTAACTATGTCTTGATTAAATAAAAACGGTAAGTCAATACATAAGCCATAAAATAAAAAATGGCTACAAAATAAAAATATAATAAAATCCATAAAATGGGTTTTAACAATCCATAATACAGTGATCTTATTAAAACAAGCAGGATCCACAACTGCTCGCTAGCCCACCTGAAGGGAAACACATATACCTGCCATGTTAAAAAAACATAACAGCCACAATCAGTGGGGAGCAACGTCAACGTTCTCCCAGCCGTATAACAGGATTTTAAAACTATAATTACTAATATAGGAAAAATAGTAAAAATGGAAAACAGTAAAACAACATATTAAAATAAGCTTTAGCGTAAAACAAATTAATCAAAAGGGTTTCCGAAAAACATAAAAATATTTGCCAACCTGCAAACCAATTTATATCGATAATAAATAAAATAATCAAAATGGCGTTATGGGTAGGATTAATGATGAAGGCTAGACTTTCACTAGGAGAATACTAAAACTAGCTTCGAGAACTTAGTTCAAACAAATCAAACCTCGATCTCTAACTAGGCTACTCAACCATAATAGGACGGCGACTTATAAATGCGTGGCCCTAGTTTAAGATAATATGCACACCCGTTCCGAGCACCATAAATACTCAGTTCAACCCGACGGCGTCTTACACTGCGAGGCACGAGTTTAAGGTCAAAATGTACTCACACTCCCGAACACCATATATGCTCGGTTCAACAACCAGTGTGCCCCATAAAGACACACCAGCCTTATAGTTGATGACAAAAACGTAAACCCCAGAATATATTACTCTAACCTCACGCTTATCCTTATTCCATAACTCCAAAACAAAGACATTATCGATATTCAAAAGATATAATCATTAAAATAATAAGAGAACAAAAGGAGTAACCATTATATTCTAAAATAGGAAACTTTCTATTTTAGGAAACTTCTATTTTTAGAAAATTTACTAAAAATAGCATCATATTAAAATATCGAAAATATTAGTTTATACTAATACAACATTTTTAGTAAACAATATAGATTTATAAAACTAATACTTTCGGCCTTAACGATATTAATTATCAAAGTGAGAGCATTTAGGTTTATGAAATTATTAAAATATCTTCCAAGTGTTTATAAAATGAATAAAAATGTCTTAAACATTTTAATACTACTAATCAGGGTGTTTTCAAAGTTTATAAAATTAAAATTCCCTAATTATTAATAGTTTCGACAAAACGAACATAAATAGGATTTTACGGCAAATGCCAAATTAAATACTTTAACGTCTTTTATTTAATTAAACCAATGAACATATTTAGAGTATGTTAAGGGATGCTTTAATCCTTAAAGTTTCAGATTTAAATATTTTCAAAATTGCTGGAAAAATAATTCTTTTAGGTAAGACGAAGCATTTTAATGACAAATATTAATTTTGTCCAAAAACCATTACTGTTAATTAAAGACTTTAATAAATAGTACAAAAATTACGTAAAATAGCAAAAATATATTTTTGGACATTCTGTCCAGAAAAGAAAATTTTCCAGAATTCTTAAACTCGGTTTTTAAAGGGGTTTTCTCGTTAATCGTCTAATCTCGACAATAACGATTAATAAAAATAGTAATTACAAAATGATTTAAGTATTAATATCCAAAAATTATTATTAAACTTAAAAATCATGATTTTCCAGAATCTACCATTTTTTCCATATTTCCAAAAAATTCAGATTTAATAAATCCCGTTAAAACCGTCTTTAAAACCCGTTTTCACAATTAATGATTTCATTAATAAAACTTATCGTTCCTAACATTTTATTAAAGCACTAAAAATTATAAAATTACATTTTATTATGAAATCATCAGAATCACATTTTTTTTCCAGATTTAAACAACAGACCAGAAATCGAGAATTTAAACAACAAATACGGTTTTAATGATAAACGATGATTTAAAGTGATTAATTAATTAATCAACTTAACAATTCCGAAATATTATGAAGAAATTCAGAAAATTCTATTTCATCATAAAGTTTCACCATGTCAAAAATCAAATTAAAATAAAATGTTTAAGTGCTAGAACTAAAAATCGGCTTTTAATCGTTTTTGTCCGTAAACGGTAATAATTCAATAATCGATAACTAAATTATCAGAAAAATACTAAATTATTAAAAATCATCAAAAACATCATTTTTAAAGAATATAAACATATATTACATGTTTAGGCCGAATATTACGATTTTACAAATTAATATGACGATTTAATCGTTAATCTCGTAAAAGCGATAAAAATACCGAAACATACAAATTTTCAACTTTTAAAAATTTTCCAAATTATATGACATATATATATTATCAAAAACAAAAATATAAAAATATACATCCAATTACACAAATAAAATCATGCAATACCGAGTAACATCGACGTTACCTCTAACCCAAATCCGAGTTGATTATAAATTCGTCGGCTCCAGGATCAACCAAGAATCCTAATTCACATGACATACATGGTACAAAAATATCATGAGAAAACTAAAAGAATCAAGGTAAATAACGATCAGAAATAACATCAATTATTACCTTAACGAAGGGAAAAGAAAATCGATAATTTAGAAGATGAAAATACGACGATCAAAGCTTGATTATGGATGAAAATGGCTGCTGAAAATGGGAGCCAAAAAGAGGGAGAAAGAAGAGGTTTTTGTTAAAATAAAATTGATGCAAAAAAAATGAATAAGAAAAATATGAAAGGATGGTGGATGAATGAAGCATTAAAATTGATAAAAACAATGTGAATGGAGTCTTAAAAATTTCAGCCAAAATAAATGTGATGGTAGCATGAAAAGTTTGTAATTTAAGCATGTAAATCAATTAAAGAGAAAAATATCTTTTTACTTAAAGTTTAAACATAAAGTGTTATGTAAATAAAAGTTGTAATCAAATGTTTTACTACATGGTGTCATGGTCCAAAAAGATCTCTTTTTAGTTGTAGGTTGATAAAAATAAGGATCATAAAATTATTAAAAGCATTTCAAAGCAATTCGAGTAAACCGCGCGTTCGAAAATAATTATTTACGAAACTTCGTGATAAAATCATTAAAGTCTAAATTTTCGTAAATAAAATATTTCTTAGTTGAAAATATTATATAAATATATCTAGACATTTGTAGGAAAAGGAATAGCTTAAATCAGAGTTTAAAAACGTTAATTCGTAGAGAAGTAGAATTCCTCACAGAAAAATAATTAGTTTACGAAGAAAATCAAATAAATAGATTTAAAAGAATTAAAATCTTTCAAAATAAAAATAAATACCATAAGGCCGAAAATGTGACAGAGTTATGACGAAGTCATAACGGAAATGATAAAAATGCTAGAAAAATAGCGGGTGTTACACCTCTAGGGTCGATGGGAAGGGGTGCTCTAATGGATTTGATCACTAAATTTCCCTCGTGTATGTTTCGGGATTTCACTCGCTTGTTAAAGGCTCGTTGGATGCGTTGTTTGTAGGCTTGTACGTTGGATAGGGCATGTATCCTACGTTCATCTAGGAGTACTAGCTCGTCGTACCGTTTTTGGTTCTATTCTTCCTCAGGGATACCACTTTCGGCTATTATTATTAGTGATGGTATTTCTAGCTCTATTGGCTGGACGGCTTCGGAACCGTAGGTTAGGTAATATGGTGTGGCTCCAGTGGGTGTTCTATAGGGTGTTCGGTATCCCCATAAGGTGAAGGGGATTTTGTTTGGCCAATCCCGATAGTTGTCTATCATTTTCTTAAGGATTGTGGTGATGGTTTTGTTGGCTGCTTCTACGGCCCGTTGGTTTGTGGTCTATAGGGAGAGGATTTGTGTCTTTGGATTTTGTATTTGTCTAGGAGTTTTTTGGGTGTCAGCCCTGAAGTGAGCCCCCCGGTTGCTAATGATTTCATGAGATATACCGTAACGGCAGAGGATGTTGTTTTGTAAGAATTTGACTACTTGTTTTCAAGTAAGTACGGTGTAAGAGGCGATTTCTACCCATTCGGTGAAGTAATCTACGGCTACTAAAATAAAGCAATGTCCGCCGGTCCCGGATGGGTGTACTTTCCCTATGATGTCTACTCCCCAAGTAGAGAAGGGCCAGGGTGTGGCTATAGTGTGTAGAGGATAAGGAGGTAGGCGTTGGATGTTGGCGAATATTTGGCAATTGTGGCAGTGCCGAACGTGACGTCGACAGTCTGCCTCTAGGGTAATCCAGTAATAACCTAGTCTCATGATTTTTCGGGCTAGTTGGTGTGCGCTCATGTGGGGTCCGCACTCTCCGTCATGTACCTCTTCCATGACTCTCTCGGATTGGTTTTAGTTTATGCATTTAAGGAGGACTCCTTGTGGGTTTCGTTTGTACAGTGAGCCTTGACTCAGGACGTAATGGGTGGCTTGTATTCGTAGGGCTATTTTGTTTTTGGCATTTGTGTCGGGTGGATATGACCCGTGGGTTTTAAAGTCTAGGATTGTTTTGTACGAAAGTTCGTCGTTGGTTTCGGGGTCGTGGATGTAGTCTGGTTGTTTGCTTCTTTCTACACGGATGGGCATGGAGAAGAGGTGATCGGGCATGTTTATTAGTGAGGCTAGTTTGGATAATGTATCAGCGAATTGGTTCTCTTCGCGGGGTATATGTATGAAGTCGATTTCGGTGAATTCCTTAGGCATAACTTCTACTTTAGTTTGGTATGGGGTTAGGCTTTCGCTATAAACCTTCCAATTACCCGTGGCTTGGTTGACTACTAAGGATGAGTCTCCGTGGACTCTAAGGTTTTTAACTCCTAGAGATATGGCTGCTTTTAGACTTATTAGACAAGCTTCGTATTCGGCTGCGTTGTTGGTAAGTCTGGTCGGGTGGCGGTTTGTTTGCTTCCAAGTTTATTGTTGTTTGGTCGGTGGCTGTTTGAGTCTAAGGTTGTTATTCCCGATTTCTTTCTTAGGGTGAAGTTGAGTGGGCTGCTTGCGGTAGCCCTTGCATTTTAGTCAGTTGTTATCGATAATTGGCATAGAGTCAAATTTTTAAGCGTTTTAAAGTAAATTGTTGAAAGAAAGTTAAGCCATTGTCGAGGCATGTTGTAGAAAAAGATAAAGATGATTGTTTTATTGATAATAGTGATCGGGCTAGATGCCCGTGATTTTGTTTCGGGGAGGTGGAGGACATGTTCCCTCGCACCTCCCTTGACTCGATGGAAAAGGAAGACAAAACATTTATTATTTTATTAGCCTAGGCCCTAGGATGAACTAGACTTTGACTAAGACTGGTCACGCGGCCTGGTCACATTGTGACGTTGGTCCCTTGCGCTTCCCAGGTCTCAACGTCTGTCGCATCCCTCTGAAGATGCTCCCCTGGAGCGGCGCCTGGAGGCGGCTCTCGGGGACAGCTTGTCAAGGGGCTTGAAGTGACTTGTGACTACTACCGACATCACTATCTCTCCCTCGGCAACCGAGAAAGTAAAGTCCGTCTTTCATCGTTTGGTCGGGGAGTATGTTTCTGCATCGATTAGGTTTTGGATAGCGTGTTTCAACGAGAAACATACCTCGGTGTCGTGCCCATTGCCCCGATGGAATAGGCAGTTAGCATTGGGACTCCACTTTTTATTTCTTTTGCCAGCCGGCGGGTCTGGAGTGGGACCCTGAGGTTTGAGTAGCCCTTGATCTATTAAGTGCTTAAGGGTCTCAGTATATTTTGAGCCGAGTTTGGTAAACTCTCTGCAGGGTGTTTTGGCTTTGTTAGGTAGTATCTTGTGAGGAGTTGCGATTATTTCTTTGTCGTTCTCAGGGGATTTCGCCCGTACGAAGTGTCTAGGTGATTCACTTGGGGTGTGTGTATGGTAGTTAATCGGACTGTAGTTCGGTTCGCTCTCTGCGTCCTTATTCTCAAGAAAGTAGAGGCGGCTATCCAT
Source organism: Agrostemma githago (assembly GCA_958450325.1). NCBI lineage: Eukaryota > Viridiplantae > Streptophyta > Magnoliopsida > Caryophyllales > Caryophyllaceae > Agrostemma > Agrostemma githago. The sequence continues at coordinate 49,365,793 of OY288246.1, read as the reverse complement.
GCGACGTACGAAGCAGGACGTATGGTCTATCGAGGTTTGGATATTGTGCACCACCTCAGCTAAGGCTTTAACGTCAGTGCAGAGGTTCTCAATCACTCCTGGTTCCGTGGACATGTTAGGGATAGATTTCTGCAAGATGGTGCCGCGGATTAGGAAAATTTTGTCGGACGTCTTAGAGACTCGAAGGATGCTCACGATTGAGCGACACGGAACTGAGACCTTTGACCCATGTGTGTGCTCATTAGTTTAGGGATTCAGGTGCTTTAGACTCTTAGTGTATCTGGCGAAATACCTACGGAGTTTTCTGTCTCTGTAACGAGACAATCTGACGCAAGCCTCAGTGGTGGGGTTTAAAGAGGACTTCTCGAGGTGAGACGACCCAAAACGTAAAATCTCGAGTAGAGGTGATCCTAGTAGCTAACATAGACAGTTAAACACACTGTTGTACGACGTAAAAGGTTGATCACGATCACGGCTCAGGATCAAAGAATTTGGACGTATGCTTCTTTCAAAAACGACCAGTTTTGCAAATTTTGATGGTTTGTGAAAATAGTGGTGGCGCGACGATATCATCTGTGGCGTGTAGGTGCGTTGTTATGTGGGTGCATCGGAAATGATGACGAAATATAAATATGTTTTTTTTGAAAGGAGCGCATTTCTTTTAGGGGAAACGATTTTTTTTGAAAATAATTCTGTGATGCTTCTACCGAAACTACTATTAATTAGCTAGTTCGATACTCGCAGGGTGCGTGATGCTCGTGATGGAGCGTGATGTCCGATGACAGTCTCCTTAAGGGTGTGACTAAATCCTTAGTGAGGGACTTAGGTGGTGAATAATGTCTCTTAGAAACCTTTTGTTTTTTTGAAAAAGAGCTTTTAGAATCAGTGACCCACGTTCGTCGGTTGTACTAACATTAGACGGTGGGGGTATGCATTGTAAAAAAAGTGTTTTGAAGGTGTAACCGCTTTTTGAGTTTCTTGACTTCATTAATTGAAGCTTCAATTGTGCAAACGGTATGTGTGTAAAACGTTTTTTTTTTAATATAAATTGTGACCGCGTGGTGGCCTTAACCCCATTAATTGGGAGTTTCTGTAATCCCCTAGAAAATCTAATGCAATACAGTGGCGGAAACACTGTAGAGTTGGGATTAAAACACACTGACAAACTATATCTTATTAAAAGAAATGGTAAGTCAATACAAAGGCCACTTTTTACAAAAGGGCTAAATAGAAAATTCTCCAAACGGGTTATACAAAACCATAATTACAAGAATAGAGAAAGAGTAGGATCCACGCTACTCGCTAGCTCACACCCAAAACCCAGCGGCAAATACCTGTCATGTTATAAACATAACAGCCACGTCAGTGGGGAGTAACTCGGACGTTCTCCCAGCCATATTATATCATATGGAAAAATAATAGTGTTACTATATCAAAATAATTAAAATGAGAAAACATTAAAACGATATAATAAAAATAAGTTTTCAGCGAAACTTAAAGCATTTGCAAACCTGCAAGTCAATATCAATCGATAATAATAATAATATTCAAAAATGGCGTTATGGAAATCAATCAGTGCAACGGGATAGACTTTCACTAGGATAATACTCAAACTAGCTTCGAGAACTTAGTCAAAACAAATTAGACTTCGGTCTCTAACTAGGCAACTCAACTATAACAGGACTGCGTGCAGCGAGGTCCTGGCTTAAGTAATGTACACCCCTCCTGGACACCAACCGTAATCCAGTTCAACCCGACGGCGACTTACACGATGCGATATCTAAGTTTAAGGTCAAAATATACACACTCCTGAACACAAACCATGCTCAGTTCAACGACCAATGTGTCTCAACATAGACACACCAGCTTTATAGTTGATGGCAAAACATACATCCCAGACTATATTACTCTAAACCCACACTTTTCCTTATTCCATAACTCCAAAACAAGCCATTATCGAGACATACAAAAGATATAATCATTATAAATTATATGAGGATAAAGGAATATACATTTATATAAAAAGGGGAACTTTCTATAAATAGAAACTTACTAATTTTAGAAACTTACTTAAAATAGAGATTCCGTTATAGAAAATACGTAAGTCATTAAAATATGTGAAATGTATTAAAAACAGCATTTATAACAAAATTAACATTTTATTATTATCGTCGTTATCGTAACTTTAATATATTTCTAAATTCGTTGCTCAAAATATAAATAAAATATAATAAGTCATTATATAGTATTTTATAAATAATTTAGGAAATCGAGTTAAAACAATAAATCTTAGAAAAGAGATATTTTAAGAAAAACGATATCAAAATTATTTGAGTCAACGAGTTTCATAAATGAAATGAATTTTATAAAGGTTTCAAATCATTTTTAAGAAATAGCTTTGATTTACAAATAATACAAATTTTAATAAAAATAGTCAATCGGAAACAAATAGAAAATTATTAGTGAAAATAGTCTCGACTAAAATGTATTTAAAACTAAATCGACTATTTTCTCATTTATTAGTATAAATCGTAAAACGAAAATTTATTTATTAAACAAGTATACAAATTTGGATTATAATATGAAAATACGATTTTGAGTTAAAAATTAGAAATTAACGAAATATGACGAAAATATGAAATCGATATTATTTAGTTACTAGTGTCACGATAACCAACAAAATATTATCATGATCGTAAATAATCAAATTACTAACGATTTGTAAAACGATAACGAAAACTTGTAAAATATTTATAAATACGATTTAAAAGAATATAGTTAGCAATAATATATAGCTAAAATTAGAAAACCGAAGTTAAAATATTTACTACATACTACTACTCAAACATACGATATAAAATCGAGTAACGTCCTAAAGTTACCTTAAGTCGAAAACGTACAAGTCGCTTCAATCCATTTGTCCAAGCTCATCAAACTGGTGACTACGAGCCAGCTTCCAGGTTCTCAGGGAGATCCGAACACGTAGACACGGAAAACAAATATTGGACAGCAGCGATCGACGCGAACAGTAGCAGCACAGCATAACAGGACAGCGACAATCAAACCGAAAGAAGCCAGCAGCGGGAAAATGTAGCAGCAGCAGAACGTAAAGAAGGTTAAGAAAAGAAGAATAAGAGCAGCTCGAGAAGACAATGGATTACAGCGAAAACGACAAAAACAGTAGCAGGAGCGCATCACAGAGCAGTAACAATCAGGACAGCAATCAAAACGAACATCAAATTACGACATTAACATCAACCCGAACAACAACAAAATAGCAGCGGACGAGAAGAAGTAGGGGACCGACAAGGGATGCAAGAAGGCAACAAAAAGCATTAGCGAATAGAACGAAGTAGAAGAAAATGAGTCACAAGACGACCACAACAAGAACGGTACGCGACAAAAACGTGCAGTAGCATTACTGTACGAAAACAGCAGCAAAACAACAAAAACAACATCAACAGCAGCAGTCTAGATCCCGGACGGCAAAACCAGCAAATCAACGAAGAAGAAAGGAGAAGAAGAAAGAAGAAAGGAAGGAGAAGAATAAGACGCATCAGCAGCAGCGGCAGGAACAAAACAGACTGCACAGTACCAACAACAATGCACAAGTACAGCAATAACAATGTACAACAGCAGCAACGGAGAAGAAGAAATGAAGAAGAAGATTAAGGAGAGGAAAATGAGAAGAAGAAACGGACAGCACACCAATAACAGTAGCAGCAATAATCATCGATTGAAAAAAAGAAAAGAAAAGGAACTACAACAATGAATCAACATCGACACACGACGGACCGAAACGGAATAAAATCCCACGCCCAATAGCAGCATCGAAACAGTGACATCAAAAATCAGATTCGAACCAGGAACAGAGGAAAAGAATCGATGAAGGAAAAACTGATACAAAGAGCTGGTACACGACCCACATAACAACATAGCAGTGTCGAGCAACACACAGAAATAAGAAGGAGAAGAGAGGACAGACGAGAAAGAAAAGGAAGGAGGAGGAATTACTTGAATTAGATAGAAAGTCGATTAGCAAAAGCAAAACAACAACAGCATCGTAGCCGCAGCAGCAGCCTAGCAGCAACGGCAGTCGAGAGATTGATGAAGAAAGGAAAAATGGTGGTGCGTGAATGAATAGGAAGACGAAGTGGGAAGAATGATATCAAGTATGAAGCGGTGGGAAGCCGAAAAAAAAGAGAGAAGGAATGAACGTTAATAAAAGAGGAAGGATGAAGAGGTGGAAAGGCAGAAGTATGGAGTGGTGAACACAAAAGTAAAGAAAAGGGAAAGAATCACTTGGTTTAAGTGGATTAAGATAAATGAGAGAGTCGAAAAACGGGATTAGTACATAACGGTTTCGAGACAATAAGTTGACCTACGAGTCGAATTAAAATCGAATTAATAAAATAATTGGGTCGGCTAAATAAAAATGAGTAAACAAACATTTCTCGAGATACAAATAATTATTCGAGACGAAAATGCAGTTTAAAGAAATAAATAAGTAGACGATGAAATAGTATTTTCGATAAATAATAAACCTTTGATAAAGTGAATTAAATTGATCTCTCGAGGAAAGGTAATATTTTTTTTTTTGACGAAACTTTTAAATAAATGAGCTTCGAGCCGCAAATAGAAATTCAAATTTAAATATAAATAAATAAAAAGAATTTAAAATTCAGATCACCGAAATAGACTTTCGATAAGAGTTAAATTAAATGTGTAAAATAAATCGAAAAAGAAATAAAATATGTTTCCGAGATAAATAGAATTTTAGGAGTTTGAAACGATTGAACGATAAACGCGTTTTATAAAAATTTTAAGAATTACGAGTTAAATCGTAAAAATAAAAATACAAACATAATTTTATTTAATTTAAATTTATAAAAATCAGGGGTGTTACAGTTTCGGTTGTGTTAACGATATGTAAAAAGTTTTTTTTTTGAAATAAAATGTGACCGCGTGGTGGCCTTAACCCCATTACTTGGGAGTTTCGGCTGTGTTAACGGCAATCATTGTTGTTTATAGGTTTTAATTTGGCCCAGGTGATGGCACTAAAAGCTCTTTTTTTTTTGAAATCCGTGAGCGTGAATTTCGCCGTGGTAACGGCATCTAAAAAAATGTTTTCCTTTTTTAGAAATCATGATTTGATCAAAGTGTTGATGTTTAAACGGTCGTTTTGAAAAGATGAGGAATTTTCAAAAACGGAATTAGGTGCGGTTGAATATATTGGCGTGGTTGAATCCAGATTTTTAGTGTTCTATTTGGGCTGTATTGTTCAAACACGCTACACATAACTGGGAATGCGTACACTCATGCAGGATGCAGACACGGGTAGGTTAGGGTAGGCTACCGCCCACGAATAGTCTTTACTTAGATATTGACATAGATCTGGGGAGATGAGTGTCATACCGTCCGTTTGGACTATCCGCTTATTAATCCCGCGGGTTACGCGTTAGGCGGCCGGAGCGTCAATCGAGGATCTCTCCGCGTGTCCCTAGAGATCTTACTGCGAAGAGGTCGATTGGTCCTGATATCGGTTAGGGTGGGCTTTTTAGGGCCAAAACCTGTAGTGACCAGAACTAGGAACTAAGAAATGAGCTTCACCGACCTCTTTCAAGTTACACCACCGCTGGAAACTTGTTTCCAAATCCCCAGCGAATTTGCCAAACTGTGGACGTCCGTTCGCACCGCCCGGCGCCCCGCGCGTGCCCGCGCGGGACCGACCCGGTTTTCATTGTGCGGCGGCGGCCACCCACGTGGCCCCCTCCCTAACGGGGGCCGGTCCGATCTCGCATACGGGGCGAAGTGTTGGATCTCGATTTGGATGACGATCCGGACTTGTACTAGACGGGTGCTGGCACCCGTGTTTCCGTTTGGGAATCGATCGAGACGTGGTTGTAAATGTTTAAATGCCGATTCATTTGGTTAGGCGACCTTTTTAGTGAACGAAATTCGTTGCCAATTTGTTGAGTCGCCACCGAGTCAATTATGAGGACTCGGAAACCGTTCAAGTCAACTTTGATTCCTTACCGGCTCAAAGTTGAGTGGCAAGGGACCTAAAGATAAAGACTTGTACCCTTAAGCACTCCATGCCTAGAAAGACTCTCATTGCCAATGGTTTCGAACATCCGAAACCGTCGATTCTGAGTAAGGGGTGAGGGTATGTATTGGGAAGCCAACATCCGATAGATGTCAACACCCAATCCCGCCCGCACTATAGCGGCCTCTACTAATCAATCGGTGGGCTGATTTCCTAGTTCTTTTGTTGTGGTGGTGTGGTGGAAGTACTGAAACATCCGTTGTTTTAACCCTATGTCTTTTACTATGTCAGTATTTTTAAGGATAGATAAGTTTTATCGTCAAAATAGTAGTGTTTACATTCTTTGCATGAGATTTCACGTGACAAGCAGGCCATGAAAAGATGCACGTTGGAGAGTAGAGAGTACTATGTATTATACGTATTAGCAAATCAGATTTAACGCGATAATACGGATATGGGTCATTCTTGTGGTATACCTTACCTGGTATTCTGCTTAAGATGCGCCGGTTCGGCATTAATAGAGATGCGTCGAACCTAATAAGGCGAGCGCCCGAACTAATATGGAACCCGACCATCACTTTGTTCAGTTTTAAGTTATTTTACGTTTTAAATTCCGTGTTAGGTGATTTAGCATGCGATTATAAGGTCATAAAAGTGATAAATCTTACAAAAAACCGTAAATGCGAATGTAAGTAAATCACATTGTGAGGAGTTGCACCCTCGGAATATACACTAAGCGGGACTCGATGCATAGATAGTTTTGAGAACGGATCTCGGAATTACTCGAGTCTATTTTAGTGTGTTTTAGTATTTGTGGTTGAAGTCGGGACGTTACGTCTTTTAGTAGATGCTCGTGGGCCTAGCGCCCACATCTAGTGTTGTCGTAGTGCATAATAATAGAAAGTACAAATATGGAAAGTTTTGTTTAGATGGCAACCTAGTGACGACTCGATCAACAGGCGGATCCTTCTAGGTTGACCAGTGACTCCGGCGGAAATCCGTTACCGTTTGACCTTCCCGCGGCTACTTCGGCAGAGCTTCGTTTGCTAAAGACTAGTTCCGTGGCTAATTCGGCAGAACTTCGTTACTAGTTTTGAGCTAGTCGATCACAGGCACCTCGGTATCGAGTGGAGTGCTCGAAGGTGAGGAGTAGTGTCGATTTCGCTTTTTTATATTGGAACTACGATTGAGTGGATCGTTTGCCTCGGGTGTCGGAGTGCGAGCCCTTAGCAAGAGTTTAGAGGGGGAAGAGAAGAGTGAATTGTGTCGAATGAATGAGGCGGAGGGGGTATTTATAGGTGTTTTCGGCCCTCATCGCCCGTATGGATGCGTGAGTTGGGGCGCACCAAGACTAAGGCGCCTGGGCTAAGGCGTGGTGAGACACATGCGCGTTGGGTGGGGCGGTTGGGATTTTGAGGATACGGTTTTGATACAGTCCAAAACCGTAAAGCGGGTGTATGATATATTTCTTGGACGTTAAGGCTTCCCACGGCTTGACCTAGCGCCGTGAGTTTAGTGGGCCTCGGGTGTTCATCCCGAGGCTCGCCTGACACGGTGTTGACTCGGTTCGAGTTTCGGGGCCGACTTGGGGTCCCGGTGTCGGAATTGACTCTAATTAGTGTCTATGTGACCGTAACGACACGACTAAGGCTGCCATCATGTTAGTTTTTAATTTTTCCGAGTAATTATTTGATCCGTTCTATAGGAAAACTACCTATAACATCGCGAACCCGTGTCGCGTTGCAGTCCTATCGTCATCGGGTGGTTGCTGGCCACTTCTGCAGCCACCAGGTCCAAATTTGGGTGTCTACAACATCTATCGGATGTTGGCTTCTCAATACGTACCCTCACCCCTTACTCAGAGTCGACGGTTTACGGCAATGAGAGTCATTCCAGGCATGGAGTGCTTAAGGGTACAAGTCTTTATCTTTAGGTCTCGTGCCCTTCAGCTTTGAGCCGGCTAAGGATCAAAGTTGACTTGAATGGTTTCCGAGTCCCCATAATTGACTCGGTGACGACTCCACAAATCGGCAACGAATTCAGTTCACTAAAAATGTCGCCTTACCAAACAAATTTGTAACACCCGCAAATTTCCTAGCTTTGCTATATGCTTCATTACGATTATATCGTAACTCTGTAATATTTCGTCAATCACATTTTTCCCATTTCAAAGCCTCTTTCAATATCGAGCCTAAAATTACTTATTTTTGTAAAAGGATTTTAATTATTCTATTTTTATTCGAAAATCCATTTAATTCTTTTTATCGCAAGTATGTTTAATTATTTTTGAAAAATAGTATTTTCTATGAACAATAGTTTTAAAATCAAGTTTGAACTATTTATGTTTCTAAAAATGCTCGATTATATTTATAATGGTTTCTAGCTCAAAAATATTTTATTTTCGAAAAATGGCTATTTAATTATTTTACTACGCGATTTCATAAATAATTATTTTCTAACGCGTTTTAATCCGATTTCTTCATAAACACTTATATTATTTTTATCCTATCTATTTTAAATATTATCCAAGTATTTATTTTAATCGGAAACTTATCCTATCGATTTGTTGCTTGTTCTTTCCATCTCAACCATCTCGTCTCCTAGTTGAGTTACGAGTCCTTGTAACTCAATTATTTCTATCTTTTAGCTTCCTAATTTCTCTTTATATTCTCATTCATTCTAGTCTATTTTATTCACAACACAATTCTTTTCTCCTCTATTTCACATTAAACTTTCTTATTTTCGTTCATCATCAATCCGATTCTAATTCGTCTCTAATTCTTTCCGATCTCGAGGGTAATTTAATTACTCTTATTCCTTCTCCATCTCGTTTTCTCCTTTCTATTCACTTATAATGTGGTTTTAATACCATATGTTTATTTATTTCGTAGGCTATCGTTCTAGATCCGACGAAGACGATTATTTAATTGATTCGGATTTCGGTTAAGGTAACATTGACACGTTACTCGGTATTATGTGATGTTATTGTTGTAATTGCATGTATAGAAATTAGTTTTTTGTTAGACAATATATTTATGTCTCGTTTTTAATAACAAAAACTTTAAAATCGTAAATCTTCTCATGTTTTGTTGTTTTAATCGTTTTTACGAGATTTGCGAATAAATCATTCTTTTGATTATTAAAAAGTATTATAAGGCCGAGATTAAAACATACACATAATAATAATTTATCTAACAATTTTCGTGATTTTTGGTATAAAGTGTCAAATTGAAAGTTTTATTGTTTTTAATAAAGTTGCAGCATGTTTCAGAATCTGTTTGTGTTTTGTACGAATTAAAATTCTATTTTAAAAACCTTATTTCCAAAAACTTTGAAAAGAGACTACTATTTATTTTAAGTCTAGTTTATGTCTGTTTAATTTCATAAACTAATTCCAAGTAGTTTGGTCGCAATAAATTGTTTATGAAGAGGTGTCAAACTAATCCGCGATTCTGTCAGTTGTGATAAGATCTAAATTTAAACATATGTTAAACTTTTTATTTAATCTTGTTAATTTACGTACATAAACTATGAAGAGTGTATATAATGTTTCCAATTGGATTTTATTTAAAATCAATTTTTAAAAATGTTTTATTAAATAAATACAAACGGGAGTCTAATTCTGGCAGTTTTTAAATATACGAATAAAAACCCATGTTTTATTCAGAATTTGGATTTTCTACTGAAATAAAAGTTGTAACTAAGTTTCTAAAGTTTTCAACCCCACTGGTCTTACATTGTTTTGATTTTAAATGATTTAATTACGAATTTTACAGTAAGACGGTGCGATTCTGGAAAATCTATCAATTTGTTATTTAAATACTTTTAATTACTTAAACTTCAACCTTTTTAGAAATAATTATGATTTTGACTTTACTTCACTTTTAATCATGAATTATACATTTATATAATAATATAATGTTTACATCTCGAGCCCTAATATTAACTATTTTATATAACTCCTATTTTAATCGATTTCTATTTATTATAATACCTACTTTTCGAAAGTTGTTTTAAGAAAAGTTCTACATCTATAAAGTTTTCTCTTTTGAAAAACAAACTATATTTCTATTGAATTTCGGTAATGGCTTTGTTTTGGAGTTATGGAATAAGAGAAGTGTACGGGTAGAGTAATACAGTCTAGAGTATACGTTTTGCCATCAGCTATAAGGCTAGTGTATCCGAGCGGGATGCATTGGTTGTTGAACTGGGCATGTTCTTGTCCAGGAGTGTATGTTCATTTTGACCTTAAGCTCGTACCTCGCATGTAAGACGCCGTCGGGTTGAACTGGGCACACTTGGTGTTCCAGGAGGGGTGTGCATATTTACTTAAGCTAGGACCTCGCATTGATAAGTCGCCGTCCTATTATGGTTGAGTAGCCTGGTTAGAGATCGAAGTTTGATTTGTTTGAACTAAGTTTTCGAAGCTAGTTTTTTTAGTATTCTCCTAGTGAAAGTCTATTCTATTGCACTGATTCATATCCATAACGCCGTTATTATTATTGATTGGTATTGTCATGAAGTTTGGCAATCGTTTTGAATTATTTTACTATATCGTTTTAAACGTTTTCCATTTTGAACTATTTTGATATAATAGTAATTATGCTTTAATGTCATGTAATATGGCTGGGAGAACGTCGTCGTTACTCCCCACTGAATTGTGGCTGTTATGTTTATAACATGACAGGTATTTTGCGGCTGGGTTTTGGGTGTGAGCTAGCGAGTGGCATGGATCCTACTCTACTTCATTTATATTAATTTTTGGATTGTTAAACCCATTTGGAGAATTTTTATTTTTAGCCTTTTGTGAAAAGTGGCATTTGTATTGACTGACCGTTCTTTTTGTAAAATTTAGAACATCAGTGTGTTTTAATCCCAAATCTACAGTGTTTCCGCCACTGTATTGCGTTAGAATTTATAGGGGATTACAAATTGGCCTTTAAACATTTACAACCACTACTCGATCGATTCCAAACGGAAACACGGGTGCCCGCACCTGTCTAGTACAAGTCCGGATCGTCATCCGATTCGAGGTCCAAAACATCGCCTCGTACGCGAGATCGGACCGGCCCCCGACCGGGAGGGGGCCGCGTGGGGGGCCGCCGCCACACGTTGAAAACCGGGTCGGTCCCGCGCGGGCCGCCGGGCGATGCGGACAGACGTCCACAAAAGCATGGAAAAGGGAGGGTCTTGTTGAATATGAAGTCGACAAGAGTTTAGTCATAGGGGAGATTGAGGGGGAAGACTTCACTCAAGACACAATTGTGGCTACCTCGGATGAAGGCCTTAGTTTGTTCGTGTGTCGAGTGATGCTCTCCCAAGAGGTCCCTTCGGAGGATGATCAAGGAAGTCACATTTTCATAAGCCGATGCACCGTTCAAGAAAGAGTATGCCATCTCATCATTGATGGGGGAATTTGCACCAATGTGGCCTCAACCACAATGGTTAACAAGTTGGGTTTGAAGACAGAAGAACATCCGACCCTGTACAAGCTAAGGTGGTTGAAGAAAGGGGCTGAGGTGAAGGTTGATAGGCAATGCTTGGTTCCTTTTTCCATCGATAGCGTCTATAAAGATGAAGTATGGTGCAATAAAGTGCTCATGGACGCTTGTCGTCTCCTCTTGGATAGGCCATGGGAATACGACTGTAATACCACGCACCATGTAATGGACAACATTTATAAGTTCGAGTTTGGGGGTAAGAAGATCACTCTAACTCCTTTACCACCAATACAAGGGAAGTTAACCAACAACTCTCAATAAAATGAAGGGGTTAAAGGCGCCTTATTCTTGTCTGAAATGCTAGTCATGAAGGAGCCAACACAAGAACAAGTCAAGGAGACAAAAGAGTGCAAAGAGGTTGACAAAGAAGAACCAATGGGGAAAGGTACAAGGCTAAGCAAAGATTACAATGTCGTGCATGAGTTGAAGGCCTTAAGGTGTCAAACACCTATATCAAATCTACCAAACTTTGAGCTCTTGTTCAAGGTTGAATATGATGATAGTGGGTGTCCGGGGTTTGAGCCTCTCATTTCCTATCCTAATCAAGGTCCATTGAAGAAAAACCGCAACCAACATGAATATGAGAGTAAGGGTGCTAGGTGGGTGGAGTTCCTACCAAAAATTATCATCATAAGCAAGCAAGGAGAGGTGTGGACATGACATAGGTCCACCCCGACGCGGCCACGCGCGGGTTTGGGGAGGCGAATGAATCTCCATATGAGATGGGTCGAATTGAAATTTAAATCGAAGTTGGAGTCGCCACCGAACTGTGTGGGAGTTCGGGCCCGTTCGAACCCACTCTATGTCGTAGTGGGCCGTGTACAAAATACGGCCCATTTCCGATGTCAGAGTTTATAGGGTTTGTCCCTTAGCATTTGATATCGATACCGACATTATCGGATACCGTGTATTGAATGACTCTCATGCGCCAACGGTTTCGGGCATCCGGAAATCGAGGTTCTGAGTAAGGGGTGAGGGTACGTGTTGGGAAGCCCACAAAGGACACCCAACCCCGCCCGCACATTAGCGGCCTCTACTAAGATATCGATTGACTCTCTAATACGCGCGTTAGTAAGACGGTAAAATGATATGCAAACAGTTTTTTTACCCTAAACATGCGAGAATTGAATGGGTTGCTAAGTCGATTTAATGCAACTAAATACTAACATCAAAGTTATATTTAGCATGTAGGTTCATTTTAGTACAATAAAATAAACAACGATAAATAAATTGAAAAGGATAGAAACAAACGTGTTAGTAACGGTATAACGATAATAACGGTTTGCAAGAAAGATAAGAATGATATAGAACGACGTAAATGAGAAAATGCATGGTTTTGAAAAGTAATATTTCACGTGATAGATTTGACACGTGTCGACCTAAGTCATAAGAAAGCATTAACGAGACTAAAATAATGTTGTGGAACTCACAGTTTGACGTGATGAAGGAGCCACTCGACCGAGTCTTTGAGAGACTCGACCGAGTGGGACTCTGAAAAGCTTCTGTCCCGGATTTCATGACGTCACTCGACCGAGTTACAGGGGAACTCGACCGAGTGCACGACCACTCGATCGAGTCATTGCAAGACTCGGCCGAGTGGTTGTCAAAATAGCCTTCTGTCTCGTTTTTGGAGTGCCACTCGACCGAGTGGACTAGGCACTCGATCGAGTGCCCCCTGTATGAACTGGGGTTCGCTTTGCAATTCTTATTGATTTCGAAATTGCGTCTTGATTTGAGATAGATCGTTAATTTTGTTGAATTGGACATAAATATCGTGAAATTTATGCCCAACTCGGACTTTGGTGCTCATCGTATCCGATATTCGATTATTGAATCGATATCGAATATTAGAGCGAAACTTGAAAAAGATGCTATAAGTCGTTTAAATTTAACTAAAACGATATAGGTTTTCTCCGTGTTTATAGTGTCGTATTAATTCTACCGAATTAGGTGACAACTATTTTAGCATCAACAAAAATCGTATTAGTTTGATTTATTGACTAGTCGTTTAGATACGACCTCCAATTATTGAATTGGTATCGGATCTAAAGACGTTTTGTGACTACTCGAATTAAAAAGTACTTGATTTGATTCCCTCCGCATCCCGACATCGTAATAAATCCTTGCGGATTATGTGATGTCGGATCCGCATCAACAGGTTTCGACCCAAATAAAAAAAATGTGTTTTTTGTTTGAAATAGTTTGGAAATTGATGAATATGCGATGAATGAAGAAATAAGAAAATTATGGTTGATGTTAATTCGCCTCAACAATCAAGCGATCGGGGTGATGGGATAAGCGATCGGCAACGTTGAGTGCAACACTCTTGTATATTCGGGTTTCCTTATCCCATCATCACTCACGCTCGACACGAATCGACGAATATTTTAGTATTTTATACTAGTTATATTATCGGTATTATAGATGCGATGATAAAATAAAAAAACAAAAAGAAGATGAAGACGACGCGAGGAAGAAAAGAAAGGGAAAGAAAAGGGTTTTGCACCCTCAACCTACATGTTCTTGTCTCGGATGGGACTCGCTTGATCGTGGCTTAGACACCGGAGTTCGAGGCTTACGTAGATTAAGTTGTGGTGGTTTAGGGTTTGGATTCCTAGTTGCTAGGGTTAGGGTTTATGTGTATAGGATTAGGGTTTGATTAGGATTGAATTAGGGTGGAAAAGATGTGTGTAAAATTAGGGTTCCAAAAAGATGATCAATTTTGCATGCAAGGGGGTGCTTATATAGGCATTGCTATGCACCCCCGTCTAGGGTTACTCGACCGAGTAGCCCCCGGACTCGTTCGAGTGGCCCGAGAAGCTGCAGCTGGGGTGGTTACAGGGCCCACTCGATCGAGTGGGCTGACACTCGAACGAGTGGGTCAGCCGCAGAGGACGGGTCCGGTTTTATGGACTGTGGTTTGGATATTTTGTGGGTTTTGTATTTGGATTGGACTTTTGATGTTTGAGTGACTGTTTTTTGTGTCTCGGAACGGCTTTGACCGGGGTTTGACCCAATCACTAAAAGTCGGTTTTATTTCCGGTGTCGGTTTTGACCCAAATTAGTCTCATTTTATTGGAAACGGCCTACTGAGCCTGGATTTGAGGTTGATTTTGTGAGATTTGTACTCCGTAAAGGGCCTTAGCCAGCAGTTAACGGTTTCAAGCCCAAATCCGAACGCGTAGAAGCACGTTTGCGTCCGATCATCATCGGGTGTTTTTTGGAAACTGCTATAGACACCTGGCGGTCAAGAAGTGGGTGTCTACAAGAGGGTTTGAGCTTCCAAGTAGATGAGCCTCAATACTTGGGGGACTACCTTGAAATACACAAGGGGCTTTGGATGTCTTACAACGAAGGTTTCCTCGTTCTAAAGTGTTGGGAGAAGCCCTACTCAAACTAAAGAATTCTTTGGCAAGCCTAGCAACCAAGGAAATGTCCAAGGCTAATACATATGCACCTCCACTCATCCTCACAAGACCATGGGAGGAAGTGAGCATGGATGCCATGCAAGGGAATGTCGAGGGGTCCAAATATTGAGATCAATCATGAAGAAAGGGAGAATTCAAATCAAGGCGTAAAGGGAGTTGATGAGCGCACACATGAGGGTCCAAGTGAACAGTTCAAGAGTCCCAACAAGAAAGAAGAGCACGAGCCTAATATGTAACACCCCGTGTTTTTTTACCATTTTAGTTATTTCTAATAACAAATAATATTAATAAATTGAATTTCAACAAACTATTTTAAATATTAATATTCAATTCTTGTGCCTTTGGAACCTTTCTATTTTACTTCACTGTTTGTAAAATTGAAATTTCTATCTTTATCGCACTTCTGCGTGATTTTGTAAAACGGTTCCCATTTTCTCATACGGACTCCGATTGAGGCCTTTCAAAAGTCTAACTTTATTATTTTTACAATACCTACACAACGGTCATAATCAAAATTAAAATTTCTAACTGTATCATAAAAATATTGTACTGGACAACTCCTTTGCAACGAAAATTATCACCCGATTAATCGTGTCTCGACTTTCGATTTCCGTACTTATTTCCTATCCATTGTGGAATAAATCAACCTAAAATATCATACTTTAAAGGCATTAGACGTGCCATATGTATCACAATGCTCAAGTATGCTATTCGCATCAAAAACACCAATTTGGGTAATGTACTATCAATTCCATGACTAGCTATTTTGAGTGTGGTTTCATTCTTTGTCTATCCTCGTTCCCCTCATGCTCTTGGCTGCCAAAAATCTTAAAACACATCCATTTAGCTTCATTATTCACCAAGTTTATTCACCTAATATCCTCTTCCAAAACCTCTCTAAAATCCAAAGAAAATCCTAAGTATTCATAAGTTCCTAAAGGCTTTACACCATTTCCAAGAGATCTCATCCCTTCTTTCTCTTATCTTATATTAATTATTTTCAAATTTATTTAATAATATAAATAATAACTTAGTTTGTTTTTGTGTCCTTCTAACTAATTTATGAAGAGGAACAAGAGAAAAGCAGCATCGATCTTCATTTTCATATATGTTATTTAATCGATTATTTATGCTTAAGGTAACCTAACTTTGCCCTCAAATCTCGTAGTATAGTGTTTAGACTCTAACTAACATATAACATCATGTTTAGGACTAAATCATTATATCACCAATTTTAAAGTTGACTATTTGTTGATTATCACTTAACAATACATGCTGTAAAATAGATTATGTGATGTATGATGTATGTTTATGATTTTTCTATGTAAAATATGTTTCGAATTAGTCTTAGGTTCCTTCATGAAAGTTGTATATCTGAATGTCTAGAATATATGAAAAATATGAAAAGTAAGTTTTTATGATTGTAGATATTTAATAATGATTTATTTCTTAAAACGGTACAGTATGATTTTATATACAATCTGAATAAATAATATGTTTCTTGATGTTAAACGTTTTTTTTTTTTACTTAAAAAATTTATATTATGTTTCTGATGATGTCTAGTATATGCGCGCCAAATTTCATGTAAATCCATCATACTTCCTCTGAATTCCCATTATTGTCCCAAAAGGTTTTAGGGTGGAAAATAAGGAAGGAGAAATGAGTGGATCAAAAAAGGAGGAAGAGAGAGAAATTGGAAAGTAAATATGAACCACACATTGATGGCCTAAAAAGAAAAGTGGGACAAATATCAAACTCAGATCAAAAAGGAAAGTGGGATAAAAATAGGAACTCGGAGGGAGTATATATTTTCATTTATAAAATTTGTACTAAAATGGGTCAGATCTAGAAAGATGAGTTAATTTAAGAACATTTATAAAGTATTTTAATCTAAATTTCTGGGGTTAGGTTATGTACAAATATAGGTATCTTAAATAAATATTTCGTTAACTTTCATGATTTTTAAGTATTTTAAAAGATTTAAAAGAAAGTATTGAAAATCGTATCATTTTCGTTTTACATTTCTTAAAAATAATAAAACTTGTTATTTCTGAAAAAGGAGTTTATATATGGAAACCTAACTCATAAAATTAGATTTACTATGAAAATCGTGATTTAAAAATGACTTATTTTGTATCCAGAATAATGTTACCGATTTCGTTATTACTTAAATTTATTTTTGTAAAACTCTAAATTTTGAGAAGTATAATACTTGATAAGGTTAAAAATGATTTTTATAATTATTATAAATTTATTTTATTTTTCGAATATTTTACTAAGTATAAAAGGTTTTAAAAGATAAGTATACTTGTACAAATACGAAACCATATAAAAATACTAAATACGTACACTTGAAGTATAAATGTACTAAATACTTGTGCCTAAAAAGTATAAAGTACCGAAATACGAATAACCTAAAAGTACTAAGTTAAACATGCTTAAATGAGTTAAACATCACTTAAACTTATTAATAACCACATAAGGATAAATTAGTGACTAAGTTAAAACTAAGAGTTGACTAGTCCATCTTGGTCAAACTTTGACTTTTTGTGTCAACATAGACCAAGCCAAGATTAAGAAAACCATCTTAGATAATGTACTTAAAAATAGTTGAATCTTTGATCGAATCTCAACTAATGAACGCTTCAAATAATATACCTCAAATAAAATGTTCTAAATCTCTTATATCAGTATACTAAAAACTATCAGTTAAGATAAATTTTACGACGATTGATAATGTTTGTTTATCTTAAAATCGATATACTTAAATTTCATAGGAACAACCGTACTTGCAATCGGTGTGTTACCCAAGCCGGTGATTAGACACGTTTTTACGAACGATGTTATCGACACCAATCATGGTGAAAATGGACATGTGCCCTAGCAGTACGCTTTAAGTTGTCTTCAACATTCCATGTTGTAATGACTTGTTCCGAGTCAATACACAGCCCACAGACCGGTCATCCTTATGGAACCCGGTATTATTTCATCCTTCTGGTCAACAAACATGTGCCCCACAATGACCGCTGAGCTTGATATTCCAGAGACTATGTCTTTATAAGACACCCAAATTCAACCTACCTTTCGTGTTGGGCGCTATCTTGGTAAAGTTTAGAAGGCAATGCGATAGAAGACAACTTCGAAAGTAGACTACGACACTCGGAGTCACTGCTCATGAGAGGCCATGATGCATCCTACTGGTGCGAGAAAATGCTAAGAAGTAAATGTGCAACCAACTCTTTATGAGTTTGTCGGTAGAGTAGTAGTCGTACAGCTGCCATTGAGGTGCTCAGTTGTGTAAAGGTTCTCTTTCCTGAGACCAAGAGTATGGATTTGGTGTATGCGCATACATAGACAAGGGCGCTAATCAGCTCTCACTCTCTATATCAGATATCTTTGGGAGCGGAATAGCTTCCGACCTTTGCCTTAGCAGTGTATGGGACATGTTCTGTTTAGCGGGGCCTCTGATTCCATGCAATAGCAGTCCTTCTTTTTCGTACGTCTGTCAACTAAACCGAGTCAATTTAGGTGTTCGATCCTGTTGAACACTAGGGGTGAGATGTAAACCTTCTAGTATCAATATGATTGGCGGGATTGACGATCTCATCTGCACTTATTGTGAGATGCAAGCCTTAAGTGCGCATGAGACATTAGTAGTCACGTCTCATGCATTGTGTGTAAAGGAAACCTTGGTTTTTAAACTAAATGACTACAGTTTTCTAAATTACATGTTTCGGTATGGCTCCTTATTGTTGTAAATCTCTTAATAAATTAGTTTGAATGAACACATATGTTCAAAAGTGATAAACTTGTCGCGTTTCACATGTTACATGCTGAATGAGTTGATTCACATGACGTATGCTCTATGATGATATATCCATTATGTTTCTCATGTTATTCACAAGATGTATGCTTTACTGTTTTACTTCTCACATATTACTCACATGATGTATATTTTACTGTCTTGTTTTTCATCTTTTATTCACATAATGTATGCTTTATCGTAATTCATATCGCATGCGTGTTGCACATGTCGTTATGTTCACAAGCTAAACTGAACTCACTTCATGTGTATCTCACATTGTATACATGTCGACATAACAGCCTAAAGATTGTACTACATTGATTATTCGGGACTGTGTTAGAATGACGGTTAGGTTATTCCCACTAAGTGAGACATGTATATTTAAATATGCATTCAGGTTGACGAAACTTCAAGACTTGACATGGGGGCATGCATGAGTGCAAGACATACAGCTTTGCAGATGAGAGTGTCAAACTATAAATCTTGTAACACAAATTTTGTCAGACTATTGTATTTAGAAATTTGTAATTCGGTTTTCAGTTCTTGTATTTTAACAAGCGGTTCATTTATCGATAAAAGACTCATTTGAGTCAACGATTTTAATTTTTGCCTCTTTTTACGACTTAATTTTTTTTCGCCTTGTTAATTAATGTCACTGGAAGAACCGGGTTGTTACATAATATCTATGGTCCATACAAAGTCAGTGAAAGGGTTGGTCCAAGGATAGACAAGTTCAAGGGGCATGATGTTCATGAGGCATTCAAGGTGGATAGTCTGAGTCCAAACTATGATGTGTCTAAGCGGAAAGAGCCATGAGCTTGAGGGCAAGCTCCTTTCAAGAAGGAGGGGTTACTGACGCGCCCCTATTTAGGATCGGCCGTTAACGATGGATAGGGGGTCAAACAATATTTATATGACTCACAAATAACACAAAAACAAATAAATTTAGTCGTGGTAAGTCGAGGTCGGTCCACAGGGATAGCGGTGAGAAAATCGAGTAAGAGCTATGCGTTTGGGGTCTTAATGGGGGGTTTTGAGTCGAGTCTATACTAATAATGCGATAAATGACGAAATATAATCAATAAGGAAAAGGTGTTAGGGGGACTCGGGAATCAGAAATCGAGTTCTATGAGTCTCGGGATTATGGGTCGGTAACAAAGTCGATAGAGGGAGAATGTCACCTTTCGATTTCTTCACCCAACTTATCTAGATCCCGCTTTCGCGGCAAAAAAGGGTAAGTCTCAAGTCAAGGTAACTCCTACCCTCCCCATATTGATGGGAGTGAGTCAAGGTCGATCTAGCCGGCCGGTCTAAGTCAACAAAGGTACAATAACCTCAAATTTGATAAATCAATAGGCAATGCAACCAAACCACAATTCCTTAATTCATATCACCCCAAGATGTTCCTCCCTTAACCTTCTAACAAGCAAACTACTCACAATTCATGAAGGAAACTATAAAAGCAATAACAATGGAGATCATAACAAAAACATGCATAAAGACAAAATCTAAAGGAAATAAAACTAGAACAACAGAGGATTACGAACAACAAAAGAAAGTACACAGCGATCTAAAAACGAAGCTAGTAAAATCAATGAAAACGATACAATAATGAAAGAGCAATATAAATCCAATTTAGAGATGAGGGAGAAGGAGAGAATTATACCAACAATGGAGGAAAATGATTATAATAAAGATAAAGATTGCATAAAATAAGATGAAGCTTGATAAAAAGGTCAAGGAATTTGTCACTAATCCTTTGATAATCTCCAAGAATCTTCAATAAAAACACTAGAAGTCCTTCTACAAAGCTTGAATATAAATCTAAGAAGATGGAAATTAATAAAAACTATGAAGATCTACTAGCTTTCTATCTAAGCTATTCTAATGGAAGATGAAGATGGATAATGAAAAATGTATTAAGATGATCTAATGGAGTGTGTCTTGTGCATCTAACTAGGTTATCTACATATATAGTAGTTGCTTAATGGATCTCTAAATCAAAGCTCAATTCTAATATTTGCCCATGAAATGAAACTTTGCCCTTTGAGTGAGACTTTTGCCCTACGGATTCTCTTCAATATGGCCGAAATATCGTCGGGCGAAGTTTCGCCCGGTCAAAATATCATACGGTGAAGTTTCGCCCTATGAACTTTTTTGTCCGAAATGGCAATCTGGGGAGGAAACACCGTCGGGCGAAGTTTCGCCCGGTCAGATCTCATCGGTTGAAACTTCACCCTGTGACCTCGGAGGGCCATAACTATCTCGTTTGATCTTCGATTGGGGCGTTTGATATGTCGTTGGAAAGCTAAGAAGATAATATTTCACCTCCAACTAGAATCGCTTTGATACAAGGTCTAGAACTCTATATATATATATATCTATTTGAAGTTTGATCTCTCCGGTGAAGATGCCCAATGGACTATAGTTTTTCCTTTTTGCTCAAGATTTCACCTCTTGGGTTTGGACTTTGGACTTTAATCATGCTTTGGGACGATATTCCGCTCCCTTGTGCCCATGTAAGCTCGAACATACTCTCGGACAATGAATTCCTATCAAAATAATAGGAAAACTACCCAAAAACACGTAAAATGCACAAGAGAGGTCGCTAAAGTGAGAAAGACTAAAAAAAGGCGATAATCGCACACAAATCTCACAAAAGCGATAGGAAAATGAGCTTAGATGGGTGGAAAAATGGTCCAAATTTGACACACATCAATTCCCCCACACTAAACCGTTGCTCTTCCTCGAGCAAAGACCAAAAAAGAAACTAACTAATACTACTACTAGGCTAGACTACGCTCAGCCGACATGAGGCAATTAAAGGGCTTGATATATTGCTCCGTCCCTTCAACTCACATTGGAATACCTATGAGGTAAAGTACTTCAATGCAAGGCAAGTCGGGTCTTGCTCAAAATTGCGGATGCAACTAAAACACAAGAACATAAAACAAAAGAAACACACACACGAAGATAGTTGCATCCAAAGAAGAAAATAAGTCGCCGAATACCTCATCAAAACGGCGGGGAAAGTACAGGTTCCAAGTTTGGGACAAGTGAGAACACCACCAAGTTAGCTACTCAAGTTGACATGGACAAAATTCTAATAGGATGACAACCAAACAGTAAACACACTGAAAATTTACCAAGGTCCTTCTAGTCCACTAAAATGCATACAACGGGACGATAAATGGAGTGGATTTGAGTGAACCATGGAGTTAGTAAGCACTAGAGGTAAGTGTTATCCTGTCTCCTAAGCTTAGCCTAGAGGGTCGTCCCAAACTCGAGAAAGTCAATTAGCCCAAACAAAAAGTGAACAAGTGTTTGCAGAATAGTAAGGATCAACTAATCACCGCTATCTTTCTTCCTCGGGACTCGGTCCTCTAGTAGGCACTTCACGGCGATATGTCGATCAAGAGTTTATTTGGATTTGGGAATTTTTTTTGAGATTTGGTTTTTCTTTCCCTTCCCTTTTTGATTTTGTTTGAGGGCCATTGTTTTTTTATAAGAAGCCCTTCTTCGTTTTTCTCCCCTTTTGCTTTGGGTAGCCCATATTTGGCTCAATGATACATTTGATATTCATGGCCAAGCAATGCTTTTTTGCAAACTTATTTTGTGGAAATGTATGAAAGGTAGGTAAATAGGCTAGTCGGGTATGCATCCCCTCCGAACCCACAAAAAGATGGAAATTTGGACTAAAAGGTGTGTAGACATCCACATTTGTCTGCTAGGTGTCTATAGCAGTTTCCAACAAACACCCGATAATGTCGGCATCGGTATCGTAATGCAAAGGGACGAACCCCACAAGCTCTAGTATCAAAGTGGGCCGTACTTTGTGCACGGTCCACCAAATATAGAGTGGATTCGAATGGGCCCGAACTCCCACAAAGTTCGGTGGCGACTCCAATTCGATTTAAATTTCAACCTGAGATCCATCTCACATGAGATTCATTCGCCTATCTACCCAAACCCGCGCGTGGCCGCGTCGAGGTGGACCTATGTCATGTCCACAATTTGGCGACTCCGCTGGGGAAAACTGATGTGTGCCTTACCATCGGGATCCTCTGGGTGAGACTCGAGGAGAAATCGTTCGATTAGTACAATACGCGCTTTAGTTTTACGGTTCATGCATAACCTCATTTTTATCCGGGCCGGTACTGGTGACCGACGTCCCACTATACCGCGATATATTCCAAATTGGATATGTCAAGGTGTTCATAGCTAATTCGTATGGGTTTTGCGGCATGTTCTATGATCAACTCGACTTAGGAAGTCCGTCCCGATTCTCGGAAAGGCTATGCGCACTGGTGTAAACCCTATTTAGACCGACCGAGACTTAGTGTAAAGCATACATGCTGCCGTTATAATGCTTGCGTGACTATGTGCTACTTGGTTTCTATGTCGTTTTCAAAAACCGTCATTTTCAAAAAAATGCATCTTTTCAAAAAAATATCCAATTTCAAAACCCGGAATGTTACCGAATTTAGGACTTATGATTTTAATCAAAATAGCCTATTTCTAGCCGGTATACTGCCCATTTCCAAATTCAAAAAATATTTTCGTACCTTCAAAAATTTCGGCCCTGACGGCTTTTTGCCAATTTAGAAAAGTCGGGACCGTCCTCCGATTTTCTCGGAATTCAAACTTTCTTTTCAAAAACCTTCCTTATCCCAAGACTTACCGCATTTAGTAGTATCGGGTCTTTTCATAAGTCGTCGAAGGTCTTTAGCGTCGAAACTCTGTCGGTCTTACATCACGAGTTTCCTCCCTATCCTAGTCCGCCGTATTTGTCAAGGCATGGCCCACCTATGTAGGACATACCCCTACAAAGGGAGGCCCGTTTACACATTCGAGTCAAAAGTCTGGGGAATATCTCACGTGGACCTTCCTTCGAACGGGACTAGGCCCACACAGCCGAATCATAAGGAAGTCACACAATTCACGAGTCACCCGTCTAGGTGTCTTTTCCGAGTCATTTCCTTTTCAGACTTTTCCTTGCTCAGGATGTACTATTTTGATTCCAAGATCTGGGTTAGTTCCTGATTACGCGGAATTCTTACAAACAGGCCATAGGTAACCAGGCACAAGCACAAAATGCAAGAATCTTTGGACAAGTTGTCAGCCTCGTTGGACGCTATGGTCATCAAGCAGACTCAAATCGAGGCCCAATTGACAGCTATAAGGTCTGACCAAATAGCTATTGTTACTCGTTTGAGTGTCGTGGAACAGGGGACTCCTGCCGCCGGGACTGACACCACTGGGCCCCTAGCTGAACTGGTCAGCACAGTCCGCAAACTGGAGGAACAGGTCCACTTGTCAACAAACAACACTATCGACACGAAAAACGGCCGTGTCTATTCGCCCTTGAATGATGAACCGCCCACCAACCTAAACCTTACGGGCCTACCGATGTTTGAGGGGACCAAAGACCCGGTGCTTCACATCCGGGCCTTCAAAGAGTTCATGGTCGTTAAGGGAGTCAAATCGACCATGTTCAAGCACCTATTTGCCGCTTCTCTCGAGAAGCATCCAAAAGCCTGGTACTACAGGCTAGACTCCAAGAAATACAAAACTTGGAATGACGTGGCCACGGAGTTTGCTCGGAATTATGCTGACAACACCGAAATCCAGACCATGATGCGCTCCCTGGAAGTTATGGTCCAGGATCCCAAGGAAGATTTTACCAAATACCTTCAACGCTGGAGGGCCGAAAGCGTCAAGCTGGTTGATAAGCCCAGCGAGAAAACCTTGGTGGAGACCTTTGTCAAGAACCTCCTCCCTTCCTACCGGGTCCATCTCCGGTATGCTGTCATACCCAACTTCACCACTTTAACTGAAATGGGAACAAGGATTGAAGATGATTCGAGGCTGGAGGGCCTTACTAAGGCCTCTAGCAAGGGGTATCAAGGGGCTACTTCTTCCCCTACCAAGCCCACAGCTGCAGCTGCAACTCGCCGCCTCTTCGACGCGGTTAATCTACTAGATGCCTCATCCAAAAAGAATACCCCAGCTGTGGACATGACATAGGTCCACCCCGACGCGGCCACGCGCGGGTTTGGGGAGGCGAATGAAGCTCCATATGAGATGGGTCGAATTGAATTTTAAATCGAAGTAGGAGTCGCCATCGAATTTTGTGGTTATTCGGAACCATTTGAACCCACTCTATGTCGTAGTGGGCCATATTTAAAACATGGCCCGTTTCCGATGTCAGAGCTTATCGGGTTCGTCCCTTAGTATTTGATATCGATACCGACATTATCGGATATCGTGTATTGAATGACTCTCGTTGCCAATGGATTCGGACATCCGGAAACCATGGTTCTGAGTAAGGGGTGAGGGTACGTGTTGGGAAGTTCATTGAGAACACCCAACCCCGCCCGCACTTAGCGGCCTTTACTAAGATATCGTTCGTTTTTACGTACATGCGTTAGTTCGACGATTGAATGATATGCAAACATTATTTTCCTAAGTCATGCAAGAAAAATAAATGAATGGGTTGCTAAGTCGTTTAATGCATATTAAACTAATAACGTCAAAGTTATTTTAGCATGTGAAATTCGTTTTAGTCTAATAAAACAAAATATGAAAATAAATTGCTACAAACACGAGGAAACGAGTTAGTAACGATGAATAAATCGAATAACGATGTAAATAAATAAAATGCATGATTTTTGAAAAGATTTATGTCACGTGATGGATTAACACGTGTTGACCGAGGTTAAAGAAAAAGTATTTATCGAAATATGTCGCGAAAGTCGCTTTTTATGTAAGACTCGAAGAGAATAAAAAAATAGAAAAGCGAGGAAACAAGAAGAAAAAGAAGGCCGGCTGACCAGGCCACCGAGCGACTCGCGTGGCAAACTGTCCGGTATTTTTTTTACTTTGTCGAAAAATCGTTAATTTATATAAATCGCGTACAAATATGGATTAATTTATGCCCGATTCATATTTTCGATATTCGTCCTATTCAATATTCGATTATGAAATCGATATCAAATATTCGGAAAAGTTTTAAGAAAAATCGTTTTGTAGAAAAAAACGATGTTTAAGAAAAATCGTCGAGGAAAACAAAAAAGAAAGGGTCGTGGATTCAGGCCGCCGTGCGAGTCGCCTGAGGGTGGCGCGGCTCGCTCGATTTGCTGTCCCGGTTCGATTTTTCGAGAAATTGTTAATTTCGATAGATCGCGTATAAATATGAATTAATTTATACTTGATCTATGCTTTCGATATTCGTCGTATCCGATATTCGATTATGAAATCGATATCGAATACTCGGAATGATTTTTAGAAAAGTTTTGTAAAAAAAGCTTGTTTTGAACGAAAAGTTTTAAAAAAAGGAATTTTGAACGAAAAAGATGTTAATTCTCTCCGCGTATAAAATCGTCGAATTTTGTTTAAAAAAGATGTAACGATTTTATTTAGCATCAACGAGAAATAATTAATTTTGTTCTTGTTAGATACGATATTCGATTAGAGAATCGATATCGTATTTTAAGAACGTTATAAAAAAATAGTTTTTCGTAGTATCGATATTAGAAATAATAAATATGCGACGAACGACCCATATTAAAATTACGACGGATGACGACACGACCCATAAAAAAAACACGAGAAAGGAAGAGAAGAAAGAGAAGAATCGGGTTTGATTTACACCCTCAACCTACATGCTTTGTTTTCTCGGGATAAGGCTCGTCGGAAAGTGGTTTAAACTTGGGAGCGTCGAGATGATGCGGGATGGGTTAAGGTGTGTGATTGGACGTGTGTTTGGACGTGTGGTTCGGCCGGTTTTCTCGGGGTCGAGCCTTCTTCGGGAATATGTCGGGATTTGCTTTGAATTATTTCTAATAGATATCGAGGATGTATGTGTATAATGGCTGTATCAACCGTGTCAAAACGTGTTTGTGTCCTTTTGTGTTGGACGGGAGGTCCTATTTATAGGAATTGAGGTAGTCTTGCTTGTGTGACAAGAAATACCGGTATGGATAGGAAATACGAGAGTTCGAGAGGAAACCAAAGTCTCGTTTCTTGGTGGGGAAGCCAAATATCTCGGCTGCTTTGGATGTCTTGGCCGAGTATTTGGAGCTCGGTCGGTGTCTGATTCGGTTTCCGGATAGAACTTCTACTTGAGATCGAATTCTACCTTCAACGGAATTGTTTAATGTTCTCGAAGCTGATTTTTGGTAGTGTTGGAGTCCAAACCGGACACTTGAGGTGTCATGGTTTGTTCGCGAGTCTCGGGAAAAAATATCTTTGACCGGGTTTGACCCGGTCGCTAAAAGACGGTTTTACCCCTGGTGACGGTTTCGACCCAAATTAGTCTCATTTGACTCGAAACGACCCACTGGGCCTGGTTTTGAGGTTGGTTTTGTAAGATTTGTACTCCGTAATAAGTCTAAACCAAATGTCCATGATTACGAGCCCATATCCGAGTCCATCAAAGCACGTTTACGTCCAATCATCATCGGGTGTTTGGCGGGAACTATTATAGACACCTGGCGGTCAAAATGTGGGTGTCTACAGAGCCCCCACTCTGACTGAGGCTTGGACAAGGCAAAAGTCAGAGTAGCTACCAGGTCAATCAAGGATTAAAACCTGGCAGACTTCCGATCGGGTCGTTTAGAGTCCATTAGACCTGCGTGAAGGGCTCACCAGCCATAGGATAAAAATCGTACCTGGGTTGATGCTAATAACGTCGCCGGAGCTGTCTTGGAAGCTATACGTATACCTGTTTGCAGGTACATCCTGTCTTAGAATTGTGTGGGAGCTTGCCTTGGAAGCTACGGGTACATCTGTTTACAGATATATCCTGATTCTTCAGTAGCAAATGTCGCCTGAGCTTTCCACTGGGGAACTTTTTCTTAGAATTTCACGGGAGTCTTGGGTGACCTGTATGCTGACATAATTTGTATGTAACATTTAGGTGAAACACCGACTCATGCTGGGGAAGAAATGACGATTTTTTTTGAAAAATTTTGAAAATAAAAAATGCCGAAATTTTTTTTGAAAAATTTGGAAATAAGGATGCTTGGGATGACTAGATTCCTATTCAGATTCTGACACGGATCCCTGAGACTTCCTGGTTAGGCCTGCATGCCTAGATAAAGTAGGGGAAGTGATATAAAAGTCCTATTCCTGTGATGACTAGGGAAAGGGATATCCTCTATTATAAATAGAGGGTTCTAGCATTTTATTTTTCATATTCCAACCCAAATTTTTTTTCTACCTTAAAATCCCTCAGACTTTTAGGATAAAGAAAAAGAACTATTCTCGCAATGGGTATTGATCATTTGACTGCGATGCTTCAGGCGTGGGCTCAGGACTTTCGAGACGAGGATAAAGTTCAGCTAACTCAAATGGGAATTGTGGCTTTATTCCCACTTCAGCGACTTAGGGTAGATTCGCACTTTCTCGATGCTTGCTTATCCTTTTGGGATACTACCCACCATGTTTTTGTATTTTCTCGAGGAGAAATATGTCCTCTCCCCGAAGAAATTGTAGCTATAAGCGGTTGGTGCCCCAATGCTCGTCCTGCTATTCCCCCATTTTATCCTGACCCAAGGAGGAGACTAAAGGATTTTCTAGGCTTGTCGCATGCTGAGACAGCCCGTATGGTAAAGGGAGATTCAGTTTCCCTATTTGACCTGGCTGACAAATTTATGAATCCAGTTGGCGCAAGAATTACTTCTACCCATAGGCGTAGGAATTTTGCCTTTTGTATGCTGCATCGATATGCCTTCGAAGGTCGGATGGATGCTGACTCGTGTTTGGGTGAGATCAGGCTGATTAGCATAGTTGACCAAATGGAGACAGGTCACAGCCCGGCTTGGCTGACAACTGGGGAGATTATTACGGGCCTTGATGCTAGAAGACTTGACCCGGATCGACAATTGACAGGAGGCATCCGTCTTCTGCAGGTATTTAACCGTTTTTTTTTCGAAAAATTGCCCGATTTTCCGAATTTTTCCGAAATTTCGAATTTTCCGGAATTTCGAATTTTTCCGAAAATTTCGAAATTTCCAATTTTCGAAAATTTTGCTTTTTCGAAATTTTTTTGATTTTTTTTTTTGAATTTTCGATTCTTTTTCTTTTTTTTTTTTATTTTTCGAAAGTTTTTTACTTTTCGAAAATTCTTGTAGATCTGGTTATCCGAGCGTCTGTCAATCATAGAGCCCCCAGTGAACATATCCAGGTATCGTAGCTGTCAGATTGGCTCAAGGTCCCGACGGATAAGCTCAAGTCATTATATAAATCGGAAATATTGGGATGAAGAGCTAACATTCCATGGTGGGCCTTTAATTAGATGGAATGTCATCTGGTGGTTCCTTTCAAGGCTGACGGGGTTAGCTAGAAGGGACAAGGCCCGTTACTTGGTGATCTTGTCTTTGGACTGGACCGTCCATATTTATCCGGATCGTATTCTGAGACAGTTCGGTTCGTTTCAGCAGATCCCTGAGACGAAGCAATCATTAGCGTTTCGTTCCAATTGATGGACGCTATGTGTCACACGTGGCTGCAGCGATGGTTTACCCGTGTCATATGGACTATACCCCGCCCTTGTCAAACCACTTGAGTTTCTGAATCATATCGAAAATGGACCTCTGAAGAATCCCAGGAGACCCGTAAAACTTTGAAGACTAACGAGGCTTTTGACTTGGCCCGTCGAGAATCGGCAAAAGACAATAGGCGGTTCTTTGATATAGAGGAGACTCCAACTACCTTTGCTGAGCCGGGGTCGGGTTCTAAGTCAAAAACTAAGATTCAAGCTAATGAGACCGGTGCTAGTGACTTGGAGAGAAGGCTTGGACCGAAACTAGCGGTCCGAGATAGGCTAGGTCCGTGTGAAGTGACCGGGGAATCGAGTTTGAAGAAACGAGCCCGGGTTAAGGAGATTCCCTTGGTGATTAGGGAGCGTTCACCTCCGCGTCGACGCCGGTGGGTGGAAAAGGAAACTAAGGACAAGGGAAAGGGAAAAATGCCTTAGTTTTTTTCTATTATTTAAGTATTAGTATTATTTATTGTGTGCTGGATTTTTTTTTATTTTTTTGTAACTTTTCCGAATTTGTCGGGAAATTTTTTTTGGAATTAATAAAAGAAAATTATTAAAAATCGTTCCTGTTTTCTTTTCTCGATTGCAGTGGTTGTGCCCTTTTGAGGGGCTGCCTACGTATCCATAATAAATGGAATCAAACCAAACGTAGTTCAGACTTTAATTCGCAATTTCGAAATACATCAAGACTTATTGGTTCAAGATGTTTGTAACAGTAGAATAAATAATTCTAGCTTTTGACTTGTCTTTAAAAGTTTGAAAAAAGATGTTTTTAATAAACTTTTGCAAATGACATTGAGAGAGGTGGATTAAGGGTAGTAGCGCTTCAGCTGGTCCAGGTTAGTTGGGTTGACAAACTCATTCCCGTCCAGATCCGTTAGCATTACTGCCCCACCTGATAGAATCTTCTTTACCAGATACGGCTCAGCCCAGTTAGGTTTGAACTTTCCCCTTGGGTCTACTGGTAATAAAGCTCGAACAGATTTGAGAACCAAATCTCCTTCTTTGATGTTTCTGGGCCTTACCCTTTTGTTGAAAGCCCGTTGGATCCTCTTCTGATAGATTTGTATATTATTGAGGGCACGAGATCGTCGTTCGTCTAAAAGGACTAGCGAGTCATATCGTGCTCGAACCCAATCAGCTTCGGGTACTTGACTTTCGAGTAGGATTCTGAGTGATGGCACCTCTAACTCAACAGGTTGGACTGCTTTCATGCCGTATGTAAGGTAATACGGTGTTGCCCCGGTCGCAGTACGAATCGAGGTCCGATATCGCCAAAGTGCGAATGGTATTTTGTCGGGCCAATCCCGGTAATTATCAGCCATCTTTTTTAGTATGGTCACAATTGTCTTATTAGCCGCTTCTACCGCTCCATTGGTTCGGGGTCGGTAGGGTGAAGATGTATGCCTTTGAATTTTGTACTTGGTCAGCAAGGCTGCTGTTTCGGCTTGAAAATGGGTCCCGTGGTCACTAATGAATTCGTGAGGGATCCCATACCGGCATATTATCTTATTTTGAATGAATTTGGCAACATGGCTGGCGTTGAGTATGCAATAGGATTCAGCTTCGACCCATTTGGTGAAATAGTCGATTGCTACCAAAATGAAGCAGTGTCCTCCGGTTCCCGAGGGGTTTATCTTTCCGATTATATCGATTCCCCATGTTGAAAATGGCCATGGTGATGTCATGGTGTATAGCAGGGATGGTGGCATATGTTGTACATTGGAAAAAATTTGACAATTATGGCAATGTTTAACATACAGCTGGCAGTCGGTTTCCATGCTATTCCAGTAGTATCCGAGCCTCATGATTTTCCGGACTAACATTTGGGCATTCATGTGTGAGCCGCATTCGCCATCATGCACCTCAGCCATAACTTTTTCGGCGTTGGTTTTATCGACACATCGAAGGAGAGCCCTCTGTGCCGTCTTTTTGTAGAGTTGCCCATCGTCGGTGCGGATGAACTGGCTTGCCAGTCTTCGCAGGGCCTTTCTGGCTCGGTTGTCCGCTCCGGGTGGATATTCCCCGGTTGCTAGGTATGTCAACACAGCTTGATACCATGACTCGGGATCAGGTATCTCGATTTCTTCGATGTCGTGGATATAGGCTGGCTCGGATTGTCTTTCGACACAGATTGGCATACTGGTCATATGATCGGGAATATTTAGCAAAGATGCCAGTTTTGAGAGTGCATCTGCGAACTGGTTCTCTTCCCGAGGTAGGTATATATATTCTACCTTCTGGAACTGTTTCTCGAGATCCCTTACTCGTGCCTGGTAGGCCACGAGATTAGCATTTCGAGTTTTCCATTTTTGGAGTGCTTGATTATTGACCAGAGATGATTCACCGTGTACTCGGAGGTTTGTGACCCCTAAGTCGGCGGCGGCTTGTAGCCCGTGGATACATGCTTCATATTCAGCGGCGTTGTTGGTGACGTCGAAGTCTAATTTGATGGACACGGGAGTATGCTCCCCTCTTGGTGAGATTAGGAGAATCCCGACTCCAAATCCTCGGAAATTGGATGCCCCGTCAAAGTATAAGTCCCATGCTTCGGTGTCAGTGTGGAAAATGTCTTCATCCGGGAAGGACCAAGTGTCGGTGTGTCCTTCTTCGGTTACGGGACTGTCAGCGAGAAATTTGGCTACTATTCGTCCTTTGATGGCTTTCAATGGTACGAACTTTAAATCGAATTCTGCAAACATCAGGGTCCATCTTGATATCCTGCCATTGAGAATGGGCTTTTCGAAAAGGTACTTAATGGGATCCATTCTGGATAATACCTGTACCTCGTAACTGAGCATGTAATGTCGGAGCTTCTTGGTAGCCCAGACCAAAGCTAAACATGTTTTTTCGAGCATGGTGTATTTACACTCGTACTCTAAAAATTTCTTGTTGATGTAGTATATAGCCCGTTCCTCGGAGTTGACCGTTTGAGCTAGCATAGCCCCCATGGCTGTCTCTGTCGTGGTTAGGTATAGTGACAAAGGCAAACCATGCTGAGGTGGCATCAGGACCGGTGGTGAAGACAAAATTTCCTTGATTCTATCAAAGGTTGCTTGACATTTGTCGTCCCATAGTAACCGTTCCCCTATTTTCAGCTTCTTGAAGATCGGTTCACACACCATGGTTAGCTTTGAAATGAACCTGCTGATGTACTGGACTTTTCCGAGAAACCCTCTTATCTCCTTTTCGGTTTTAGGGGGCTGCATCTCGGTGATGGCCTTGATTTTGGCTGGATCGACCTCGATACCTCGTTGGCTAACAATATGACCCAGTAATTTGCCAGATGTTACCCCGAAACTGCATTTCTGAGGGTTTAGCCTCATGCCGTACTTGCGTAATCGGGTGAAGAACTTTCTCAGGGCGGTGATGTGACCATCCCTGTCTTTGGATTTGACGATCATGTCGTCCACGTAAACTTCCACTTCTTTATGCATCATGTCATGTAATAAAGTTGTGGCGGTTCATTGATAGGTGGCCCCGGCATTGATGAGACCAAATGGCATAACAGTATAGCAATAAGTATCCCAAGGTGTAATGAAGGTGGTCTTATCCATATCTTCTTCTGCCATTTTTATCTGGTTATACCCCGCATACCCATCCATAAATGATAGGAGGGCATGGTCAGCTGTGTTATCCACCAGTATATCGATGTGTGGTAACGGGAAATCGTCTTTCGGGCTTGCCTTGTTAAGATCCCGAAAGTCTACACAGACACGAACCTTACCATCCTTTTTAGGGACTGGTACTACGTTTGCAACCCAATCTGGATACTCGGAGACTCGTATGAACCCAGCCTTGAATTGTTTATCGACCTCCTCCTTGACTTTGAGGGACCATTCGGGCCTCATGCGTCGGAGTTTTTGTTTAACCGGCTTGAACCCTTCCTTGATCGGTATATGATGCTCGGCTATTTCGCGATCAATCCCCGCCATGTCCTTGTAGGACCATGCGAAGACGTCTTTGAATTCTTGAAGGAGAACTATGAATTGTTGTTTCTCCTCGGGATCTAAGGATAATCCTATCTTAAGCATCTGAGGTTCTAAGGTTGTTCCCACGTTGATGGATTCGGTTTCTTCGATTACCGGATTGCGGGATTCCTTTTGCTCTAGTTGCTCAATCAGATGTGGAGGTAAGGATACCTGTTCGTCGGGTTTCTCAATGTCATTGCACATAATATTTTTGGAATTGAGAAAGTTTTGAAAATGAGACAAGTCGTAAGCAGAACGGTTGTTATTATTGATCATGAATTGAGAAAATAGCTCGAAAAGAGCTGCCATCTGATCACTAGTCAGTGGCGGGATAGGTAGGGTGTCCGGGACAGACCCCAAGGTACCAGGAATAGTTAAAGGGAGAGGGGGAGTTACAGGACTGACCCTAGCACCGGACTCACTAGACTCAATCTTAGACTCTGACTCGGACTCCGACTCGGACTCAGACTCAGATTCTTGCATTTCTCCTTCCCCTGTGATCAGCTTGTAAGTCCTCCCTTGACTGTCAGTCCACTTGACAGTCTTCCTCCAGGCTCTGCTTCCAGTCTCGGATCCGACCTCCGAGATTAGTTTGGATGAATCAAAGGTGCGGCAACGGAGAACGAGGCTCACCAACTCTTCCTTCGGCGTTGGGACCGCGAGTTCCTCTCCGAAAAGTAGCCCTAGTGCGGGCTCGGCATTCCTAACATTTTCGGACCGGCTGAGGGCGAAAATGTCGTCTGGTATGTAATTGCAGACCTGGGCCGAGTGGGTCCCAGGGCGCATGGTTGTAGGCCGATATAGGCCAGTTTGGACGGTCTCGAACACTGGAGTGACAAAGATAATCTTGCCGGTTCTGGTTTGACCCATGTTTTCTGGGGTTAGGGTGTAGCCTAGGCCTGTTTGAGTCCTCCCATTGTCCAGAACTTCGAGGATTTTTCCTGCAGGGAGATCGGGCCTTGATGTAACCCCCGGTAGAAAGCCCAGATTTTGCAACATTCGGTCAAGGCGAACCGTAAAGTAGGGTCGGAAAAGGTATTCTTCGTCGATAACCCCTATGAAGTTAAAACCCCAGAGATCGGTACGGCCCGAGGTGTTGCAGTTAGCCACAGTCATAGGTGTAGCTTCTAGGGTGATGACGGTGTCGTGCAAAGGTAGCTTAATTTTCCGATGCAGGGTAGAGGATACAGCCCTGGTTGCATGGATCCAAGGTCTTCCTAAAAGAAGGTTGAAGGAAGAAGTCACGTCGATCACTTGAAATTCCTGCTCCTTCTCTATCGGGCCTGTTATGATAGTGAGTTTTGTGGCTCCGGCTACTGACTTTGGGCTTCCGTCGAAAGCCTGAATGGTTTGAGCTGTGGGAATGTAGTCGGCCTCGGTAATGCCGAGGGCTTTGGCGGTCCTCAAGGGGAGGACGTTGACTGTTGACCCGTCGTCAATAAGGGTCATGGGCAGGTACTTTCCACGGCAGATAACCGTGATGTAGAGGGCCATGTTGTGGGCTGACCCAAATGGTGGTAGATCAGCATTGGAGAAGGTAATCAGTGGGCCTTCCTCTATAGATTTCCCCTTTAGATGGGGCAAAACCGTGGCTACCATTTCAGTTGGAGTAGCCATAGAGTCGATTTTGACTTGATCGAGGGCCTTAGTGAGTGCCTCTCGATGTTCCTGGGAGCTAACTAGGAGTTGCCATATAGAGAGGTCAACTCGAGTCTTGCTCAGCTATTTTACAAGAGCCTTTTCAGCAGTTGGCTCTTCTGGGGCGGGTTCGACATTAAGTGGCTCGGCGATGATGAGGGCTTGACTAGTGGCTAAGACCTTGGACTTAACCTTCTGGATCTCCTCGGGTGTGATGGGGACAGCTTCCCCTTTTGTGAGGTAGACGTCGTCTTCGTCGTCGCACCAGATCCCGTTTATTTGCGGGACAAATGGAGAAATGAGGTGTGAGCAATCCACTATTTCCCCGGAGAAGATGGCGTGAGTGGCCAACGGGTTATCCTTGTTGTTGGGTTTACCCCCGGGCAAAGGGATCTTCCCGTTTTCGATGAGATCTTGGATAAGGTGCTTTAGCTTCCAACATTTCTCGGTATCGTGTCCCTTACCACGATGGTACTGACAGTAGGCCTGGAGGTTGTAGGCCTTAGAGCGTCGCTCGACCGGGAGATCAGGTGTTGGGCCTATCGGGGTGATCAGGCCTTTTGATGAAAGCCTCTGCAGGGCATTCTCATAGGTGGTGCCTATGTCGGTGAATACCCGAGGGGTGGTATTCTTCTGGGACGAGGTATCAAGTGCGTTCACCTCGTCAAAAATGCTTCGAGTGGCAGCAGTAGATGTGGGCTTGCTTGTTGATGAGCTGGCCCCTTGGTATCCCTTGGCGGAGGCCTTAGTGAGGCTTTCCAACCTTAAATCATCTTCGATTCTTGTTCCCATTTCAGTTAGGACCGCGAAGCTAGGTATGATGGCGTACCGGAGATGGACCCGGTAAGCTGGAAGAAGGTTCTTGACGAATGCTTCAACCAGTACTTTTTCACTGGGCTTATCGACCAGTTTGACGCTTTCAGCCCTCCAGCGTTGAAGGTATTTTGTGAATCCTTCCTTAGGTTCCTGGGCCATTACTTCCAGGGTGCGCATAGTGGTCTGGATTTCTGTGTTGTCGGCGTAGTTCCGAGCGAATTCCGTTGCCACGTCATCCCAAGTTTTGTATTTCTTGGAATCGAGCCGGTAGTACAAGGCCCTTGGGTGCTTCTCGAGGGAGGAAGCAAACAGGTGCTTGAACATGTTGGACTTAACCCCCTTAAGGGCCATGAACTCCTTGAAGGCCCGGATATGGTGGACCGGGTCTTCAGTACCCTCGAACATTGGCAGGCCCGTCAGATTGAGATTGGCGGGTAGTTCATCAGTCAATGGTGTGTAGGTCCGAGCATTCTCCGTGTGGATGGAGTTTTGGGCTGACAGATGGACCTGTTCCTGCAGTTTGTGGACTGCGCTGGCCAATTCAGCTAAAGGCCCAGTAGTGTCGATACTGCCGCTGGGGGTTCCCTGCTCCACGGCACTTACCCGGGTAAGGATAGCGATCTGGTCCCCTCTCATCGACGTGATCATGTTTTCCAGCTTGGTCAAAGAGGACCTCAGTTCATCTATGGCTTGTTGCTTCATGGCTCGGGTGTAGGGTGGCCTGTCTGTAAGGGCACCGCGTAATCAGTAACTGACCCAGATCTTTAGAATCAAAGAGTACACCCCGAGCAAGGAAAAGACTAGACAAGAAAAAGAAAGACTGAAAACCGACTTCTAGACAGGTGACTCGTGGACGACGGGCTTTCTTTAGGACTTCGGCGAGGTGGGCCTAGTCCTGTGAGTAGAAAGACCTACGTGTGAGCTAATCCCCAGACCTTGGACCCTAGTGTGTAAACGGGCTTCCCTTTGCAGGAGTTTGTCCTACGAAGGTGGGCCGTGCCTTGACAAATAAGGCGGACTGGGATGGGGTGGAAATCCGTGATGTAGGATCGACGGAGTTTCGACGCTATAGACTCTAACAACTTATGACCAGACCCGACACTGCTAAATACAGGAAGTCCTAAGAAGAAGAGAGTTTTGAAAAGGGAATTTGGATTTGAAAACCGAACAAGGTCGGATAGGATGGCCCGATTTTTTTTTTTGAAAATCGAAAAGGTTGTCGGGCCGAGATTTCGGAATTTTAGAAAAGTTTGGACAACATACCGGCTAAAAATGGGCTATTTTGAGTCAAAATCATAAGTCCTAAATTCGGTAGCTTTCCGGGCTTTGAAAAATGGATAGTTTTGAAAAGATGCAAGTTTTTTTGAAAATGACGGTTTTTTGAAAAAGACCAAAGAGATCAAGTAGCATGTAGTCATGGAAACAGTATAATGACGCCATGTATGCTCTTAGTCTAAGTCTCGGTTGGTCGAATAGGGTCTATACCAACAACGATCGCATTCTGGCAAATCAGGACGGACTTCCTAAGCCGAGTTGGTCTTAGAACCTGCCGTAAAACCCATGCGAGTTCCGCCATCGAAGTCTTTAGTGCACCCATGTAGGAATGCACCGCGGTATAGTGGGACGTCGGTCACAAGTAACCGGCCCGGGAAAGAATGGGGTTATGCATGAACCATTGAACTAAAACGTGTACATTACTAATCGAACGATTTCTTTTCGAGTCTCACCCTGAGGATGCCGATGGTAAGTGACACATCAGTTAATCCCCAGCGGAGTCGCCAAATTGTGGACATGACATAGGTCCACCCCGACGCGGCCACGCGCGGGTTTGGGGAGGCGAATGAAACTCCATATGAGATGGGTCGAATTGAATTTTAAATCGAAGTAGGAGTCGCCACCGAATTTTGTGGTTATTCGGAACCATTCGAACCCACTCTATGTCGTAGTGGACCATATTTAAAACATGGCCCATTTCCGATGTCAGAGCTTATCGGGTTCGTCCCTTTGCATTTGATACCGATACCGACATTATCAGATATCGTGTATTGAATGACTCTCGTTGCCAATGGATTCGGACATCCGAAAACCATGGTTCTGAGTAAGGGGTGAGGGTACGTGTTGGGAAGTTCATTGAGAACACCCAACCCCGCCCGCACTTAGCGGCCTTTACTAAGATATCGTTCGTTTTTACGTACATGCGTTAGTTCGACGGTTGAATGATATGCAAACATTATTTTCCTAAGTTGTCAGCCTCGTTGGACGCTATGGTCATCAAGCAGACTCAAATCGAGGCCCAATTGACAGCTATAAGGTCTGACCAAATAGCTATTGTTACTCGTTTGAGTGTCGTGGAACAGGGGACTTCTGCCGCCGGGACTGACACCACTGGGCCCCTAGCTGAACTGGTCAGCGCAGTCCGCAAACTGGAGGAACAGGTCCACTTGTCAACAAACAACACTATCGACACGAAAAACGGCCGTGTCTATTCGCCCTTGAATGATGAACCGCCCACCAACCTAAACCTTACGGGCCTACCGATGTTTGAGGGGACCAAAGACCCGGTGCTTCACATCCGGGCCTTCAAAGAGTTCATGGTCGTTAAGGGAGTCAAATCGACCATGTTCAAGCACCTATTTGCCGCTTCTCTCGAGAAGCATCCAAAAGCCTGGTACTACAGGCTAGACTCCAAGAAATACAAAACTTGGAATGACGTGGCCACGGAGTTTGCTCGGAATTATGCTGACAACACCGAAATCCAGACCATGATGCGCTCCCTGGAAGTTATGGTCCAGGATCCCAAGGAAGATTTTACCAAATACCTTCAACGCTGGAGGGCCGAAAGCGTCAAGCTGGTTGATAAGCCCAGCGAGAAAACCTTGGTGGAGACCTTTGTCAAGAACCTCCTCCCTTCCTACCGGGTCCATCTCCGGTATGCTGTCATACCCAACTTCACCACTTTAACTGAAATGGGAACAAGGATTGAAGATGATTCGAGGCTGGAGGGCCTTACTAAGGCCTCTAGCAAGGGGTATCAAGGGGCTACTTCTTCCCCTACCAAGCCCACAGCTGCAGCTGCAACTCGCCGCCTCTTCGACGCGGTTAATCTACTAGATGCCTCATCCAAAAAGAATACCCCAGCTGTGGACATGACATAGGTCCACCCCGACGCGGCCACGCGCGGGTTTGGGGAGGCGAATGAAGCTCCATATGAGATGGGTCGAATTGAATTTTAAATCGAAGTAGGAGTCGCCATCGAATTTTGTGGTTATTCGGAACCATTTGAACCCACTCTATGTCGTAGTGGGCCATATTTAAAACATGGCCCGTTTCCGATGTCAGAGCTTATCGGGTTCGTCCCTTAGTATTTGATATCGATACCGACATTATCGGATATCGTGTATTGAATGACTCTCGTTGCCAATGGATTCGGACATCCGGAAACCATGGTTCTGAGTAAGGGGTGAGGGTACGTGTTGGGAAGTTCATTGAGAACACCCAACCCCGCCCGCACTTAGCGGCCTTTACTAAGATATCGTTCGTTTTTACGTACA
Source organism: Agrostemma githago (assembly GCA_958450325.1). Taxonomy (NCBI): domain Eukaryota; kingdom Viridiplantae; phylum Streptophyta; class Magnoliopsida; order Caryophyllales; family Caryophyllaceae; genus Agrostemma; species Agrostemma githago. The sequence continues at coordinate 49,326,490 of OY288246.1, read as the reverse complement.
TGCGTTAGTTCGACGATTGAATGATATGCAAACATTATTTTCCTAAGTCATGCAAGAAAAATAAATGAATGGGTTGCTAAGTCGTTTAATGCATATTAAACTAATAACGTCAAAGTTATTTTAGCATGTGAAATTCGTTTTAGTCTAATAAAACAAAATATGAAAATAAATTGCTACAAACACGAGGAAACGAGTTAGTAACGATGAATAAATCGAATAACGATGTAAATAAATAAAATGCATGATTTTTGAAAAGATTTATGTCACGTGATGGATTAACACGTGTTGACCGAGGTTAAAGAAAAAGTATTTATCGAAATATGTCGCGAAAGTCGCTTTTTATGTAAGACTCGAAGAGAATAAAAAAATAGAAAAGCGAGGAAACGAGAAGAAAAAGAAGGCCGGCTGACCAGGCCACCGAGCGACTCGCGTGGCAGGCTGTCCGGTATTTTTTTTACTTTGTCGAAAAATCGTTAATTTATATAAATCGCGTACAAATATGGATTAGTTTATGCCCGATTCATATTTTCGATATTCGTCGTATTCAATATTCGATTATAAAATCGATATCAAATATTCGGAAAAGTTTTAAAAAAAATCGTTTTGTAGAAAAAAACGATGTTTAAGAAAAATCGTCGAGGAAAACAAAAAAGAAAGGGTCGTGGATTCAGGCCGCCGTGCGAGTCGCCTGAGGGTGGCGCGGCTCGCTCGGTTTGCTGTCCCGGTTCGATTTTTCGAGAAATTGTTAATTTCGATAGATCGCGTATAAATATGAATTAATTTATACTTGATCTATGCTTTCGATATTCGTCGTATCCGATATTCGATAATGAAATCGATATCGAATACTCGGAATGATTTTTAGAAAAGTTTTGTAAAAAAGGCTAGTTTTGAACGAAAAGTTTTAAAAAAAGGAATTTTGAACGAAAAAGATGTTAATTCTCTTCGCGTATAAAATCGTCGAATTTTGTTTCAAAAAGATGTAACGATTTTATTTAGCATCAACGAGAAATAATTAATTTTGTTCTTGTTAGATACGATATTCGATTAGAGAATCGATATCGTATTTTAAGAACGTTATAAAAAAATAGTTTTTCGTAGTATCGATATTAGAAATAATAAATATGCGACGAACGACCCATATTAAAAATACGACGGATGACGACACGACCCATAAAAAAAACGCTAGAAAGGAAGAGAAGAAAGAGAAGAATCGGGTTTGATTTACACCCTCAACCTACATCCTTTGTTTTCTCGAGATAAGGCTCGTCGGAAAGTGGTTTAAACTTGGGAGCGTCGAGATGATGCGGGATGAGTTAAGGTGTGTGGTTGGACGTGTGTTTGGACGTGTGGTTCGGCCGGTTTTCTCGGGGTCGAGCCTTCTTCGGGAATATGTCGGGATTTGCTTTGAATTATTTCTAATAGATATCGAGGATGTATGTGTATAATGGCTGTGTCAACCGTGTCAAAACGTGTGTGTGTCTTTTTGTGTTGGACGGGAGGTCCTATTTATAGTAATTGAGGTAGTCTTGCTTGTGTGACAAGAAATACCGGTTTGGATAGGAAATACGAGAGTTCGAGAGGAAACCAAAGTCTCGTTTCTTGGTGGGGAAGCCAAATATCTCGGCCGCTTTGGATGTCTTGGCCGAGTATTTGGAGCTCGGTCGGTGTCTGATTCGGTTTCCGGATAGAACTCCTACTTGAGATCGAATTCTACCTTCAACGGAATTGTTAATGTTCTCGAAGCTGATTTTTGGTAGTGTTTGAGTCCAAACCGGACACTTGAGGTGTCACGGTTTGTCCGCGAGTCTCGGGAAAAAATATCTTTGACCGGGTTTGACCCGGTCGCTAAAAAACGGTTTTACCCCTGGTGACGGTTTCGACCCAAATTAGTCTCATTTGACTCGAAACGACCCACTGGGCCTGGTTTTGAGGTTGGTTTTGTAAGATTTGTACTCCGTAATAAGTCTAAACCAAATGTCCATGATTACGAGCCCATATCCGAGTCCATTAAAGCACGTTTACGTCCAATCATCATCGGGTGTTTGGCGGGAACCGTTATAGACACCTGGCGGTCAAAATGTGGGTGTCTGCACCAGCTCGGATATTCACTGATATAGGGACCACCTATACTTTTGCCTTACAAAGGCTATCCTCCAAGGGTCTGATCCAATCGATAGGCCCAACTCTTGAGGTCCCGGTCGAGAAGCGCTCCAAAAGCTACAACGTCCAGGCCTATTGCCAATATCACCGAGGTAATGGGGACGATACTGAAAAGTGGTGGAAGCTAAAGCACCTAATCCAGGACATAATAGAGAGTGGGAAAATACCATTGTCCGAGGACAAACCGAGCAACAAAGAAAACCCCTTCAGCGCCCATGCCATCTTCACCGCAGAGGTGATCGACTGTTCTCACCTCATTTCTCCTCTCATCCCACAAGTTAATGGGATTTGGTTCGATGATGAAGATGATGTTTACCTGGCTAAAGGGGAGGTTGTCCTCATCACTCCTGAAGAGGTCCGAAAGGCTAAGTCCAAAGCTTTAGCCAGTAACCACCTCGTTACTACCGGTCGTCCTTTTCAAGCCACTAGCTCTAAGGACACCCATATCTCAACAACCATCACTGAACCTGCCAGGACGGAAGATGCCCTTGAAGAGCCAAGCACTGACACGGCTCTAGTCAAACAATTGAAGAGGGCTCGAGCTGATCTCACCATATGGCAACTTTTGGTTAGTTCGCAAGAACATCGAGAGGCACTAACTAAGGCTCTCGATCAGATCAAGGTCGACTCACTGGTTACCCATGCTGAAATGGTAACCACCATCATGCCCTATCTCAAGGGCAAGTCCAAGGAAGAAGGCCCACTTATTACTTTCTTTGAGTCCGACCTACCACCGTTTAGAGCCACCCATAACTTGGCCCTATACATCATGGTGATCTGCCGAGGGAAGTATCTCCCGATGACCCTAATTGATGATGGGTCTGCTGTGAATGTCCTCCCCTTAAGGACCACCAAAGCCCTCGGCATTATCGAGGCCGCTTACCTTCCAACTGCGCAGACTATCCAGGCTTTCGATGGAAGCCCGAAATTGTTTGCTAAGGCCATTAAGCTAACAATTATAACGAGCCCAATTGAGAAGGAGTTATAATTCCAGGTGATCGATGTTACCTCCTCCTTCAACCTACTTCTCGGGAGGCCATGGATCCATGCAGTCAAAGCTGTATCCTCTACCCTCCACAGAAAAGTCAAGCTGCCTCTACAAGATGGTGTCATTACTTTTGAGGCAACCCCCATAACTGTGGCTAGCTGCAATGCCACGGGACGTACGAACCTCCGAGGGTTCGACTTTGTAGGGATGATAGAAGAGGAATATCTCTTCCGGCCCTATTTCACCACTAGCATCGATACGATGCTACAGAACTTGGGTTATTTACCGAGGGCTACTTCGAGGCCATATCTTCCAAATGGGAAGATTATTGAAGTCCTAAATGACGGAGAGTCTCGCTTCGGCTTAGGATACGCTATGACCCCGAAAAATGTGCTCCGGGCAGGTATTGAGAAGGCTTGCAGCATCATTAAAGGTACCTACTTGGGCCCTTACAGCCCAAGACTAACTGACTACTTTGTTACTCCGGTATTCGGGGTTGTTCAAGTTGGTCTCTACCAACCCACCATCACATATCCCGAGACCAAATTAGCTCGGGAATGCAACTACATTCCAGATGACATATTTGCCCTCGTCCAGGCTGAATCCAAGGAGGGTGCTGACAACGTCGAGCCTGTGCTCGGGCTCCTATTTGGGGAAGACAAGGTTGTCCCGACCCCTAAAGAAGACTTGGTGAACCTGATGCTCCAAAGCAACAGGTTCGATCCCACGAAGCTGATCTCTGAAGTCGGTTCTGACACCGGAAAAAGGGCGTGGAGGAAGACTATTAAGTGGACCGACAGCCAGGGACGAGTCTACAAGCTGACCACCGGTGAAGGAGGCATGCCGGATACCGAGTCTGAGTCTGAGTCAGAATCAGAGTATGAGTCCGAGTCTAGAGGGTCTGGTGCTAGAGTCCAGTCTGTAACCCCTCTCCCTATAGTCACTTCCACTGGAGCCTCAGGGTCTGTCCCGAGACCACTCTTTGAGCTGTTTCCTAAATTCACTATCAATAATAACGATAACCATTTCGCTTACGACTTGTCTTATATGCAAAATGATTTCAATTTCAACAATTCTATATGCAATGACATTGAGAAACCCGATGAACAGGTATCCTTACCTCCGCATCTGATCGAGCAACTGGAACAAAGAGAATCCCGAGACCCGATAATCGAAGAAACCGAGTCCATCAATGTGGGAACCACTTTAGAGCCCCAGATGCTCAAGATAGGGTTATCTTCAGATCTCGAGGAGAGAAAACAATTCACAGACTTCCTCCAAGAGTTCAAGGATGTCTTTGCATGGTCCTACAAGCACATGTCGGGGATAGATCGGGAAATAGCTTAACACCGTATACCCATCAAAGATGGGTGTAAACCGGTAAAACAGAAGCTCCGCAGAATGAGGCCCGAATGGTCTCTCAAGTTAAAAGAAGAGGTCGACAATCAATTCAAAGTCGGCTTCATACAAGTGTCTGAATATCCAGATTGGGTTGCGAACATCGTGCTGGTACCTAAGAAGGACGGTAAGGTGCGGGTATGTGTAGATTTTCGGGATCTTAACGAGGCAAGCCCGAAAGATGACTTTCCATTGCCACACATTGATATACTGGTGGGCAACATTGTCGATCATGCCCTTTTATCATTTATGGACGGGTATGCCGGGTACAATCAGATCAAAATGGCAAAAGAAGATATGAGTAAGACCACCTTCATTACACCTTGGGGTACTTACTGTTACACTGTCAAGCCATTTGGCCTCATCAATGCCGAGGCCACTTATCAACGAACTGCCACGACCTTATTACACGACATGATGCATAAGGAAGTGGAAGTTTATGTAGACGACATGATCGTCAAATCCAAAGATCGAGACAGGCATATTGCGGCCCTAAGGAAGTTTTTCGCCCGAGTGCGCAAATACAACATGAGACTAAACCCTCAAAAGTGTAATTTTGGGGTAACATTGGGCAAATTACTGGGCATATCGTTAGCCAACACGGCATCAAGGTCGATCCAGCTAAAATCAAAGTCATTACCGAGATGCAACCTCCTAAAACCAAAAAAGAGATAAGGGGATTTCTCGGAAAAGTTCAATATATCAGCAGGTTCATATCCAAGCTGACCATGGTGTGTGAACCGATTTTCAAAAAACTGAAAATAGGAGAACGAACATTGTGGGACGAAAAATGCCAAGCAGCTTTCGACAAAATCAAGGAGATCCTGTCTGCCCCTTCGGTATTAATGCCACCTCAACCCGGTTTGCCTTTGTCGTTATACCTAACAACGACCGAGACAACCATGGGGGCTATGCTAGCACAGATAGTTGACTCGGAAGAACGAGCCATTTACTACATCATCCAGAAATTCTTGGAGTATGAATGGAAATATACCATGCTCGAGAAGACGTGTTTAGCTATGATCTGGGCCACTAAGAAGCTCCGACATTATAAGCTCAGTTATGAGGTACATGTACTATCTAAAATGGATCCTATCAAGTACCTATTCGAGAAGCCCATTCTCCGTGGCAGGATGTCTAGTTGGACTTTAAAGTTGGCAGAATTCAACCTCAAATTTGTGCCACTAAAAGTCATCAAGGGCCGGGTAGTAGCGGAGTTCCTCGCCGATAGTCCTGTAACCGAAGGACATACCGACAGTTGGTCCTTCCCACATGAAGATATATTCCATACCGATACAGAAACATGGAATTTATATTTTGACGGGGCATCCAATTTCCAAGGGTTCAGAGTCGGCATCTACTAATATCACCAAAAGAGGAGCACACTCCGTTGTCCATTAAACTGGATTTCGACGTAACTAACAACGCAGCCGAATATGAAGCATGCATTCACGGGTTGCAATTCGCCGCTGATTTAGGAGTCATGAACCTCCGGGTCCACGGTGATTCATCTCTAGTCATTAACCAAGCTCTCCAAAAATGGAAAACTCGGAACGCCAACCTCGTGGCCTATCAGGCGCGAGTAAGGGTTCTCGAAAAACAGTTCCAAAAGGTAGAATACATTTATCAACCCCGGGAAGAAAACCAATTTGTGGATGCACTTTCCAAATTAGCATCCTTATTAAATATCTCGGAGCACCTGACCAGCATGCCAATTTGCGTCGAAAGACGTTCCGAGCCGGCATATATCCACGTCATTCAAGACATTGAGATAACTTATCCAGAACCTTGGTACCAGGTTGTTCTAACCTACTTAACGACGGCAGAATATCCTCCGGGAACTGAAAACCGGGCCAAGAAAGATGACGGGAGGGATTTGTCGTGGAATCCCGCCACCAAATAATTAACCGGCAAAACCTAACTAGGGTAGCTAGGGTAAGTCGGGTCGAATCCACGGGGACGGTAAGAGGCGTCTAGACCAAGTTCGCCCAAATACGAGACTAGGTCAACGAGCTAAGCTAGAGAATGATAAGAGGGAGAGAAGGCTAGACTAAGACTAAAGTACCGGAGAAACAAATAAGGAAAACGGGCTAGGATTAGGTCGGGGTCAAAGGGGTAACAGAATGGTCAAGGAGGAGTTAGAGTGAAGGCGGTAGTAGGGTAATCTAGGTAATCTAACTTAGACCGACCTAGAGGTTCCTCATGGAACCCATCCGGCGACACACATGACAAAGGAAGGCAAGAAAAACAAGCATTCTAACCTACTTAGTCATCCCACTAAATCCTACAAAAAGAAAGAGTGAAAAACTTGTAAAATTTGGATTTTGAAAAATGACTCTCGATGTAGTCACATCATCGAGAATCGGGAGCAACCACAACCAAGGCCTCGAAGGCCACCATGACTAAGGGGAAGGGGAGAAACAAGGGGAAAACAAGCAATGAAAAAAACGGAAAAGAAAGGATAGTTGCCATACCGACCGGTTAGAAACTCACTCTCTCCATCGTCTCAATGATCAATATAGGTACTTGCTTGTTGTCGTCATTCTCATCCTTCTTCAAGCTTGATAGAACCGCACGGTAGAGGTAGTAATGGTGCGAGGGGGTGGGATTTGATGTGAATATCGGTCTAAAGTGAGGAGGAAATGAGGTTAAGGTATGTAAATGAGGTACATGGGTGGTATGATATGAGAAAGGAAGGTAGGGAGGTTGGGTGGGGGTATATAATGGTTGGGTGGGCTTGAATGTCGAAGAAGAGGCACCAAAAAGGAGTAGGGGATCATCCCGGTCGGGATGGGTGGTCCCGGTCGGGATGACATACCCGTCCCGGTCGGGAAGCCTCCTTCCCGATCGGGATGACACTCCAGTGAACTCGATTTTTGGCACCCTCATCCCGATCGGGACGGCCCCATCCCGGTCGGGACGACACACCCTTCCCGGTCGGGAAGGGTCTTCATGACTCCCATGACCCCAAAAACCGGCTCCCTTGCTCACGATCCAAGCTCTATCACTAACCACTCCTTTCTAGGAGTCACCTTCACTTCACCTATCACAATAAACTCAAAGTACACATCAAATTCACTCCCTCACATCGCTCATCAAAATACCAAAACAATTACAAGAATATCACAAAGCTAACAAAATCAAGAGATAAAACACACAAATACAAACACAAGTACTCTAAAGAGGAGAGGAAGGGGGAATATACAACATGACGGTTCTTTAGGAACTCCGTCAAACCTAGGATGGTGGACTCTTCTTCAACCGTAACCCTCAAGGGCATGGAGGAGCAAGTCGAACGCGCTACCGACATCATAGTGAAGGCCCAAGAAGCGCTCGAGCCTAGCCAACCTCCACGGCCTCCAAGGAGGAGGCAAGAAGTAGGAATCCCAAGACCCATCGTCATCATTCATGTTGTCTCCGGGGTCTATCCATCCTACGAGCTTCACCGACCTCTTCCTCCCTAGGCATCGCCTCCAATCATTAGCAAGCTTCATCTCTAAGAAGCGAGGCACAAAAAGCGGTTTTGGCCTCATCTCCTCCATGCACACCCCCACACTTTCCTCAAGTTGTGGTTCCCCATCCTCATCACTCGGCCCCACATCATCTTGGAGGAGAGGATCGAAACTTCTACCGGCGGTTTCAATCTCTTTCAAGTCATTGTTTGGTTCACTAGCTAGGGGCTCTTGATGCTTATCCACATTCTCGCACAAGGGCAACTCGAGGCTAACAATTTCACCCAACATCCTCACAAATTCCACCAACCCATCCAACTCACTATCCTCCTCCAATTCCTCACCAATGTTGCCTTCACCAAGGGTCATCCCCTTATTCGTCACTTTTTGGGTAGACAATTGAGGTTCTTCAAAGCAAATCTCTCCTCCAAAGGGAACTACATCGGCGGCTTCATGGTTAGGTTGCTCCTCTCTCTCAAGTGGGCACCCTTCATCTAATTGCGATGTTCGGGATAAATACATTACGGTTTGAACCGATAATGCATTTAATCGAGCCTCCCTCGCCTCGTTTCCCCTTCGAATTTGGGCCATTAATTCCTCTTGTTCTTTTTGCAATTGAATGGCCATTTCTTGGATGCTCTTTTGCATTTGAAGCATAGAATGAAACACCTCCGTGTCGGGTAATTGGTGATCATTGGGGTGGGGCATCATATTGTTGGTAGCAAGGTTGGGGTGATTTGTAGTATTGTGGGTCATGGGGTTCACATTGTGGTTGGGGTGGAGGGTAATATGGTGGGTTTTGGGGTATTGGCTTCCATAAGGCGAATCTTGATTGAACATGGTGGGTTCACATTGATAACTCAAGTAATAGTCACCATGATCGTAGGATTGGTAATCGTTCACTTATTGGTAGCCATTTTCATAACCTTGAAGATCATACCCACTAGAGTCTTGATCGCCCCAAGGGGCTTGATAGTGATAGGGGGACGTCATGTCATACCCTTGGTTCATGGAAGAAGAGGAGTAGCTCATATCGGCTCCCGAGTGTGTGGAGTTTAGATCAAACCCCATGCTTGCTCGAAAATCGTAGTCCATACCCGGTTGAAAACCACTCATTCTAGCAACCGTCTGTTAAAGCGGCTCTAAGTCGCAAGAAGAAGATAGTCACCACCTCTAAGCACAAACTGTAGACTAAGAACAAACGTGAGAAGTCTAGTGCTTTTTGGGCACTAGACAAGAGAGAAATAAACCACACACACACAAGAAGCAAGGTAACCAAAAGAAAAAAAAAAAGAAAAACACAAACACAAAGACAAAGTCAAGTAACTAGGAGAACAAAGTCTAAACTAGCACCGTCCCCGGCAACGGCGCCAATTTGACGGGAGGGATTTGTCGTGGAATCCCGCCACCAAATAATTAACCGGCAAAACCTAACTAGGGTAGCTAGGGTAAGTCGGGTCGAATCCACGGGGACGGTAAGAGGCGTCTAGACCAAGTTCGCCCAAATACGAGACTAGGTCAACGAGCTAAGCTAGAGAATGATAAGAGGGAGAGAAGGCTAGACTAAGACTAAAGTACCGGAGAAACAAACAAGGAAAACGGGCTAGGATTAGGTCGGGGTCAAAGGGGTAATGGAATGGTCAAAGAGGAGTTAGAGTGAAGGCGGTAGTAGGGTAATCTAGGTAATCTAACTTAGACCGACCTAGAGGTTCCTCATGGAACCCATCCGGCGACACACATGACAAAGGAAGGCAAGAAAAACAAGCATTCTAACCTACTTAGTCATTCAAGCATTCCAACAAACATGTAATATGCATCACTCAAGAAGAAACCCAAATCTTCCACCAACATCTCCAACAAACCCTTAATCACCCAATTAACACCCTAATCACCCTACTAACCCTCAAGAACACTACTCTAACATATCTAATCTAAAACTAACAAGAACAAGATAAACCAACACAAGAACAAAAGGATGTAAATATGAAACTAACAAGGATGAAGAACAAAACAATAAACAAGAACTAAAGATTGTAACTTGATTGATAAACAAAGATGAAAAGAAGAGAAAAGAAGATTATACCATACTAGAGAAGAGGAAAGATTGAAACTTGCATTAATGAGGAAAACCCAAAACAAACCACCAAGGTTGTCAAGCTTGGATGGATCTTGAAGAATTCCATTAATACAAGTACTAAACTAAGATTAACTACTAATTACCGACTAATCTACACTAATCTAAACTAATCTAACCTAAAAATAGTCTAGGGTTTAATGGGAAGTGAAGAACATCAGCTTTACAAAACAAGGGAAGAGTATTTATAGGGTTACAAGTGGAAAGGAGAGGAAAGAAAGGAAGTCCGGCTACAGCTCGCCGGTCCCGACCGGGACGGCCGGTGGTCCCGACCGGGACGGGTTGGTCCCGACCGGGATGGCCATGCAGTGGCTCCTCTAAAAGCGCACTTCATCCCCGACGGGATGAGGTGCATACCCGTCGGGGATGAGTCTTGTAGGCCTCCAATATGATCCTTTTGGTCTCTCCTTGCTTCACATGGACTTCTCATCGATTCTCGGGACTCGGGATCGGGTCTCGGAGGCTCGGGATTGGGTCCCAAGGTCTCGGGGTCGATTCCAAAGCATCGAGTCATCGTTCTTTTATCTCGTTGGCTCCAAAATGTGTATGTATAGAGTCGGAATCGCTCCAACTCTTCCAAATCGGTCTCGGGAACCTGAAACGAACTAAAGGAAGCATAAGAAGCCCCTAAACCGCTCCCAAGGAGCGATTCTACAAGGAAAATGGGACCAAAACACTACAAAATAGGCACTACAAACCACACTTATCAAAAGACTTGCGGAAATTGGCAACCCGGTTCCTCCGTACAGAGGACGGACAATTATACAAAAAGACCGCACAGGGGGCTCTCCTCCTATGTGTCGACAAGATACAAGCCGAGAAGGTTATGGCTGAAGTGCACGATGGTGGATGTGGTACCCTTATGAACGCCCAGATGCTGGTCCGAAAGATTATGAGGCTCGGATATTATTGGAATAGTATGGAGACCGACTGCCAGTTATATGTCAAACACTGCCATAACTGTCACATTTTTGCCAACGTTCAGCATATGTCGTCATCCCTATTATACACCATGACATCACCATGGCCATTTTCGACATGGGGAATTGATATAATTGGGAAAGTAAACCCTTCCGGGACGGGAGGTCACTGTTTCAATTTGGTGACTATCGACTATTTCACCAAATGGGTCGAAGCCGAGTTATACCGAATTTTGAACGCTAAGCATGTTGCCAAATTCATCCAAAACAAGATTATATGCCGATATGGGATCCCGCACGAGTTCATCAGTGATCACGGGACGCATTTTCAAGCTGAAACCGCTACTTTGCTAGCCAAATATAAAATCCAAAGCCATTCATCTTCACCTTACCGTCCCTAAACAAATGGAGCGGTAGAGGCAGCTAACAAAACAATTGTCACCATACTTAAAAAGATGGCCGATAATTATCGGGACTGGCCCGACAAAATACTTTTTGCCCTGTGGGGATACCAAACGTCAATCCGCACTGCAACAGGGGCAACTCCATATTATCTGACGTACGGAATGGAAGCAGTCCAACCAGTCGAGTTGGAAATACTATCCCTCAGGATTTTACTAGAAAGCCAAGTGCCTGAATCTGATTGGGTCCAAGCTCGATATGACTTGTTAGATCTTTTGGACAAACGGTGGTCCCGGACCCTCAACAATATCCAAATATACCAAAAAAGGATACAACGGGCCTTCAACAAAAGAGTTAGGTCCAAAAATATCAAAGAAGGGGATTTGGTCCTCAAATCCGTCCGGGCATTATTACCAGTAGACCCAAGGGGAAAATTCAAACCCAATTGGGTTGGGCCATATCTAGTGAAAAAGGTTCTATCAGGAAGAGCAGTGATGCTGACAGACTTGGACGGGAATGAATTCATTAACCCGACCAACTTGGACCAGCTGAAGCGCTACTACCCCTAAACCTTATCTCAATGTAATTTGCAAAAGTTTATAAAATTTGTTTTCAAAATTATAAGCAAGTCAATAAGTTAGGATTATTTATCCTGCTTTCACATGCACCTCGAACTAATAGTCTTTGTGTATTTCAAAATTGCAAAAAATCTACGCCCAAACTACGTTTGGTTTGATTCCACTAATTGTGGATACGTAGGTAGCCCCTCAAAAGGGCACAACCACCGCAATAACAAAAAGACAAGAACGGTAGTCAATAATAAATATGTCTTTTATTAACTAAAAACCCGATAAACTCTTGAATTTTCAAAATTACATCACACAAAAAATAAAAAGCAACAAAAGCACACCACAAAATAATAATAATAATATTTAAATAATAAAATTAAGGAGACTAGTTTTTAAGGCATTTTGCCTTTTTCTTTGTCCTTTGGGTCACGCGGAGCCCGATGTGGCCGGGGTGGGGGCAAGTGTTCCCGAATCACAAAAGGAACCTCCTTTGCTCGAACCCATTTCTTCAACAATGGGTTTTATGCCATTGTAACCGGTTCGAGTCGAGCCCGTACGTGCTCAGGTAGCTTGTCCCGAGGACCAATTCGGTCCTAAACTGCCAGCTTCGAGCCAAGTCTCCTTTCCAAGTCTGTCTGGGGGCTCACTTTCCCCCGCGCACCTCTAGCATTGGGCCCTTCATTTCGAGTCCTAGTCCTCCCTCTTTGACCAGACATCAGACGAACCAGTGTAGCCGGAGTCTTTCCTTCGTCGAAGAAGCCTCTGTTATCTTTAACTTGCTCTCGTCGAAGCAGGCCATAAGCTTCATCAACCTTTAAAGCAGCTCGGACCTTGGCAGAATCTGCTTTCATCCATTTCACGTAAGAGTCTGATACCCAAATTGAGTGAAGGGACTCGGGAATAGACCAAGTGGCCCGAGTGTACCATCGCTGCATCCAGGTATCACACATTACATCAGTCAGCTGGGTTGGATCACTCACAACTGCTTCGTTCTCCGGGATCCTCTGGGACCAACCGTACAGCCTAAGTATGCGGTCAGGGTAAAGGTGAACTGTCTGTCTAAAAGACAAAATCACCTGATAGCGAGCCTTATCCCTCGGTGCCAAACCTGTCCAAACATAAATAGGCCACCACGGCACCACCCATCGGATCAATGGGCCACTATGAAAAGACAACACTTCGTCTCAATATTTCTGGTTGATGTGGCGAATAAAGTCAATGGTCCGTCTCCTTGTCATCACCTGATTAGGTCGATATCGACTTGGGTCAAGGGGAGGTTCTATGATCGATAGCCTCTCGAATAGCCAAAGCTGAAAAAGAAACGAAAATTATAAGTTCTCGAGGCAAAATTGACGTCCGCTTAGGGGCACTCGATCGAGTACCTAGAGGTCACTCGATCGAGTGACACATCTGAAGTGTAATAGCGGGTTCTGGGTGAAGGCACTCGATCGAGTGCCCCCTGTAGCAAAATATCGCGAAAAAAAATCGAAAAATTGAGAAAGCCGAAAAAAATGAAAAATCTGAAGTGATGTACCTGCAATAAACGGGTGCTCCTGGTCAGACGAATCGACGGGTCCCTTTTGCGATTATCCAAACCCTAGATAATTTCCCCCATAATCAGCCATGCCGGACTGTGCTCCGTTTCTATCAGGTCGACAATGGTGAAGAGTCTAATGTTGCTCATACACGACAGCAAATTCATATGACCTTCAAAAGCATAAACATGGAGCATACAAAAAGCAAAAGCCCTACTGCTGTGGGCCGGTCTAACCCGAACATCATGCGGGTTCATGATGAATTTCTCGGCCAAGTCGAACAAAGAGATATTATCCCTTCTGTCATAAGGGATACTTCCATATGGGAAAATCCTAAAAATTCCCGCATTTTCCTCCTGGGATCATGAACTGAAAACGGGACAGCAGGAAGAAGCAAAGGGTTCCACCCTCCTACAGCAGCAATTTCCTCGGTTATAGGACAAATCTCGCCCCGAGGAAAGGCAAAAACGTGGTATGTGTCGTCCCAGTAGGACAGACAAGCATAAAGAAAGTAATGATCCACATGCATCTGGCGGATCGTGAACAGCTGAGTAATACCCGCCTGATTTAAAGCTACCTTATCTACGTCCCTAAAGCGCCAGGACCAATCTTGCAGCATCACGGTCAAACGTTCAATACCCATGACTAAATTTCTTGGAAAGGACAAGAGTTTTCTTTTAAGAAAGAGAAGATTGTGAGGAGTGCAGAAAAGTTAAAGCATGGAATGTGTATTTATAACACCAAGCCCTAACAATCCTCCTACCAATAGGATTCCTTAACCCGAGTGGGTCTAGGCATATAGGCCCAGTTTCAGCTTCCTCGTATCAGTACAGGAATAAAGTCATCCCGAGCATTCCTAATTCTTTTCAAAAAAGTCAAAATTTTCAAAAATTCAAAAATTTTATTCCCCAACGTGAGTCGTGTTTCACCTAAATGTTGCATGCAAAATCCTATATAACTGTACACAGGTACACTCAAGGCTTCAGAAGCAAGCCCGCGCAACTCACTAAACTCCCCAGCGGAAAGCCCGAGGCGGCATTTCTCCCAAAACAGCACGGGATGTGCCTACGTACAGGTGTACCCAGGACTTCGAAGGCAAGTCCGACTCCCCACGGAGCAATCAACACCAACTCAAATATGATTTCTATCTTATGGCTGGCGAGTCCTTTCACGCGAGTCTAATGGACTATAAACGACCCGACCGGAAGTCTACCAGCTCTTAATCCTCGATTGGCCTGGTAGCTACTCTGACTTTCGCCTTGTTCAAGCCTCAGTCAGAGAGGGGGCTCAGTAGACACCCACGTTTGGGTGCTAGGTGTCTATAACAGTTTCCAACAAACACCTAATAATGTCGTCATGGGTATCGTAATGCAAAGGGACGAACCCCACAAGCTCTAGTATTGAAGTGGGTCGTACTTTGTGCATGGTCCACCAAATATAGAGTGGGTTCGAATGGGCCCGAACTCCTACGAAGTTCGGTGGCGACTCCAATTCGATTTAAATTTCAATCCGAGATCCATCTCACGTGAGATTCATTCGCCTACCCAAACCCGCATGTAGCCGCGTTGGGGTGGACCTATGTCATGTCCATAAGTTGGCTTCTCAAGTAAGGTCACCTAAGAGAACAGGAAAGGTAACCAAGGCCTTATCACTCCATGGGTGATCAAAGTGGTCAAAGGAAAATCCCGATGTAGACTCCTAGTAGAAAAGACGGACTCATGGTAAAAATTCAATGTAATCATTGGTTCAAGGTCATTCTACTAGAACAATGTCCAAAAATCAAAATGGGTTCCTAACGAGGAAGTAGTAAACACTCGACACTAACTCAAAATTGGGTTTTCAAAAATCTTTACCTAGACATACTATACAAAAATGAACAAGGACACAAAAGAGCAAACAAACAAGTAAAGTCAAGCACTCCAATCTCCATCAATAGTCAACACAACCACAGCCACCAATTCCAAAATGCTCACCAAGTGAACCTCCAAACAGCATACAAACCCATACTCCCGTGTAAATAAGAGAAGGGAAGAAAAACAAAGGTAGAAGATATTACCGATTGGTCTTCAATTTTGCTACCTTACGTTCATAGGCTATTAGGTTAGCAGCGTACCTGTGAGAAATGAGAGAGCAAAACAATACTAGGGACACTAAAATGAAAAGAAAAATAAAATCTTTTTCAGTTTTTTGGTTTTTTTAAAGAAAAATGAAAAGGAAAAGAAGGAAAAGATAGTAGATCCCTCCCCCAAACTAAAACTGTGCATTTGTCCTCAATGCACGAGTAGGGGAAAAGATCGAAAAAGACGGAAAAAGAAAAAAAATTATGATTTTTCAAATGTTTTTGGGATTTTTCGAAAAAATTTGGAAAAAGAAAATAAAAGAAAACGAAAACATAAAAGGGTGGCGGGCCTAGGTGTAATCATGTCACCTAGACCCTAGCCAAGTGGGAAAGAAAATGAAAATAAAATAAAATAAAATAAAAGAAATTAAAAGAAAGCGGTGAAAAATGGGCGTAGATGTAATCACGTCACCTAGCCCGGATTTTGAAAAAAATGAAAAAATTAGAGAATGATGAAAGGATTTGGATTTTTCAAATTGGTCAATGGCGTAATCACATCGCCTAAAGACCAGGAGCAATACCAAGGCAGCAACGGCCACAACAATCAATGAGACAGCTTGCAAAATTTTGTTAGAGCGAATAATCAACACAATGATGACAGGAATAAGAAACAGGAACCGGACACAACCCAAGTACATGGAATTATAGACTCTTGAAGACTCACCTACCCAACCCACGCACAAATACCCACAACATCACCTACCGACACAGGGAGAGGGTCTAGTACGAATAGTCATCAGACGCATACGAAGCATTAGGAGACCCAGAGTAGTACGGTATACCCTCGGAAGACGCCTGGGGAGAAAACTCCTCCGGGCCTTTGCTTAATGGGAGGATGTAGTCTGACTCAATTTCACAAAGGTCGTAGATCGTACGACCCTCGGGCAATGTATAATGCGCGTGCTCTCAAACTCGCCTTCCTCCCGACTCAGTTTTTATCTGTCGAAATTCACCGCGTCCTAAAGGTAGATCCCAATTGTGGTGAATGAGGATGGTGGTTCGGTGTGTGTTGGGTACAATTACAGCACGTCCACGGCTAATATAGACGAGGCGATGGTGGGGTACATGAAAATCCAAGAAGGGAAATAGGCCTCGTCAAGCCAAATGGAGTTGTCTAGCGGGGTGAGATGGTCGGTCAAGTAACCCAGTTTGTTTGCTATAACCGTCACAAGACCTCCACAATCTAAGGAGGGGCGTTGGGTATTGATGATGCGTTAAAAGTGTAACACCACAACGATGGGTAGGTCAAGGGGACTTGAATTACCGACAAAAATCTAAAATCAATTGCAAGACACACACATTAAGCGAGTAAATATTATCGGCCGAGGGCACCAAGCAACGGGAGAGAATTTCGCAAAAGTAGCGAAATGCGGGGTTACGATTTATGGAGGCAAAGGACGAATTCGCTGAGTAACCTGCTTTACAGTGTGATATGCGCTTCCAAAAGTCTCTTCTAGACACACAAGCTTGGATATTGCTCGAGGGTTCACTAAGTCCGGTACCCGATGAGGGTAGGCCTAGCGCGATGCCGAACTCAAGAATAGTCAAACGATGAGGTTTGTCGGATAGTCTAAATTTGATTACTCTAGGTGTGGTCAAGTTGTCAAGGGCAAAGGTTCCTAAGAACTCACAAGTTAAATCTTTATAGGTAAAGGTCGCAAGGCTAAGGAGTTCACTAGTTCCGGTTCGTGACGATAACTCTTTAATATTGTCAACGATACCCAAATTGGTCATTGTGTGAAGACAAGGTCATCCAGTACTCTGAAAGATCTTTTCAGAGAAGGTACGAGATAATGATGTATTAAGACAAGGTAAATTAGTAGATTTAGAAGTTGAAGTCATACCTTGTTTGCAAGCGGCTCGTCTTGCCCTTGTCTCTATAATAATAGATTTGCAAGATTGTTCCGATATAGCTTCGCTTCACCTCTTCAAAACCCAAAAATAATCACCAAGGTGGAGTGGAATGGAGATATGAAGATGGTTGGGGTATGGAAGGTGGTGTGTTAATGATATGAATGATGAGGTGAAAAGGGAAGTGAGGTGAAGGTGATATATATAAAGGTTTTTGTGGAGGGAAAGTAAAGTTTGAAAGATTGATTGGAAATATTTGGTGCTTGTATTTTGGAGGGAAAGCTATGTGGGTATATATTTGGGAAGGAAGGAATAGAATTTTGTAGTGAGTGAGGGGGTAAAGGTGATCCGGCTAAGTCGTCGGGTGAAGTTTCACCCGGTCGTGCACCATCGGGTGAAGTTTCACTCGACGGGTTTTCTCGTAAAAATTCATTCTGCAAAAATTTTCACCGCAGGGCGAAGTTGCACCCGGTAAAATCTCATCGGGCGAAGTTTCACCCGGTAAAATCTCATCGGGCGAAGTTTCGCCCGACGGTTTTTGGACAATTCTGGCAGTTTTGGCAAATTCTGGGATTTTTTTCGTAGGGCAAAATTTTGCCCGGTCAAATTCTCATCGGGTGAAATTTCACCCGACGGCAAGTCTTCAGCAAATATCCCAATGGTGTGGCAAAATTCCATCGGGTGAAGTTTCACCCAACGGAAAACCCGCAAATATCTCACCGGGCGAAGTTTCGCCCGTCGGTCTTGTATACTCCAATTGTCCGCCTTGCCAATTTAAGGCTCTTCAATGATCACCTAAAGTTGCAAATAATGACACGACTCACATTACATTATCAATTTTTCCCACAAACATACTTGTGGTCTTTGATTTAGCTCCATAACTTCTTCCAAAGGCTCGATGATCATCCAAATATATGCTCCAAGATGAAATCCAAGTTCATCTATCCGCTTAAAGCTAACAAAACTAATTAAGAACAAAGTATATAGTACATATTTACTAGGTGGTTGTTGAGGATACCACCAAACCTACTTCAATTTTGAGAAAGGGGTTAATCAACGCTCCCAAATGGGAGCTCACCAACTTTGACAATAGTAGAGGCCTCACGAACGTGATCGGCATGATAAATCTTCAAGCGTTGCGCATTAATCATAAACTTCCCGGTATCCAGGCTAGAGATCTCAATTGATCCATATGGTTGTAACACCCGCTAATTTTCTAGGCGTTGTTATTTATCTAGTTATGACTCCGTCATGACTCTGTGATTTTTTTTCTGCCTTCAGTATCCTTCATTTTCAAACTTCATAATATTTTCGAGTCAAATATTATTTATTTTCATTAAAATATTTTAAATATTTTATTTTCCTATAATAAATCTATTTATTAAATTTTCGTCGCAAACTATTTATTTAATTGACAAAGAATCTCATTTTTATACGAACTATCATTTTAAGCTTGGATTTGGGTTATTTATTTTTTTCTAAAAGGGCCCAAATACGTTTATATAAGATTTCTAACTAAGAAAAAAATTTTATTTGTGAAAATCTACCATTTAATGATTTTATTACGAAGTTTCATAATTAATTGATTTCTTACGCGAGATTTACTCAAATTGCTTTGAAATGCCTTTAATAATTTTACGATCCTTATTTTTATCGACTTACGACTTATTTTGGACTCACCTTGAATCATTTGGACCGTGACCCTTGTCACACACCACCATTACACTTTCTTTTATAAACATTTCATTTTATAAAATGATTAAAGGATTAAGATATTTTCTTCTCATCCATTAAATTTGATGACTCATGCATAGACTTTTCACTCTCTAATTCATCCATTTGGCCATGTGTTTTAGTGGTACATCCACCTTGTTTTTATCATTTTTTATAAGTCACATTCATTCATAAATTCTTCATTAGTTTCATTCATTCAACCACTAAATAATATTCAAGGCAAAAACTCTCTCTTTTCCTCTCATTTTCTCATCTTGGCTGATATTTTCCAGCACCCTTTCCAGCCAGATTTAGTCTCTAATCGAGTCTCGATCGTCTCATTTTCATCTCCTAAATAATCGTCATTGCGATCCCTTCGTTAAGGTAATAATCGATGTTGTTTTCGATCGTTATTTGCCTTGATTTTTCTCATGGCATTTTTCCACCATGCTTTTCTTGTGTTGAAGGATTTTTGAATGATCCCGAAGCCGACGAATTTATAATCGACTCGAATTTGGGTTAGAGGTAACGTCGATGTTACTCGGTATTTCATGATTTTAATTTTGTATTTGCATGTATTATTTTTATATTTCATTTTTCATAATATATGTATGTCATATAATCTGGAAAAATTTTAAAAGTTGAAAATTTGCATGTTTCGATATTTTTATCGCTTTTACGAGATTAACGATTAAATCGTCATATTAATTTGTAAAATCGTAATATTCGGCCTAAACATGTAATATATATTTATATTCTGTAAAGATGATTTTTTTTATGATTTTTAATAATTTAGTATTTTTCTGATATTTTAGTTATCGATTATTGAATTATTTCCGTTTACGGACAAAAACGATTAAAAGCCGATTTTTAGTTCTAGTACTTAAACATTTTATTTTAATCTGATTTTTGACGTGGTGAAACTTTCTGATGAATTAGAATTTTATGAATGTTAAGTGGATGAATTAATTAATCACTTTAAATCATCGTTTATCGTTAAAACCGCGTTTGTCGTTTAAATTCTCGATTTTTGGTCTTTTGATTTATTCTGGAAAAAATTATGATTCTGATGATTTCATGATAAAATGTAATTTTATGTTTTTTAGTGCTTTAATAAAATGTTAGGAACGATAAGTTTTATTAATGGAATCGTTAATTGTGAAAACGGGTTTAAAAGATGGTTTTAACGGGGTTTATTAAATCTGGAATTTTTGGAAATCTGGAAAAATAGTATTTTCTGGAAAATCATGATTTTTAAGTTTAATAATAATTTTTGGATATTAATACTTAAATCGTTTTGTAATTACTATTTTTATTAATCGTTATTGTCGAGATTAGACGATTAACGAGAAAATGCTTTAAAAACCGAGTTTTAGGATTCTGGAAAATTTTCTTTTCTGGACAGAATCTCCATAAATATATTTTAACTATTTTACATAGTTTTTGTACTATTTATTAAAGTCTTTAATTAATAAGTATTGATTTTTGGACAAATTACAATTTATCGTTAAAATGTTTCGTCTTACCGAAAAGATTTATATTTTGTAGCTATTTTGAAAATATTTAAATCTGAAACTTTAAGAGTTAAATCATCCGTTAACATATTCCAAATATATTCAATGGTTTAATTAAATAAAAGACGTTAAAAGATTTAATTTGACATTTGCCGTAAAATCCTACTTGTAATCATATTGTCGTAACTAATAATAATTAGGGAATTTTAGCTTTGTAAATTTTGAAAACAACCTGATTAGTATTATTAAAATGTTTAAGACATTTTTAATCATTTTATACACCTGTACGATATTTCAATAATTTCATAAACTCAAATGTTCTTACTTTAATAATTAATATCGTTAAGGCCGGAAGTATTAGTTTTATAAATCTATATCGTTTACTAAAAATGTGGTATTAGTATGAACTAATATTTTCACTATTTTGATATAATGCTATTTTTAGTAAAGTTTCTAAAAATAGAAGTTTCCTAAAATAGAAAGTTTCCTCTTTTAGAATATAAATGTTTACTTCTTTTATCCTCATATTATTTATATTGATTATATCTCTTGAATATCGATAATGGCTTTGTTTTGGAGTTATGGAATAAGAACAAGTGTGAGGTTAGAGTAATATATTCTAGGGTTTACGGTTTTGCCATCAACTATAAGGCTAGTGTATCAGGAATCGGTACATTGGTTGTTGAACCGGGTGACAGATATCCCGGGAGTTGTGTACATTTTGACCTTAAGCTTAGGCCTCGCAGTAAGTCGCCGTCATAAGTTGAACTGGGTGACAGGTAAATCCCTAGAGGGGTGTGCATTATCTTAAACTAGGGCCACGCATTTATAAGTCGGCGCTCTATTATGGTTGAGTAGCCTAGTTAGAGACCGAAGTTTAATTTGTTTGAACTAAGTTCTCGAAGCTAGTTTTTAGTATTTTCCTAGTGAAAGTCTAGCCGTCTACACTACTCCTGTCCATAACGCCATTTTGAATATTTTTATTATTATCGATATAATTTGGTTGCAGGTTGGCAAATGTTTTATGTTTTCTTCGGAAAACTCATTTTTATTATATTGTTTTGATAAGTGAAGTTTTTCACTGAAAGTTTATTTTTATTATAATGTGTTTTACTGTTTTCCATTTTTACTATTTTTCTATAATAGTAATTACAGTTTTAAAATCCTGTTATGCGGCTAGGAGAACGTTGACGTTGCTCCCCACTGATTGTGGCTGTTATGTTTTTAACATGGCAGGTATATGTGTTTTCCTTCGCGTGGGCTAGCGAGCAGTTATGGATCTTGCTTGTTTTTATCAGATCACTGTATTATGGATTGTTAAAACCCTTTTTATGGATTTTTTTTTTGTAGCCATTTTTTTATTTTATGGCTTATGTATTGACTTACCATTTTTATTTAATCAAGACATAGCTACAGTGTGTTATAATCCCACTTCTACAGTGTTTCCGCCATTGTATTGCGTTAGAATTTCTAGGGGATTACAGTTGGTATCAGAGCATCACTGCTCCCAACGCTTACACCTGAAATTAGGGAAAATACCAGTAAATCATTTAAACAGTAAATAAAAATATTATTAGAGATGGGTAGAAACAAATAAGGACTTAACTGTTAAGATTATCTGTTCCTGAACTCAATGATTAGCATTGAATATTTGTTGCTTTTGTGGGAGGAAGACGAATGAACAAGATATTGATAGGATGCTGCTCCAGATCGGGACAAGACTTACTTAGAACTCTCAACGCCTGCTGACTGGGGTGGACAACTTGGTGCTCCAAGAAAGATGTCGATGGTGACTTTTAGCTCTGGTTCAGTTTACTTAAGCTACAGGCCAGATGATCAAGAGTAGATTCATGTTCCATGATGTCGCAGTAGATCGAGATGGAGCGACCCAAGACTTGCGTGCTCGTTTCTCTACAAAAAGATGAAGTAAGCCATTTGGATCCCGCGTGAACTCTGGAGGCCCGAGGATTCTCCTCTGGTTCAAGAACTTAGTAATATAGTATCATCGACTCTTTTCTTCCTTCCTCTACTTCTTCTAATTCTTCTCTTTTATATTCTCTTCTTCAACCGCTTAGTGAATCCTTGTTATATTCTTCTACTCTACCATCTTTCTCTTGAGATTCTTTGGCTAGACCAATTTCCGTCTCAGTGAACCCCGTGAAAGGATATAGATGTTTAAGGTTTAGTAAACCCTTGTTACCTATGGCTTGAGGATTGTGAGTTATACCCTGTTATCTATCTTAGTAAGCTTTTGAGGATCGATTTGAATGATAAATTGTCAATTAATGGAATTAGGTTGGTACTTTAGACACTGAACTTTGGGTTATAGGTTACTTGATTATTTGGAGGACTTAGAGTTGAATACATTTTGGGGTAGTAAGAGTATATCGTATTTGATGGATACCTAGTACCTAATTTAACCTAGAACTGAACCAAGTGTAGCTAATAATAGTATTTTGGAATTCCTACCTAATGCTTATTTGATGGATGCGTCGTGAATATTCGGGATCATAGAGTGTTGGTTAAAGTGTTAACCTGTGTGTTGTGGTACCATCAAAGATTTTCATTAATATCGTTAGAAAATTTGGTTAACATAGATTACCCGTGTTTCTTAAGGATTAGATCGTTGATCGTTGTTTAAGGTTGTAACCTATGAACTTTGGAGTTGAGTGATCTAAATTGGATAAATTGTTGTTAACCTTGAAAAGGAGAAACATATTGCCATTAGAGGTTAGATTTATCGCGTTGTTTTGAGGAATACTTTGATGCCAATCATCTTAATGGAATTACAGTTCAGAACCTTAGACCAACGAGATTGTGGCTTCGTTGACTTATTAAATATTTTGTGGTTGCACCATTACGATTAGAAATTTGATGGACTTCTCATAAACATTAATCGAATGACGTGTTTGAAGATGTGAGTGTTTACGCCATTACCTATAGGTTTGAGCGTGTTTGAGGACTTATTGTACTTCCCCAACTTCTGCACTTGTGGTATTATAAATATGTTGGTGATCATCTTTGAGGATTTTGTGTCCGAACATTGTTAATTGGTGGATTTTATTTAGTCTTCCTTACTCGAGAAATTTGAAGTACACCTCGAGTTGAGACCTTATAAGCTTTAAATTTATGAACCTTAGTGACTACGAGTTTGGGTATGTTTTGATAACCGATGGAATCTTAATTAATGGATTAGTCTAAATCATTTGTGGATTCTTACCATACTAATTGAAAGATTATATAAGCATGTAAGACTTAATTTTGGAGGTTGTATATTGAGTAGGACCACCCTGTACCGATATTTGACTTAGCGTTAGTTGATGGCCATGATGGGTCAATTAGGAACCCGTGTTTATGAGAGTCCTGCTAGGAATCTCGAGATGGTTAGTTTCTTCTATAATCCTTGAGAGCTCTTTCTGACTCTCAACTCCGTCTTCTTTTCTGCTTCTATTGAATTCTGTTTCCGCATCTGCTGCTAATCCCTTTGACCTTTATCGATTTTGAAAACTCTTATTTTAATTTATTGTTTATCCTTGACTCTATTCATCCGTTCATCATTTCCCCGAACTTGTGAAAAGTTTGACTAATTTAAATTTTTTTGATTTTTGTGAAATTTTAACATTTTGAAGCATAATTTCAAATTCTAAAACTCCCCATTTTGTAAAATTTTGAGCAATTAAACTTTTCGGATATCGTGAAATTTAACATTTTTGAATTATAATTTAAGAACTTTATACTTCACTTTTGTTTTATCTTTGGTCGATATTTATACTTAGTCCTGTTTCAAAATGCCTTAATAATTTATTTTGAAAATATTTTAATTTTTGTTATTTTCAAACGATATGAATTTTATGAAGACTTTCATATTTCCAAATACTTCAACTTCTATAAGATTATTTTGTAAAGCGTTTTAACATTGTCGAAATTATTTTGAATGTTCAAGTTTGATAACATTTTTTTTTACTTTGATAACATTTTTGAAATTTTAACGTTTTGAAATTAGTTTCTCTTTATTGTTGGTGGACTTTTGAATCTATTATTGAAAATGCTTGACAACTGGATCGATTTTTACTGACTACAAATTTGATTTCTCAAAACTTAATTTTGTTTCATCAGGAAAAGAAATATTATTACATTTCTTAATCAAATTGTTTTACTTTTGTTTTAAAAATGTTTTAATTACCCTATTTCCTTCAAGCTCGTTACAAATGCTATTTAGCGTCGTTATGTTATCAAATAACTTTACATTACGATTTCACTAATTAAAGGATTTTAAATTTCGGGTAGCTTAGCCCAATTTCTCTTGGAATAAATAATTGCATTTGATTTCATATTACTTTAAAAGTTGTAAAATTTTCTTTTACAGCAAAATTTTTATGCGAAATTTATATCTTTATCTTTTCGAGTGGGGTAATCTTGACTCCTTTCTGCTTATTCTTAGTTTCGAGGACGAAACTTTCTTCTAGTGGGGAGGATTGTAACACCCGCTAATTTTCTAGGCGTTGTTATTTATCTAGGTATGACTCCGTCATGACTCTGTGATTTTTTTTCTGCCTTCAGTATCCTTCATTTTCAAACTTCATAATATTTTCGAGTCAAATATTATTTATTTTCATTTAAATATTTTAAATATTTTATTTTCCTATAATAAATCTATTTATTAAATTTTCGTCGCAAACTATTTATTTAATTCACAAAGAATCTCATTTTTATACGAACTATCATTTTAAGCTTGGATTTGGGTTATTTATTTTTCTAAAAGGGCCCAAATACGTTTATATAATATTTCTAACTAAGAAAATTTTTTTATTTATGAAAATCTAACATTTAATGATTTTATTACGAAGTTTCGTAATTAATTGATTTCTTACGCGAGATTTACTCAAATTGCTTTGAAATGCCTTTAATAATTTTACGATCCTTATTTTTATCGACTTACGACTTATTTTGGACTCACCTTGAATCATTTGGCCCGTGACCCTTGTCACACACCACCATTACACTTTCTTTTATAAACATTTCATTTTATAAAATGATTAAAGGATTAAGATATTTTCTTCTCATCCATTAAATTTGATGACTCATGAATAGACTTTTCACTCCCTTATTCACCCATTTTGGCCATGTATTTTAGTGGTACATCCACCTTGTTTTTATCATTTTTTATAAGTCACATTCATTCATAAACTCTTCATTAGTTTCATTCATTCAACCACTAAATAATATTCAAGGCAAAAACTCTCTCTTTTCCTCTCATTTTCTCATCTTAGCTGATACTTTCCAGCACCCTTTCCAGCCAGATTTAGTCTCTAATCGAGTCTCGATCGTCTCGTTTTCATCTTCTAAATAATCGTCATTCTGATCCCTTCGTTAAGGTAATAATAGATGTTGTTTTCGATCGTTATTTGCCTTGATTTTTCTCATGGCATTTTTCCACCATGCTTTTCTTGTGTTGAAGGATTTTTGAATGATCCCGAAGCCGACGAATTTATAATCGACTCGAATTTGGGTTAGAGGTAACGTCGATGTTACTCGGTATTTCATGATTTTAATTTTGCATTTGCATGTATTATTTTTATATTTCATTTTTCACAATATATGTATGTCATATAATCTGGAAAATTTTTAAAAGTTGAAAATTTGCATATTTCGATATTTTTATCGCTTTTACGAGATTAACGATTAAATCGTCATATTAATTTGTAAAATCGTAATATTCGGCCTAAACATGTAATATATATTTATATTCTGTAAAAATGATTTTTTATGATTTTTAATAATTTAGTATTTTTTTGATATTTTAGTTATCGATTATTGAATTATTTCCGTCTACAGACAAAAACGATTAAAAGCCGATTTTTAGTTCTAGTACTTAAACATTTTATTTTAATCTGATTTTTGACGTGGTGAAACTTTATGATGAATTAGAATTTTAAGAATTTCTTCGTAATTTTTGGAATTGTTAAGTGGATGAATTAATTAATCACTTTAAATCATCGTTTATCGTTAAAACCGCGTTTGTCGTTTAAATGCTCGATTTTTGGTCTTTTGATTTAATCTGGAAAAAATTATGATTCTGATGATTTCATGATAAAATGTAATTTTATGATTTTTAGTGCTTTAATAAAATGTTAAGAACGATAAGTTTTATTAATGGAATCGTTAATTGTGAAAACGGGTTTAAAAGACGGTTTTAACGAGGTTTATTAAATCTGGAATTTTTGGAAATCTGGAAAAATAGTATTTTCTGGAAAATCATGATTTTTAAGTTTAATAATAATTTTTGGATATTAATACTTAAATCGTTTTGTAATTACTATTTTTATTAATCGTTATTGTCGAGATTAGACGATTAACGAGAAAACGCTTTAAAAACCGAGTTTTAGGATTCTGGAAAAAAAAAATTCTGGACAGAATGTCCATAAATATATTTTAACTATTTTGCGTAGTTTTTGTACTATTTATTAAAGTCTTTAATTAATAAGTATTGATTTTTGGACAAATTACAATTTATCGTTAAAATGCTTCGTCTTACCGAAAAGATTTTTTTTTGTAGCTATTTTGAAAATATTTAAATCTGAAACTTTAAGAGTTAAATCATCCGTTAACATATTCCAAATATATTCAATGGTTTAATTAAATAAAAGACGTTAAAAGATTTAATTTGACATTTGCCGTAAAATCCTATTTGTAATCGTATTGTCGTAACTAATAATAATTAGGGAATTTTAGCTTTGTAAATTTTGAAAACAAACTGATTAGTATTATTAAAATGTTTAAGACATTTTTAATCATTTTATACACCTGTACGATATTTCAATAATTTCATAAACTCAAATGTTCTTACTTTAATAATTAATATCGTTAAGGCCGGAAGTATTAGTTTTATAAATCTATATCGTTTACTAAAAATGTGGTATTAGTATGAACTAATATTTTCACTATTTTGATATAATGCTATTTTTAGTAAAGTTTCTAAAAATAGAAGTTTCCTAAAATAGAAAGTTTCCTCTTTTAGAATATAAATGTTTACTTCTTTTATCCTCATATTATTTATATTGATTATATCTCTTGAATATCGATAATGGCTTTGTTTTGGAGTTATGGAATAAGAACAAGTGTGAGGTTAGAGTAATATATTCTAGGGTTTACGGTTTTGACATCAACTATAAGGCTAGTGTATAAGGAATCGGTACATTGGTTGTTGAACCGGGTGACAAATATCCCGAGAGTTGTGTACATTTTGACCTTAAACTTAGGACTCGCAGTAAGTCGCCGTCATAAGTTGAAGTGGGTGACAGGTAATCCCAGGAGGGGTGTGCATTATCTTAAACTAGGGCCACGCATTTATAAGTCGGCGCTCTATTATGGTTGAGTAGCCTAGTTAGAGACCGAAGTTTAATTTGTTTGAACTAAGTTCTCGAAGCTAGTTTTTAGTATTCTCCTAGTGAAAGTCTAGCCGTCTACACTACTCCTATCCATAACGCCATTTTGAATATTTTTATTATTATCGATATAATTTGGTTGCAGGTTGGCAAATGTTTTATGTTTTCTTCGGAAAACTCATTTCTATTATATTGTTTTGATACGTGAAGTTTTTCACTGAAAGTTTATTTTTATTATAATGTGTTTTACTGTTTTCCATTTTTACTATTTTTCTATAATAGTAATTACAGTTTTAAAATCCTGTTATACGGCTGGGAGAACGTTGACGTTGCTCCCCACTGATTGTGACTGTTATATTTTTAACATGGCAGGTATATGTGTTTTCCTTCGCGTGGGCTAGCGAGCAGTTATGGATCCTGCTTGTTTTAATCAGATCACTGTATTATGGATTGTTAAAACCTTTTTTATGGATTTTATTTATTTATTTATTTATTTATTTTGTAGCCATTTTTTTATGGCTTATGTATTGACTTACCATTATTATTTAATGAAGACATGGCTACAGTGTGTTATAATCCCACTTCTACAGTGTTTCCGCCATTGTATTGCGTTAGAATTTCTAGGGGATTACAATGGTTGCACTTTGGTCACTTCAAATAGACCCGCCCATTTTGACATTAATTTACCGGGGTCGAATGGTTTAAATTCAAGGTTAAGAATAGAAGGTATCATACTTTCACCCACCGGTATTGGTTCTACCTCTTCTTCATGCACGATTTCTTCTTTATGAGGCGGGGGATCAAGTAGTTCTTCTTCTTCTTTCTTGTCATCATCTATCAAGCTATACTCAACCAAACTATCAATAACTTCAATAGAATACATTTGTTCAATCATTGGTTGTTTAAGAGCTTGAGAAAGGGAAAACTCTACCGATTCGTTCCCTATATTAGAAGATAATTTTCCATTCTTGACATCTTCTATAGTGCCACCGGTAGCCATAGGGTAGGGTTCAAGTATGCCATGAGGAGTCTCATTACTCTTTGTTACACTCGACACAATGTCACGGTTTCTTTCCTTAATTGGGATTTGTTCGATCACATAGCTTTGGTCTCCAACTATGTATTTAGATGGATCTCTCCTTGGTTGCTCTGTCACATCTTTTACAATACACTCGTCGGGACCAAGCGTCGAGGGATAGGAGTGACATGCTTGCCCATTTGAAGGTTTTTTGGATTCCGCATTGCCTTCCACTCTTATGGCCTTGACAGAAACTTGATGAGGAGGATGTGTCGGATTTTTGATGTTCAAGTTCTTATATGGGTCCTCGAGTTCTTTGCCACCTCTTAAAATCACGCCATTTGCTTGGTGTGGAGGGTCTCTCGGGTTTTGGGGTTGCCCAGATGAACCATGTGGTGGATGAATTGGGGCGGCCAAGGCTTTCGATGCTTTTTGGGATTCCCAAAACTTTAGCCTCGCCTTAGTGTCTAAGTTCTCCCTCTATAGGTGCTCAATGGCTCTTCGTAGTTCATTAGTGTTGTCCCATGGACCTCCCCTTTGACCATATTGGGCGTTGCTTGATTGGCCATAAGATTGAGAGGGTTGATTGTAAGATTGTTGGTTGTACCCTTGGTTACCTTGGTAATTACCTTGGAAACCATGATTGTATCCTTGATTGAAATTGTTCCCATGTTGATTTTGATAATTGCTTGGAACATGGAAATTACCTCCTTGTTGATTGAAGTTACTCCTTTGATGAGGAGGTAAATATGGGGGCATCTTTGGAGGACCTTGATTAAGGGCCTTTGTTGGCTTTGATTGAAAGGCCTCGGTTGATTCCCTTGGATATGGCATCAGGTTTTGAACATTTTGATTCCCATATGAAAAGTTGGGATGAAACCTTGTACCGACATTATAAGTATTAGAATAGGGATCAAATTGAGGTCTTTGCCCATATACTTGAATAGCTTGCACTTCATTTAGCTCTTCAAAATAATTCTCTTCATTTGGAATACAAGAACTAGAGTCATGGCCATAGTTGCAACAATGTTCACAAAGGATTTTAATCCAACAAGCATTTTTCTTTGATAGTGAAGGTCGTCTTGTTGACTTTGCTTGAACTTGCTGGAAATTTTTGCAAAAGAGAGCTTCAATTCTCTTAATTAATGCTTCTAACCTTGATAAAAGATCCGGATTCACACTTATTGAGGAATCTTCATCCTCTCCCTTTTAGCATCCCTATCATAATTCGAATCAGAATCACTCTTAGCCATTTTCTCCAAGAGAGCTTTCGATTCATTGTCCCCAAGAACGAAGTAATCTCCTCCCGCCGCCGCATTGATATTCTCTTTAATTCGAGTAGAAAGAGCATTGTAGAAAGTATGGGTGGTAAGCCAAACGGACGTACCGTGATGAGGATACTTTCAGAGAAGGTCCTGGAATCGATCCCATGCTTCACTTAGACTTTCATGCTCATCTTGTTGGAAGGTTTGAATTTCTTTGCGGTACGGATTGTTTTGGAGAGAGTGTAGTATTTCTCCAAGAATGCATTAGCAAGTTGGGCCGAAGATTGGAAAGTATTATCCGAATGGCTTTGTAGCCACCTCTTAGCTCCATCCCTCAATGTCTTAGGAAATAATAACCGATTAAGTTGACATGATGAAAGTCCGTTCAATCTTGCTCCGATTAATTTTTCTTTGAACAAAGCAATATGCTCTAGAGCGTCTTCTTGTGAACAAAGCCATGGTATGTGTCTTGTTGGACCATTTTAACTGTAGACACCCACATTTTGACCGCCAGGTGTCTATGGTAGTTCCCGCCAAACACCCGATGATGATAGGACGTAAACGTGCTTTGAAAAACTTGGATATGGGCTTGTAATCATGGACATTTGGTTTAGACTTTTTAAGGAGTACAAATTTCATAAAACCAACCTCAAATCCAGGCCCAGTGGGTCGTTTCGAGTCAAATAACACTAATTTGGGTCGAAACCGTCACCAGGGGTAAAACCGTCTTTTAGCGACCGAGTCAAACTCGGTCAAAGATATTTTTTCCCGAGTCACACGAGCTGGCCGTGACACTACACGGTTGATTCGGACTCAAACACCAAAAAATCAGCCTTCACAAATATTAAACAAATCTGTTTAAGGATAGAATTCGATCTCAAGTAGGAATTCTATCCGGAAACCGAATCAGACATCGACCGAGCATCAAAATACTCGGCCGAGATACCCCAGGACAGCCGAAATACCTCCCCACCAGCCGAGATTTTTGGCTTCTTCACTAAGAAACGAGAAGTTTATTCCCTTACGAACTCTCGTATTTCCTATCCAAACCGGTGTTTCTTGTCACACAAGCAAGACCACCTCGGTTCCTATAAATAGGACCCTCCCTTCAACATCCAAAGGACCGAAAAAAAATACCATCATCAACACATCAAAAATACCGAGAAAGTCAGCCAAAAGCAACATCCAAAATCCCGACGTGGTCCTGAAATAATTCCGAAATCCCGAAGCCTTGTCCGTCCCATTACCCGGCCGAACCCACGCCTCACATACACACAAAAACACTCCAAAAACCGACACCTTAACTCACCCGCATCATCTCGACGCTCCCGTGCCTAAGCCACCGTCCGACGAGCCTTATACCGAGAACACAAAGCATCAATTTATTTTCTCATATTCTTTTTATCGTTTTATTAGACTAAAACGGACTCACATGCTAAAATAACTTTGACGTTAGTAGTTTAACATGCATTAAACGACTTAGCAACCCATTTATTTATTTTTCCTCACATGTCTTAGGAAAATAATCTCTGCATATCATTTCATCGTCGAACTAACGCGTGTACACAAAACCGAACGATATCTTAGTAAAGGCCGCTAAGTGCGGGCGGGGTTGGGTGTTCTCGCTAAACTTCCCAACACGTACCCTCACCCCTTACTCAGAACCGTGGTTTCCGGATGTCCGAAACCATTGGCAACGAGAGTCATTCAATATACGATTAACCGCCCAGTCGGCATCGGTATCGATATGCTAAGGGACGAACCCAATAAACTCTGACATCGGAAATGGGCCAGGCTTTAAGTATGGCCCACTACGACATAGAGTGGGTTCGAATGGTTCCGAATAACCATAAAATTCGGTGGCGACTCCTACTTCGATTTAAAATTCTATTCGATCCATCTCATATGGAAATTCTATCGCCTCCCCAAAACCCGCGCTTCGCCGCGTCGGGGTGGACCTATGTCATGTCCACAATTTGGCGACTCCGCTGGGGATTAACTGATGTGTCACTTACCATCGGCATCCTCAGGGTGAGACTCGAAAAGAAATCGTTCGATTAGTAATGTACAAGTTTTAGTTCAATGGTTCATGCATAACCCCGTTCTATCCCGGGCCGGTTACTTGTGACCGACGTCCCACTATACCACGGTGCATTTCTACTTGGATGCACTAAAGACTTCGATGGCGGAACTCGTTTAGACTTTGCGGCATGTCCTAAGACCAACTCGGCTTAGGGAGTCCGTCCTCAGTACGAGAAAGCCCATCGTTGTTGGTATAGACCCTACTAGACCGACCGAGACTTAGACTAAGAGCATACATGGCGTCGTTATACTGATTCTATGACTACATGCTACTTGATCCTTTTTGGTCTTTTCAAAAATCGTCATTTTCAAAAAACTCACATCTTTTCAAATCCATTCCTTTTTCAAAACCCGGAAAGCTGCCGAATTTAGGACTTATGATTTTTCAAAATAGCCTATTTTTAGCCGGTATGCTGTCCAAACCTTTTCAAAAAAAAAAGCCCGAAATCTCGGCCTGATAACCTCTTTCTCGGTTTTCAAAAAAAATCGGGTCTTCCAATCCGACTTTGCTCGGTTTTTCAAATTCAAATTCCCTTTTCAAAACCCTCTTCTTCTTAGGACCTCCCGTATTTAGCAATGTCGGGTTTTGTCATAGGTTGTAAGAGTCTATAGCGTCGAAACTCCGTCGATCTTATATCACGGGTTTCCGCCCCATCCCAGTCCGCCTTACTTGTCAAGGCATGGCCCACCTTCGTAGGACCAACTCCTACAAAGGAAAGCCCGTTTACACACTAGTGTCTAAAGTCTGGGGAATTCTCACATAAACCTTCCTTCGAACAGGACTAGGCCCACTATGCCGAATCCTAAGGAAGGTCCATCATTCACGCGTCACCCGTCTAGAAATTAGTCTCCGGTCTTCTTCTAGTCTAGTCTTTTCCTAGCCTGGGATGTACTTTCAATTCTAAGATCTGGGTCAGTTACTGATTACGCGGTGCCCTTACAGACAGGTCACCCCACACTCGAGCCATGACGCAAAAAGCCATAGATGAATTGACAGCCTCGCTGGCCCAAATCCAAGACCAACTGAGGAAAATGCGGGAAGACCAGATCGCCATCATTACTCGGGTTAGTATCGTAGAACAGGGAACCCCCAACGCCTCGATCGATGATGACGGGCCTCTAGCCACATTGACCAGTGCAGTCCTCAAACTGCAAGAACAGGTCCACCTGACAACCCAAAGCTCCATCCATACGGAGAACGCTAGGATTTACACCCCACTTACCGATGAACTACCCACCAATCTCAATCTGACGGGTTTGCCAATGTTCGAGGGTACTGAAGACCCGGTCCACCACATTCGGGCTTTCAAGGAATTCATGGCCCTTAAAGGGGTTAAGTCCAACATGTTCAAGCACCTATTCGCTTCTTCTCTCGAGAAGCACCCAAGGGCCTGGTACTACCGACTCGATCCCAAGAAATACAAAACTTGGGATGACGTGGTGATGGTGAGGATTTGTCGTGGATCCTAACCAACAATAATCAACCAACTAACCTAGTGGGTAGCTAGGGTAAGTCGGGTCGTGTCCACGGAGACGGTATTGCTAGGTTTAGACTAAATCGGCCTAAAACAAGACTATGCTACCAAACAAACACAAAGAACTAAAACTAAATGAATTATGATGAAGGGAGAAGTAGGAAGTAAACTAACAATCAACTAGGCTAAACAAGGCTAAGCTAGAATGACTAAACACAAACCAAATAGTAAACTAAAGAGAAAGGCTAAACAATGATAACAAACCAACTAACTAGCAACCTAAAGAAATGATGACTATCTAGCGAGATGAATCAACTATGGAAAAGAGGTGGGTTAGGTTGGGTTCATAAGAGTAGTAGGGTGACTTGGGTTGATTAAGGGTGTAGGTACCTCCTAATTGCTAGGTTCGGTCCGGGCGATAGCAACTTAAACCGATGTCGACGACAATGCTCAACATGCCCACACACAAAGCATACAATGGGTAGAAGAAGACTAGCATGAGAAGCATGGCCACTACAACTCATACAAGCATATCAACAAACACATGGTGTGCCAAATATGTGACTAACAATAAAGACTCACCCTTTACCCCCAATCAAACCCTAATCACCCATAATCTACCCTTAATCCCCCTACTAACCCACAAATAAACTACTCACTCATGGTCAAACTAACTACAACAATGAAAGGATAAAACAACTTCACAATCCAAACATTCATCATCAAGAACAATATAAACAATAACAACAAAGACTAAGTAAAGATGCAAACTTGATTCAATAACAATAAACAAGATGAAAGAAAGATTATACCAACACTAGGATGAAGAAAAGATGATATCTTGCATAAAAGAGAAACCCAAATAATCCCAAGGTTGTCAATCTTGGAGAAGTCTTCAAGTATCTTCTTAATACAAGCACTAATTAACTAGGATTAACTAAGATTAACTAAGGATTAATGAGAGATTCAAACTAATATGAAGAACTAAATCTAGGGTTTATATGTTGTAGAGAGGCTTAAGAGAGGCTAAACTAATGTAGCATCCCTAAACAATACAAGAGGGAAGTATTTATAGGGTTACAAATGGAAGGAAGAGAAGACAAAAGCCACGCGGGCAGCAGCGGTACAATCCCGATCGGGAATGGGCAATCCCGATCGGGAAACCTCACTTTCCCGATCGGGAAATCTGGGACCCGGTCGGGAACTCTCTCCAGTGACCGTCTCCTTTGTGCACTTCATCCCGATCGGGTTTTAGGCCTTCCCGATCGGGATGGGTCTTGTAGGCCTCCAATATGAACTTTTTGGTCCCTCCTTGCTTCTCATGGGCTTCCCATCGATTCTCGGGACTCGGGAACGGGTCTCGGAGGCTCGGGATTGGGTCCTAAGGTCTCGGGGTCGATTCCAAGGCATCGAATCATCGTTCCTTTACTCCGTTGGCTCCAAAATGTGTATGTATAGAGTCGGAATCGCTCCAACTCTTCCAAATCGGTCTCGGGAACCTGAAACGAACTAAAGGAAGCATAAGAAGCCCCTAAACCGCTCCCAAGGAGCGATTCTACAAGGAAAATGGGACCAAAACACTATGAAAATAGGCACTACAAACTACACTTATCAACTCCCCCACACTTAACCCTTACTCGCCCTCGAGTAAGCACATACTAACTACTATACTAGCCGAATGGGTATTAGCGCACCCTACGCCCTTTCAACTCACGCGAGTGCACTTAGAGGAAAAGTGCACTCCGCAAGGCAAGTCGGGTCTTGCGACAAAACTGTGGATGCAACCGGACACAAAACACAGAAACAAATAAACACACAGACGAACACATAATCGGTTGCGCCCAAAGAAAAACAAATACCACTTCCCTCTAAAAGCGGTGAAAGAAGCACCGGTTTAGGACTCGAGGTAAGTGACAACGTTCCCAAGCTAGCAATACAAACCGAGGTGGACTAAACCCTAATAGTATGACGATAAAGCAACAAAAAACGTTGGTAACTTACCTAGGTTCCTCCTAACCTTCTAAGAACGTACTACGGGACGATCGGCGGAGTGGGAAGTGAAGAATCACGGTGTTAGTCGACACTGTAGGTAAGTGAGACCCCGCCCCCTTTAGCGTGAGCCAAGAGGGTCGTTCCGTGTCCAAAACCGCCTAACTAGTCCAAGTAAAAAGTGGAAATGATTGCAAAATGGGGGAAGACCGACTAATGCCGCTATCATCCTTCCTCGGGACTCGGTCCTTTGGTAGGCTCTTCACGGCAAAAGTCGGAAAAAGGTCCCCGGCAACGGCGCCAATTTGATGGGAAGGGATTTGTCGTGGAATCCCAACCGTCAAATAAATAACCGGCTAATCCTAACTAGGGTAGCTAGGGTAAGTCGGGTCGAATCCACGGGGACGGTAAGAGGCGTCTAGACTAGGTCGGCCCAAATACTAGACTAAGTCAACGAGCTAAGCTAGAGAATGATAGAAGGGGAGAAAGCTAGACTAAGACTAGGAAGAATAACAAAGAAAACGGGCTAGGATTAGGTCGGGGTCAAAGGGGTAACGAAATGGTCAAGGGAGAGCTAGAATGAAGGAGGTAGTAGGGTAATCTAGGTCGGTCCGGGCGGTCGCAACTTAAACCGACCTAGAGGTTCCTCATGGAACCCATTTTGGCGGCACAAATGACAAACGGGGTCTAGCGCGCTATGGCCTAGATCGAATCCGGGCGGTCGCAACTTAGATGAGACCTAGGAGTCGTCCTCACCGGGCTCTCGCAACTAAATGAGGGAACCGAACCCATAACAAACTAACACCCACAAGGGAAAGGCAAGAAAAACAAGCAATCTAACTTACTTAGTCATTCAAGCAATTCATCAAACATGTCATATGCATCAACCAAGAGGAAACCCAAATCTTCCACCCACATCTCCAACAAATCCTTAATCACCCAATTAACACCCTAATCACCCTACTAATCCTAGCAAGAACACTACTCTAACATAATCTAACTACAACTAACACAAACAAGAGAAATCAAAACAAGAATCAAAACATCCATAATGAAACTAGTGAAAAAGATGAACTAAGGACAATAAGATGAACAAAGATTCAAACTTGGATAAATAAACAAGATTAAGAGTAAAAAGGAAGAGAAGATTATACCAAACTAGTGAAGAGGAAAGATTGAAACTTGCATTAATGAAGAAAACCCAAAACAAACATCCAAGTTTGTCAAGCTTGGTGAAGATCTTGAAGAATTTCCTTAATACAAGTACTAAACTAAGATTAACTACTAATTACCGACTAATCTACACTAATCTAAACTAATCTAACCTAAAGTAGTCTAGGGTTTAGTGGGAAGTGAAGAACATCCCATAAGATTACAAGAGGAGGGGTATTTATAGGGTTACAAATGGAAGGGAGAAGAAAGAAAGTGAAATGCGGGCAACAGTGCTTGGTCCCGACCGGGACGGACCATCCCGACCGGGACGGACCCACCATCCCGACCGGGACGGGTTGGTCCCGACCGGGACGGCCTTGCAGTAGCTCCATCAAACTCGCACTTCATCCCCGACGGGATGAGGTGCATACTGATAAGCTAGTCATATACCTATCAAAGATAACCAACTTAGGTCTAACTAAAAATATAGCTAGGGAAGTCAGGATCGTATCCACAAGGAGACAAATAAATTCTACTCGCAATTAAAGTATATCTGA
This sequence comes from Agrostemma githago, assembly GCA_958450325.1. NCBI lineage: Eukaryota > Viridiplantae > Streptophyta > Magnoliopsida > Caryophyllales > Caryophyllaceae > Agrostemma > Agrostemma githago. Next base: position 49,288,809 of record OY288246.1, on the reverse strand, counting down.
GTAACCAAATCAGGGGGTTTGTAATTGGGTTAACTCAACTAAAAGTAGTAAGGAAAGAGAATTAAAAGGGAAGAAATAACTAAAATAAAATAAGATGAATTTAAGATGAATAAATATATGGAGAGAAAACTAGGATTGTCGGTTCACCATGAATTTCCTACGGTCACGGTCTAGGTCACAGGTCTGTCGCAGATATTGGTCTAAGAGGTAGTGAAAAGGTCCTTCCGGTCCGCTATTCACCCTAGAATGCTTCTAACGGCTTCCGATCTTATTAGGGCAAACTAATGTGTTGTAGCAGGTCTAACTCTTACCAGGCTTCCGATCTTAGGTTCGAGTTCACCAATTCAATTAATCAATTACGTCGACTTAATCAATTAATCTCAATTAAATGCTACAATTAACAACTCAGACGCAATATCGTAGACAGATCTATAAACTAATTAGCAATCATATTCAATTCATGGATCCCCTAAATCCTAACAAGGGAAATTAGCTACTCATGAAGAAATTTACGACAACAATAATAAAGATAATAAATAAATAAAGCATAGTGAATAGATCTAAAGAGAAATTAAGAATAAAAGAATTAATAAGATTAAGAGAGAAAGAATAAAGAACAAAAAGAATAAGAAAGAACAAAGAAAGAATTAGATTACCGAGTTTAAAGGAAGAGTAGAAAAGAATTCATAAATCTAGATAAAAGTTGAGGGTAGAGAGAAATCTAAAGAAGAGTCTAAAGAGAAGTAAAAGTATAATAGAAGAGGTTCTCTAATTCTATTCTAATAGTTTCTTAAATACTAAGCTAAAACAAAAGCCCAAAATTCTTATTAACCCTAAAAATCAAATTAGGAAAGTCTTGGTCTTCATCCAGTCTCGAGGATAGTCGGTCGACTATTCGGATAGTCGGTCGACTATTTGGATAGTCGTTCGACTATCATGGACAGTTTCCGTTTTCAGCACTGCACGCTCAACTTCAAACGCTTGTCATTTCTTCGTTACTTCTTCAAATCAGGCGTATAATATACCGTTGGAAAGCTAAGAGAAAGAGCTTTCCAACGCAACTAGAATCAGCTCAATTGGAGTTGTAGAACCCAAGATATTCACGTTTTAAGTAGACTCATTTGGAAACGATCATTCTCTTTTCTTATTTCGCAAAAGATTTCATCTTTAAGCACGATTTTTGCCTTGTTTATGCGTCCACGGGTTCAAACCTGTATAAGATGCAACATGACCACAGAGTATCAAATTCGGGGGAAAATAGTAGACAATGCTACTCGATATGCATGGAAATGCGTGCGTAAAAGACGGAATAATCATATATAAATCGCACGTATCAAACCTCCCCAAACCAAACCCTTGCTTGTCCTCAAGCAAGCACAAAACTATGCACTCAATCCTAATGGAATGTATATAACTCATAGCGGAGTATGCTTCAAAGTTACCCAAACCAATGCGCAACGATTAAAATTAATGTAAACAACCACATACAACAAGCTTGACCAATGACAACAATACTGAACTTTCAACCTTGCAAGACTCGTCTATGTCGGACTCTCACGGATCGCTCATCACACAAAACGGGTGATATTGTGAGTTTATGTAAAAATGAAAAGACAAAGCACTCACCTAAACTGCGACCTACAAGAACATGCATGCAATCTAACATGAAATTAATCTCTAATTACCGTACATACGCATTCTATCGGGAAAAAAAAATGTGCCAAGGACTTACATATGGTATAAAGTGAGGCTAATCGGGTAAGAAGGGGCAAAACGATATGGATATGAGGAGGTAAAAGCCAAGCTAGTATTCCCTACACCCATCAATAATAAATATTCCGTTCTCACCAAACTCCAGTTGAAGAAATTAGGCATAGCAACAAGCGCCTTATCAAAATCGCTTCCCACTAATAACTATGAAATTAGAGAGATCAATTCTTTTCTCATAGCAAAAACACATTCTTCTTCTAGTTTCACTTCATTTTTTTTCTTTCTTCTTCTTTTCCTTACTTTTCTTCTTCTTCTTTTTTCATTCAATTTTTTTCTTTCATTGATTTTTTTTTCTTTTCATTTTTTTTCTCAATTCACTTTTTCCAATTTCCTTTTTTTCAATCATCATGGTACCAAAACTAACCCGGAAAAAACAATTACGTCCAACTAATCTACTAGCTTGACTAGGGTAGGCAATATATGGCATGTAGTTGATAAACGGGTCAAACAGGTTAATTTGGCTATGTGAGGCTCATGAGAATTAATTAAAAGAAAGGTTTTGCCTTTTTCGCACATGTCAAAACCACGAGTCAAAAACGTACAGGTACCTAAGAGACGAATGTCATGCTTATGCAGTTTGATGTTACATGTCTCATAAGGAGTACTACTCTCAACCTAAATGAAACTGATCATGAATGTCATCAGTTTAAGGCTCTAATTCCTTACAATTCTGAGTAGTTTGCCAACAATGAGTCAAGTTTATTCGTTCAGTAAAGTCAATCAATGACAAGAGAATGATGCATGTAATTATATACAAAAACGATAACGATGCAAGGCGTAAGCAAGCTAATGAAGACATAAAAGCAATATCATCATCATTATATAACCATTCCGACTCGACTATATGCAAAAACATATTTTTGATTTTTTTTGATTTTTTTATGCATGCGAAAATGCAAGAAATATGCAGATGGATGAAAACAACAGATGAATACCCTCCCCAAACCAAATCACACAATGCCCTCATTGTGTACAACAAATAATAAGAGGCATAAAATAATATGGGGAAAGATATGAAAGATGATGAAAGTGCAAAAGGAAAAAAAAATGAAACTACTTACAAGATACATATAAAGGAGACTTCCCCAAACCGCATCGAAGCTTCCTCTTCATAATCGGAATTGTCGATGTCTCCGTCGCAAAAATGGTACCTACACACAAAAAACAAAAAAAAGACAAAAAAACACAAGAGAAGCAAAGAAAATATATAGAATACATCTTAGTAACCTATGTGAATTGCCTAAAAAATAGGTCAATGATCGCATTAGCTTGTCAAACAAGCTAGACCAATCAGCAGCAAAGTGGTCATAAGGAATCAACATTAACAAGCATGACCAATAATAAGTATGATAAGTAAGAAGAGTAGTGAGCAGTTTATGAGAAAAGACATACAAACCAAATATCTCAAAATTAGCCCAAGTCTTATCATTTGACACAAATTGCACAAGAGGAGAGTCAAATAACTCAAAACTACTCAAAACATCAAACTTATATTTTTCACCTTCTTCGAAAAAGTTGTTATGATCGCCATCTTCAATGTTCTTAAGCAAACAACCATCAAACGAGAAACCAAGAGCCAAAACAATCTCTTCTAAAAGAGTCTCACAATTCTCATCCATAATCATAGGCTCAAGCGCAGGTGTAAGGGAATCGAGATCAATATAATCAATGGGTGAAGGAGATTCCTCTTCAAAACAATGGGAAAAGTCAAATTTCTCTAAAATAGGTTTTTCAAAGAAATCAGATTCGCAATCCCAAGTGTCCTCAATGCTAAAACTCTCTTCACTCAAAGTATCATTCAAAAGTGCATTCTCTTCCCGACTCTCGTCCGTTTGATCTTTTCTCTCACGCTCACGGGTTTTTCTATTGTTCAACCCTCTTTCCAAAATCTCAAAATTGACATCAAATGACACACTCTCAAATTCACATGAACCAAAATCCTCAATGTTATCCTCAGAAAAAACATCAGTCAAAGCATCCAAACACGCGTTTTCCTCAAATATAAAACTTTCCATCTCACAATCATTGTTTGACACAACAACATTCACAAAATGAGAAGAATATTTGACTAAAAGGTGTGAAAGTTGCTCCGAAGAAGAATAAGATGGTTCACAAGTATCCAAGGAATGCAAGTCATCATCCTGCATCAAGTTAGAAATCATAGGAGTTTGGGGAACAAGGTGAGATTGAACACTATACACATCATCAACATCTTCCTCAAATGGGCATATGTCCTGTCTAATAGATGCAACAGATTCAGTCATAACATAGTCAGTGGAATGTGAGAAATTAACTCTAGTATCTAACTTACATGGAGTATCATGCTCGTTTTCCTTTAAAGTTACCATATCTATAAGTTGTTGCATCATCGCCTTAAGCTCCGATATCTCAGCTTTCCTCTTTATCTCTGACTCCAAACTGTTTCGGATTAAATATTGGAGTAGCGCCCATCTTTTCACATAAGACATGTATTTAAACATGCCTTCACAGTTTCCCTCAATATAAGCCCGTGTCGCGTCATCGACACCATCATAAACCATATGACTCACCTCCCACACACTCACATAATAGCCATTTTGAGTAATAAAAGAGTCAAGTCTATCAAAATAAGTATGCAATGGTTCATGTTCAAATTGAGGGAAGTAGAAAATAGTCATAATAATGAAAAAAAAATGACTAAAAAAAACTAAGAGAAATAATAATAATAATAATAATAATAATAATAATAATAATAATAATAATAATAATAATAATAATAATAATAATAATAATAATAATAATAATAATAATAATAATAATAATAATAATAATCGTCCCAAGAAACTGAAAGTTCCCTGAGACAAAAGATAAACTAAAACGACAAGTAAAATTAACCGTCTCCCCGGCAACGGCGCCAAAATTTGATAAGCTAGTCATATACCTATCAAAGATAACCAACTTAGGTCTAACTAAAAATATAGCTAGGGAAGTCAGGATCGTATCCACAAGGAGACAAATAAATTCTACTCGCAATTAAAGTATATCTGAGTAACCAAATCAGGGGGTTTGTAATTGGGTTAACTCAACTAAAAGTAGTAAGGAAAGAGAATTAAAAGGGAAGAAATAACTAAAATAAAATAAGATGAATTTAAGATGAATAAATATATGGAGAGAAAACTAGGATTGTCGGTTCACCATGAATTTCCTACGGTCACGGTCTAGGTCACAGGTCTGTCGCAGATATTGGTCTAAGAGGTAGTGAAAAGGTCCTTCCGGTCCGCTATTCACCCTAGAATGCTTCTAACGGCTTCCGATCTTATTAGGGCAAACTAATGTGTTGTAGCAGGTCTAACTCTTACCAGGCTTCCGATCTTAGGTTCGAGTTCACCAATTCAATTAATCAATTACGTCGACTTAATCAATTAATCTCAATTAAATGCTACAATTAACAACTCAGACGCAATATCGTAGACAGATCTATAAACTAATTAGCAATCATATTCAATTCATGGATCCCCTAAATCCTAACAAGGGAAATTAGCTACTCATGAAGAAATTTACGACAACAATAATAAAGATAATAAATAAATAAAGCATAGTGAATAGATCTAAAGAGAAATTAAGAATAAAAGAATTAATAAGATTAAGAGAGAAAGAATAAAGAACAAAAAGAATAAGAAAGAACAAAGAAAGAATTAGATTACCGAGTTTAAAGGAAGAGTAGAAAAGAATTCATAAATCTAGATAAAAGTTGAGGGTAGAGAGAAATCTAAAGAAGAGTCTAAAGAGAAGTAAAAGTATAATAGAAGAGGTTCTCTAATTCTATTCTAATAGTTTCTTAAATACTAAGCTAAAACAAAAGCCCAAAATTCTTATTAACCCTAAAAATCAAATTAGGAAAGTCTTGGTCTTCATCCAGTCTCGAGGATAGTCGGTCGACTATTCGGATAGTCGGTCGACTATTTGGATAGTCGTTCGACTATCATGGACAGTTTCCGTTTTCAGCACTGCACGCTCAACTTCAAACGCTTGTCATTTCTTCGTTACTTCTTCAAATCAGGCGTATAATATACCGTTGGAAAGCTAAGAGAAAGAGCTTTCCAACGCAACTAGAATCAGCTCAATTGGAGTTGTAGAACCCAAGATATTCACGTTTTAAGTAGACTCATTTGGAAACGATCATTCTCTTTTCTTATTTCGCAAAAGATTTCATCTTTAAGCACGATTTTTGCCTTGTTTATGCGTCCACGGGTTCAAACCTGTATAAGATGCAACATGACCACAGAGTATCAAATTCGGGGGAAAATAGTAGACAATGCTACTCGATATGCATGGAAATGCGTGCGTAAAAGACGGAATAATCATATATAAATCGCACGTATCACATACCCGTCGGGGATGGGTCTTGTAGGCCTCCAATATGACCCTTTTGGCTCCTCCTTGCTTCATATGAACTTCTCATCGATTCTCGGGACTCGGGATCGGGTCTCGGGACTCGGGATTGGGTCCCAAGGTCTCGGGGTTGATTCCGAAGCATCGAGTCATCGTTCCTCCGCTTCGTTGGCTCCGAAAAGTGTATGTATTGAGTCGGAATCGCTCCAACTCTTCATGAAAGGTCTCGGGAACCTGAAACGAACTAGAGGAAGCATAAGTAGCCCATAAATCGCTCCCAAGGAGCGATTCCACAAGGAAATGGGACCAAAATACTACAAAATAGGCACTACAAACTACACTTATCAACTCCCCCACACTTAACCCTTACTCGCCCTCAAGTAAGCACATACTAACTACTATACTAGCCGAATGGGTATTAGCACACCCTACGCCCTTTCAACTCACGCGAGTGCACTTAGAGGAAAAGTGCACCCTGCAAGGCAAGTCGGGTCTTGCGACAAAACTGTGGATGCAACCGGACACAAGGCATGTAAACAAACACACAAACAAACACACAAAAGGTTGCACCCAAAAGAAAAGAAATACCGCTTCCCTCAAACAAGCGGTGAAAGAGGCACCGGTTTAGGACGCAAGGCAAGTGACAACGTTCCCAAGCTAGCAATACAAACCAAGATGGACTAAACCCTAATAGTATGACGACAAAGCAATAAAAACGTTGGTAACTTACCTCGGTTCCTCCTAACCTTCTAAGAACGTACTACGGGACGATCGGCGGAGTGGGAAGTGATGATCCACGGTGTTAGTCGACACTGTAGGTAAGTGAGACCCCGCCCCCTTTAGCAAAGAGCCAAGAGGGTCGTCCCATGTCCAAAACCGCCTAACTAGTCCAAGTAAAAAGTGGAAATATGCAAAATGAGGGAAGACCGACTAATGCCGCTATCATCCTTCCTCGGGACTCGGTCCTTTGGTAGGCTCTTCACGGCAAAAGTCGGAAAAAGGCTTATTTTTGTGGGGATATAATCTTTTTGTGAGACGATTTTCTTTTGGCATTTTCTCTTTTCTTTTGCATTTTTGCCTTGTTTTGCCATGTCATTCTTTTTCTTCTTTTCTATTTTCTTTTTGGCTTTTGTGCCTTTTCTTTTTTCTTCATTCTTTTCTTTCTTACATTTTCTTTTCTTTTTCTTTTCTTTGCCCTTTCTTGGCAAGATTTGGCTTTTTGGCATTTCTTATTGCAAAGAAAGACGAATTCAACAATTTGCAATTTTATTGTGTGGATATGTGTGGGAGGTAGGTAAATGGGTGAGTCGGGACGGGCCCTTCCCTTCAAACCCACAAAAAGTGGAGAACTTGGACTAATTAAATAATCCCAAACACGGTCACCTAGGGGACGGGACTCGGTAACCAAGGCCTTTTCACACCGTGGGTGGTCAAAATGGTCAAAAGTGCAAATCCCGAAGTAAATCCCTAGTAAGCTAGGTGGACTCGAGGTAAAGGACCAACGAAATCATTGATTTAGGGTCATTCTACTAGACTAAAGTCCAAGACTCGATTTATACTACTAGAAAGGGAAAGTAAGCGCTCACACACTAGCCTCTAAACCGGGTTTTCGAAAATGGTTTACGCACAAGACACACAATAAAACACAAAACAAAGACTCAACGGGAACGAAAGAAAAAGAGACCAAAGCAACAAAACAAAAACAACACAAAACAAACACACATAACACAAACACCACCCCTAGCTTCCAAACAAATCGCCAAATCACCCACAAACTCTACAAAGCTCCACCCGAGCACACAACATCACAATCTCCTCCAAACTCCGCAAGAGGTAAAGAAGAAAAAGGGATAAAGATGATACCGGAAGTCTTGAAAGCTCTCCAAAGCTAATGGCGATTAGGCAACCTATAAAGAAAGGGGGGGGCAAAACGCACAACAAAACAAATATACGACACAATGACACAAAAGGAAAACACACAAAAGGAAAATCTTTTTGATTTTTGTGAAATTTTTTTCAAATTTTTTTGGGTTTTTAAAGATTTTTTTGGAAAAACTACGAAAATAAAACTAACTATGCTAGAATATCGCTCCCCCACACTTAAGTCGAGCCATGTCCTCATGCTCGACCGTAGTGCATGGAGCACAAAAGAAAAGAAACTACGAAAATAAAGATAAAAATCAAAAAGTGGAGAAAAGGGTAGAAGGCGTCCGGCCGGGGTGTAGTCAAGTCACCATGGGCCGAGACGAGAAAAGATATGGATGGGGGAAGAAAAATAAAAAGAAGGAAATAAAAGGAAATGGGAGGGGAGGACTAGGTGTAATCACGTCACCTAGCCCGGATTCCGCCTAAATCCGACTAAATCCTCAAAAAGAAAGAGTGAAAAACTTGTAAAATTTGGATTTTGAAAATGACTCTCGATGTAGTCACATCATCGAGAATCGGGAGCAACCAAAACCAAGGCCTCGAAGGCCACCATGACAAATGGGAAGGGGAGAAACAAGGGGAAAACAAGCAATAAAAACGGAAAAGAAAGGATAGTTGCCATACCGATCGGTTAGCAACTCACTCTCTCCATAGTCTCGTAGATCAATATAGGCACTTGCTTGTCTTCGTCATTGTCATCCTTCTTCAAGCTTATGAAAACCACATGGCTAAGGTAGTGATGGTGTGAGGGGGTGGGATTTGATGTGAATATCGGTCTAAAGTGGATAGAGGATGAAGTGAGGATATGAAAATGGAGTATGTGGGTGGTATGATGTTAGCAGGGAAGGTAGGGAGGTTGGGTGGGGGTATACAATGGTTGGGTGGGCTTAAATGTCGAAGAAGAGGCACCAAAAAGGAGTAGGGGGTCATCCCGGTCGGGATGGGTGGTCCCGGTCGGGATGACATACCCGTCCCGGTCGGGAAGCCTCCTTCCCGATCGGGATGACACTCCAGTGGACTCGATTTTTGGCACCCTCATCCCGATCGGGACGGCCCCATCCCGGTCGGGACGACACACCCTTCCCGGTTGGGAAGGGTCTTCATGACTCCCATGACCCCAAAAACCGATTCTCTTACTCACATTCCAAGCTCTATCGATAACCACTCCTTTCTAGGAGTCACCTTCACTTCACCTATCACAATAAACTCAAAGTACACATCAAATTCACTCCCTCACATCGCTCATCAAAATACCAAATTAATTACAAGAATCTCACAAAACTAACAAAATCAAGAGATAGAACACACAAATACAAGCACAAGTACTCTAAAGAAGAGAGGAGGGGAATATACAACATGACGGTTCTTTAGGAACTCCGTCAAACCTAGAATGGTGGACTCTTCTTCAACCGTAGCCCTCAAGGGCATGGAGTAGCAAGTCGAACGCGCTACCGACATCATAATGAAGGCCCAAGAAGCGCTCGAGCCTAGCTAACGTCCACGGCCTCCAAGGTGGAGGCAAGAAGTAGGAATCAAAAGACCCATCGTCATCATTCATGTCATCTCCGGGGTCTATCCATCCTACAAGCTTCACCGACCTCTTCCTCCCTAGGCATCGCCTCCAATCACAAGCAAGCTTCATCTCCAAGAAACGAGGCACAAAAAGCGGTTTTGGCCTCATCTCCTCGATGCACACCCCCACACTTTCCTCAAGTTGTGGTTCCCCATCTTCATCACTCGGCCCCACATCATCTTGGAGAAGAGGATCGAAACTTCTACCGGCGGTTTCAATCTCTTCCAAGTCATCTTTCGGTGTACTAGCAAGGGGCTCTTGATGCTTGTCCAAACTATCGCACAAGGGCAACTCGAGGCTAACAACCTCACCCAACAACTCCACAAACTCCACCAAACCATCCAACTCACTATCCTCCTCCAATTCCTTACCAACGATGCCTTCACCAAGAGTCATATCCTCATTCGTCTCTTTTTGGGTAGACGATTGAGGCTCTTCAAAGCAAGACTCGCTCCTTATAGGGAATTCATTAACGGCCTCGTCATTGGGTTGTTCCCCTTCCCCAAATGAACATCCCTCATCAAGTTGTGAGGATCGAGTTAAGAGCATTAGGGTTTGAGCCGTTAAAGCATGCAATCTAGCTTTAGTTTCCTCCCTTTCCCTAAGGATTTCGGCCAAGAGTTCATTATTCTTTTGCGATTGGATGGCCATTTCTTGTTGCATTTGAAGCATCGATTGAAACACCTCCATTTCGGGCAATTGGTGATCATTGGGGTCTTGTAAAGCTCCATGATAATCTTGATAATCTTGATGATAATATTGATAATCTTGATTAAACATGGTGTCTTGATGATGCCCAAGTGGTGGGGCATCATATCGTTGGTAGTGAGGTTGAGGTGATTGGTAGTATTGTGGGTCATGGGGTTCATATTGTGGTTGGGGTGGTGGGTAATATGGTGGGTCTTGGTGGTATTGGCTTCCATAAGGTGAATCTTGATTGAACATGGTGGGTTCACATTGATAACTCGAGTAATAGTCACCATGATCGTAGGATTGATAGTCATTCACTTGTTGGTAGCCATTTCCATACTCATGAGGATCATACCCATCTTGATTACCCCAAGAAGCTTGATTATGGTAGGGGGACGTCATGTCATACCCTTGGTTCATGGAAGAAGAGGAGTAGCTCATCTCGGCTCCCGAGTGTGTGGAGTTTAGATCAAACCCCATGTTTGCTCGAAAATCGTAGTCCATGCCCGGTTGGAAACTACTCATCCTAGCAACCGTCCGTTAAAGCGGCTCTTAATCGCAAGAAGAAGATAATCACCACCTCTAAGCATAAACTGTAGACTAGGAACAAACGTGAGAAGTCTAGTGCTTTTTGGGCACTAGACAAGAGAGAAATAAACCACACTCACACAAGAAGCAAAGGTAACCAAAAAGAAAAAAGAAAAACACAAAACACAAGACAAAGCCAAGTAACTAGGAAAACAAAGTCTAAACTAGCACCGTCCCCGGCAACGGCGCCAATTTGATGGTGAGGATTTGTCGTGGATCCTAACCAACAATAATCAACCAACTAACCTAGTGGGTAGCTAGGGTAAGTCGGGTCGTGTCCACGGAGACGGTATTGCTAGGTTTAGACTAAATCGGCCTAAAACAAGACTATGCTACCAAACAAACACAAAGAACTAAAACTAAATGAATTATGATGAAGGGAGAAGTAGGAAGTAAACTAACAATCAACTAGGCTAAACAAGGCTAAGCTAGAATGACTAAACACAAACCAAATAGTAAACTAAAGAGAAAGGCTAAACAATGATAACAAACCAACTAACTAGCAACCTAAAGAAATGATGACTATCTAGCGAGATGAATCAACTATGGAAAAGAGGTGGGTTAGGTTGGGTTCATAAGAGTAGTAGGGTGACTTGGGTTGATTAAGGGTGTAGGTACCTCCTAATTGCTAGGTTCGGTCCGGGCGATAGCAACTTAAACCGATGTCGACGACAATGCTCAACATGCCCACACACAAAGCATACAATGGGTAGAAGAAGACTAGCATGAGAAGCATGGCCACTACAACTCATACAAGCATATCAACAAACACATGGTGTGCCAAATATGTGACTAACAATAAAGACTCACCCTTTACCCCCAATCAAACCCTAATCACCCATAATCTACCCTTAATCCCCCTACTAACCCACAAATAAACTACTCACTCATGGTCAAACTAACTACAACAATGAAAGGATAAAACAACTTCACAATCCAAACATTCATCATCAAGAACAATATAAACAATAACAACAAAGACTAAGTAAAGATGCAAACTTGATTCAATAACAATAAACAAGATGAAAGAAAGATTATACCAACACTAGGATGAAGAAAAGATGATATCTTGCATAAAAGAGAAACCCAAATAATCCCAAGGTTGTCAATCTTGGAGAAGTCTTCAAGTATCTTCTTAATACAAGCACTAATTAACTAGGATTAACTAAGATTAACTAAGGATTAATGAGAGATTCAAACTAATATGAAGAACTAAATCTAGGGTTTATATGTTGTAGAGAGGCTTAAGAGAGGCTAAACTAATGTAGCATCCCTAAACATTACAAGAGGGAAGTATTTATAGGGTTACAAATGGAAGAAAGAGAAGACAAAAGCCACGCGGGCAGCAGCGGTACAATCCCGATCGGGAATGGGCAATCCCGATCGGGAAACCTCACTTTCCCGATCGGGAAATATGGGACCCGGTCGGGAACTCTCTCCAGTGACCGTCTCCTTTGTGCACTTCATCCCGATCGGGTTTTAGGCCTTCCCGATCGGGATGGGTCTTGTAGGCCTCCAATATGAACTTTTTGGTCCCTCCTTGCTTCTCATGGGCTTCCCATCGATTCTCGGGACTCGGGAACGGGTCTCGGAGGCTCGGGATTGGGTCCCAAGGTCTCGGGGTCGATTCCAAGGCATCGAATCATCGTTCCTTTACTCCGTTGGCTCCAAAATGTGTATGTATAGAGTCGGAATCGCTCCAACTCTTCCAAATCGGTCTCGGGAACCTGAAACGAACTAAAGGAAGCATAAGAAGCCCCTAAACCGCTCCCAAGGAGCGATTCTACAAGGAAAATGGGACCAAAACACTATGAAAATAGGCACTACAAACTACACTTATCACGTGGCAACGGAATTCGCTCGGAACTACGCCGACAATACGGAAATCCATACCACTATGCGCACCCTGGAAGTAATGGCCCAGGAACCTAAGGAGGGATTCACAAAATACCTTCAACGCTGGAGGGCTGAAAGCGTCAAAATGGTCGATAAGCCTAGTGAAAAGGTGCTGGTTGAAGCCTTTGTCAAGAACCTACTTCCAGCTTACCGGGTCCATCTCCGGTACGCCATCATACCTAGCTTCGCGGTCCTAACTGAAATGGGAATAAGAATCGAGGATGATTTAAGACTGGAAAGCCTCACTAAGGCCTCCACTAAGGGATATCAAGGGGCCAGTTCATCAACGAGCAAGTCCGCTACTACTGCTGCCACTCGTAGCATCTTCGACGAGGTAAATGCACTCGATACCTCATCCCAGAAGACTACCACTCCCCGGGTATTCACCGACATAGGCACTACCTATGAAAACGCCCTGCAGAGGTTATCATCAAAAGGCCTGATCACCCCGATAGGCCCAACACCTGATATCCCGGTCGAACGTCGCTCTAAGGCCTACAACCTTCAGGCCTACTGTCACTATCATCGTGGTAAGGGGCACGATACCGAGAAATGTTGGAAACTGAAGCACCTTATCCAAGATCTCATTGAAAGCGGGAAAATCCCTTTGCCCGAGAGTAAGCCCAACAACAAAGACAACCCGTTGGCTACCCACGCCATCTTTTCAGGGGAAGGAGTGGATTGCTCACACCTCATTTCCCCATTTATCCCACAAATAAACGGGATCTGGTGCGATGACGAAGATGATGTCTACCTCACCAAAGGGGAAGCTGTCCCCATCACACCTGAGGAGATTCAGAAGGTTAAGTCCAAAGCCTTAGCCACTAGTCAAGCCCTCATCATTGCCGAACCACTTAAAGTAGAGCCCGCTCCGGAAGAACCAACTCCTGAAAAGGCTCTTGTGAAGCAGCTAAGCAAAACTCGAGTTGACCTCTCTATATGGCAACTCCTAGTTAGCTCCCAAGAACATCGAGAGGCACTCACTAAGGCCCTCGATCAGGTCAAAATCGACTCTATGGCTACTCCAGCCGAAATGGTAGCCACAGTCCTACCCCACCTAAAAAGCAGATCCGTAGAAGAAGGCCCACTGATCACCTTCTCCAATGCTGATCTACCACCATTCGGGCCGGCCCACAACATGGCCCTCTACATCACGGTTATCTGCCGTGGAAAGTACCTACCCATGACCCTAATTGACGACGGGTCAGCAGTCAACGTCCTTCCCTTAAGGACCGCCAAAGCCCTCGGCATCACCGAGGCCGACTATATTCCAACAGCTCAAACCATTCAGGCTTTTGACGGAAGTCCAAAGTCAGTAGCCGGGGCCACAAAACTCACTATCATAACAGGCCCGATAGAGAAAGAGCTGGAATTTCAAGTGATCGACGTGACTTCTTCCTTCAACCTTCTTCTAGGAAGACCTTGGATCCATGCAACCAGGGCCGTGTCCTCCACTTTGCATCGGAAAATCAAACTGCCTTTGCGTGACACCGTCATCACTATAGAAGCCACACCTATGACTGTGGCTAACTGCAACACCTCGGGCCGCACCGATCTATGGGGGTTCGATTTCGTAGGAGCCATCGAAGAAGATCATCTCTTCCGTCCTTATTTCACCGTCCCCCTAGACCGGATGTTACAGAATCTGGGCTTTCTACCAGAGGTTACCTCAAGGCCCGATCTCCCGGCAGGAAAAATTCTTGAAGTTCGGGACAATGGGAGGACTCAAACAGGCTTGGGCTTCACCCTAACCCCGGAAAACATGGGCCAAACTGAAACCGGAAAGGTTACCTTCGTCACTCCAGTATTCGAGACTGCTCAGACCGGCCTATATCGGCCCACACGCCCTGGGACTCACTTGGCCCAGGACTGCAACTACATACCGGACGACATCTTCGCTCTCATCCAATCCGAAGATGCTAAGAATGCTGAGCCCGCACTAGGGCTACTTTTTGGAGAAGAACTCGCGATTCCAACACCGAAAGAAGAGCTAGTCAGCCTCATTCTCCGCAGTCGCACCTTTGACCCGTCTAAGCTAATCTCGGAAGTCGGGTCCGGAACCAGAGCTTGGAGGAAGACTGTCAAATGGACTGACAGTCAAGGAAAAACTTACAAGCTGATCACAGGAGAAGGAGAGATGCCAGAATCTGAGTCTGAGTCCGAGTCGGAGTCCGAGTCAGAGTCTAAGTTTGAGTCTAGTGAGTCTGGTGCTAGGGTCAGTCCTGTAACTCCCCCTCTCCCTTTAGCCGTTCCTGGTGCCTCGGGGTCTGTCCCGGGCACCCTACCTATCCCGCCACTAACTAGTGATCAGATGGCAGCTCTTTTCGAGCTCTTTTCTCAATTCATGATCAATAATAACAACCGTTCTGCTTACGACTTGTCTCATTTTCAAAATTTCAAAAACTTTATGTGCAATGACATTGAGAAACCCGACGAACAGGTATCATTGCCTCCACACCTGATCGAGCAGCTAGAGCAAAGGGAATCCCGCAATCCGGTAATCGAAGAAACCGAATCCATCAACGTGGGAACAACCTTAGAGCCTCAGATGCTTAAGATAGGGCTATCCTTAGATCCCGAGGAGAAACAACAATTCATAGTTCTCTTTCAAGAATTCAAAGACGTCTTTGCATGGTTCTACAAGGACATGCCGGGAATCGACCGCGAAATAGCCGAGCACCATATACCGATCAAGGAAGGGTTCAAACCGGTTAAACAAAAACTCCGGCGCATGAGACCAGAATGGTCCCTCAAAGTCAAGGAGGAAGTCGATAAACAATTCAAGGCTGGGTTCATACGAGTCTCCGAGTATCCAGATTGGGTTGCAAACATAGTACCAGTCCCTAAAAAGGATGGTAAGGTTCGTGTCTGTGTAGACTTTCGGGATCTTAACAAAGCAAGCCCGAAAGACGATTTCCCGTTGCCACACATCGATATACTGGTGGACAACACAGCAGATCATGCCCTTCTATCATTTATGGACGGGTATGCGGGGTACAATCAGATAAAAATGGCAGAAGAAGATATGGATAAGACCACCTTCATTACACCTTGGGGTACTTATTGCTATACAGTTATGCCATTCGGTCTCATCAATGCCGGAGCCACCTACCAACGAACCGCCACGACTTTATTGCATGACATGATGCATAAGGAAGTAGAAGTCTATGTGGACGACATGATCGTCAAATCCAAAGACAGGGACGGTCACATCACCGCCCTGAGAAAGTTCTTCACCCGATTAAGCAAATACAACATGAGGTTAAACCCTCAGAAATGCAGTTTTGGGGTAACATCTGGCAAATTACTGGGTCATATCGTTAGCCAACGAGGTATCGAAGTCGATCCAGCCAAAATCAAGGCCATCACCGAGATGCAGCCCCCTAGAACTGAAAAAGAGATAAGAGGGTTTCTCGGAAAAGTCCAATACATTAGCAGGTTCATTTCAAAGCTAACCATGGTGTGTGAACCGATCTTCAAGAAACTGAAAATAGGAGAACGACTACTATGGGATGACAAATGTCAAGTAGCTTTTGATAGAATCAAGGAAATTTTGGCCTCACCACCGGTCCTAATGCCACCTCAGCACGGTCTACCTTTGTCACTATACCTAACCACGACAGAGACAGCCATGGGGGCTATGCTAGCTCAAACGGTCAATTCCGAAGAACGGGCCATTTACTACATCAGCAAGAAGTTTTTAGAGTACGAGTGTAAGTACACCATGCTCGAAAAGACGTGCTTAGCTTTAGTCTGGGCCACTAAGAAGCTCCGGCATTACATGCTCAGTTACGAGGTACAAGTATTATCCAGAATGGATCCCATCAAGTACCTCTTCGAAAAGCTCATCCTCAACGGCAGGATATCAAGATGGACCCTGATGTTGGCAGAATTCGACCTAAAATTCGTACCACTAAAAGCCATTAAAGGACGAGTAGTAGCCGAGTTTCTCGCTGACAGTCCCGTAACCGAAGAAGGACACACTGACACTTGGTCCTTCCCAGACGAAGACATTTTCCACACTGACACCGAAGCATGGGATTTGTACTTTGACGGGGCATCTAATTTCCGAGGGTTTGGGGTCGGAATTCTTCTAATCTCACCGAAAGGGGAACATACTCCCGTATCCATCAAACTAGACTTTGACGTCACCAACAACGCCGCTGAGTATGAAGCATGTATCCACGGGCTACAAGCCGCCGCCGACTTAGGGGTCACAAACCTCCGAGTACACGGTGATTCATCTCTGGTCATTAATCAAGCGCTTCAAAAGTGGAAGACTCGAAATGCTAATCTCGTGGCCTACCAGGCGCGAGTACGGGATCTCGAGAAACAATTCCACAGGGTAGAATACATATACCTACCTCGGGAAGAGAATCAATTCGCAGATGCACTCTCAAAGCTGGCATCTTTGCTAAATATTCCCGACCATATGACCAGTATGCCGATCTGTGTCGAAAGACGATCCGAGCCAGCATATATCCACGACATCGAAGAAGTCGAGATACCCGATCCCGAGCCGTGGTATCAAGCTGTACTGACATACCTAGCAACCGGGGAATATCCATCCGGAGCTGACAACCGAGCCAAAAAGGCCCTACGAAGACTGGCAACCCAGTTTATCCGCACCGATGACGGGCAACTCTACAAAAAGACAGCACAGGGGGCTCTCCTTCGATGTGTCGACAAAACCAACGCCGAAAAAGTTATGGCTGAAGTACATGATGGGGAATGCGGTCCACACATGAATGCCCAAATGTTAGTCCGAAAAATCATGAGGCTCGGTTACTACTGGAACAGCATGGAAACTGATTGCCAGCTATATGTTAGACATTGCCATAATTGTCAAATTTTTGCCAATGTACAGCATATGCCGCCATCCTTGCTATACACCATGACATCACCATGGCCATTTTCAACATGGGGAATCGACATAATCGGAAAGATAAACCCCTCGGGAACCGGAGGACACTGCTTCATTTTGGTAGCAATCGATTATTTCACCAAATGGGTCGAAGCTGAATCCTATCGTATCCTCAACGCCAGCCATGTTGCCAAATTCATTCAAAATAAGATAATATGTCGGTATGGGATACCTCATGAATTCATTAGTGACCACGGGACCCATTTTCAAGCCGAAACAGCAGCCTTGCTGACCAAGTACAAAATTCAAAGGCATACATCTTCACCATACCGACCCCAAACCAATGGAGCGGTAGAAGCGGCTAATAAAACAATTGTCACCATACTCAAAAAGATGGCTGATAATTATCGAGACTGGCCCGACAAAATACCATTTGCACTTTGGGGATATCGAACCTCGATCCGTACTGCGACCGGGGCAACACCGTACTACCTTACATACGGCATGGAAGCAGTCCAACCCGTTGAGTTAGAAGTGCCATCACTCAGAATCCTACTCGTAAGTCAAGTACCTGAAGCTGATTGGGTTCGAGCACGATATGACTCGCTAGTCCTTCTAGATGAACGACGATCTCGTGCCCTCAATAATATCCAAATCTATCAGAAGAGAATCCAGCGGGCTTTCAACAAAAGGGTGAGGCCCAGAAACATCAAAGAAGGAGATCTGGTCCTCAAATCAGTTCGAGCCTTATTACCGGTCGACCCAAGGGGAAAATTCAAACCTAACTGGGCTGGGTCATATCTGGTAAAGAAGATTTTATCAGGTGGAGCGGAAATGCTAACGGATCTGGACGGGAATGAGTTCGTCAACCCAACTAACCTGGACCAGCTTAAGCGCTATTACCCTTAACCCACTTTTCTCAATGTCATTTGCAAAAACACTTTTTTCAAACTTTTAAGGACAAGTCAAAAGCTAGAATTATTCATTCTACTGTTTCAAACATCTCGAACCAATAGTCTTGATGTATTTCGAAATTGCAATTCAGTCTGAACTACGTTTGGTTTGATTCCATTTATTATGGATACGTAGGCAGCCCCTCAAAAGGGCACAACCACTGCAATCGAAAAAACAGGAACGGTTCTTTAATAAACCTTTCTTTATTTCAAAAAATAAATAATAATAAAATTAAAAAAAAAATCCAAAAAAAAAAAAAAAACATCACAAAAAATAATACTAATACTTAAATAATAAAAAAACTAAGGCATTTTTCCCTTTCCTTTGCCTTTAGCCTCCTTTTCGGTCCATCGGCGTCGAGGTGGGGGTGAACGCTCCCTAATCACCAAGGGAACCTCCTTAGCCCGGGCTCGTTTCTTCAAACTCGACTCCCCGGTCACCTCGTTATCACGCAGGCCTAGCCTGTCTCGGACCGCCGTCCTCGGTCCAAGTCTTCCCTCCAGACCATTAGCACCAGTCTCATTAGCCTGAGTCTTAGGTTTTGACTTGGAATTCGACCCTGATTCAACAAAGGTAATGGGAGTCTCCTCGAAGAACCGCCTATTATTTTTGGTCGATTCTCGGCGGGCCAAATCAAGAGCTTCTTCGGTCTTCAAAGCTTTACGGGCCTCCTCGGATTCTTCAGAAGTCCATTTGCGATATGATTCAGAAACCCAAGTGGTGTGACAAGGGTGAGGTACAGTCCATATGACACGGGTGAACCAGCGCTGTAGCCACGTGTCACACATAGCGTCCGTCAATTGGATCGAAACGCTAATTATTGCCTCAGTCTCAGGGATCTCCTGAAACGAACCGAACTGTCTTAAGATACGGTCCGGATAAATATGGACAGTCCAGTCCAAAGACAAAATCACCAGGTAACGGGCTTTGTCTCTCCTAGTTAATCCCGTCAGCCTTGAAAGGAACCACCAAATGACGTTCCATCTGATTAAAGGCCCACCATGAAATATTAGCTCTTCATCCCAAAATTTTTGAGTTACGGGATGACTTGGTCTTATTCGGCGAGATCTTGAACCAATCTGACTGCTGCGATATTTGGATATGTTCACCGGGGGCTCTATGATCGACAGGCGCTCGAATAACCAGGTCTGCAAAATTTTCGAAAAGTCAAAAACTTTCGAAAAATCAAAAAAAAAAAAAAAAAAAAAAGAAAGTCGAAAAATTGGAATTTTCAAAAAATTCGGAAAATTCGAGAAATTCAAAAATTAAGAATTTTCGTAAAAATTCAAAAATTTCGGCAAAATCGAAAAATTCGAAAAAAACGGAAAATTATAAAAGTCCGGAAAATCCGGGATTACCGAAAAAAGAAGGAAAAAATCGGAAATCGAGTATTTTATCGAAAAATGATTAAAATACCTGCAAAAGACGAATGTCTCCTGTCAATTGTTGATTTGGTTCAAGCCTCCTAGCGTCAAAGCCCATAATAATCTCCCCAGTTATCAGCCAAGCTGGGCTATGACCCGTCTCCATTTGATCAACTATGCTGATTAGCCTGATCTCACCTAAGCATGAATCAGCATCCATTCGGCCTTCGAAGGCGTACCTATGCAGCATACAAAAGGCAAAGGCCCTACGTCTATGGGTAGAAGTAATTCTTTCACCCACTGGGTTCATAAATTTATCAGCCAAGTCAAATAAGGAAACTGAATTTCCCTTCACCATACGGGCTGTCTCAGCATGTGACAACCCTAGAAAATCCCTTAGCCTCCTCCTCGGATCGGGATAAAATGGGGGAATAGCAAGACGAGCATTAGGGCACCACCCTCCAATAGCTGCTATCTCTTCAGGAAGAGGACATATTTCTCCTCGAGGAAATGCAAAAATATGGAAGGTAGTATCCCAAAAGGATAAACAAGCATCAAGAAAGTGCGAATCTACCCTAAGCCGCTGAAGTGGGAATAAAGCCACAATTCCCATTTGAGTTAACTGGACTCTATCTTCATCTCGAAAATCCTGGGCCCATGTATGAAGCATTGCGGTCAAATGGTCAATACCCATCGCGAGAATAATTTCTTTTATTTTATCCTAAAGAGTCTAAGGGATTTCGAGATAAAAGAAAAGATTTGGGATGTGAGTATGAAAAATAAAAGCCAAAGCTCTCTATTTATAATAGAGAATATCCCTCTTCCTAGTCATCACAGGAATAGGATTTTACCAATTTTCCTCCTTCACCTAGGCATACAAGGAAATTCCAAATATCTGTGTCAGAATCCGATTAGGAATCAAAGTCATCCCAAGCATTCTTATTTCCAAAACTTCCAAAAATTTCAGCTTTCCTCTTTTCAAATTTTTTCGAAAAAATCCTCCCCAGCATGAGTCGGTGTTTCGTCTAAATGTTACATGCAATATGTTATGTGTCGGCATACAGGTACACTCAAGACTCCCCGAGAATTCTAAGTTCCTTAGTGGAAAAGCTCCTGCGCAATTCTAAGACAGGATATATCTGCAAACAGGTACACCCATAGCTTCCTAGGCAAGCTCCCGCGACGTTATCAAACTCAGGTATGATTTCTATTCTATGGCTGGCGAGCCCTTCACGCAGGTCTAATGGACCCTAAACGACCCGATCGGAAGGCTGTCAGGTTTTAATCCTTGATTGACCTGGTAGCTACTCTGACTTTTGCCTTGTCCAAGCCTCAGTCAGAGTGGGGGCTCTGTAGACACCCACATTTTGACCGCCAGGTGTCTATGGTAGTTCCCGCCAAACACCCGATGATGATAGGACGTAAACGTGCTTTGAAAAACTCGGATATGGGCTTGTAATCATGGACATTTGGTTTAGACTTTTTAAGGAGTACAAATTTCATAAAACCAACCTCAAATCCAGGCCCAGTGGGTCGTTTCGAGTCAAATAACACTAATTTGGGTCGAAACCGTCACTAGGGGTAAAACCGTCTTTTAGCGACCGAGTCAAACTCGGTCAAAGATATTTTTTCCCGAGTCACACGAGCTGGCCGTGACACTACACGGTTGATTCGGACTCAAACACCAAAAAATCAGCCTTCACAAATATTAAACAAATCTGTTTAAGGATAGAATTCGATCTCAAGTAGGAATTCTATCCGAAAACCGAATCAGACATCGACCGAGCATCAAAATACTCGGCCGAGATACCCCAGGACAGCCGAAATACCTCCCCACCAGCCGAGATTTTTGGCTTCTTCACTAAGAAACGAGAAGTTTATTCCCTTACGAACTCTCGTATTTCCTATCCAAACCGGTGTTTCTTGTCACACAAGCAAGACCACCTCGGTTCCTATAAATAGGACCCTCCCTTCAACATCCAAAGGACCGAAAAAAATACCATCATCAACACATCAAAAATACCGAGAAAGTCAGCCAAAAGCAACATCCAAAATCCCGACGTGGTCCTGAAATAATTCCGAAATCCCGAAGCCTTGTCCGTCCCATTACCCGGCCGAACCCACGCCTCACATACACACAAAAACACTCCAAAAACCGACACCTTAACTCACCCGCATCATCTCGACGCTCCCGTGCCTAAGCCACCGTCCGACGAGCCTTATACCAAGAACACAAAGCATCAATTTATTTTCTCATATTCTTTTTATCGTTTTATTAGACTAAAACGGACTCACATGCTAAAATAACTTTGACGTTAGTAGTTTAACATGCATTAAACGACTTAGCAACCCATTTATTTATTTTTCCTCACATGTCTTAGGAAAATAATCTCTGCATATCATTTCATCGTCGAACTAACGCGTGTACACAAAACCGAACGATATCTTAGTAAAGGCCGCTAAGTGCGGGCGGGGTTGGGTGTTCTCGCTGAACTTCCCAACACGTACCCTCACCCCTTACTCAGAACCGTGGTTTCCGGATGTCCGAAACCATTGGCAACGAGAGTCATTCAATATACGATTAACCGCCCAGTCGGCATCGGTATCGATATGCTAAGGGACGAACCCAATAAACTCTGACATCGGAAATGGGCCAGGCTTTAAGTATGGCCCACTACGACATAGAGTGGGTTCGAATGGTTCCGAATAACCATAAAATTCGGTGGCGACTCCTACTTCGATTTAAAATTCTATTCGATCCATCTCATATGGAAATTCTATCGCCTCCCCAAAACCCGCGCTTCGCCGCGTCGGGGTGGACCTATGTCATGTCCACATTAACCAAAGAAGCTTTAAGTTCGAATTGATTGGGGATGGTTCCATATGAAATGAGAGAAAGAATATCCTCATGAGTAATTTGAGAATGAGATCCAAGGGTAGACATGTTTGCTTTTATAAGTATTTGTGAGGAAGAGAGTGAAGGGAGGATTTTTGGTTGTAAGGGTGGATGGTGAAGAAAGTGGATTTTAGATGTGGAGTTTATAGAAGATGGTGTGAGTGGTTGTGAAATATTTGGGAGGATTGGATGTATGTTGGGTGATGTAAGGTATGGGTGTGGTATCACTTTCGTCGAGTTGTTGTTCCAGAATATCAATACTCGCCTTGCTCTCACCGATTCGGGGTTGAACAATGTTGGAGACAAACTTTTCCTGAACATAACTCATGTGGAAGGTGAGACTCCTAGCACGAAGTGGTACTAGGGCAGAGGGAAATAAAATGAAAGCAAAACTAAACACAAACAAAATAAAACTCAATTAACTAGTTGCCATCCCCGGCAACGGCGCCATTTTGACGCGCCCCTAATTAGGATCGGTCGTTAACGATGTATAGGGAGTCAAACAATATTTATATGACTCGCAAATAACACAAAAACAAATAAATGTAGTCGTGGTAAGTCGAGGTCGGTCCACAGGGATGGCGGTGAGAAAATCGAGTAAGAGCTATGCGTTTAGGGTCTTAATGGGGGTTTTGAGTCGAGTCTATACTAATAATCCGGTAAATGACAAAATATAATCAATAAGGAAAAGGTGTTAGGGAGAGTCGGGAATCGGAAATCGGGTTCTATGAGTCTCAGGATTATGGGTCGGTCACAAAGTCGATAGAGGGTGAATGCCACCTTTCGATTTCTTCACCCAACTTATCTAGATCCCGCTTTCGCGGCAAAAAAGGGTAAGTCTCAAGTCAAGGTAACTCCTACCCCGAGTTTCCCCATATTGATGGGAGTGAGTCAAGGTCGATCTTTTAAACCCCTTTTGCGGATTGTTTAAATTTTGGCCATTTTATTTAGGCCTATTGTATTGAAACACCCCACATTGATTGAAGATGTCCTATTTATGAGCTTTTCTTAAAGGGATTTGAAGTACTACTCATATCAACAAAGTGCACTTTCTTTTCTGGTTGTCCATGCAAAAGAACTTCACAGTTAAGCGTGCTTGGGTGAGAGTAGTCTAAGGATGGGTGACCTCCTGGGAAAGTTTCCAGGATGCGCATGAGTGAGCACAAAATGTGCTAGAAAGGACTCGTGTTGGTCTGTGAGACCAGTACAGAGCCCGGCGAGCTACCGCGACTAACATTTCCGGTCCTAGGATTGGGCCGGGGTATTACAGATCTAGGCGGCCGGTCTAAGTCAACAAAGACACAATAACCTCAAACATGATAAATCAACAAGCAATGCAACCAAAGCACAGTTCCTTAATTCATATCACCCCAAGATCTTCCTCCCTTAACCCCCTAACAAGTAAACTACTCACAATTCATGAAGGAAGCTATAAAAGCAATAACAATTGAGATCATAACAAAAACATGCATAAAGACAAAATCTATAGGAAATAAAACTAAAGCTTGATGAAAAGAACAAGGGATTTGTCACTAATCCTTTGATAATCTCGAAGAATCTTCAATAAAAACACTAGAAATCCTTCTACAAAGCTTGAATATAAATCTAAGAAGATGGAAATTGAAAAAAACTATGAAGAACTACTAGCTTTCTATCTAAACTATTCTAATGAAAGATGAAGATGGATAATGAAAAATGTATTAAGATGATATAATGGAGTGTGTCTCGTGCATCTAACTAGGTTATCTATATATAGTAGTTGCTTAATGGATTCCTAAATCAAAGCTCAATTCTAATCTTTGCCCATGAAATAAAACTTTGCCCTTTGAGTGAGACTTTTGCCCAATGAGTCTTCATAGAGTGAAGTTTTGCCCTGCGGATTCTCTCCAATATGGCCAAAATACCGTCGGGTGAAGTTTTGCCTGGTCAAAATCTCATAGGGTGAAGTTTCACCCTATGAACTTTTTTGTTCGAAATGGCAATCTGGGGAGGAAACACCATCGGGCGAAGTTTCGCCCGGTCAGACTCATCGAGTAAAACTTCACCCTGTGACTTCGGAGGGCCATAACTCTCTCGTTTGATCTTTGATTGGGGCGTGTGATATGTCGTTGGAAAGCTATACTTATACAAATATGAAACCGTATAAAAATACTAAATACGTACACTTGAAGTATAAATGTACTAAATACTTATGCCCAAAAAGTATAGAGTACTAAAAGACGAATAACCCAAAAGTACTAAGTTAAAACATGCTTAAATGTGCTAACACAAATTCTCATATGAGACGGTCTCACGATACGATTATTGTGAGACCTCTCACATGGGAGGAAGTTATTAAAATAATAAAAGGGTTATTTAACAACAGTTATTCTCCTGTGAGACGGTCTCACGATAACTTATCGTGAGACCTACTCACAAAAATAAAATAATAATAAAACTACCTAACTTCCATGTGAGAGGTCTCACGATAAACTTATCGTGAGACCGTCTCATATAAGAATTTGTGATTTAACAACAATAATACCAACTATAGGGTGTCTTCCAAAAAAAATATCAATTTTAATAAATCTGAGAATAATACGTATTATTAGAGCAGTTAAACAAGAGTAGTATAGGTGACCGGTTACCTGTAGAACCCTTTCACCTTCCTTTTTCACCTTTAATTTTATTTAACGGCAATAATACCAACTATAGAGCGTCTGCCGAAAATAATTTCAATTTTAATAAATCAGAGAATAATACGTATTTTTGGAGTAGTTAAGCCAGAGTAGTATAGATGACTAGTTACCGGTAGAACCCATTCACCATCCTTTTTCGCCTTTAATTCGTTTCACATTAATTCACTCCTTTTCACTTACTCAGTGTACGGGGCATTAAAAGTCATTCATGTCCTTCGTCTCCCTCTTCCTTCAAGTCTTCAACCTCACCAAATCTAGCTAATAACACAATCCTACACCAAAATGAACAACGTATAGAAAAAAAAAACTGAAAAAGGATGAAGGGTAATGGAGAGAGAGGATGAAGGAGAGAACTAAGGAGGAGTAGACTTGGCAAAACTGACCCGACCCGAATAAACCAAACTGAACCTAACCCCACCCGAATTGAAGACTTGATTTTGACCCGTAATCCGAATTGACCCGAGCTAACTCGAAACTGACCCGATTATTATTATAAAATAAAACGAGTCGATATCCCTAAAAAAGTTGAAAACAACAAACCCGAGAATGACTCGAACTCGAAAGTATCCGACCCAACCCAAAGTCAACCCGATTATTATAACCCGACAGTGTCCCGACCCGAAGCTGACCCGACATAGTTCACCCGTTATCCAGGTCTAAGTAGAAGGATGAAGGATAAGTAACAGGTTAAATATTAATTAGGTGACCTGATGTAGCAGGTTATAAAGTCACTTATACCACCCTTGTTTAACTACTCCAATAATACGTATTATTCTCAGATTTATTGAAATTTGTATTATTTTTGGAAGACGTCCTATAGTTGGTATTATTGTCGTTAAATAACCCATAATAAAATACTCCTATTTGAGAGGTCTCACAATAATCGTATTGTGAGACCATCTCACAGGAGACTAACTAGTGTGCTAAACAATCTTTAAACTTATTAATAACCACATAAGGACTAATTAGTGACTAAGTCAAAACTAGGAGTTGACTAGTCCATCTTGATCAAACTTTGACTTTTTATGTTAACATAGACCAAGTCAAGATAAAGAAACTCATCTTAAATAATGTACTTATAAATAATTGAATTTTTAATCAAATCTCAACTAATGAACGCTTCAAATAATATACATCAAATAAAACGTTCCAATTCTCTAACATCAAATATACTTAAGATATTCAGTCAAGTAAAATACACTTAATATAATTGTTATGATCGTTTAATAAATCGTTCCTAATTTAGCTTAAGAAACTATTGTACCTTCGGGTCAGTCAGTGTCCTATATGAATCAGTGGACCTTCCCAGTGTTCCATTTCTTGAAACTTCTGTACCTACGGGACAGTATGCATCCTTCTGATTATCTGAACTAAGTTCCTACGGGAGTCTGACCGTTCGATACCAAGTGAGCCATATGTAGCAACTGTACCTTCGGGACGGTATGCGATCATTCTAGTTGTCTGAACCAATGATCCTACGGGAGTCTAAGTAGTGTCCAGTATCCTTATATGTCTCATATAGACAATCTATATCGTAGTATCATTACTTGTTGGGCAATATTATGTCGAGGTTTAGAGATTGACGTGATGGGAGATTGGTCAGAGAGCTTTTGCTATGAGAGTACGAACAGCACATCCTGAAGATGTGTGTGGATGGATTGTCGTTAGTTTAGTAGTCACCGGCTATCACTGAGGACCTGCGCGAGTTCGAGAGTTGTGTTAGAGGGTACATGCGCATGTATTTGACAAGGGCCTGATCAGCTCTACTCTCTTTCTGATATCTTGGCACTTTTATTCACGGTTGTGTACGTGATTCTTTTCCCTGACTTCTGCGTGTTGTCAGTGGGCCTCGCGGTGGTGTGGGTAGACTTCTGCGAGTTGTCGTCTACATTATCAGCAGTCTCTTCTCCCCCACGATTAGAGTTCTAAATCAAATCATAGTTGTTGTTCAATCCTATTGAGCACTAGGGGTGAGATGTAAACCTCCTAGTATCAATATGATTGGCGGGATTGATGTTCCTATCCGCACTTATGATGAGATGCAAGCCTTAAGTGTGCATGAGACACTAGTAGTCATGTCCCGTGCATTATGTGAAAGGAAACCATTGTTTTTAAAAGTAAATAACTACAATTTTCTAAATCACATGTGTTAGTATGCTTCGTTACTGTTCTATACTCCTATGACTAATGATGTGATTGAAATGCTTGATAATGGGAAGTGATGTTTGGTTATATGCCTTGCCTGAATACTGATTTTGATTGATATTATGTTTCATATGATTTGTATTATGTATGCCTTACTCTATTTTCACATGACACTTCTATGAATCCATGATTCATACTTTACTGTATTCTATTCACACGATACTCATATGATTATGTATTACTTTATTCTATATAACCTACATGTCTTATATGTTTAAATTGATTCGCATGTTAACTGAAATCACTTCATTTGTATCTCACATTGTATACATGTCGATTTGTAATGTGACATGCATTCTTATCTGTTAATTAGATAACCTAAACGTTATACTACATTGATTATTTGGGGCCGTGTTAGAAAGACGGTTAGGTTACTCCCACTAAGTGGGACATGTATATTTAAATATGCATTCAGGTTGACGAACCCTCAAAACTGGACATGGATGTATGCATGAGTGCAAGAGATACAGTGTAGCAGATGAGAGTGTCAAACTATAAATCTTGTAACACAAATTTTGTCAGACTATTGTATTTAGAAATTTGTAATTCAGTTTTCAGTTGTTGTATTTTAACAAACGGTTCATTTATCGGTAAAACACTCACTTGAGTCGACGGTTTTTTAAAATTTTTACCCCTTTTTACGACTTGATTATTTTCCGCCTTGTAAATTAATGTCATTAGAAGAACTGGGTTGTTACAAAAACAGCTATTTCTGGTGACTTTATGGTGTATTTACAAGAATTGGATTATTGTGTTGAAGTCGATAATGATCCTTTGTCATTTTCACAAGTCGTAAGTTCTACAGATTCAAACTTATGGATGAGGTGAATTCAATGGCATCTAATGGAGTCTGGGATCTCGTCGAGTTGCTTAATGGTGTAAAAACCGTTGGATGTAAGTGGGTCTTTAAGACAAAGAAAGACTTGTTTGGCAACATCGAGAGGCATAAGGCAAGACTAGTTGCTAAAGGATTCAATCAAAGGGAAGGAATTGATTACACGGAGACTTTCTCTCATGTATCAAAGAAATATTATCTCCGAATTGTCATGGCATCAGTAGCTCATTTTGATTTCGAGCTACATCAGATGGATGTGAAAACGGCATTTCTCAATGGAGATCTAGAAGAAGAGGTTTATATGAAACAACCTGAAGGATTCTTCTTTAGCGATGGTGAGCATTTGGTTTGCAAGCTGAATAAGTCTATATGCGGTTTGAAACAAGCTTCCCAACAATGGTATAAGAAGTTCCACGAAGTAATTTCTTCATTCGATTTCGAAGAAAACATTATGGATCAGTGTATATACCTTATGGTCAGTGGGAGTAAGATTTGTTTCCTTGTGTTGTATGTGGATAATATTTTGCTAGCAACCAATGATACGGGGGTTTCTATATGAGGTGAAACAATTTCTTTCAAGTAACTTTGATATGAAAGATATGGACGAGGCATCTTATGTCATTGGCATTAAGATCCATAGAGAAAGATCCCGGGGCATTTTAGGAGGCCTATATCAACAAAGTACTCGAAAGGTTCAGAATGAAAGATTGTTCACCAAGTGTAGCACCCATTGTGAAAGGTGGCCGGTTCAGTTTGGACTAGTGCCCTAGGAATGACATTGAGAGGGAACAAATGAAAAATATTCTCTATGATTCAGCAGTTGGTAGCATTATGTATCTTCAGGTCTGTACCAGACCTGACATTGCATATGTTGTTGGAGTATTAGGCAGATATCAGAGTAACCCAGGAATCGATCACTGGAAAGCTGCAAAGAAAGTGTTGAGATACCTTTAGGGTACTAAGGATTGCATGCTTATGTATAAACGAACTGAGAGTCTTGAAGTGGTAGGGTATTCCGATTCAAACCACGCTGGCTGCATTGATTCACTAAAATCCACCTCAGGATATGTGTTTATGCTAGCTGACGGGGCTATTTCTTGGGGGAGTGCTAAAGAGACATTGATAGCCATTTTTTTCTATGGAGGCTGAGTTCATTTCTTGTTTTGAGGCTACCTCACATGGTGTATGGCTGAAAGACTTCATATCTGGTCTTAGAGTTGTTGACTATATTAGTCGGTCACTACAAATGTATTGCGATAATGCAGCAACTGTCTTTATTGCTAAGAATAATAAAAGTGGAAGTGCAACTAACCACATCGACATTAAGTTTCGAGCCCTTAAAGAACGTGTTCAGGAGAAGAAAGTGATCGTTGAACACATTAGTACTGATCTTACGATTGCCGATCCCTTGACTAAAGGCATGCAAATTAAGAATTTCAAGGGTCATGTAGCAAGTATGGCACTTGGTCCTGAAATGTGATACATTTATTATGTTATTTTTTAACCTTTCATTCAGTTGGATATTATCTTATTTTAATTTATACACGTACGTATTTTGTTACCTTTATTTATTGAGAAATACCATTTGTTTTGACCTAGAGTAAATATATGGTTTATTCATTAAGTTGAGAGTAGTGAAAGACTGAGTATATTCCGATACATGGAAGGTTAATTCTCGTTTTAAATAAAAGGATTAGTCGCTATGATTCGTATATGCGGTTTCTCGCTTAAATGGACCAAGTGGGAGAATGTTAGACTTTATGATAGACTTAATAACTAATTAAGTTATTTGATCAGTTTAGAGTTACGAAAGTGTGGTCCATTTGGTTGTGACTACTATAAACTCAATCTCTATTGTTGTAACGGAGGCGTCCTGTTACCAACGGTTTGTTGACTACGCGAGAAGAACAAAACAAATGGCAAACAATAATAAACTGACACACAAATTTACGTGGTTCACCAGCAAAATCACTGGTTACGTCCACACCGACAAGGAGACCAAATTCACTATTGTGGAGATAATAGTACAACAGTAGACCGTAATACACGCGCTTAATAGCTCACAGCTAAAGCCAAAGGTACTACCAATTCTACCAACCAGATAGTAATCTCAAACTGGAAAGAGACTACCCAGACTGAGTTCGACCTGCCACGAACTCACCGACGAAACGAAGGACAAACGATCTTGCGGCCAACCAAGATCCGGACAAACTCCAACGGTCTCCAATGAAGACGAGATCAATAGAACCACTAAATAATAGAGACTCGGAACAAACTGAGTTTTCCCTCCAGAAAACCTCTCAAAAATCAGCCCTCTATATTGTGCTCTCAAATCATCTCTCTGTCCTAATTAACCTAGAAACTAGTCAGGTCCTTATATAGTATTATTCCACCTAAACTAGTTACCTAAACTTATTAGGAAACAAAGATCAATCTTTCCTAAAGCCAAACAATCTCTTGTTACCAAAACAAGAAGATCAACTTTAGGAAAGATATCAGGAACAAATCAATTCAAGGCCCAAAAGGACAATTGCTAGACACTTATTTCCTAACAATCTCCACCTTGACTAGAATTGTCCAACCCGAACCAATCTTCAAAGTGCAGCTTCGAACAGTCGATTCTCAAGTCACTGCTTGTCACAATAATCTTCACCTTGACCTGAACGATCGCATCTTTCAACGGTCTTCAATCAAATAGTAATTTTTCTCCTTTCCCTCGAGTACCGTAGTACCAACCTGCTTCGGCTTGTCAGACAAAGCAGAAAAGATCTTCTCCGAGATCTCGATTGTCATTTTCACCCAAGACACGGGTCTTGCCTTTTTAACCCAAGGCACGGGCTTTGCCTTTTTTCACCCAAGGCACGGGTCTTGCCTTTTTAACCCAAGGCACGGGTTCTACCTTTTTCACCCAAGTCACGGGTCCTGCCTTTTTCCTAGGAGCCCGCCTCATTGAGAAGCGGAAACAACAGTCGATATCTTGTCTTCAGAATCCTTTAGTTCGACCCGTACAGGTGAAAACCCCACCTTACCATCAACACTACCATCCTCAGACAAGCCTACCAACCCAAAACTATTACTCCCCTTGAATTTATCAACCTTTAAAATTGTTGCTCCAGACATCTTCTCACCAAAAAAATCCAACAAACCCAAATAACGCCTAACTCAGCGGAAGCAGAACTAGCTCAGAAGCTGAAGGCGAACAACCTGAAGCTCTGATACCAGTTTGTTGTAACGGAAGAGAAAGACAAACAAATTAGAACATAAAATCGAGAAACAGAGAGATTTACGTGGTTCACTAACAACCTGTTAGCTACGTCCACAGGCAAAAGGAGGGGATAGTTTTATTAATTTTAGGAGAGGTTACAGATTTCAGACTGATATCATAATTTCTAGGGTAGAGGTATGAGAGTTTATATACTACTCTCAACCTAAATAGAAACCCTAAACAGATTAGGAAACCCTATACAATAGGAAATCCTAGGTCAGATACTCAGATATTGATTAGGAAACTCTAATCAATCAGATATTAATTAGGAAACCTTCCTAATTAAACAGATTCAGGTCGGAAACCAATTCGAGATCCGAAAAGACAATTGCCAGGCACTTATTTCCTAACAATCTCCACCTTGCCTCGAATTGTCTCTCAATCAGATCAGACAGATGCATTCCAACGAATGTCAGATCAGATTACTAGATGCACTCCAAAGAATGTCAGATCAGATGTACTAGATGCACTCCAAAGAATGCCAGATGTACCAAAAATCTCCTCAATCAGACAGATGTACCAGATGCACTCCAACGAATGCCAGATGTACCAGAAATAAAACTCCTCCCCCTCTCCTGCCTCAGATATTGCCCAACAAAGGGCAATCAGATATTTCCAGAATTTAGCAAGTCCAGACCGTGTTGGACCTTGCTATTCGGAACCAGATCAGACAGGCCCACCTCATCTTCATTACCATACCTGTTCAGAAACTTGATTGACTGCTCACGAGCCAATCTGTGCTGCTTCTGAACTGGCAATGAAGAAGCTGATGGTTCAGATTCAGATTCAGACTGTAGTGGTTGATCTTCAGACTTTGCTTCACTCTCATCGAGAGTTACTTGC
The DNA here is from genome assembly GCA_958450325.1 of Agrostemma githago. Taxonomy (NCBI): domain Eukaryota; kingdom Viridiplantae; phylum Streptophyta; class Magnoliopsida; order Caryophyllales; family Caryophyllaceae; genus Agrostemma; species Agrostemma githago. The sequence continues at coordinate 49,256,091 of OY288246.1, read as the reverse complement.
TGCTCCACCTGTTTATCAGTACTACCACTACTACTTCTATCTTCCTCTGATTTCAGTGATGATATCATCAGACAGACTGTACTCTCCTCCAGAACGGCCATCTCAGCGGTGACTGTGTCGTCTTTCTTCACGAATGGCACCCACCGTCTCTGTTGCTTTAACAACGCCCGCATCTTGATCTGCCACAGACTAAAACTATTCCTCCCATCAATAAAACTCTCAATTTTAACGTTCATCCCAGACATCTTTCTCACAGATAAGAAAACCAAAGCTCTGATACCAGTTTGTTGTAATGGAGGCGTCCCGTCACCAGCGGTTTGTTGACTACGCGAGAAGAACAAAACAAATGGCAAACAATAATAAACTGACACATAAATTTACGTGGTTCACCAGCAAAATCATTGGTTACGTCCACACCGACAAGGAGACCAAATTCACTATTGTGGAGATAATAGTACAACAGTAGACCGTAATACACGTGCTTAATAGCTCATAGCTAAAGCCAAAAGTACTACCAATTCTACCAACCAGATAGTAATCTCAAACTGGAAAGAGACTACCCAGACTGAGTTCGACCTGCCACGAACTCACCGACGAGACGAAGGACAAACGATCTTGCGGCCAACCAAGTTCCGGATAAACTCCAACGGTCTCCAACGAAGACGAGATCAATAGAACCACCAAATAATAGAGACTCGGAACAAACTGAGTTTTCCCTCCAGAAAACCTCTCAAAAATCAGCCCTCTATATTGTGCTCTCAAATCATCTCTCTGTTCTAATTAACCTAGAAACTAGTCAGGTCTTTATATAGTATTATTCCACCTAAACTAGTTACCTAAACTTATTAGGAAACAAAGGTCAATCTTTCCTAAAGCCAAACAATCTCTTGTTACCAAAACAAGAAGATCAACTTTAAGAAAGATATCAGGAACAAATCAATTCAAGGCCCAAAAGGACAATTGTTAGGCACTTATTTCCTAACATCTATCTTTTATCTCCTACTAATTCTATATTTCATTAACCACTATACATAAACTTTAACTAGTTGTAAAATCTTTGATGGAAAGATTAGTATAAATACAACACCATTCAGGGTCACTAAATTCATCTTCTCTATTCATTAATACACCATCTAAATCTGAGAAGAAGGGGTTTTGAACCGACAATAAAGTCAAGACGGTCGACGGTTTTCGGGACGGTATTTTCGGGACGTTGATAAAGCTGTTCAGGAATCTTTATAGCAATGGCTGGAGGTTATTTCTAGATCCTATTATTTTGCTTCCGCCTTTTGAGTTTACCGTATGTTCATATAGTAATTAAAACATGATAAATATATATAGATCTTACAAGGGGATCTAAGGTTTTCAATATACTGGAGCAGTAGTTCTCAAATTGGGATCACTTTGTTGTTATACATGGTTTCTTAGACAAAGTCTTCCGAACCGGTTCAATTTACAAGAGGTTCCAGAGTATTTTAATATGGTCTAAATATTTTACCAAGTATCTTTGGCACCTTTTTGGGCAACAATCGGTTTCATTGATAAGGTTTTGGAACCGGTTCAATTATTTACAACAGGTGCAAAATCATTTTAATATGGTTTAAATATTTTACCCAATATCTTTGGCACCTTTTTTGGACAACAACCGGTTTCATCGATAAGGTCTTTTTGAACCGCTTCAACTTACAACAGGTGCCAAAATATTTTTTTTGTAGTCTAAGGCACCTCTTGCGTTTACAATCGGTTCCTATTAATAGGTTCCAATGACATTATTTGTACTAGTGTTGGTGATTAAATGCTTGTAATTCTTCCAATTCATTAATATAATACTTACCTTTTCACAAAAAAAAAAGTAAAAATTAATGAAGTGAATTATAGGTGTGTAATAATGAATGGAGTAAAGGGATAAAATGGGTAAACCACCTAAAATATCGACGATGTTAAGTAAATTATCTAGGACGAGAAGCGAATGTGTTCCCTAAATATAACGGCATCCCATATTTTCGTCTCTTTCCTTATGAGATTGTGAGATGCACCAAGTCTAAGGCACTAATTTTAAAACTCACCCAATAATAATTGTATTGGAAATGGAGAGGGGGAGCATACCATACACCAAGATATTGATGCAATCATAGAGGTGTTTGGGGGAAAACCAATTACGTGTAATTAATTACTGCATGCCATGCATCAAGCTAAAAGTGAGGTTTGAAGACCATCTTTTCATTGGATTCACCTTAATAAAAATCGATACACGTGATACTTTCACATGAACAGTATTGGAATTACGACCTCCAATAAGTTGATCGACCCACATCTCCAAGATCAAATTTGTGCATGTAAGATGAGTAACTACTCCCTCCGTTTTTTAATATAAGTCATTCTCACTTTTCGAGACAACCCCTTCTCTCTTCAATATCTCTCACAACATAAGAAAAAATACCATAAAATGTATACTCATTTGAAAGCTCTTTTTGTAAGGGATTTTATGGTGTAATTTTTAAAATTTTTGAAATAATATATTTACATAAAAATTAAAGTCAAAGCCTCACCTCGAAAAAGTCAAACGTCATATAAAAAAATACGGAGGGAGTATTATACAATCTTGATTAATGTGCGTATAATATTAAGTTCATTTAACTAGGTAACTTAATTCTTATATCCATTATCGAAGATTTTACCTTCTTGCTCATAAAATGACGTTTGGTTGATGGGTTACATGAAAAGAAACAGAATCAACATCTTTCATTTCTTTTGTGGTAATTTGTTTTGACTTTTTTGCATTATCTTCTCCCATTTTCATTCTCATTCTCTCCCAAAACCTCATTCCTAATTTCATTCCTCTGCCTAATTTCATTCTTAGAATTTCATTCCTCCGCCTTCCTAGAATTTGGATTTTGTTTCCTTCACCCACCCGACCCTAAAACCACCACCACCCCGACACCACTACTAACACCACCAACACCACCACTCCGACACCACTCCCAATGTCACCATCACCACCACCAATCTCGTCACTATCGCCACCCCGACACCGTTACCGCCTCGTCATTTCTATTCCCTATCATTACTAAATAAACAACAAAGAAAATTTAAGAGAATCTTTTGATTTCCTTTCTTTTACTCTTATTTCTCATGTTTATTTTCTTTCATTTTTCCATGTTTTAACCAAACGTTATTTACAAGTTTAATTTTTTGACATATTGTAGACACCCACATTTTGACCGCCAGGTGTCTATAATAGTTCCCGCCAAACACCCGATGATGATTGGACGTAAACGTGCTTTGATGGACTCGGATATGGGCTCGTAATCATGGACATTTGGTTTAGACTTACTACGGAGTACAAATTTTACAAAACCAACCTCAAATCCAGGCCCAGTGGGTCGTTTCGAGTCAAATAACACTAATTTTGGTCGAATCCGACACCAGGGGTAAAACCGTCTTTTAGCGACCGAGTCAAAACCCGGTCCAAGATTTTCCCGAGACACGTGAGTCAGCCGTGACACTTCACACGGTTGATTCATACTCAAATTCCTACAAAATTTCAGCTTCATTAAAGCATTAAACAATTCTGTTAAAGGTAGAATTCGACCTCAAGTAGTAATTCTATCCGGAAACCGAATCAGACACCAACCGACCTCCAAACACTCGGTTTAGGCATCCCAAGTCAGCCGAAATACTCCTCCACCAGCCAAGATTCATGACTTCTTCACCAAGAAACGAGACTTTGATTTCCTCTCGAACTCTCGTGTTTCCTATCCAAACCGGTATTTCTTGTCACACAAGCAAGGCTACCTCGGTTCCTATAAATAGGACCTCTTGTCCAACACAAAAGACACGGTTTTTACACACAATTAACACCGAAAAAACAGCCTCATAACACGGTTTTCATACATCCTCGATATCTAGCAAATCCCGACACCTTTCCAAAGCCTCGAAGTCCCGAGAAACTGTCCTACCATCCGGCCAAACCCGACGTCCGAATCACCCAAACCAACACCCTAAACTCATCCTCATCATCTCGACGCTCCTAAGTTTAAGCCGCTTTCCGACGAGCCTTATCCCGAGAAAACAAAGCATGTAGGTTGAGGGTGTAAATCAAACCCGCTTCTTCTTCTTCTCTTTTCTCCTTTTCGTTTTTTTATTATGGGTCTTTTCGTCGGTCTTTCTTTTTATTTTCTAATATCGATACTATTAATAAAAACTATTTTTATATCGAACATTCTTAAAAATATGATATCGATTCTCTATAATCGAATATTGTATCGAAAAGAATTATATTAAGTTTTTGACGATATCGTTACATTTTTTCGTTCAAAATCCTTTTTTACAACTTTTCGTTCAAAATAAACTTTTCCAAAACCTTTTCTAAAACCGTTCCGACTATTCGATATCGATTTCATAATCGAATATCGAATACGACGAATATCGAAAATATAAATCGAGTATAAATTAATCCATATTTGTACGCGATTTATAAGATTAACGATTTTCGATAAAAACAATAAAGACGGGCAGACCCGCACGCGAGTCGTGCCATGCCCAGGCGACTCGCGCACGAGTCTGTGATCCGAGACCTTTTTTTTAGTTTTTCGATCGTTTTATTATTCTACGAAACGATTTCTAAAATTTATATCTTTTCTAAAACTATTCCACATATTTGATATTGATTTCGTAGTCAACTATCGAATATAACGAATATCGAGAATATTAAGTCGAGTACGAATTATGCAATATTCGTACGCGATTTAATCAAAAAAATTCCGAAAACCGATTCCGAAACAGGCTGCCACGCGACTCGCCGGCATCCCGGGCGAGCCGCGCGGCCGGCTGCCGTGACCCGTCTTTTCTTCGTTTCTTTATTATTTTTTCGAACTTCGTTTTTTATACAAAACAGCGTTTTAAACAATATTTTTCAGATTTTGATTTTCTCGATCTCGTATATTTATTTACTATATTATTCAATCGTTACTAACCCGTTTTCTCGTGTTTGTAGCAATTTATTTATTTCTTTGTTTTATTAGACTAAAACGAACTCACATGCTAAAATAACTTTGACGTTATTAGTTTAAACATGCATTAAACGACTTAGCAACCCATTTATTTATTTTCCTCACATGTCTTAGGAAAATAATCTCTGCGTATCATTCAATCGTCGAACTAACGCGTGTACACAAAACCGAACGATATCTTAGTAAAGGCCGCTAAGTGCGGGCGGGGTTGGGTGTTCTCAATGAGCTTCCCAACACGTACCCTCACCCCTTACTCAGAACCATGGTTTCCGGATGTCCGAATCCATTGGCAACGAGAGTCATTCAATATACGATTAACCGCGCAAGTCGGCATCGGTATCGAAATGCTAAGGGACGAACCCGATAAACTCTGACATCGGAAATGGGCCATGTTTTAAATATGGCCCACTACGACATAGAGTGGGTTCGAATGGTTCCGAATAACCACAAAATTCGGTGGCGACTCCTACTTCGATTTAAAATTCTATTCGACCCATCTCATATGGAGATTCATTCGCCTCCCCAAACCCGCGCGTCGCCGCGTCGGGGTGGACCTATGTCATGTCCACAATTTGGCGACTCCGCTGGGGATTAACTGATGTGTCACTTACCATCGGCATCCTCAGGGTGAGACTCGAAAAGAAATCGTTCGATTAGTAATGTACACGTTTTAGTTCAATGGTTCATGCATAACCCAATTCTTTCCCGGGCCGGTTACTTGTGACCGACGTCCCACTATACCACGGTGCATTCCTACTTGGGTGCAATAAAGACTTCGATGGCGGAACTCGCATGGGTTTTACGGCAGATTCTAAGACCAACTCGGCTTAGGAGGTCCGTCCTGATTTGCGAGAATGCGATCGTCGTTGGTATAGACCCTATTCGACCGACCGAGACTTAGACTAAGAGCATACATGGCGTCGTTATACTGTTTCTATGACTACGTGCTACCTGATTTACAAGTCGTCTTTCAAAAACCGTCATTTTCAAAAACTCGCATCTTTTCAAACCCATCTATTTTCAAAACCCGGAAAGCTACCAAATTTAGGACTTATGATTTTGACTCAAAATAGCCTATTTTTAGCCGGTATGCTGTCCAAACTTTCCAAAATAATTCAAAATCTCGGCCCGGTAACCTTTTTTTCGATTTTTCAAAAAAATTGGGCCTTCCAATCCGACCTTGCTCGGTTTTCAAATCCAAATTCCCTTTTCAAAACTTTCTTCTTCTTAGGACTTCCCGTATTTAGCAGTGTCGAGTCTTGTCATAAGTTGTTAGAATCTATAGCGTCGAAACTTCGTCGATCTTACATCACGAGTTTCTACCCCATCCCAAGTCCGCCTTATTTGTCAAGACACGGTCCACCTACGTAGGACAAACTCCTACAAAGGGAAGCCCATTTACACAATCGAGTCCAAAGTCTGGGGATTTCACACACGGATCTTTCTTCGAACGGGACTAGGCCCACTTTGCCAAAACTCAGGGAGAGTCCACCATCCACGAGTCACCCGTCTAGGAGTCGGTCTTCAGTCCCACTCGGGGGCTACCCTTTAGCGGGGCGATCAACCGCGTTTGCTCTAAGGATCAGGTCTTACACGTGTTGGCTCACGTACCCCACTTTCGAGTCACTTAGATGTCGCACCATTTGAGTCCTATCAAAGTCTTTAGTCTCACTCGGGGGCTGTCCTCCACCCGAGCAGTCAACCACGGTCACCTTAAGGGGTACCCTACGTTCATCCTGCACCGGCGTCCTTATGATGCCTTCTTCGTGTCGTACCTATGCTACGAATACTCGAGTCACCTAGGGTTAGGTCACCACGGTTGGTCCGAGCACGTGATACGGTCAAACACGGTCGCCCCCATTTTCGGATTCACCCTTATGCAGCTCGAGTCCAATTCGCAGTCTTTACCTCGTCTAGATCAACGTTCGAGTATCCCAGTCCAAGAGTCTTTGTTGACCCGTCACCCCGGGCCGTGTCTAGTTTGACTCCCTCTCTTGCACTTGCGCAAAGCCGAGTTTAGGCAAGTCGTGGCACCCGTCTTTCTCTCCAATCAAAGACCTTACCAAAAAAACAACCAACCGAGCGTCCGAGTACGGATTTGATTCGAGTCTAAGTCTGAGTTCGAGTCTAGGATACCCTACATCCTCATTTCCAAATCAGCGTCAGAGTCATTTGTATTCTGTCCTCTTTTCAAAAATTCAATAAAATCAGCTTTTCTATTTCTCATACATACTTTCCTTATGTGTTTCCGAGAACATGATGAACACCATCATACACTGTGAGCACACGCACGTGACTATTATAGGCACATCTATAATGACTGCAGGAAACCGAGCCCGTGTTTTCCTTTTACCTATTCCATGTCTGGTATAGAAAGCCACATAACTACCCGTAGCAGGAGCATATCGAATCCTATGACAAATCTGGGTAGTCTTCTAGTTTGGGTTCAAGACGGGAGGCAAGCCCACTTCCCACAATAAACACCCATCCAATAAGACTAGCTAGTCCCTACCTTAGGTGTTAGTCTGACCGACAAAAAAAAAGCTGGACCAAAAAATCAAAAGTCCAAGAGAAAAAAAGCAAAATGCCAAAACAAAAAAGATGGCCATGATCAAAAAAGAATTATCAACATCTCTCGACCAGACACGGTCAACTCAAATGAAGAATCCCATGACCGGGGCTAAGGGGTCAACCCAAAGAATTCAAAAACCCATGACCGTGAAACGGTCAATTCAAAAATTATCAATACCCATACCATCCAATAGGGGAGAGACAGTCAAGCTGGTCAGCTAACACCACATCTAGCCTTCCCACATTACAACCCTCAAGACCTTCTCGAGACCTAGGCTAGAGACAGCCCAGAATTTTGAGGATTCAAGCTCCATAGGATACACCCTAACCTTTAGGGCCAGACATGGAAACCAGATCCCGCATTATCAACCTGCCCGATCGAATTCCGAGTCATTTTTACTCGACTTCCCCCTTTCCTACCACATTACAATACCTTACCCTTGAAGCCTTAGCTCCACAAAATCGAGCTCCAGATTTCGAAACATCAAAGCCACTTGCGACCTAGCTCCACATTTCCAAAAACATCTAAACCAGTTACCAGCCCCAAACACGGGAACTCAACTTGCAGTCGGCATAGAACATGCCCAAATAGTTCACACCACCTCTGGGGGCTATCCCGGAGAATGCTCACAGTCACAGGATCAACATCCTAACTATTCTAGCCCTTTGATCAAGACATCACTGGGAATGCACCTAGCCTACACCATCGTTGTGGCTAGTTACACACAGAGCCCTAGTAAACTAGGCACCATTATATATCTTTCAATCCACTGAACTACGGCTTGGTTTGATTTCACTACACGTGAATACGTAGGCAGCCTTTCAACAAGGGCACAACAACCCACATTGACACACATTCAAAAAGCGTCATCATTCCGGTCACGACACTGTCATGTTCACAACAGTTAGCTTTGTCATTCTGGGGGCTTCTCCTAGACAGAAGTTCTCCATCCACTCACAAAATCAAGATAAATTCAAAGAATAAAGATCTAGCCTCCTTTCTATAGTGTGTCCTAGTACTCGACTTAGTTGAAGACGAGAAATGATCAGGGACTCGAAACAATACCCACTTTGGGAATGTACCCAAAAATCAAAAATCCAGAAGAACACCAGTCTACGGCATTGCTACCACAAAGCCCTGTCGTACGGAAACAGTCCCATTCTGAGGATTCGACCGTGTTGCCACTCGCCTAGGCTACGGAATAGCGCAACTTAAGTGTCTTGTCATATTAGGTGGCCCATCACCTACCGAGTCACGGTCCAACCCTTAGAGAGTCCAGTCGTGTCTGTCAACTCGTCTTGTCGCGTCCAGAGTCGAGTCGGTCGGTATATCTCTCTCTTCAAATTATCATTTTAAAATTCGCAAAACTTAGCCATTTGAGAAAATCCTTTTCCTAGTCATCGCAGGAATAGGCTTTATATCACTTCCCCTACTTCACCTAGGCATACAGGCCTAACCATGAAGTTCCAGGAATCTGTATCAGAATCCGATTAGGAATCAATTCATCCCAAGCATTCTAATTCCCAAAAAAAAATCATTTTCTTTCCAAAAAATCAATCAAAAATCATTTCTTCCCCAGCATGAGTTAGTGTTTCGCCTAAATGTTACATGCAATTTGTTATGTATCAACCGACAGGTACCCCAAGACTCCCCGAAGAATTCTCAAAGACTCCCCAGTGGAAGGATCATACAACATTTCTATTAAGGAATCGGGATATATCTGTAAGCGGATACACCCAGAGCTTCCAAGGCAAGCTCCCGCGCTATTCCAAGATGGGATGTGTCTGTAAACAGACACACCCAAGACTTTTTAGGAGAAGTCCCCGCGCTATTCCAAGATGGGATGTGTCTGTAAACAGACACACCCAAGACTTTTTAGGAGAAGTCCCCGCGCAATTCTAAGACAGGATGTACCTGTAAACAGGTATACCCAAAGCTTCCAAGGCAAGCTCCCGCGACATTATCAACATCAACCCAGGTATGATTTCTATTCTATGGCTGGCGAGCCCTTCACGCAGGTCTAATGGACTATAAACAACCCGATTGGAAGTCTGTCAGGTTTTAATCCTTGATTGACCTGGTAGCTACTCTGACTTTTGCCTTGTCCAAGCCTCAGTCAGAGTGGGGGCTCTGTAGACACCCACATTTTGACCGCTAGGTGTCTATAATAGTTCCCGCCAAACACCCGATGATGATTGGACGTAAACGTGCTTTGATGGACTCGGATATGGGCTCGTAATCATGGACATTTGGTTTAGACTTACTACGGAGTACAAATTTTACAAAACCAACCTCAAATCCAGGACCAGTGGGTCGTTTCGAGTCAAATAACACTAATTTGGGTCGAATCCGACACCAGGGGTAAAACCATCTTTTAGCGACCAAGTCAAAACCCGGTCCAAGATTTTCCCGAGACACGTGAGTCAGCCGTGACACTTCACACGGTTGATTCATACTCAAATTCCTACAAAATTTCAGCTTCATTAAAGCATTAAACAATTCTGTTAAAGGTAGAATTCGACCTCAAGTAGTAATTCTATCCGGAAACCGAATCAGACACCAACCGAGCTCCAAACACTCGGTTTAGGCATCCCAAGTCAGCCGAAATACTCCTCCACCAGCCGAGATTCATGACTTCTTCACCAAGAAACGAGACTTTGATTTCCTCTCGAACTCTCGTGTTTCCTATCCAAACCGGTATTTCTTGTCACACAAGCAAGGCTACCTCGGTTCCTATAAATAGGACCTCTTGTCCAACACAAAAGACACGGTTTTTACACACAATTAACACCAAAAAAACAGCCTCATAACACGGTTTTCATACATCCTCGATGTCTAGCAAATCCCGACACCTTTCCAAAGCCTCGAAGTCCCGAGAAACTGTCCTACCATCCGGCCAAACCCGACGTCCGAATCACCAAAACCAACACTCTAAACTCATCCTCATCATCTCAACGCTCCTAAGTTTAAGCCGCTTTCCGACGAGCCTTATCCCGAGAAAACAAAGCATGTAGGTTGAGGGTGTAAATCAAACCCGCTTCTTCTTCTTCTCTTTTCTCCTTTTCGTTTTTTTATTATGGGTCTTTTCGTCGGTCTTTCTTTTTATTTTCTAATATCGATACTATTAATAAAAACTATTTTTATATCGAACATTCTTAAAAATATGATATCGATTCTCTATAATCGAATATTGTATCGAAAAGAATTATATTAAGTTTTTGACGATATCGTTACATTTTTTCGTTCAAAATCCTTTTTTACAACTTTTCGTTCAAAATAAACTTTTCCAAAACCTTTTCTAAAACCGTTCCGACTATTCGATATCGATTTCATAATCGAATATCGAATACGACGAATATCGAAAATATAAATCGAGTATAAATTAATCCATATTTGTACGCGATTTATAAGATTAACGATTTTCGACAAAAACAATAAAGACGGGCAGACCCGCACGCGAGTCGTGCCATGCCCAGGCGACTCGCGCACGAGTCTGTGATCCGAGACCTTTTTTTTAGTTTTTCGATCGTTTTATTATTCTACGAAACGATTTCTAAAATTTATATCTTTTCTAAAACTATTCCACATATTTGATATTGATTTCGTAGTCAACTATCGAATATAACGAATATCGAGAATATTAAGTCGAGTACGAATTATGCAATATTCGTACGCGATTTAATCAAAAAATTTCCGAAAACCGATTCCGAAACAGGCTGCCACGCGACTCGCCGGCATCCCGGGCGAGCCGCGCGGCCGGCTGCCGTGACCCGTCTTTTCTTCGTTTCTTTATTATTTTTTCGAACTTCGTTTTTTATACAAAACAGCGTTTTAAACAATATTTTTCAGATTTTGATTTTCTCGATCTCGTATATTTATTTACTATATTATTCAATCGTTACTAACCCGTTTTCTCGTGTTTGTAGCAATTTATTTATTTCTTTGTTTTATTAGACTAAAACGAACTCACATGCTAAAATAACTTTGACGTTATTAGTTTAAACATGCATTAAACGACTTAGCAACCCATTTATTTATTTTCCTCACATGTCTTAGGAAAATAATCTCTGCGTATCATTCAATCGTCGAACTAACGCGTGTACACAAAACCGAACGATATCTTAGTAAAGGCCGCTAAGTGCGGGCGGAGTTGAGTGTTCTCAATGAGCTTCCCAACACGTATCCTCACTCCTTACTCAGAACCATGGTTTCCGGATGTCCGAATCCATTGGCAACGAGAGTCATTCAATATACGATTAACCGCGCAAGTCGGCATCGGTATCGAAATGTTAAGGGACGAACCCAATAAACTCTGACATCGGAAATGGGTCATGTTTTAAATATGGCCCACTACGACATAAAGTGGGTTCGAATGGTTCCGAATAACCACAAAATTCGGTGGCGACTCCTACTTCGATTTAAAATTCAATTCGACCCATCTCATATGGAGATTCATTCGCCTCCCCAAACCCGCGCGTCGCCGCGTCGGGGTGGACCTATGTGATGTCCACACATATAATAAGTAAATTTCGAACATATGTATAAAATATATCTTTCAAAAGGATAATTATGAGATAGCGTCATCAGATGATCAATACCCAAACTGAGATAACATTTTAACATATACTCCATGATAATTACTTAAGTTTTTATTTCTGAGGAAAATAATTCCATTATATTTATTTCATTTTTTTATTAATTAAGATGACGTCAAATTTCAACGGAAAAACTATACTCCCTGCCTATTTTCTTCTCTCTTTTCTTATTGAGCTGAGTTTGATTTTCTTTTCTCTTTCCATTTAAGGAAAGTTTTCCACTCCTCATTCCACCTTCCATATTCTTCTAATATAATACTCTTACCTTATTTTTCTCACAAAAGAGAGAAGGGGAAGAAAATAGGCAAGGAAGTACTACCCTACCAAAATCGACATTAACCAAGAAAATTCACGTCACTTGGACGCTTTATACTATGTGACATATAATTTCTAAGCTCTACTTCAGAATCGGATAATGTGTATAACCACTCCAATAAACCCACAAGATAACATAGGATAATAGTTATGTGTACCTACTTATTATGGGATGATGCATGCACGATATAAGGCTATAAGCCTATGAGCCATAAAAAATACTCCCTTTTCCACTAAGATCTTCCCAGTTATTATTTTAATTCTTATATTTGAATAAAAGTGAGAAGATCATTGTAAGGGAGGGAGCATACAAGTAACATGCAATAATGTATACTCCCTTCATCCCACTATCTTCTTCCCACTTTTTTAAAAAGAAAATCTCAATAACATCTTCTCATTTACTTTATTTCCTTATTTTGTTAATTTACTTTGTCATATTATCCTTCTCCATACTACCTATTTACACATTATGTCATTCATATAAGTTGAATTGAGTCCACTTGCATTTATTTATAATATTTTCTCTAAAAATTGGACCCACTAGCAATATTATATATTTATCCTTAAGAGATGTGTACATATCAAATGGGAACATCTCATTGGAATGGAGGGAGTAGTTGTTATGTCCTACGACTGATACCTCACATGATTAGAATAATAAATTGTTACCGAGTATGAGTAACATATAACTTGCATGCAGGATATGAAGTAAGGAGTATATGACATAAGTAGCTATTACTCCTTCCGTTTATATCAAAATGCTACGTTTCGATTTTGCACAAGGATTAAGAAAATAATAAATTAATTATAAACGTACAATAATTAGGGACAAATTAGTATTTAATCATCCAAAATGTACTTTGACAATGGCATATGGTATAAATAGGTTCGTAGAAAGGGTAATTTGGTCCAAAAAAATGTTCTGAAAAAGAAATGGGTCGATTGTATTTGAACGTCCCAAAAAGGAATATATATCTTTGGATATGAACGCAGGGAATACATTTTACTTTTTTTTTTAGACTTTTATGCTTTCGTCTTGTCTTTATTGTTTAATACTTCGCAAATTTATAACGGATACAACTATAAAAAAATTGTACTGTATTCCGTATGATCTTCGTGCCAAGAAAATTATAACGGATACTCGGTAGTTCATTACTCTGATTAGCAATTTGACATTGTGTCATCATTTTCTTCCCTATTTAAAAATCATAATAAGCTCTTAAGTTAATTGTGATTCTGATTAAATGTATACACTAATAATCATTATAAAAAAAAACTTACCTTAAACTAGAAACGATATAATAAATCAGGGGCGGATCTTAGGGTAGGCTTAGGTGGACAAGTGCCTACCCCCAAGTTTCAGAAATATATTTTTATTAGTACTCTCTTAAACATTAATACTAAAGTGGTGTAGTGGTCCCCTTACTAAGGAGAGACCTGGGTTCAAATCTCTTTTACACTTTTTTTTAGTTTTTTACCTTGTAATTAATTAATTAGTTTTGGGCTACAAAAGATTGAACCATAGACCTCATAACCTATATGCACAATTCCAAACCATCCCCCTTTCCACTAACCAAATAACATGTAGTACTTATTATCTACCACTACACCACAATATCTCATTGTTTTAATTATCACTAAATTAATTCTAAAGCTATAGACTCCAATAATTTAATTAAGGAAAATCTTCATTCCCCTTTCCACTAACCAAATAACAATCCTCCATTGACCTTAGATATGTAGTACTTATTATCTAACACTACACCACAATCCCCCTGAGCAAGTGAAATGAGTTATATGCGAATTGAGCCCTTGACCTTAGATATGTAGTACTTATTATCTACCACTACACCACAATATCTCATTGTTTCAATTATCACTAAATTAATCCTAAAGGTATATACTTCAATAATTTAATTAAGGAAAATCCCCATTTTTTTCAACTAACCAAATAACAAATCTCCAAATTTTCCCGCCTAATCACATAAGGGCCTACCATATGGGCTTACTTTTGGATTATTTAATATATATTGGTTGGGCTTATATCTAAATTACCCATGCATGTTAACTGCGATCAATAGCTATATGTTTAAAAGATACTATCATAAAATAATATAATAATATAATTAATAGAGTAGATGCTATCATTTTTGTTATACCATAAAATAGTATAAATCTTTTTCTATATATCATACTAATTAATTGATTGATTAATTGACAGTAGCATCTAATTTTATATTTTATATACCATAAAATAGTATAATAATATAATTAATTGAGTAGATGCTACCATTTTTGTTATACCATAAAATAGTATAAATTTTTTTTATATATCATCATACTAATTAATTGATTGATTAATTGACAGTACCATCTAATTTTATATTTTATATACCATAAAATTCCCTTTCTACTAAGAGATTAACCACCCCTATAATTTTTCCGCCTATTCATATTGGACTCATATTTGGGCCTTAACTACTTTGGTCATGTAATACTGAAATTTTGTTAACAGTATATTTTACAATCTCTGTTATTTGCACCCGTGTATACTATAGAAACTGTATATATACCAACGAAAATACGTTTTATTTTTGTAATAATCATGACTGATATTTGATTGCAATTAAATATTGTAATCGTCTATTAAGTAAGAAAATAAAAATTCTCAAAACTTTTCGCACCAAAATTTTAAGCTGTCAATCTCTACTAACTAAGAGAAAAAAAATCTCAAAACTTTTCTCGCCTAAATTTTAAACTCTCAATTTGGACAAAATCAATAGAACAAATGAGGAAGAATCACACTCAATTATCATATAAAAATTCTTACGGGTTAAATATTTAAAAACTAACAACGGGTGTATCGATACAAATAAATTGTAGAAATATAGTCGCTTAAATTTCTAACAACAATTAAGATAATAATTTTTTTGTACTACATATTTCATGATATTAGTCGAGGTTGCAATTTCAAGTTATTTTATTATTATCCAAATACAATGATAGAATCGTGAAAAATTATCAGGTTGCTAAATTAAAATCTACTTTGTATAAATAATTAACTTAAAATATTAAAATTCTATAAATACCGTGCATACATGCACGGGGTATACACTAGTTAGGTACTAATCATTTTATGCATAAAAATGGAACTTAAATATTATTTAACCACACCAAATGGATCAACGTACATTGTTGTAGTACAAAAAGTCTAATGGAGAGCTGATTATTTTTATTAGATGACATAATTTTAGAAAATAAAATACGGAATACATGAGAAAAAAAATTGTGCACTCCCTTAACTAAAATCCTGCATCCGCCCCTGTAATAAATCCTGGGAATATCTTTGGTTAATTGGTTTCCAAGCTTCGACACATTTTTTCTCTAAAATCTTGATAACTCGATCAGGTATGAATGTCACAGTTGATATTTATAACTGCGATTAATAAACTAATCTTAACATATAATCGATTTAATTTAATTTATGTATAACAAATAAATTAAGGCCATGTATCATCCCGAAACATTGTCTCATTTTTCATCAATATAGGTGACCTTAACTCATAATCATTGTGACACCTTGTGAAAGACCAACAATTATCACCAACCAACCAAAATTAGATGAAAAACAAATCCACCATAACTTTTAAGTAGATGTAGACAAAGCAACCCCTAACAAATAAAGATGAAAAAACAACATCAATTTTAGATTAAAAACTTTTTACAAAATGGACATTATTTATAATTACAAATGAAGAACTTTCCTTAGATAAAGTTCATCTTGAAAAGTTCAAAATAAAGAAACTATCCCCATACGAAAATATGCAAACTACCCATCTTTTGTACATTGATCTTACATAAACATAATGACCAAGGTAATATACAAAAGTATTTCATCTGTCTTCGTCATTTATTTATCTTGAATTAAATTATATTTTATAAATAATGTGAAGGGTAAATAAATGATCGAGACAACTGATATAAAAATCGTATCTAAAATCAAAAACTAGGAACGAAGAAAAAAAGAGTTTACATGTTCAACAAAGAAAAATAGCCAAGGAAATCAAACCCACCTTATGAAATTAATCCTCCATAACCTTCATTAATAAAAACTTACTCCGTATTAAGAAGGCCAAACACTTCCCCAAACAAAAGTCATCATTTTCCTAACAATCCCCTGTTTTTCCCCTGCTTCATCACCAAGTTGACCTAATAATTCACCACCATCTTCTTCACCTGATGTGACTCGACTCGCCTCAGGGCTAACGTGGACCGACCCTTCATACTTATCATTATAATTAACACCATTTATTATATCATTAGGTATGACATTTTTCCTCTTCTTCTTCTTATTATTATTATCTTTCTTGTTGAACCCTTGTTTCGTCTTCTTATTCTTCCTTTGAGCTACCAAATCCGCCTCTTCTAGGGCATCGATGATTTCATGAATCAGCTGACGATTAGGAGAAGAATCCCAACGTGCCCAATAAGTTGTATAACAGCTGAAACAGTAACACGTAAAACATGTTACGTGACTACTATTAGTATTAGTATTAGTATTAGTGGCGTAATATTTTTGATGTTTTTTGGGTGATGAGATGGATTTAGTCGGGTTAAAGTCAAAGGGGGTGGTGGGGGAGAGTAGATAAGCAAGGACTTCTTTATCGGCAGTGGAGAGGGCGGCGACGAGGGTCAGGATGGCAGCCGGGAGGGTGGAGAGAGGGTGGAATTGGGTGGGAGTTGGTGGTGAAGGAGAAGGGTGGACGGTTCCTTTGCGATAGAGTTTCTTCATTGTTTGTTTGTTTGTTTGAGAAATGTGGTAGTTGGTTAGTTGTAATGTTGTAGTATGATGTAGCTAGCCAGGTTTGTAATAAGGGAGTTCTTTTAGTTGGGATTGATGACCAGATGAGATGAGTAATAAAAGATTCAAGGGAAGGAGTTTTATTATACTTTTATGATTGGTATAAAATGATCTCCTAATATCTTATTGTGAACAAACTCATATGATTATGTAGCTTGTAATAAGTATTTTTTTAAATTTATTGGGTCGTTATATGTTTATTTGTATCATACGTAATACTTATCGCAAGACTAAAATACTTTTATTGACCATCTTGGAGTAATTTGTGATATACCAATTAGTTATTTTGTTTAAAAATAAAAAGGCCAAGTCATGAAGAATAATTTGACAAAATGAGTTAAAATGTGAGTTTTTTTATTTTTTATGTAGTGACTTTATCCTAATGAGTTTTAGTCTTTTAGATATTCTTCAAAATATGTGAAACTTCAACATCATAGATTTAAAGATATAAAATTAAGGATAATTTTTTACGGAGTCTTATAGTACATGAGTTTCAAACGTAAAATAGTATTATATCATCAGTTGTATGTACAACCACCTCAAAATTGTAAAACTTTTGTGTATACTTACTGAGCTTATATAAGTTACTGAGATGAGTAGTAAGTTTTTGAGCTTAAATATTTATTTGATTTAACTCGACAACTTTTCACTAAAGGTTAGAAAGTTTACAACAAAAACTCGAAAACTTTGTGATTAGGGGTGTTCACCTGTCCAAACCCGGACCGGACCGGATTGACCTGTGGACCGGCAACCCAAAAAATACAAACCCGCAAACCGGACCGATTAACAAAGAACGAAACCCAGACCGAACCGGAAAAATACACCAAATTTGATATATTTTTTTAAGTGTGGACCGGACCGGACCGCAGACCGACAACCAAATTTTTGGAGACTCGCGGATCGGACCGGACCGTACGGACCGAACGGTCCGGGTCACTTTTTGAACACCCCTATTTGTGATAACCATCAAAATCATAAAATTAGTACATGAAAGTATAACTGGCTATATAATCTACTGATTGTTTTCAAACAGTATTACTCCGTAGTTATGTAAAATTACTTACTACTGCAAAGTATGTATGAAATTATTTACATTAAAATGTTAGAAGTTTTGTATTTGTGTTTAGCAAACTACCATAATTAAGTCATCATTTGGTCATAATAAGTAGTTAAGTACCACAAATGCTTGTTATAATATGCCAGAGATTCGCAACTACTTTTTACCGTCGGCGTTAATTACGTCAAATGACGACTTTGTCCTTACTATTTATTATCAAAATAATATTACTTTTACATTTTATAGATTATCGATTTATTAAAACTCGATAACAAAACCGTCTTTTTCGATTATCGTAATAAACCAAAACCGACTTCCTATATAGTTAATTACGCAAAATGACGAGTTCTCCTTTGCAATTAATTCTCGAAATATTATCACATTTACATTTTATATCGGTTTATTAGAACTCGATAATAAAACCGTTTTTTCGATTATTGTTACGCCTCCGATTTTAAACAGTTAATTAGATTAATTAATGACTTAATACAATTTAATAAACGTAATTACCAAATACGAGTAATATGCAAATTAAATCCTAATTAATCTACAACAAGTCGACAATTAAGATTTATTATACAGATGGATGCAAATAAAAATAAAAAAATGCGGAAATGGGTCGGGTCGAGTGGGTTTTTTGACCCACCCAAGGGTCGTATTTTTTTCTCTATAATACTTGAAAGTTTGATATGAAACGCGAAGTATAAGGTGGTGAAATTGGTTACAGGGACAACCTTTCATTCAAGTGACCCGGGTTCGAATCCTACTAACTGAGAGCCAAATAACCAAACCACTGGACCAACATCAACATACTGATATTTCAAATGGTTGAAAACTACTTGTCATTAGTATGTTGATGTTGGTCTAGTGGTTTGGTCATTTGGCTCTCAGTTGGTAGGTCAGAGGTTCAAATCTTGTCAATAGCGGGTCACTTGAATGAAAGGTTGTCCTTGTAACCAATTTCACCACCTTATACTTCACATTTCATATCAAATTTTCAAGTATTATAGCAAAAATAATACGACCCTTTGGTGGGTCGAAAACCCACTCGACCCGACCCATTTCCGGATTTTTTTCTTTTAATTTGCATCGATTTGTATAATAAATCTTGATTGTCGTAGATTAATTAGGATTTAATTTGCGTATTACTCGTATTTGTTAATTACGTTTATTAAATTGTATTAAGTCGGTAATTAATCTAATTAACGGTTTAAAATCAGAGGCGTAGCAATAATCGAGAAAACGGTTTTATTATCGAGTTCTAATAAACCGATACTTTATAAAATGTAAATGTGATAATATTTCAAGAATTAATTGCAAAGGAGAACTTGTCATTTTGCGTAATTCCATATATTAATTATATAGGGAGTCGGTTTTGGTTTATTACGATAATCGAAAAAGACGGTTTTATTATCGAGTTTTAATAAATCGATAATCTATAAAATGTTAAAGTAATATTATTTCGAGAATAAATATCAAGGGCAAAGTCGTCATTTTACGTAATTAATGCCGACGGTAAGAAGTAAAGCGCCGACGGTAAAAAGTAGTCCCCAAATATTGTAGAGAAAATGTCACATCCTTGATTCTTTCACATTGTAGGGGTTGGTTGGACTCTTCAAGAAATGAGCAAGTTGTCAAATTATAATAATGGTGGAACGTACTTGTCCATTTCTATGGCTACTTACAAACCAAACCAATAGGACAATTTAAGAATAAATTGTCATGAAGAGGACTTATTATGTTATATACCCTACAAAACAATAATGTTCACCACCCTTAACTTTACCCTTTAGTTTCACAATCAATTCATTTTTTGTTTACTAGTTATTTTTCCGCGCGCGATGCGTGCGGAGCTCCAAGATGAATGTAGTATGGTTTGTGCAGACGTTTAACGTGTGATTAGTAATCAGTGTGTTATGCCTTTAGAGCAGCCTGAAATTCGTACATAAATATTGGTTCATTAGCTATTATACAAATAAAAGTGGAGTTTGGGTAGCATTTAGTTAAGCGTAAGCATTAGGATACAAAATACAAACATGTTTTTTTTCTATTGTCCTTTAACCATTAGAACGGACAAATACACACGCACCAATCTAGGTCTTCAAACTACTAAGTAATAACATCTGAAATGATCATCGAACCAAGATCAACCACTGATGTACTGTCCTGAAACAAATCGAACCAAACACGGGTCTATTACTGATACAAATTTGCAACAAAATATTCGAGTCTTCATTACATAATTCAAGAGGCAGCAAAGTCTGTGTCACACAAATAGGCGATAATTATTCGTCAACATATTACATAAATAGCTATGGATATAGGGTCAGTATTGCATCTAATATATTCTAAAACTCATCTTCACTACCGTGAACAGCAAATTTTGACGTCTGATACGTGAAAGTAAATCAACAATAGGATGATCATGTCCTTCGACCTCAAATTATACTGGCAGGAAGCAAACACTAAACATAGGTAGAATCGACTTCAAACACACCAAAAAAGACCGTCTTTCGATTACTTATGTCGGATGGGTTTAAGGTAGCTGAGTGTTGATATCAGTGTGATCAGCAGCTACATTTGTTGGAAGCTTTTCATGTAATTTAGTGTCTGCATCAGTAACATTTGTTGGCGGATGCAATATGTTTCGTGCAAACATTAAGCGTACAATTAATAGTCGGTGTGTTTTGCTTCTAGAGCAGCCCAGGCTTCATACATATATAATTGTCTGATAGCTATTACAAAATAAATTTAGGAGTTTGGGTGGCATCTGGTTAAGCCTAAGCTTTAGTGTACAAAATGTGAGCATGTAAATCACTAATAGTACGTACTCAGTGTATGATGTGCTCTTTCTTATACTGTCTTTTCACCATCTACGGTACAGACGTGGATGTAGTAGTGGTCTTATACTTAATAATCTTATTGCTAGTGCGAGCCTGGAATGATGGTGCGGGAGTGGTTGCATCTTTGTCTTTAAGAGTTGCAGGTGCAGTACTTGGCAGTGGTAATACAATGTGGTCAGCAGTTGTTGTTTCGATTTGTGTGTAGTTCTTGAACCGCACAGTGTTCTAAGGAAGCAGCGTGTATTAGAGTTAAAACATTAAGCGTGATCATTAAGTAAAAAAATCGTTTATAAGTGTGGAAAAAAGAGAAATATTACCATATATCTGTGCATTTCGGTGTTCGACATACACGATTTGTGGGTAATCGATCAATGTCGTATTCTCAACATCATCAAATTTGAAAACGTCAAAAGAAGTTGAGTTCAAAACATGACAACATAGAAAGTTCGTTGTTGCATGAAAGTTTGCGTACAAATTCTAAATACATGTTTGGGCTGACATTCCACATAAGACACACTATTCACAAAAAAAACTTTGATGCGACAAATAGAATACATGCAACAAATAAGCTAGAGACTGCGAAGTTGTAGCTGTTTTATGGGACGTCATAGCAGCTTCCTAATCCTCGTAGAATTCTGAGCATAATTGCACCAACACATCTCTAATGGGTCTGTAGTGGCACTCTTGAAAGTCATCCGCTTGACCAGCTCCTGTAATTTTCATAGATAATGGTACCAGGACATATTTAGGATATTCTGTTAGGTATCTAATGTCTTTACTGGTCAGACCCACGCGTTGGGTCCGTCTCTTGGATTTTCCATGTCCCGCCATTTTAAAAAAAGGGCTCGGTCCCTCCAAATAACCTCTAAATTTGTTGTTCGTTATTGCCTTCTAATAAGATCAGTTGTCTTCCTCGTTTACCATCTTCATATCCTCTTATCCTTACCATATCCCTTATTTGTCCCAACTCTCTCACCTCCGCCCCTCCAATAAGTGATATGACTTCTCTTGTCATGTAGGAGTGTCGTATATTTAACTCCTTCAACCTCTCATATTCTTCACTACCTCTTCCTTGAACCCTCTTCTTGCTCCGCCTTTTCATGTTCCACATTTACCGTTTACGAAGATTAATTTTCTTAATCACTCACTTTCTTCTTCCCATTTCGTCTCCCCCACTCTCCTTACTTTGTGTCTTTTTATGCTCTTCCTCCTCATTCAAGATAAATCCTTACATATGACTTTTTTTTGTTATCTAGTTCAGCAACGATTCGTCCCCTTCACTCATCTTACCCTTCATGCCCTTCACGTCCTTTTGTCCCACTCCTCTATATTCTTCTTCCCCGAACGCTACTTTCTTTCTGGTTGATTATGCACAACTACGATCACTACTCGTCATCGTCTAAAACTCATTTTTCCAAATGAAGTATTTTTGTCATTTATTTTAGCGATTATGTCATCATTTCAACTGTTTCAACCTATCAGATTTCATACTACCTCCTCCCACATGCTCCTCCCTCCTTATCACCTCACTCCCCCTCTTTAACATTCTTTTTCTTATTCCCCCTTCCTCGTCCACTAAGATCAATTTTTCATCATCCTTCACACTTTATTATCCTTTCCCTTATCCTCTCCAATAGCTAAGATTCGTTTCTATATATAATTTTTTTTTCATGTACTTTAGTGAAAGTGTGTGCCTTCAATACCTTTCATTCCTCACATTATTCACCATATCTCTGACACTCATTTATATCTCTCCTTAATGTTTCTCCTCTTTCGATCATTTTCTTATTTTTCCGTTACTTAGATTAATCTATTCCTCCTCTTCATCCTTTTGTCCTCCCATTCCCCTCCTCTTCCCACCTCTCTCCTCCTTCTCACCTCCCCCTGAAGCTCTCCCTCTTATTGTCCTCCCTTCTTCATTTACTATGACCATTTTTCATTTTCCTCCACCTCCTTTTTTACCTTTCTCATCCTCCTACAATCCTTCTTAAATTCAGAATTAAATATGATTTTCTTTTGTCATCTATTTTAGATAGTTTCTTTCATTCTACCTTTTCTATCCCTCTTATGTTTCATCATTCTTCTCATGCACTCCCTCATCAAAATTGGGAGAAACTTAGAATGACTTCTCCTTCTTCCTTCCCTCTTTGTAATCTAAGACACATACTTAAAATGACTTGTTTTGGTCATTAGTTCAGTGAGGGTGTCGTCCCTTAGCCCCAACTTCTTACACTTGTCTCTATCCCTAATGTTGTTCCTCTATACGTTCCTCCTTCTTGTCTATCAGTTTTCCTCATATACATCCCATTTTCCCTTCCCTTTTCCACCATGCCTTCTCCTCGTACCCCTCATCTACATGCCCTTATCTTCTTCCTTCCCCCATGTGCCTCCTCCTCAACACGATCTAAGATTCATCCTTAAATTGGCCTTGCTTTTGTCATTTAGTTAAGTTTACCCTTA
The DNA here is from genome assembly GCA_958450325.1 of Agrostemma githago. NCBI lineage: Eukaryota > Viridiplantae > Streptophyta > Magnoliopsida > Caryophyllales > Caryophyllaceae > Agrostemma > Agrostemma githago. The sequence goes on along the minus strand of OY288246.1, from coordinate 49,232,376 downwards.
GTGTCCCTCCAACCCTTGTCCTTTTTCCCTTTACTTTTCTCTAATGTTCCTCTTCTTTCTGTTCACCATTATCTCCTACTAAGATCGATTTTCCTCCTCATCTACCACCTTCATATCCCCATCTCATTTCCTTTCTCTTATCCGTCCCTCCTCTCCCGCCTCCGCTCCTCATCATCATTCGAGATTCATCCTTATATATGACTATCTTTGGTTATCTAGTTCAGCAATGGTTCGTCCCTTTCACTCATCTTATCCTTCACCTCCTTTGGTCTCACTCTTTTGTATTCTTCTGCCCCTAACGATACTTTCTTTCTGGCTGCTTATGCCCAGCTACCAAGATCATTCATCCTTCTTGTCCAGTTTTTCGTCTTCTTCCCCTTCTTGCTCTTTACTTTCCTCCTTTTGCTCGTCGTCGTCTAAGATTCATTTTTCCAAATGAAGTTTTTTGTCTGTTTTTTAGCGATTATGTCATCATTTTTACTGTTTCAACCTATCATATTTCATATCCTCTCCTCCCACACGTTCCTCTCTCCTGATCACCTCACCCCTCCCCTTAACACTTCTTTTCTTATTCCTCATTCCTCGTCCACTAAGATCATTTTTCATTATCCTTCACACCTCGTTATCCTTTCCTTTATCCTCCTCATCAGCTAAGATTCGTTTCTATATATAATTTTTTTTCATGTACTTTAGTGAAAGTGTGTGCCTTCAATACCTTATATTCCTCACATTATTCACCATATCTCCGATAAAGGTGAATGCAATATGTTTCGTGCGAACGTTAAGTGGACAGTTAATAGTCGGCGTGCTATGTGCGCGGTGTTCCAAGGAAGCAGCATGTATTAGAGTTAAAACATTAAGCGTGATCATTAAGTAACGAAATCGTTGATAAGTGTGGAAAAAAAGAGAAATATTACCATATAGTGCATTTCGGTGTTCGACATACACAATTTGTTGGTAACCGATCAATGTCATATTCTCAACATCATCAAAGTTGAAAACTTCAAAAGAAGTTGAGTTCAAAACATGACAACATAGAAAGTTCGTTTCTACATGAAAGTTCGCGTACAAATTCTAAATAAATGTTTGGGCTGACATTCTACATAAGACACACTATTCACAAAAAAATTTGATGCGACAAATAGAATATATACAACAAATAAGCTAGAGACTGCGAAGTTGTAGCCGTTTCATGGGACGTCATAGCAGCTTCCTAATCCTCGTAGAATTCTAGGCATAATTGCACCAACACATCTCTAATAGGTCTATAGTGGCACTCTAGAAAGTTATCCGCTCGACCAGCTCCTGTAATTTTCATAGATAATGGTACCAAACCATATTTAGGATATTTTGTTTGGTATCTAATGTCTCACTGGTACGACCAACACGTTGGGTCCGTCTCTTGAATTTTCCATGTCCCACCCTTTTAAAAAAAGGGCCCGGTCCCTCCAAATAGCCTCTAAATTTGTTGTTCATTATTGCCTTCTAATAGGATCACTTGTCTTTCTCGTCTACCATCTTCATATCGCCTTATCCTTACCATATCCCTTATTTGTCCCAACTCTCTCACCTCCGCCCATCCAATAAGTAAAATGACTTCTCTTATCATCTGGGAGTCTCGTACCTTTAACTCCTTCAACCCCTCCCATTCTTCACTACCTCATCCTTGAATCCTTTTCTTGCTCCGCCTTATCATGTTCCTCATCTACCGTTTACGAAGATCAGTTTTCTTGATCACTCACTTTCTTCTTCCCATTTCGTCTCCCCCGTTCTCCTTACTTTGTGTCTTTTTATGCTCATCCTCCTCATTCAAGATTCATCTTTACATATGACTATCTTTTGTTATCTAACTCAGCAACGATTCGTCCCTTTCACTCATCTTACCCTTCACGCCCTTCACGTCCTTTTGTCTCACTCCTTTGTATTTTTCTTCCCCTAACGCTACTTTCTTTCTGGATGATTATGCACAGCTACCAAGATCATTCATCCTTCTTGTCCAGCTTTTCGTCTTCTTATTCCCCTTTTTGCTCCTTACTTTCCTCCTTCTGCTCGGCATCGTCTAAGATTCATTTTTCCAAATGAAGTGTTTTTGCCATTTATTTTAGCGATTATGTCATCATTTCAACTGTTTCAACCTATCAGATTTCATACACCCTCCTTCCACACGCTCCTCTCTCCTTATCACCTCACCCTCCCCCCTTAACATTCTCTTTCTTATTACTCCTTCCTCATCCACTAACATCATTTTTCATCATCTTTCACACCTCATTATTCTTTCCCTTATCCTCCTCATCAGCTAAGGTTTATATAAAATTTCTTTTTCATGTACTTTAGTGAAAGTGTGTGTCTTCAATACCTTTCATTCCTGACATTATTCACCATATCTCCGACACTCATTTATATCTCTCCTTAATGTTTCTCCTCTTCCGATCATATTTTTATTTTTCCGTTACTAAGATTAATCTATTCCTCATCTTCATCCTTTTGTCCTTCCCTTCCCCTCCTCTTCCCATCTCTCCCCCTTCTCACCTGCCCCTAAAGCTCTCCTTCTTATTGACCCCCATTCTTCATCTACTATGATCATTTTTCCTTTTCTTCCACCTACTTTTTTACCTTTCCCATCCTCCTACAATCCTTCTGAAATTTAGAATCAAATATGATTTTCTTTTGTCCCTGACATTATTCACCATATCTCCGACACTCATTTATATCTCTCCTTAATGTTTCCCCTCTTCCGATCTATTCTTATTTTTCCGTTAATAAGATTAATCTATTCCTCATCTTCATCCTTTTGTCCTTCCCTTCCCCTCCTCTTCTCACCTCTCTCCCCCTTCCCACCTCCCCCTAAAGCTCTCCCTCTTATTGTCCCCCCTTCTTCATCTACTATGATCATTTTTCCTTTTCCTCCACCTTCTTTTTTATCTTTCCCATCCTCCTACAATCCTTCTTAAATTCGGAATTTTAGATAGTTTCTTTCATTCAACCTTTTCTATCCTCTTATGTTTCATCACTCCTCTCATGCACTCCCTCATATCCTTATTTTCTTGTTTTTCCCAATGTTTTAGAACTTTATTTCCCTCATATTTAGAACTTTATTCAAACATGATCTTAGTTAAGACCTTTGAAACAGATAAAATCCGTTTACTCTTTTTTAGTGAAATGGTTTTCTTACTTAAAATGACTTAAAATAACCGTCTTAGGCGTAATTTGATGGTTTTCATTCGGCCAGGAAACATTGTACATGTTCACAATTTACTTTGTTGTTTGAGTCAACTAAAGTCCCTAATCTTAAAGTTTTATCATGAATAACAATCATAATTAGTATCAATACCTTTCAAAATTATTATGCCTGCCTCGAAGTGTAGTCATCAGAATTGTGAGAAACTTATAATGTCTTCTCCTTCTTCCTTCCCTCTTTGTAATCTAAGACGCATGCTTAAAATAACTTGTTTTGGTCATTAGTTCAGTGAGAGTGTCGTCCCTTAACCCCAACTTCTTACACTTGCCTCTCCCCCTAATGTTGTTCCTCTATACATTCCTCATTCTCGTCTATCAGTTTTCCTCATATACATCCCATTTCCCTTCCCTTTTCCATCATGCCTTCTCCTCGTACCCCTCATCCACATGCCCTTATCTTCTTCCTTCTATTGTGATGGTGCTACTAGATGTGGTGACTGAAATAACAAGAAGGAGAAGAGGAGAAGAAGGAAGGAAATATCACGACAATGAGAACGAAAAAAGAGTAGCACGACAATAATAGATCGCAAAACATTGACTGAAGTACACTTCAATGGCAGGTCGCACAACAATGGCAAGACAAAAGTACTGAATATTGATAATAAGAAGGAGAAGACGGAATACCAGAGGGAATGACGAATCTGGGACAAATGAAAAAGGGCGACGACGACGACAGAAAATTGGACGGTGAACGGCGAACGGAGATGGGCGAACGTCGGGGGAAGATTTAGGGTTGACAGTGGAGATTACCCTCTGCTTACTCCACAAATGTTGATATTTTTTTTATTTAGGGTTGTTGATTCTTCACTAATTGATACATGTGTATATGGGTCCGGTATCAACTAATGGACAGTGGTCCATAAAAATGGAATAGACAACTGAGTTTAAAAAAAGCATTTGTATAATATATAGACATCATTTTTAATAAAGCACAATTGTCTATTAGTTGATAAAGACACCTGTTTATCAAAAATAACAGATGTATATAAATTATACATCAGTTGTTATCAATATTAGATGTCTATTAAGAGTTGTCTATATGATGTTTTGTAGTAGTGTCTAATGGACTATGAACGACCCGACCGGAAGTCTACCAGGTCTTAATCCTTGATTGGCCTGGTAGCTACTCTGACTTTCGCCTTGTCCAAGGCTCAGTCAGAGTGGGGGCTCTGTAGGCACTCACATTTGGCTGCTAGGTATCTATAGCAGTTTCCAAAAAACACCCGATGATGATCGGACGTAAACGTGCTTTAACATACTCGAATATGGGCTCAAAATCATTAGTATTTGGCTTGGGCTTTTTACGGAGTACAAATCTCACAAAACATCCTCAAATCCAGGCCCAGTGGGTCGTTTCCAATCAAATAAGACTAATTTCGGTCAAAACCGACACCAAGGGCAAAACCGTCTTTTAGCGGTCGGGTCAAACCCCGGTCAAAGGCATTTCCGAGACATAAAAAACAGTCATGCAAACTTCGAGAGTCCAACACGAAGTCAAAAACCACAAAATATCAGCTGTATGCACTTTTAGAAGAGAACCCGACAACCAAAACCTCTTCAATTTAGGATAGGATTTCTTTCCTAAAATCTATCCAAAATCGGGTACTTCTCTTATAAATACCCCATCCCCTTCATCAATTTTTCACATACAAATTTCAGCAATCCTATACTTTTACAACCCCGATCTTTCCTCTAGAAATCCTTTAGGAAACCCGAAAGCAAAACTCGTCAAATCTCTTCCCAATTATACACACCATAACTCTGCTATATACATCTCGACGCTCCCGTGCCTAAGCCACAACTAGAGGAGCCCTATTCTGAGAAGACAAAGCATGTAGGTTGCGGGTGCAAAATTCAATCCCGATTTCTCCTTTACTCTCTTCTCTTCTCTCCGCCTATTTCGTCTTCTTCTTCGTTTTTTTGTCGTTTTTATTTCTCTTGATTTCATTACTACTATCGTATTAACATTAAAAACATCACGCATACATCAATTTACAAAACGATTTCGAATCGAATACGTTTAAAGATGAACTTCGTATAAGACTCTTCTAATCCCTTTACGAGTTGTAACAGTGGTGGAGCCCTCTCGAGGAGCCCCGCCCTAAATACTCAAAGGCATGATGGGATCGCAAATATTCCTCCTTAAACATGTTCGATTCCCCTTTATTTAAGGTTAGAACGAAACCCGTTGATGCAAATCGAACATCACATAATCCGCAAGGATTATTAACAATGTCGTGACGCGGAGGGAATCGACTTTCGCTCTAATCAAACAAATAAAAACGTTTATTCCTAAGATGCGATATCGACTCCGTAGTCGAATATTATGTCTAAAAGAATTAATCAATAAACCGTGTTAGCACGAACCCGTTGACACCGAATTAATTGTCACACGGTCCGAAAGGATTGATTACGACATTGTAACGCGGAGGGAATTATTTCGTCCTGATTCAGTTCAAAACAATTTATAACATCTTTCCTAAATTTCCGATAATCGATCTCGTAATAATAATATACATATTGCGGGTATCGAAAATTAAGTCGAGTATAAATTATACCATATTTTACGCGGCTTAATAAATTATCGATTTAAAAATTAAAAGCAATTTCGAAATCAAAGCCTTTTCGAAACGGACAGCAGTCCGTACAGGGGGCACTCGATCGAGTGCCATAGTCCACTTGATCGAGTGGCACCCCAAAAAATAGGCAGGGGGTCCGTAGCAGGACCACTCGATCGAGTCTCACTCATGACTCGACCGAGTGGTCCCCTTTACGCAAAAACGCGAGTTCCATACATCGTGTAAGCATCATTAAATATTTTTACGACTTCGGTCGTCACGTGTAAAGGCAATCACGTGTCCTTTTCCTTTCAAAAATCAGGCATTGCATCGTTCTATCGCTAATAATTCAATTATTTCAATTCTCGCGCTTGTTGTATTGTAATTCCGGGTTGTATTCCGCCCGTGTATTTGTGATCTACTTTCGCGCTTTTATTTTTGTTGTTTGTTTTATTGTACTAAAACGAACCTCACATGCTAAAACAACCTCGACATAATTCAAAGATGAATTAAACGACGTAAATCAAACATATTTCACATGTTTAGCTAAAACGTTATTTGCATAACATTTCAACCGAATCACTAGTGCGCGTATTAAAACATCGAACGGTATCTTAGTAGAGGCCGCTATAGTGCGGGCGGGATTGGGTGTCCTTTGTGGTCTTCCCAACACGTACCTTCACCTCTTACTCAGAACCTCGGTTTTCCGATGTCCGAAACCGTTGGCTCACGAGAGTCATTCGATATACAGTACCCGATAATGTCGGCATCGGTATCGTAATGCAAAGGGACGAACACCACAAGCTCTAGTATCGAAGTGGGTCGTACTTTGTGCACGGTCCACCCAAAATGTAGAGTGGGTTCAAATGGGGCCGAACTCCCACAAAGTTTGGTGGCGACTCCAACTAGCATTTAAATTTCAACCCGAGATCCATCTCACATGAGATTCATTCACCTCCCCAAACCCGCGCGTGGCCGCGTCGGGGTGGACCTATGTCATGTCCACAATTTGGCGACTCCGCTAAGGAAGATTGATGTGTAACTTACCATCGGGATCCTCAGGGTGAGACTTGAGGTGAAATCTATCGATTAGTACAATACGCGCTTTAGTTTTACGGTTCATGCATAACCCCATTTTTACCCGGGCCAGTACTGGTGACCGACGTCCCACTATACCGTGATATATTCCAAATTGGTTATGTCAAGGTGTTCATGGCTGATTCGTATGGGTTTCGCGGCATGTTCTAAGATCAACTCGACTTAGGAAGTCCGTCCCGATTTTTGAAAAGGCCATGCACACTGGTATAGATCCTATTTCGACCGACCGAGACTTAGTGTAAAGCATGTACCTTGTCGTCATAATGCTTACGTGGCTATGTGCTACTTGGTTCCCGTGTTGTTTTCAAAAACCATCAATTCCAAAAAATGCATCTTTTCAAAAATATTCAATTTTCAAAAAAATCGAAATGCTGCCGAAATTTAGACTTACGATTTGACTCAAAACAAGCCTATTTTTCTAGCCGGCATGCTGTCCATTTCATGATTTCCAATTTCCGATCCCCTTTCGATTTTCGAATTTTCAAAATTCCATTTCGGTTTTCAAATCTTCGAGATTCCATTTTGATTTTCAAATCTTCGAGATGCTATTTTCGATTTTCAAATCTTCAGGATCCGTTTACAATTTTTAAAATTTTCGAAAATTTATTTTTGATATTCAAATTTTCAAAATTCCAAATATTCAACTTTTCAAAATGCCCGGTCCTATTGGCCCACTACCAATTTCGGGACCATTCTCTCAATTTTCAAAAATCAATCATTTTTCAAAACCTTCCTCATTATGGGACTTACCGTTATCCGTGTGTCGGGTCTTTTCATAATACGTCGAAGGTCTTTAGCGTCGAAACTCCGTCGATCCTACATCACGGGTTTCTTCCCCACCCTAGTCCGCCTTATTCTAAAGGCATAACCAACCAACACGAGTCATACACTCGTAAATGGAAGGTTCGTCTAAACACTCGAGCCCTAACTAGAAAGTCTCACGCGATCTTTCCCTCTAGCTGGACGATCCCCACGACCTTTCTTAAGGGAACTTCGCCCGTCTTTTAATCCGTTAGTCGAGCCATCTCAATTCTAGAACCCTTTAACTTAAGGGTCTACCCAAATCACAGGGTCGTCCTTATTCAAGTCAAGTCGAGGGTCTCTAGCGTCGAAACTCTACCGATCTTACATCGCGAGTTTCTTCCCTTACCCCGTCTGCCTTTCCTCGAGGCCGAGTCAACATTTTACAAGGCATAGCCCTATAACAAAAGGTTCGTGATTTTTACGTCTAAGGGTCATTTGTCCAACACTCGAGTCTTAACAAAGTCTTCGATCCCACTCGGGGGCTACCCTTCAGCAGAGCGATCAATCACGGTTGCTCTAAGGGTCATGTCTTACACGTGTTGTCTCACGTACCCCACTTTTGAGTCACTCAGACGCCACACCATCTGAGTCCAATCAGAGTCTTTAGCCTCACTTGGGGGTTGTCCTCCATCCGAGCATTCGACCACAATCACCTTAAGGGGTACCTTACGTTCATCATACACCGACGTCCTTATGATGCCTTCTTTGAGTCGTACCTATGCTACGAGCACTCGAGTCACCTAGGGTTAGGTCACCACGGTTGGTCCGAGCACGCGACGCGGTCAAACACGATCGCCCCATTTTCGAACTTATCCTCGTACAGCTCAAGTCTTATGGTCGAGTCTAGGTCACGGTCGTTACTTTGTCTAGATTAACGTTCAAGTATCCCGGTCAAAGAATCTTAGTCATTTCTGTCACCCCGGGCCATGTCTAGTTTGACTCCTTCTCTTGCATTTATGCAAAACCGAGCTTAGGCGAGTTCTAACACCTGTCGTTTCTTCCGATCAGGGACTCTATGAATTAGGCGTTACCAAACCACAACAAATCCCGCACCGTTGAGAAAGGAGATATCCAGGGGAGTATGCTTATGCTATCTTGCTCCATTAACAATATCTTCTCGACAATCAATACCGCCCTAAATAACCTAAGTTCCGGGGTAGCCATCATCAAAGAAGATCTTGTAAGAACCCGATCCTGTCTAACACAACCAGAGCGGGTAAGGCATCCAATCACCCAACCAAGCCATTTGAAGGGTGAAAACTCTTACAAAACTGTCCGATACCCCCAAGATGGCAGGACCGAGAGAGTTAACCCTCAAGTCACCTTTCCAAAAATCAAGAACTGGTCAAAAGAAAGGACATTTACCCACTTGGATATGTCCTACACCGTCGCTTTCCAAAGGTTGCTTGGTTTCAAAGGGCCTAATACTACCTATAGGCCCAACTGCCGACACACCTTCAGAAAAACACTCCAAAGCATGGAACGTCGAACATTACTGCCAATTCCACATGGGAAGGGGGCACGATACAGAAAATTTTTGGAAACTGAAACACCTCATTCAAGATTTCCTCGATACCGGGAGGACACCCGTCATGGAAACATTGTCACTTGCAAAGCCCCTCATGGATTATACAGGGCCTGACGACCAAAGCATCCAATCTACCTCCCGTGCATCCAAGAGTCCGGATTTGATTTAAGTCAAAGTCTGAGTCCGAGTCTAGGATGTACTGTTTCTTTCAAATTCAAAGTCAGAGTCAGTTGTATTCTGTCCTCTTTTCAAAATTCAATAAAATCAGCGTTTCTATTTCTCATATATGCTTTCCTTATGTGTTTCCGAGAACATGATCAACACCATCATACACTGTGAGCACATGCACGTGACTATTATAGGCACACCTATAATGACTACAGGAAACTGAGACCCGTGTTATCCTTTACTTGTTCCATGTAACTACACTTAGAAGGAGCGGTATCGAATCCTATGACAAATCTAGGTAGTCTCCTAGTTTGGGTTCAAGACGAGAGGCAAGCCCATTTCCCACAATAAACGCCCCTCCAATAAGACTAACCAATCCCTACCTTAGGCGTTAGTCTATCCAAAAAAAACATCGTAACTCTATAGACGTGATGTCAAAAATACCCAACTCGGGACGATACTCCCACCAAGCCTGCTCGGAATTATGATGACAATACCGAGATCTAAACCGCCATCTTTACCATAGATACTCCACCGCGAGTTGCACTCACACAAACACCAACTATGCTTACACCTTACAAAGCTTAGCTCCAAAAGCCTAACCCAACCAACGGGCCCAACCCCAAAAATCCACCCACAACACCATAGGGGGTAGTCGTGAAAAAAAAAATGGACAAAAAAAATCAAAAGTCCAAGGAAAAAGCAAAAGGCCAAAACAAAAAAGCAGGCCATCATCAAAAAAAAAAGAGCCATCCATGACCGAGGTTAAACGGTCAATCCGAATGAAGAATCCCATGACCGGGGCTAAGAGGTCAACCAAAATAAAATTCAAAAACCCATGACCACGTTGAAGAATCCCATGACCGGGGCTAAGAGGTCAACCAAAATAAAATTCAAAAACTCATGACCACGTTTAGCGGTCAACTCAAGTGAAAGTTCCTTGACCGGGGTACGGTCAATTCAAAATTATCAATGCCCATACCATCAAATAGGGGGGATTCAACCAAGCTGGTCAGCTAACGCCACATCTAGCCTTCCCACATTACAACCCTCAAGACCTTCCCGAGACCTAGGCTAAGAGACAGCCCGAAATTTTGAGGATTCAAGCTCCATAGGATACCCCTAACCATTAGGGCCAGACATGGAAATCAGATTCCGCATTATCAAACCTACCCCGATCAAAGTTCGAGTCATTTTTACTCAACTTCCCCCTTTCCCACCACATTACAATACCTTACCCTCGAAACCTTAGCTCCAAAAAATCGAGCTCCAGATTTCGAATCATCAAAGCTACTTGCGACCTAGCACCACATTTCCAAAAACATCCAAACCGTTACCAAGCCCCAAACACGGGAATCAACCTGCGGTCGGCATAGAACATGCCCAAATAGTTTACACCACCTCTGGGGGCTACCCTGGAGAACGCTCACAGTCACAGGATCAACATCCTAACTATTCTACCCCTTCGATCAAGACATCATTATGAATGCACCTAGCCTACACCATGAATATGGCTAGTTACACACAAAGCCCTAATAGACTAGGCACCATAACATATCTTCCAATCCACTGAACTACGGCTTGGTTTGATTTCACTACACGTGAATACATAGGCAGCCTTTCAACAAGGGCACAACCACTCACATTGACACAAATTTAAAAACATCGTCATTCCTATCACGACAATGTCATGTTCTCAACAGTTCGCTTTGTCGTCCTGGGGGTTTCTCCTAGGCAGAAGTTCTCCATCCACTCACATAATCCAAAGACTTTCAAAATCTAGCCACCGTTCTGTAGTGTGTCCTAGTACTCGGCTCATTCGAAGACAAGAATCTGTCAGGGACTCGAAATGACACTCACTTTGGGACCATACCCCAAAACCAAAAAAGAAAATTCAAAAAGAGCACTAGTCTACAGCAGTGCTACTGCTGAGTTCTGCAGAAACAGTCTCATTACAGACTACTGCAATGCCCCTACAGCACATTCTTCCCATTTCGATTGCACACATACATCAGTAAAAAATACTGAAAGTAGGAATTACACCAATATATTTCCGCCCCTTCAAATACTTAAAACTCCATCGTACCTCCAAAGTAATCACCCAAAACAATAATCCCAACACCAGATCAAATTCCAAATAACTAACCAAAATCCCATCAATCTGCAACTTAATCACCCAAAATCATCCAATTCCAACTTAATTTTCACAAATCCATCAAATTCAAACCTAGTGATCACAGAAATCATCAAACTTCAACGCAATTAACAAAAGTTCGATCAGATTCCAACATAATCTACCAAGAATTGATGAAACTCCAAATTAATTAACACAAATCCCAACAATCTCCAACGTAAAGAAACTCAGATACCCTTATAGAATTTGAAGCAAAGGACAATAAGCCAAATGTGACCTTACTGATTGTAAAGAGATCACAATTTATATTCAGATTAACAAGTTGAAACGTTGATTCGGCTTACGCGACTTGTATGAACAAATACAAATATCAATAACTCTTTTTAGCATCTCGCCCTGAGGCGACATTTTTATGCCTACATATGTCTATATATTTCGTAGATGACGAAAAACACTGCCAAAGTGCAAACATATACTATTAGCGATCAAATACGAAACAGATATCATGCTATTAAAACGTACCTTCAGAGTAAAAGCTCGACCATCACGCCCGTCTGGAAAAAGAACCATCACCAAACAGCTGGCCATTCAAGACCACTGAAAAAGTCTGTTCACAAACGCGACACTACAATACGAAATTAATTACTCAGTATCGCCTTGGCCACCTACTATAGATTTGTGACCCGTAGCAAAATTCATTCGAAGAAGATGGAGAAAAATATGGAACGGTAAACTCAATCGGTGCTATACTACAAACTCGACCCCCAACTGGAATAATTCTCGCTCAGGAGGGAAATGTCATAACCACTAAAGATAAATACCTTTCTTTAGAAGTTAACAAGCAACCAACATATAAGACACAAGCTAACAAGCAACCAACCTAAAAATAACATCACTTACTGAAAAAGTCCGTTCATAAACGCGACACTACGGCATCAAACAGCTGGCTACCACAACCTAGCGATCCGAACTCATCGAAAACACAGAAATCGAACTCACTAAACAGCTAGCCATTCACAACCACCGAAAAAGTCCGTTCATAAACGCGACACTACGACACCAAACAACTGGCTACCACAACCTAGTGATCCGAACTCATCGAAAGCCACATTCTTATTTCAGCAGAAAAGAAGAGAAAAATAAACTGAAAAACATTATGAAATAGGAATGTGGGGTAAAACATCCTCAAACTCACCAGAAATCCTACCAATAACACCACAAAACTCACCAGAAATCCCCAAACTCAACAGAAATCGAAAACCATCGAAAATTACAAATAAACAAATCCGCGTAAACTCCCCAGACCCAACAGAAATCGAAAAGGGGTGAAAATTAGGAACAACCAAACCTAAAAAATCTCCCTAAACCGATTACAAAGAAAGCGGACTCACCAGAAATCAAAAGGAACGCAACAAACCCGCATAAACCCCCAGACCCAGCAGAAAGCGAAAAGGGGCAAAAATTAGGAACAACCAAACCTAAATTTTTTTTTCCCCAAACTGATTACAAAGAAATCGGACTCACCAGAAATCAAAAGGAACGCAGAAGAGGAACGTAGGAGAGAAGGGAGGAAGAAGAGCCGCAGGAGCGAGGAACGCAGAAGAAGAAACAGAGAAGGAAGAAGCAGGGGAGGAAGAACCGAAGAAGCAGAGCGCGGCACGTGAGGAGCACGAAAGTTACTGTACTACTGTAGCAATTGTTTTGTAGTTTCCAATTCTCTTGCATTTACAAGGTTTATAGAAACCAAACCTAAAAAAATCCCCCTAAACTGATTACAAAAAAAACGGACTCACCAGAAATCAAAAGAAATGCAACAAACCCGCAAAAACCCTCCAGACCCAGCAGAAACCAAAAAGGGGCAAAAATTAGGAACAACCAAACCTAAAAAATCCCCTAAACTGATTACAAAGAAATCGAACTCACCAGAAATCAAAAGGAACGCAGAAGAGGAACGTAGGAGAGAAGGGAAGAAGAAGAGCCGCAGGAGCGAGGAACGCAGAAGAAGAAACAGAGAAGGAAGAAGCAGGGGAGGAAGAACCGAAGAAGCAGAGCGCGGCACGTGAGGAGCACGAAAGTTACTGTACTACTGTAGCAATTGTTTTGTAGTTTCCAATTCTCTTGCATTTACAAGGTTTATAGAAACCAAACCTAAAAAAATCCCCCTAAACTAATTACAAAGAAAGCGGACTCACCAGAAATCAAAAGAAATGCAACAAACCCGCAAAAACCCTCCAGACCCAGCAGAAAGCGAAAAGGGGCAAAAATTAGGAACAACCAAACCTAAAAAATCCCCTAAACTGATTACAAAGAAATCGGACTCACCAGAAATCAAAAGGAACGCAGAAGAGGAACGTAGGAGAGAAGGGAAGAAGAAGAGCCGCAGGAGCGAGGAACGCAGAAGAAGAAACAGAGAAGGAAGAAGCAGGGGAGGAAGAACCGAAGAAGCAGAGCGTGGCACGTGAGGAACACGAAACTTACTGTATTACTGTAGCAATTGTTTTGTAGTTTCCAATTCTCTTGCATTTACAAGGTTTATAGAAACCAAACCTAAAAAAATCCCCCTAAACTGATTACAAAGAAAGCGGACTCACCAGAAATCAAAAGAAATGCAACAAACCCGCAAAAACCCTCCAGACCCAGCAGAAAGCGAAAAGGGGCAAAAATTAGGAACAACCAAACCTAAAAAATCCCCTAAACTGATTACAAAGAAATCGGACTCACCAGAAATCAAAAGGAACGCAGAAGAGGAACGTAGGAGAGAAGGGAAGAAGAAGAGCCGCAGGAGCGAGGAACGCAGAAGAAGAAACAGAGAAGGAAGAAGCAGGGGAGGAAGAACCGAAGAAGCAGAGCGTGGCACGTGAGGAGCACGAAACTTACTGTACTACTGTAGCAATTGTTTTGTAGTTTCCAATTCTCTTGCATTTACAAAGTTTATAGATACCCAATATCATGGTTTCGACAACCCGAGATATTACAATCATTTACATATTTCATCAATTTAGCATTGCCATGCTCGTGAATCACTGACTTCGCCATTCAATTCTTCAAATATGTCATGATGACATATTTGAAGAATTGAAGGGCGAAGTCACTGATTCACGAGCATGGCAATGCTAAATTGATGAAATATGCAATGTAGGGTTCACTTATTAAGCGTCACTATCAAATTGATCCTCTATTTTTAGATTGGGCTGGCGACTGCTACCTTGTTTGGGCCGGCCTAGTTATCCTAAATCTGGCATTTTTCCAGCAATCTGTTTACCTCTTTTGACAAAATATTACTCTTACTTCAAATTAACACGGTAATATCAGTTAAAAACTCCAAATTTAACTCGATAGAAAAAATGAATAGTTTGCTAATATCAAGGCGGTTACCTTTTTATATCGTACCTATTTGAATTTGTTTACCTTCAAAACAGATGTTGTCTTCATAAAAAAAAGGGAAATTCTATCGGGTGCCCCTCAACTATTCACTTTTCCGGCTTGTACCCTCGCGTTTTGACTATTATTACTGGTAGCCCTAAACTGTCTTATTAACCAATAAACGTGCCCTTTAGCCTTTAATCCGTCACTTTAGACGTTAAGTGGTGACATGGCATCGCTGATGTGTCTTTTTTTTGCTGACTAAACCCTCCCTCCATTGCAGCAACCTACTGTACCATATTTTCCCTCCAATTTCACAAAATTTCCCTCCAACTTCCCTCTTTATATTTTCATTTTCCCTCTTCAATTCACATCTCCCTTATTATAACCCTTACTTCTCATTACCCTATTCTCTCTCTATAATTTCTTTCTTCAATCTTCCATTATTCTTCAATCTTCAATTAACCCAGAAAAAATTATGTCGACATCCTCATTCATCAGGAACAACCCAGTAGCGGGTCTCGAATTCCGTACTCAAGCGTGCACAAAGTGTTCTTAGAGGATCGGATGTAACTGGTGCTTCACGTGGTGGTGGCGGTGGTTCGAGTTCTGTTCCTTTGGGAGCCCAACTTCCTAATGACATGAGAAAACTGAATCTTGGAGACAATGGTGAGGTTGGTGGTCGTAGTTTTGCTTTTAGTACTCCTGGTACTAGCGATTCTTTCTTTGGCAGCAGTAGGGCAAAAAAGACTGATTCTGTTGTAGTAGATTGTACTCTTCCCGACAATATTAAGAACTTAAAGTTGGAGGATCCTGTCGAAAGTAACAACACTCGAAGCGGGATGAATGATGATACGATGGTTTTGTTAATGACACATTTTAATGACACATTTTGCCTTTTGTGACTAATGAAACCTAATGCATTTTGTTTGGTTTAGGAATTGTTAAATTTCAGCTGCTTATAGAACTACTTTAGCTAATTACAGCTGTGTTTGGTTCAACACTAGTAGTACTTGTTTTATGTGACTTTGTATTTTGTGGACTAACAGTAACTCGTATTATCCGCTGCAATGTAATCGGTTACTGCATCTTCGTATTGCTGTATTCGTATGCTGTGTACTATATTTTCAGATGCGATGTGTTAATCGTATTCCTGCAAACGGTTGCCGTCGTTTGGAATTAATCGCCATTACCCATTTTCCTAAAGTTTAAGTGTACAAAAAAAGAGCAAACACCCAATTTTCTTCTTAATGTCTTCTTCCATTCTTAAATTTTCATCATTACATGAACAACTAAAAGGATGTGATTCTACATTTTAAAGAGAACAACAAATGCAATAACTACTAACACTAAAGCATTATACTTCATCCAGAATTTTAAGACTCCGATGTCCGCAGAAATCTTCTTGCCCGCACAAACACCACCATTGAAAACGTCCTTGCTTGAGACTTCATTGTCTTCAACCGCATTTTCGGGTTTAAAACCTCTAGTAACAATGACATGTTCTTCACCCACCCACATAACAAAGTAGTCACATTCAAGATTTTTTCTGGGTTAATTGAAGATTGAAGAATAATGGAAGATTGAAGAAGAATAATGGAAGATTGAAGAAGAATAATGGAAGATTGAAGAAAGAAATTATAGAGAGAGAATAGGGTAATGAGAAGTAGGGGTTATAATAAGGGAGATGTGAATTGAAGAGGGAAAATGAAAATATAAAGAGGGAAGTTGGAGGGAAATTTTGTGAAATTGGAGGGAAAATATGGTACAGTAGGTTGCTGCAATGGAGGGAGAGTTTAGTCAGCAAAAAAAAGACACATCAGCGATGCCATGTCACCACTTAACGTCTAAAGTGACGGATTAAAGGCTAAAGGGCACGTTTATTGGTTAATAAGACAGTTTAGGGCTACCAGTAATAATAGTCAAAACGCGAGGGTACAAGCCGGAAAAGTGAATAGTTGAGGGGCACCCGATAGAATTTCCCTAAAAAAAATTGTATCTAAGCATGGTGTACTAGGTAACATAGGAGGAATTGTTTGGAGTTCTTGCCAAGAACTTCTTTAAAATAAACGCATGCCACTCAAGAGCGACTAGCACACAATATTGTGTACTCCGTACTAACTTTTGAGAGAATCAAAATCTACGTAATTGCATTTTCACTGATGCATTTTTTCGTCATCGTAAATTAAGAGTGAAATTTTAGACTCCCTCCTATTGTGTAGATACGAAACACTTTATTAAGATATTTATCACATATAATCGATTAATGCATATTCGAAAGTACAAATTAGGTGACCATAGGAGGTATTCGGTGACAATCACTTAGATTGTTCATATTTATAATAGCTTATGTATCTCATTTACACCTTTTACGGGTATAATGACGGGACTAGATCCTAGTGCTTAACATGTTGGACTATTGGAGGAAAAAGCAACCAAAATTTCTTATCTTAGCACAGTGGTTAAGAATAGATACTTTGTAGGTTCATTCAAATTTTCTATATCGTAATGCAACTAACAGAAGGTCTTATTAAACCAAAAAAAAATACTGGAACCCAACACCCAAAAACAACAAAGGCTTTTTCACATTGTTGACAGTATTATTGCTAACATTTTTCATCAAAGGAGAGTTCATCCCTCTAATTAATGGCGTCTTCTAAGCTCCAAGCTCTATGGAATCACCCTGCTGGACCCAAAACCAGTTCGTTTTTTATCTCTCCACATATTTCCCCATCATTTCCCACCTTTCTTTTGTTTTGTTATGTATATCCTGTGATTATACATCGAGATTTGGGGATTTTATTGGTGAATTGTTATAAATTATTGCACATTTGATTGATGGGTGTATTGGGTTTCTCTGATTTTACTCCATTACCTTTTGTTTGATTTTTTTTTGTTAGTTTAATTTTAGGTCATCCATTGTGATTGATAATGAGACATATTTGGATGATTGACTGTTTTTTATTACCGAAAGATTGAAAATTTCACTGCGCTTCTTACTTATTCAATAATTCTGATTACGATGTTAGCAGTTTACCTTAAGTTAAAGATGAACAGTTATTTAGATAGTGATTTATGGCTATCAGTTTGCTTTAAAGCATTGTAATTACAGTGTAAAAATAAACAATATAAAGACGAGTGATTGTTCAAGACTCGTCCATCGCACAAGCTTTAAATCTAGTTACAGGGTGAAACAATGTGACAATTCAACAAGATAAGCGGAAAAACAATTCAATTGCAGAAAGTTATTACCATTTCGGGTTTCTGAGTCGAGTTTCCAAACCATTTGTGGTAGAACCTTTATCCGCATGTAATCAACCATCAAACTGTCTTACGTTACTCATAAATCATAACTAGCTTCTCACTGTAAGAAACGAGTAGTTCATTGTGTTAAACTACTCAAAACTACGTTTTGAGCTTCTTCTGCGATGCTTTCACATTCAATTGATACAAGGATGCTTAATTGAAAACCATGTTGTCCTTAAAAGCGTGAGCTTTTATGAAAAGTTTGGATATTGACCGTTAAAAGTAGGTGTTAATGTTTGGTTGAGGAACTCTGAGCTATCTAATGGATGTCGGAATTGTTGCCTTCCTGTAAATGCTAGCTTGGTTCTCGAAAGCAGTAAATTCAAACTGCTCTCGTATATGTTGCTGTCTGTCTCATAGCCTTGATGTCAAGCTTTATACTTAATCGAGCTTTTACCAAGCGAGAGTCCTGTCAGGTTTAAGGAGTATTTTTTTTAACTAAGATATTGCCCTAAATCTTTTGATGTTTATGGTGGTTGATATCAAGAAATGTCTGGGATTTTGGATGATTGTGCAACTGAGTTATAAAAACATTGAAGATTTTCACTAAGCTTCTTACATAGAGTAATATTCTATAATTTGGATTATGATGTTATGAGTTTGCTTCAGGTTGGAGGTATTTAGGGCAGTGACTCGTGGTTATTTAGAGTGTTTTTAAGTTGGGAACATGATCGTTCAAACAAAAAAAAAGTTGGGAACATGAAGAACGAGTGTATAAGCTTTAAAGCATTGTAATAGTAGTGAAAAAACACATTAAAGCAATCCAACTTCAACAAGATTGGGCAAAACGATTACATGGCGGGAAGGTATATTAGCTTTTCAGGTTTTGAGTAGAGTTGAACACTCGGTACTTTAGGAGCTCAAACAGTAGCATCTGGGAGGCCTCACAATATTCTCTCATAGAGCCCGTTCTCTTAACCAAGCTATTGACTTACTAATCATAGGTTAATACTTCGTATCACATTATGTGGACTATTTGCAGTTCTTGAGTTAGATGCAATACCAAAGGTAATATGGTATGGTGGTCACAATTCATAAACTATGAAACCGCCTTACCCAAATTTAATCGCGCTCTGCAAGGCAGTCCTGTTGAATTCTTTCTGTTGAACAACACAAAGCTATGTTTGAGCTTCTTTTGTGATGCTTTGATTTCGAATCGGTACAAGGACTATAAATACGAGATCGCTTAACTGAAAACTACTACTATGTCATTCTGAAAAGTGCAAGCTTCGTAAGACTGTATAAAAATTTTGGATCTTGACTGTCAAAACTACTATGCTAGTTGAAGGGTTCTATGTATCTAATGAGAACCGTTTTCGTCATCTAATAAGTGTATTGCGGATTTTTTTACTGTCAAAATTGGATTGTTTACTGCTTTTTCCTCATAGAACTTATTTGTGGTGCAGTACACTTTTGGGCTCCTACATTCAAATGGGGTATCAGTATAGCCAACATTGCAGACTTTGCTAAACCGCCGGAGAATCTATCATACCCTCAACAAATAGGTATTAACATCCTGCATAATAATATCACTCGTGTTTCTCCAATGTAGATAAATCTTTATACAGTATATTTCTAACTTTTAATGCTTAAATTTGACACTTTCTTAATTTTCTATTTCCTCAGCGGTTACATGCACTGGGATTATATGGTCTCGCTACAGTACAGTGATTACCCCTGTAAGTCATAAATAAACCCTTTACAGCTTTGTGGCAGTTTGTTCAATGAGGTTGATGTTGATTTCTAGACAATTACGGAGTCGGTCATAAATAAACCCTTTTGATACTGTCACATTTATGTAACGAATCTGTTGCACTTGTCAGATCGACGATAATGGTTCATGTTAGATACGAGGACCCTTCAACTAGCATGAACACTGAATTTTGACAGTCAAGATCCAAACTTTTTACAAACACTCGTGTTACGAAGCTTGCACTTTTCAGAACAAATGTATTGAAGGGTGCTCTGTTGAATTCTGCAGTTATTGAAACTTGTGAGTTGTGAGAGACGGTCTCACACCGTCCCTTTATGGAAAAAGATCACTCATTTACCATTGATAAATGAATTGTCGTTTACAAAATTGGATCGTCTCACACATCAGACCATCTTACTCAATAATTTGTCCATTAAATTTGTTTGAGTTACTCAATGCGTTTCCTGTGAATCTTACATCATCTTTTTCCATTGTGTTGCACATCATACAGAAAACAGATCCTCCCCGCAACCTAAACTGTTTCATCTTTGAGGTTGTTTAGTCACCGGTTTTGCTAAAACGTGTTGTATTATGAACTGCAGAAAAACTGGAACCTTTTCAGTGTGAACGTAGCAATGTTCGGAACTGGGATTTACCAACTTAGCCGAAAGATTCAGTAAGTTCATGATCAACCCACTTCATCTATGTATCCTATCCCTGTCCATAGGAGGGGGTATTAAGTCCGATTTTCAATCTTCACATCTCAGCAATCCACGTTGATTATATTTACTCCCTCCGAGTTCAGATTTTTATCAACTATTCATTATTACGGAGTATTATTTTTGTTATTTCAGGCATGACTATTTCCAAGAGTCGAAACCAATTCCAGCAGAAGAATGATGTCGTAGAACACAGAATACTATCAGGAAGGAATTCTTGTCCTGTCGATCTCTAAACTAATCGTGTCTCTTCCAAGTTACACAATTGACATCAGAAGTTGACAACATTTTGGTTCTACTTCGATTAAGAATTCATGTCTATGCATGTCCAGTTTGTTCTTCTGTGTTACGATAAACAGGAAATCATCTAACAGAACTAATCCAATTTGATTTTACAGTCTTAAAGTTCTTCTCCATAATCTTTTCCAAAATTTGTTACTACTTTATTCTCATTTCAAATACTCTCCACGTTCATAATTTTGCTTAAATTTACCAACTACTCCGTCCCCTTCACTAAGATGTTCCACATTTCCTTTGTGTAGTTCCTATTGTTTGTTACCCCACCTTCTTTTCTCCACTTTTATTTTCCCACATATTTCCCAAAACCAATTGTGGAATATCATAGAGAAGGGGAGGGAGTATTTATTTAATTTTACAGTCACCAGTCAATAATTTTACCATTAATTTTCAAATCTTACTCTTCTCATACAGTATAATTTTACGATCTCCAAGTATAAATTTACAATCTTCTTCAAATTTTAACTTCACAACATTAAAATTTAGTCCAATTGAGGTACGTTTTGACCACATCATAATTTCTTCTAAAATTTTCATTGCTGTAAAACTACTTAGATTTCAATCTTTCATGGTGCAAACTATAGTAAACTTAAAAACGGGTTAAAAATGTGAGCACCAATAGACGCAAAACTGAGGAAATCAGAGCAGTATTGCCTGGAAGATGCCCTAATGATTAATGTAAAGAGAAGGGTCTCTTGAAATGGCTATTTTTACACCATCTCTTCTTCTCTCCCTTCTCTTATATTCTCTATTCACCATTCTAACTTCAAACTTCTCAACTTGTAATGAATAGATCGGAATAAAACCCAAAATACGATTAAAATGTGTAGAAATGAATGGAACGGGAAAAAATCATTGATGAATAAAAATATAAGGATGGGTAGAAAAAGAAATGTAAGAAGCTCGGTAAGCAGAAATGTTGATTAAAATTAACAACAAACGGCCAGTAAGCTTCTCATACGTGAAATTAATATAGCTATAGCCGTTTCGGCAAATTCAAGAGATCTACTACTGTTAATTAACTAGTCTCTTGGTACAATATAGCTTTCTTTTCAAATACGCAATTACGATAAAACTTACTCCCTCAAGTCACTATTTCTTTAACCATTCCATTAAATATACTTAACAATAATGATCGGAGATAGTAAAATATATCACCAATAATCAAGTTGTAAAACAGAGATTTCAGTTTTTTTTCAATAGTTTTTGTAACTTGACATCAAAATCATAAAAAGTGTTGGTGTTGGTGTTTTTGCTTAGAAGATGGAGCAACAAAAAGTAGAAGAAAGAAAAGATTAAGAAAATAGAAGGGGCGGCGATTGTACGATGAATGAGGTGGTGAGTTTTAAAGTGATGTGAGCTTGGTTTATATAGTGTGGTTTAGGTTAGGATTTGAGTGCATGGGCCTTGCTGCTCCGTATGTGTTATGTGATGGGCTTTTATCTTAATTCACTCATTCAATCGATGTGCAAGTAAGCTTGACCTAACCAAAGTGGTCACATTTGAAATGTGTAAGCAAGACCTAACCAAAGCGGTCAATGAGAGTTGACCCGGGACCGGTTGAGTTCGGGCTAGGCATGATGGACATGCGATTGAGCGAGTGAATATGTCTTGACCTAAAAATAAAATAAAAAGTTTAAATTGATTGAAAATTTTGAGGTGTTACAAATTACAACAGCACCGCTCCCCGAGACGAGGAGCCAAATTAAATAACCTCATTCGAGCATGTTGTTGAGAAAAACAATGGCGAGGCTACAAGACGCTACATGCTACTTCTCGGTGATGATGCGGAGGTTCATCACCTTATGCGTTGCACTAGAAAGACAATCTGTAACATCTTGTATATTTTAACGATAACTTTCTGCGTGAGGATAGAATGCGTTGGTAATCATTGTAAGTAAAATTATTATTTTAATTTGTAAAGATGATAAATCGAGTTTTGACAAATTATTTTAACTAGTCGTCATACCCGTGCACCGCACAGGTCTATATTGTTTTATGCCCTTTATAATTCGTTGTGCCGTCTTTTTGCCTCATTGTCCAATAATTTTTTAATTATTTATAAAAAAAATCGATTTCATGTATTTGTAACTTTATTTACATACTTTCACAATAATTCGTAATATCATAAGCAGTACATAGAGTAATGCACTATTCGACGTTAAAGTGATAACTCAATAACTATGGGCTATTGGCGTGGGTGCTAACCTTTTGTGTTTGTAAAAATGTAAGAGAATTATTATTGACGAAAATGAGATATAACGCTATAAGATGTAATGTATATTACCTAATAAATAGATTTTTTTTGAACTTTTATTCGAGAACGTAATCTTCTTGAATTGTGGCTTTGTCTTTTTCTTTGTTTTTCTCTCGCGTTTTTATTTGGGATTTTCAAATTTTCGCCACTTTTACTGACTTTGTATGCTTCTTAAGGCCGTGGATCGTTGATGTGGTAGAAGTAGTAAATGATACTCCATACATTGTTAGTTATATGTTGTCTTGGAGTTTTTTTCGATGAGTATGCATCTTCTGATAAGTCTATTATTTATTTTTTCAAGACTAATAAGGTGAAAATTGGGTATTTTGAGCGCACACATTTTCACACGTAGCTATAATAAGCCTGCAAGATGAAGCTAAAAAATTTGGTAATAGGTGAAATACAAATTAGAATTACCCAAAAAATGTTAGCTCTGTAATAATTTTTGTATTCATCGTTGTAGGTGAAAATAGAGGTATAGATTAGGAAGGGAAGATAAAGTCATGAGCTGAAGAGTCTTTTCTCTCTTCTTTATTCTTTCTAAATTGATTTTTTTCCCCAATCAGAGCCTAACATGTGACCTTATTAGAAGTTGGTACGAAGTATTAGATAAAAGTTGGATGGGGGATGGTTTGTTTGAATTTTAATAGAGTACGGGGTTGTGCTTGTTTTATATACGGAGTATATCCCTTGTTATTCTTGTTATTTTTCTTTTTTATCTTTATATTTTACTCTTATCATGAAGTCGTTTGTTTATACTTTGGTGCATGCATCATTTACATAGATGTAGTGATTATGCAAGCAACCCTATTTTGTATTACAATTCGATACGAAAATACAAAAAATTCAATGCACGGGTATGTGACCCGTGAAATTCACGGGTTTATCCGTTTGAAAATTTTGTGCATGGATTCTTGATAATCATGAGCAAGTCTTTCATTCATTGTACATGTTGGTTCAAAAATATTTGCATGCCTAAACGAATAGTAAATGCTTTGAATTTAGTTTCAATTTCAATTTTTGTGTCTAAAATTTTAGGTCGCCACCGATTATTATACACATCAATCTCACTAATTCAACAATGTCACTAAACTATAGAACTTATACATCGACCAATTTCAATGATGTGTCCTTTATTTATTTGGGTTATTTAACAACAATAATACCAACTATAGGGCGTCTTTTCAAAATAATATCAATTTTAATAAATCTGAGAATAATACGTATTATTGGAGTAGTTAAACAAGAGTAGTATAGGTGACCGGTTACCTGTAGAACCCTTTCACCTTCCTTTTTCACCTTTAATTTTATTTAACGACAATAATACCAACTATAGAGCGTCTTCTCAAAATAATTCCAATTTTAATAAATCATTGAATAATACGTATTTTTGGAGTAGTTAAACCATAGTAGTATATATGACTAGTTAGCGGTAGAACCCGTTCACTTTCTTTTTTCGCCTTTAATTCATTTCACATTAATTCACTCATTTTCACTTACTCAGTGTACGGGGCATTAAATGTCATTCATGTCCTCCGTCTTCCTCTTCCTTCAAGTCTTCAACCTCATCAAATCTAGCTAACAACACAACCCTACACCAAAACCAACACGTTAATCTAATTGAAACGTATAGAAAAAAACTGAAGAAGAATGAAGGGTAATGGAGAGAGAGGATGAAGGAGAGAACTAAGGAGGAGTAGACATGGCAAAACTGACCTGACCCGAATAATCCAAACTAAACCCGACCCGACACCCGAATTGAAGACTTGATTTTGACCCGTAATCTGAATTGACCCGAGCTAACTCGAAACTGACCCGACTATTATTATAGAAAACGGGTCGATAT
Organism: Agrostemma githago; assembly: GCA_958450325.1. Classification (NCBI taxonomy): domain Eukaryota; kingdom Viridiplantae; phylum Streptophyta; class Magnoliopsida; order Caryophyllales; family Caryophyllaceae; genus Agrostemma; species Agrostemma githago. The sequence continues at coordinate 49,207,368 of OY288246.1, read as the reverse complement.
CCGATCCCTAAAAAAGTTGAAAACAACAAACCCGAGAATGACTCGAACACGAAAGTATCCAACCCGACCCGAAGTCAACCCGATTATTATAACCCTAAAGTGGCCCGACCCGAAGCTGACCCGTCACGGTTCACCTGTTATCCAAGTCTAAGTAGAAGGATGGAGGATAAGTAGCAGGTTAATTATTAATTAGGTGACCTGATGTAGCAGGTTATAAAGTCACTTATACTACTCTTGTTTAACAATTCCAATAATACGTATTATTCTCAGATTTATTGAAATTGATATTATTTTTGGAAAACGCTCTATAGTTGGTATTATTGTCGTTAAATAACCCTATTTATTTTAACCTTAATATTCTTTTTTTGTAAAAGTATCACTGAACATGGATTTATGCACGTTCTTTCAACAAATTGGACCTAGTTTTATAATACCGTGAAAATCATGGAGATATTCATTTTCACCTTTTTTAATTTATACTAAATCTATACTTTGTTAGTTAAATTACTATATTCACTTTCCATATTTTCATATATGTATTTTGTTTTGGTGATTAAAATATATAACTAGTGTAGACCCCGTGCATAAATGCCCAGTATACATAAAATTTACTTTGTAGCATACTAATTATATGAAATAGAAATTGGACTATTTCCACATTTTTATAAAAATTAATGTTTAGAGATTCAACTCGAAAAACAAAATTGTTATTTAGAAAAAAGAACCGAATATATTTTTCTAGTGTGAAGCTAAGAATGACTATACTATAAATTTACCATTTTGATGATTTTATCATCATCCATGAAATGTAATGGGTTACCAATTTATTTTAAAGTATTCTTTGTTTAACTTCCATCTTTAGAAATAATGCATTTTGGAGGGAAAATTTTAGAAAGTTGTTATTCTTTTAGTATATAGGGGGTGATATATAGAAAAAAATTATACTTGATGGGGGTCGGTAGCCAGCCTCGGGTCGCCTGCCAGCCAGGCCCCAGGGTGCCTAATCCAGGAATAAGAGAAGGCCTGCCCAGCAGACCTCCCAGCAATTTCATTGAAAACTCCAAGTGAATGGCCTTAATCATTTAGCTGCCTGGCCTGGCCTTGCCGCCTGACCCTTGTCTGCTTCCAGGGTGCCCTACCCAAGCAGGACCAAAGGAGAACCGGGGACCCATCCGTCATTTTGCCTAAAGGTAAGGGGAAGTGAGTGGACAAGGTGATTCCACGTGTCGCACAAGCATCCACCCATTTCCCTCTCTTCTTTTCTCTTTTCCTCTCTCTTGTGGGAGGGTATAAATATTTTCCCATTTCCCACATGAGAGAGGTTGAATTTTCTCTCTCTAGACTCTTACTCCTAAAAACGCCACCTAGTTCCTCACGAGCTAGGTTCGTCAAGGCATTTCACGGACTGACTTAGGCATCGGAGAGGGTTTCCTCGGACAACCTCCGAGGCCCTGTGCGTTCATTGTGCAGGGAGCAGGCCAACTTCGCCGGGAAGGTCCGATCAAGGGAGTGAGACAAATGAGAGGTTTAAGGAAATCAGACAATCAATTGTTCACTAACAATCCAATTATACAGCCCGGATCCAGAGCCGGGTAAATTGTTTCCGCGACCGGAACAATTTGGCGCCGTCTGTGGGGGAACTTACGGTTGTGCTCACGAGTTACCCACTAAAATCAACCACTCATAATCACAAAAAAACTAAAACAATCATGCCAGAAATCGTTGATACCAGTGCAGGGACGGGTCCGACGGTCCCATCGGTGGCCCCCCTGTATGGTATGCCGCAGTTGGAGAGGGTTCCTCCTGCCACAATCCTGGGGATGGGGGGAACTAGCCTCCTCGGCGGACCAAACGCTGCTGTAACACCGGAGTTGGGGACACACCCTGGACACGCTCTGAATCTGACCCCAACTCAGATGGCGCAGACGGCCGCCTTCTTCTCTGCAATGCTAAACCAGGAGTTCACTCCTGAGGACCTGGTAGGCAGGGTCGCATCGGCCCCCAGGCTGCCACCCTCAGTAAGCAGGGATGGAGCTGGGGGCACGAGGCGGACCGCCGCCAGAAATGCTCAGAGGAAGGCAAGAAGGACGGCACAAGCGTACGCGCATGTGCAAAGGCGCATTACAACAGGCAACCCAGAACCACCTGTCTAGCAGGCGTTCTCCATTCACACAACAGAATCCGCGTCTGGAGAACAAAGAAGCTTATCCCGGGAATTGCGGGAGCGAATGAGGCCCAGGGAGCCCATGTCAAAACGCCTGGGAGAAAAGCCAGGCGGGGTTTTCTCCAGGTTAGCACCGGCAGTCAAGGAGCAGTCAGCCCCTGGTTTATCCCAAAGCCTGCAGTCAAGGCTCAACCGGGGGCAACCGCTCGAATCTAAGTATCACCAGGGTGAGAGCCTCTGTCACTCTCAGAGGAAGAGACCCAGGCAAATCTCCCCTGAGACAGAAGATGAAGCAGCGAGCGGGCCGCCTCCAAGGCACCGCTCCCCCAGTATGAGGAAACCGGCCCATAGACAATGGGATACTCATGGTAACCAATCTGGGGAAAGCAGGTCACGATTGGTAGGCAGGCCCACAAAAACCCCACTTCATCCTGAGGTACAAGAATACCCCATTCCAAAAATTAAAATGCCCACCATTAAGTTTGATGGGACAACAGACCCAGAAGACCACCTGGCGGCATTTGAGAGCCACATGGGCATGTACGACGTAGATGATGCCATCTGGTGCAAAGTTTTCCCAACCACCCTGGTAGGGCTTGCACAAGGATGGTTCAGGGACCTCCGCCAGGGGTCAATCAAGTTCTTCATAGAGTTGGCCGAGATCTTCCTCGAACAATATGCTGGGAATAAAAGAAGACGCCTCACTCGTTTCGATCTTATGACCCTAAAGCAGAAAAAGGGCGAAAGTGTAAGGGAGTACCTGAGGAGTTTGACCTATCCTACCAGCAGGTCAGGGAGATCGATGATTCCACCGCTGCCTACGCCCTGACAATCTCCCTGCTTCCAGGAGAAATGAAAAACCAAATGATCAGGGCCCAGCCAGAAACCTTGGCCATGGCCAGAAAAATTGCTGAAGGGTTTATTCTGCAGGAGGAGTTCCACGGCCTGACGGACACCCCTGCTGGCCAAACAAGGCCACAAGGGGGACCGCAGGGTGGGCGTGGCAGAAATGAGCCAGGCAAACAGAGAGAAGAGGGAGACACTCCCAAGAAGGAGCGCACTGTCTACCAGCCCAGGTTTGACAGTTACACTGCCCTCAACAAATCCAGGGCGGAGATCTTCGAACTAGAAAAGGAAACCGCTAAGTGGAATCGCCCGAACAAACCTCGCAGCCCAAAGGGAGACCCCAAGAAATTCTGCACCTTCCACGACTGCATAGGCCACACCACCGAGGAATGTCGCCACCTGAAAGACGAAATCGAGAAGTTAATCAGGAACGGTTGGTTAGCCAATTACGCAGCCAAGAATAAGTCTCAGAAAGAAGTGTCTGAAAAACCCGAAGGGTCAGGGCAGAACCGCATGGTGATCCATGTAATATCGGGGGTACTGAGGGCCAGCTCAGCCGAAGAGGCCAAAAAAGACAAATGCGTGAACTAAAGAACCAGATCTGTTATGCTGAGAAAGTAGGAAGTCCGAGAGGAGTGACATTGAGCATCACCCCTGAGGATTCAGGGCGTGTGGTATACCCGCACAGTGATCCCTTGGTGCTATCCCTGGAGATCAGCAACCACATTGTGCGAAGGTGCATGGTAGACACTGGCGCGTACACGAACCTGCTGTACAAGGACGCCTTCGAGAAAATGGGCCTGGGAAAAAGGCACCTACGACCTGCCCCCGGATCGTTATACGGGTTCAGTGGAGCAGGCGTGCTGCCCATGGGAGTCATAGACCTACCCGTAACCTTTGGGGAAGGCTCTACTGCCAGAAACGTCAGGGCAACATTTGTTGTTGTGGATGCAAGATCCGCCTACAACGCCCTAATTGGCAGAGCCACCCTGGACGAAATCGAGGCGGCCATCTCCATCAGGGCCCTCACTGTAGCATATGTCACCGATTTCGGGCTAGAAGGAAAAGTGCGCGGGGACCAAGAGTCAGCCAGACAATGCTACTCCGTGGCCCTGCAAACACACGAAAAAGAAAGAAAAGGAAAGAGAAAGGCTGACAGTTCCCCCAGCAGGGAGGGCGAAATTCCAGCCGAGAATCAGGCGTCCAACCACCTGGAGCCAGGGGGCGAAAGCATGCTGGTAGACTTAGAACCGGGGAGGCAGGTCCTAATAGGGGCTGACCTGGAGGAGTCCTACCAGGCTGAACTGATCAAGCTGCTGAAAGAAAACAAGGACGTATTCGCCTACTCGGCAGACGAGATGCCCGGGGTTGATCCATCGTGTATCGTTCACAGGCTAAACGTAAGCACGGACGCTCGCCCTGTGAAGCAGAAAAAGCGAAATATGTCCGCAGAGAAGGACGCGGCAATCAAGGAAGAGATTGACAAGCTTTTGAAAGCAGATTTTATTGAGGTCTGTGACTACCCGGAATGGCTGGCGAATGTAGTCATGGTCAAAAAGTCATCGGGCGCATGGAGAATGTGCGTAGACTTTACAAACCTCAACAAGGCCTGCCCGAAAGACTGCTATCCGCTCCCCAGAATCGACCAACTGGTAGACGCCACCAGTGGATATACCATGCTGAGCTTCCTAGACGCCTTTTCAGGGTATCATCAAGTATACTTATGGCAGCCGGACAGAGTGAAGTGTGCGTTCATCACCAGTTCAGGCACCTACATGTACAAGATGATGCCATTCGGGCTTAAAAATGCAGGGGCCACATACCAACGTTTAGTTGATAAAGTGTTTGAAGGTAAAAAAGGCAGAAACATTGAGGCCTACGTCGATGACGCCATCGTGAAAAGCAAAGAAGACAGGAGCACCTGACAGACCTGCAGGAGACCTTCTGTTCCCTGCGCGCCTACAAAATGAAACTCAACCCAAAAAAGTGTACATTTGGGGTCCGTTCCGGTAAATTCCTGGGATTCTTGGTCAGCTCTCGTGGAATAGACGCCAACCCTGAGAAAATTCAGGCGGTTCTAGACCTTCCTGAACCCAAGACCATTAGAGACATCCAACGCCTGACGGGCCGCATGGCCGCCTTGGCGCGATTCGTCGCCCGATCAGCAGACAAGTCTACTCCTTTCTTCAAGATACTGAAAGGAAACAAACAGTTCAAGTGGGAAAACGAGCAGAAAGAAGCCTTCGAGCAATTGAAGGACCATCTTAAGAAGCTCCCCACCCTGGCAAGACCAGTAGCAGGGGAAAAACTTTTCCTCTACATCGCTGTGACTAATATAACTGTCAGCGCGGTCATTTTACGGGAAGAGGCAGGCACCCAGCAACCTATATACTTTGTAAGTCATGCGCTGGGGGCAGCCGAGAAAAACTACCCGATGGTCGAAAAAGCCGCCTATGCAGTCATTATTGCCGCCAGAAAACTCAGACCTTACTTTGACGCGCATCCGGTCGTGGTCCTCACCGACCAACCGCTGGAGAAAGTGTTGGAAAAGTTTGAGAAATCAGGGAGATTGCTGAAATGGGCAATCGAGCTGAGTGGGCTGGGGATATCTTACCAGCCAAGAACAGCCATCAAAGCCCAAGCCTTGGCCGATTTTCTGGCTGAGTGCTCCCATTCAGGGGAAGAAGAGATCCCTGCCGGGGAGTGGGTCGTGCATACTGATGGATCCTCGACAGCCAATGGCGCAGGCGCAGGCGTCGTACTGACCAGCCCAGAGGGGACTGACTTTGAGCATGCACTCAGGTTTGTCTTCCCTGCATCAAGCAACGAAGCAGAGTACGAAGCAGTGCTCGTAGGCGTCAGGCTAGCCAAGGCCGCAGGGGCAGAACGGATTGTTCTGGCAACAGACTCCCAGCTCATCGCCAACCAAATCAATGGTGAGTATGAAGCCAGGGACCAGGCAATGGCCACGTACCTAGAGATGGTGAGAGGAGAGTTATCAGGCCTGAAATCATATGAAATCAAACAGATCCCCCGTTCCCAGAACAGTCGAGCAGATGCCCTGTCAAAACTGGCAAGTTCCAGTCTACAGGACATACGGAGGTCAGTGTGGGTTGACGTCTTACATGAGAAGTCTACCAGCCCCTATCAGGCGATTAGCACCGTGGAAGAAGGGCCGGAAAGTTGGATGACTCCCTTCATCCAGTTCAAGAAACATGGTATCCTACCATCAGACGCAGTACAAAAGAGAAAGGTACATGCTAAAGCAGCCTGGTTCATACTCATTGGTGAGGAACTCTATAAGAAATCTTTTACTTATCCCCTGCTCAAATGCCTACGGGCAGATCAAGCTGCTGAAGTGTTGGAAGATATCCACTCAGGGATTTGTGGACATCACATCGGAGGGAGATCACTGGCCCACAAAGCCCTAAGGGCAGGCTACTACTGGCCTACTATGCTGGCGGATGCCAAGAGCCTGACCCAGAAATGCAGAAAGTGCCAACTATTCGCCCCATCAATCCATGCCCCGACCCAGGAGCTCAGGCCAATCCTATCCCCCATCCCCTTCGCTCAATGGGGGATGGACATACTAGGACCCTTCACGGTGGCCACAGGGGGCAGGAAATTCTTGATTGTCGCCATAGACTACTTCACCAAATGGGTGGAAGCCGAAGCAGTGCCCAACATTACTGAGCCGGCAGTCAGAAAAGTGGTCTGGCGAAATATTATCACCAGGTTCGGCCTGCCAAAAATGTTGGTATTTGACCATGGCAGACAATTTGATAATGATCCTCTAAGAATCTGGCTGGAAAGCCACAACGTCGCAGTCGCCTACTCGGCCGTCTGTCACCCTCAAACCAACGGACAGGCAGAAGCAGCCAACAAGCAAATCTTAAATGGCCTGAAGAAAATGGTGGATGACCTCAAGGGTAGGTGGGCTGACGAGCTTCCCAGTATACTCTGGTCAATCCGGACCACCAGAAAAGAATCTACAGGCCAAACCCCGTTTGGTCTGGTATACGGAGCAGAGGCTCTGTTACCAATTGAGGCAAGGATCCCTTCTCTACGCTCCCTGCAGTACGACCGGGCTGAAAACGAAGCTGCAATGGTCGAGGCCTTGGACCTGGTCAATGAGTTAAGGGAGGAGGCCAGTACCAACATCGTTGCCTACCAGCAACGAATGAGGAAAGCCTTCAACACCAAAGTCCGCCAGAGGAACTTCAAGATGGGTGAGCTGGTTCTGAGAAAAACGCAGGCGGTTGGAAAATCAAGGGAGCATGGAAAGCTAAGTGCCAACTGGGAAGGTCCATACCAAGTGACTCAAATCCTGGGACCAGGCACATATAAAATCGCCAACCTTGAAGGACAAGAATTGCATGCTCACTGGAATGCAGACACCCTGAAGAAATATTATGTCTAAACAAGGTCCGAAGATAGTTTTTATTTTTGCTAAAAACAAATGGCGGAGGACGGTCAAAGAATGTCGACGGCTCCGACCACCCTAATGTCAAAAGTTTTATAAAGAAATGAGAAAGCTTCAGATTTATACTCGTTGCCTGTTCAAACTTGCGCTTTCACACACAAACGAGCAGAGGGCAATAGGGGGAGGCCCCCCTGTTGCCAAAATCAGGAAAAATGAACCCCCCAACAAAAAATCCAAGCCTCCCTGCTTACCTCTGGGCAGGCAGGGAGCAGGCCCCCTGGACTTTGAACAAAAGCCAGGGACAGGCCGGATCGACAAGGACTGGGGGCAAGCCCCCCAACCTTGTATAAAAAACGCAAGAGCCTCCCTGCTTACCTCTGGGCAGGCAGGAGGCAGGCCCCCTGGACTTTGAACAAAAGCCAGGGACATGCCGGATCAACAAGGACTGGGGGCAGGCCCTCCAGCCTTGTATAAAAAACGCAAAGCCTCCCTGCTTATCTCTGGACAGGCAGGGAGCAGGCCCCCTGGACTTTGAACAAAAGCCAGGAACAGGCCGGATCGACAAGGACTGGGGGCAAGCCCCCCAACCTTGTATAAAAAACGCAAAAGCCTCCCTGCTTACCTCTGGGCAGGCAGGGAGCAGGCCCCCTGGACTTTGAACAAAAGCCAGGGACAGGCCGGATCGACAAGGACTGGGGGCAAGCCCCCGAACCTTGTATAAAAAACGCAAGAGCCTCCCTGCTTACCTCTGGGCAGGCAGGGGGTAGGCCCCCTGGACTTTGAACAAAAGCCAGGGACAGGCCGGATCAACAAGGACTGGGGGCAGGCCCCCCAGCCTTGTATAAAAAACGCAAAGCCTCCCTGCTTATCTCTGGACAGGCAGGGAGCAGGCCCCCTGGACTTTGAACAAAAGCCAGGGACAGGCCGGATCGACAAGGACTGGGGGCAAGCCCCTCAACCTTGTATAAAAAACGCAAGAGCCTCCCTGCTTACCTCTGGGCAGGCAGGGGGCAGGCCCCCTGGACTTTGAACAAAATCCAGGGACAGGCCAGATCAACAAGGACTGGGGGCAGGCCCCCAGCCTTGTATAAAAAACGCAACAGCCTCCCTGCTTACCTCTGGGCAGACAGGGGACAGGCCCTCTGGACTTTGAACAAAAGTCAGGGACAGGCCGGATCAACAAGGACTGGGGGCAAGCCCCCCAACCTTGTGTAGAAAACACCAAGGGGCTGTGCATCAAACTCATATGAAAAACCGAACAAAAACAGACAAAGCAAACAGAAAAATCTACATAAAAAGAAATATAGTGTCAAAGGTACACAGGATAAAGATTTTTTAAACAAGTGATTACAATTAAACTCGGCAGCCGGCCACCAAAGGGCTCGGCGCGCAAAGAAGTAAGGAAGTTAAAGCGTTGGCACAGGCGCAGCGGGAGACGAACAAGAGCCCTCTGAGGAAGACTGCCCTCCATGTTAAGCAAGGGGAGCGTCTGGGCCAGAAGTAGCAGCTCCTTCAAACAGTCTGCGCATTTGAGCTTCGTCCTTGGCAGTGTAAAGGGCTCGAAAAGCATCTTCATCAAAACCAGGGAACATCTCCCTGACAGCCTCCATAACTACCCCCAAACAAGAGTTGGCGCCATTCACAAAGCCCGCCGACACAGCCGTATCCACCTCCTGGAGTATTTCGTCCCTCTCCTTCTCCCATTCCTTGGTCTTCGCCGCCAGATCGCCAAGAGCCGCCTGCAGATCTGAGTTTGCCTTGGAAAGGCGCTCCCCTAGGTCGACGACGCTCTTCTTGGCGTGATCCAGCTCAGCCAAAGCTTTCCTGGCCTGCTCCAACTCCGCGAAGGCCTGCTGAGCTCTCTTTGACTCCTCCCCCAGGCGGGACACCTCCCTGATAGCCTTCTCATTCTCAGACTTCCAGTGGATCGCCTGACCCTTGGCCTCTTCCAGCTCGGCCTCCCTTTTCGCCAACTGATCCTTCAGGCTGGCAATGAGAGCAACGTCCCTCTCGACTGCAGAAAGGCGGTCAGAGTTAGACAGTTCCTCATCACTCAGGCGGTTAAGGGCCGCCAGCTCTGCGGAAGCTTGGATGATTTTTGCGGTACGCTGGACGTACTGGGTCACTTGGTTGGTGGCAGAATGGACAGTCTTGAGAAGATGGTCCGCTAGAACTGCCCCAGAGTCGGAGAGTAAGGCGGAAACATCTTGGCTATCGCCGGCGGTGTAATGGAATTCAGTGTTCTCCTCGGAAAAGAGGGTAGCAGGAACCCCCTGAGCAAAACGTTTGGGTTCAGGCGTGGTAGTCTCCAGGTCCACCACTTGGTCAGCATTTGGAGCCTCCCTGCTCCTCTTTCTAATCAGCCCCCTGGGAGTGCTCTCCCCAGTCTCTTCGGAGCCTGCAGCCCGCGGCCCCGAGGGAATCTGAACCCCTGCTGAAAGGCCCCCCTGCCTGCCAACAGGTGAAGGGGTAGCCTCACAGGCAATCACCTTCGCAACTGGAGAGGGGGTGACCTCAGAAACCGCCGTTTTTGCAGGCGTTGCTCTAGGAGGGGGAGAGAGCCTTGGTCTACTGAACGATATACCCTTCAAGTGCTTCATCAGATTCTTCTCACCTCTCTTAAAATCAGGGGGAAGAGAAGGGCGACTTTGGACGACAGTAAGGGTTTCAGACAGACCCAGGCGCCTCACCTCCCCTTTTCTCCAAATGAAGGTAGCAAGAGCTGCAAGGCAAACAGGCGAATGGTCAGGACACTTCAAAAGAAAAAAGAGTAAGAAAGAATCATCAACACTCCTGAACTACCTTCATCTAGACCCGGATTCATGCCCAACCGGGTCAGGTATTTATCAGACGCAATAAGCTCCGCATGGGGGAGCCATAATGTAGGGCCATACACCCCATACTTATCAGTGTGGGCAGCAAAATAGCCCGTCAATTCCTTGTCTTTCTCGCTCAGCTTCACCTCCAAGGCTTTTCCACCCACGCCGGGGTGATACTCCTCAGGGGTCTCTAGCCTGGTATGGACATGATTCCTGAAATGACGGGGAATCCTCCACCCATGGGTGCTGTGCACATAAAGGAAGTTGTTCTTCCAGTCTCTCAAACTATCCATGGCAGGCCACACCAAAGAATGTCCCTTCTGCCTCAAAAGGGACCAATAACCAGGGGAGCCCACACTCCCAGAAGAAACCATTTGTAAACCCACCATAAACCGTAGGGCGTCAATGGAAGGCTCGGCGTGGTGGAACAGACAAGTCCAGACATACGCAATCAACGCCCTGACAGCCGTGGCTGTCAGCTGGGCAATGACGACGTTCATACGCCTGAAGATCTCTTCCAGGGAAGGATGGAGGGGAAAGCGAAGGCCGAACTCCAGGCACTTATGGTAAACCGCTATGCACCCGTCGGGAGGGTTGCATACGGTATCTTTTTCGTCGGGGATAACGATTGTGTACCCCTTCCCGAAGTTGTAAAGCCGCTCAATCACGCCGGCGGCGTTTTTTGCAAGGATCAAGTCCCGATTTTTCGGGTCAGGATAGGTACTCAAGGGAATGCGGTATTTGACTTTATCTAAATAGTAAACCCTACCCCTCTCCCGACGAACAAGGGGGCCTGAGGTTCTAGAAGGGTCAACCTCCAACGCATCGTCATCCGAGTCAATGGCGTCAAACGAAGGGGGGTCAGGAGAGTTACCACCTCCGCTGTCCGCCGAATGTTCTTCCTCAAAACCAACCTCCCTAGAGGAGGAGGCAAAATTCACCCCTTCCCCCCTCTTTGATGGGTCAGTAAAGGGAAGAATCCGCTCACGAGTTCTAGACATTTTACTCTAATGGAAGCGAAAAACAGGAAATAAAAAAGAAAAAGCAAGAAATGGAAGACAAAAGTCTGACCTAAGATCGCCTGCCAGTGCGGTAAAAGCCCGAAGAAGGAATCTCCCAGAGAAAAGGGGGTACAAAGTGGGGTACGATTCGTCAACACCCAAGGGTTTTGCAGAAAGAGAGAATAGGAAGATTTCAAGAAAAGAAAGATTGAAGAAGGAAAAAGAAGAAGAGTGGGTGACTGATTACCTTTATAGGGAGAAGGGCATACAAAGGGTCGCAAAAGTCCCAGGAGTCCACCCACAGACTACTACCCACGTGTCACTTTCTCGGAAGTCAGCCCTGTGTAGTTTCCCAAGAACAACCTCGAAAGGACCGAAGGGTGTCAAGGGATTGATCACCCTGTGACGTCCCCTCTTCACTCCAAACAAAAAGTAATAAACAAACATTAAAAATACAACACACAAACACATTGCCTGAATTTCATTTCATTAAACCTTAAAAGGGAAAATTACATTCAGTGCCCAACAAGGAAAGAAAATATACAAAGGCCCAGAAATTCCGGCCCAACAAGCAAACGCCCTGCTACACAGGCCTAATCATCATCCAAGTCAGGGGAAGGGTCCCCAGGGCTGCCTGGGCCCCCAAAGTCCGAACCCCAGTCCCAGTCTAGGGAGTCTTGGAAAGGATCATCAGGGATCCCATCCTCATCCCTGTCACTCAAACAACCAAGACCCCCGCTGTCGTCGGAGTCCTGGCTGCTGTCCTCCCAGTCCCTGCCAAAGAGAGCGGCCTGAGATTCGTCGCAGGTGTGACAACCTGTCCTCTTCACAGGCGAGGAGGGGCCTGACGCCAAGGAAGAGTCAGTATCAGAGAAGTTAGGGCCAAACTGCTCAGGGTGCAGCCACGGAAAGCATTCGTGGCACCCCCTGTCAAAGCAACCCCCTCCCTGGAGGCGACGCCTGAATCTAGGAGCAGCGGGGGGTGAGGACCTCTTGAAACGCTTGTTCAACCTAGCAGGAGTTTTCTTACCCCTCCGATGGGAATGAAGCCGTGAACGACGGCTATGACGAACAGCTCGGTAAGCATCTCGAGCGTATCGGAGCCTCCAAAATCCTCTAAAAATGAAGGTAACGTAGCGAACTCCACGGCGAGTCACATATTTTTTGATCCAAACCATGATTAAGATAAAGAAAGGAAGGAAAGTTGGAAATAGGTCGAGAAAATGGTGAAGGAAGATACAATTTATACAAAGAGCAGAAGCAGGGCATTAATGGTGCTCCAACCACTTCTGCAAAGAGGAGAGCCAATCATCAAACTGGCACACTGTTCGAAAATCCACTTTTCAAAGAGGGATAATCATGAAAGAAGACGTTTAAACTCTCTGCATACCCAGAGAAATTAAAGCTCGTTTCCTCGGGAACACGCGACGCATTTAATGCAAGAGTGTTCAAGGAGTCAACCTCCCGCCGTCCCAAAACAAGATGTCGCCTGCCGAGCAGGAGCCCCGCTCCCCCTCAGCCGGCGAGGGCCAATTGATGGGGGTCGGTAGCCAGCCTCGGGTCGCCTGCCAGCCAGGCCCCAGGGTGCCTAATCCAGGAATAAGAGAAGGCCTGCCCAGCAGACCTCCCAGCAATTTCATTGAAAACTCCAAGTGAATGGCCTTAATCATTTAGCTGCCTGGCCTGGCCTTGCCGCCTGACGAGCAGGGCAACCAGGCCCCTTGCCTACTTCCAAGGTGCCCTACCCAAGCAGGACCAAAGGAGAACCGGGGACCCATCCGTCATTTTGCCTAAAGGTAAGGGGAAGTGAGTGGACAAGGTGATTCCACGTGTCGCACAAGCATCCACCCATTTTCTTCTTTTCTCTTTTCCTCTCTCTTGTGGGAGAGTATAAATACTTTCCCATTTCCCACATGAGAGAGGTTGGATTTTCTCTCTCTAGACTCTTACTCCTAAAAACGCCACCTAGTTCCTCACGAGCTAGGTTTGTCAAGGCATTTCACGGACTGACTTAGGCATCGGAGAGGGTTTCCTCGGACAACCTCCGAGGCCCTGTGCGTTCATTGTGCAGGGAGCAGGCCAACTTCGCCGGGAAGGTCCGATCAAGGGAGTGAGACAAAGGAGAGGTTTAAGGAAATCAGACAATCAATTGTTCACTAACAATCCAATTATACAGCCCGGATCCAGAGCCGGGTAAATTGTTTCCGCGACCGGAACAATACTATTTTATGGTATAACAAAAATGAAATTGATGAGGTGTCAACTTCTCATGAAGTTTTTTACCTCCAAATTATTATCACTCAAATAAGGAAACAAATAAAAGATTTGAGGATATGACCATATTTATGTAAAATTATTACATTTAATGCAAAATTACTTTGTAGTAAATCAAAATGTACGACAAAGGCACCTACTAAAATAATATCTATAAAATACTATCAACTACACGTGTATACTAAAATTTATAACAATCTTAGAATATCTATAAAATGAATTTGCATATATACCGTGCATATGCACGGGGTCTATACTTAGTATAAGGAAACAAATAAAATTACTACATTTAATAAGGAAACAAATAAATTCACTCAAATAAGGAAACAATTACTACATTTAATCCAAATTCAAGTCAAAGTCAATATTTATGTAAAATTAGAAGAAAAACTATTCAATAAATAAAATTATCATGCGCTCCGTATGTATTAGCTATATATTAAAAAATATACTTCGTATATATCTATGACATAATTTATTTATTTTTGTGACAAAATATAAGTGTCTCATATTATTGAAGTCTACGTATTGTAAACAAATATAAAATCTTGACGATGGAAAAATTTACGGAGTATATAAAATACTTTGACATTTTGATTTTAATATGTAAATATTTGGAGTTATTTTTTTATCTAATAATATTTGGAGTATTATGCTATCTTATAATTTGTTAATTAAATTTATAAATGACCTCAATATATAAAAGAATGAATTTTGATTTGCGAATATTGGTTTTGTGAAGGAAAAAAAACTTTAATTAAATAATCAAGTAAAAATTTCTATAAAATTTTGTTATTAGCTTTGTAAAAAAACATATTCATTAAAATATTAAAATATGAATTGAATGAGATTACACGATTATATCTTGATTATCATTGAAATTTTGTAGGGATTAAAATATGAATTGAATTGAATGAAATTTTGTGATTATCCTTGTTTTCTTGCACCACAAAATTAGAAATGTTGTAGAGATTTCCCTCACAAATCTGAGGTTGGAACTATTTTATTAGTTTATCTCGGAAAGAAGCTTGTATCTTGAGATTCTGTGAGAAGTCAAATCATAACATAAGTTAATGTGTAGTTAATATTTGAAAATATAAAGGTTGAAAACGTGTTACATGTAATTTATACCTTCTCATAAAGTAGGATCATTTCAAACCGACTAAATTCATTTGGATTACTCCAAGCCGGTACGGAATACATCCTAATGACTCTTACCCTGATTCTCCACGTCTCCTTGATGTCATTAATGTCACCGACCATATTGAAACGTCGGGACTGAGAGGCAGCCATTTTTTGGTATAGTGTAAATAAAATAAAAAGATTAGAAAATTCTAAGACTATCAAGTATACTATAGAAGAGAAGGTAGAATGATGTTTGTATGTGAAATGTGCACGGATTAAATATACGACGAATGAGTTATGTAAGTTTTAATTATATGGAATATAATCTAATCAATCAACTATATTTGTGCAATTAATAAATCAATCAATCAATTAACAAAAATGAATTTGGTAGTATATCTCATAATAATTATCATCTACGAACTTGGTATTATTTTCTCTAATCTAGTTAATTAGTAGCAATATTATTCATTAGATAAGCAATCATAAATCATACATCATCATAAATCCGTATCAATCATTTTACAAAATTGAGTCAAATTATATATTATTATATTATTTTATATCACTTTATTACTATATATTATATATTCAATATTATGCACCATACATATATGGCATAATTTAGAAGAATATTCTATATTTATGATCATCTACGAATGTGGTAGTATCTCGAATTTATTCTCGAATGTGGTAATATTCTCGAATTATACCTCCTCCAATCTCGAATATCCTCTAATTTATTATACACCCATCATTAGTTTTTAAATACGTAACTTGTAAATATTCTTTATATGATATGATTCATAATTGAGAGTTGATAAGTGTGGTTTGTAGTGCCTATTTTGTAGTGTTTTGGTCCCATTTTCCTTGTAGAATCGCTCCTTGGGAGCGGTTTAGGGGCTTCTTATGCTTCCTTTAGTTCGTTTCAGGTTTCCGAGACCGATTTGGAAGAGTTGGAGCGATTCCGACTCTATACATACACATTTTGGAGCCAACGGAGTAAAGGAACGATGATTCGATGCCTTGGAATCGACCCCGAGACCTTGGAGCCCGATCCCGAATCCCGAGAATCGATGGGAAGCCCATGAGAAGCAAGGAGGGACCAAAAAGTTCATATTGGAGGCCTACAAGACTCATCCCCGACGGGTATGCACCTCATCCCGTCGGGGATGAAGTGCGCTTTTGAAGATGTCACTGCCAGGCCGTCCCGATCGGGACCAACCCGTCCCGGTCGAGATGACCGGTCCGTCCCGGTCGAGATGACCGGTCCGTCCCGGTCGGGTTGAACCCGTCCCGATCGGGACCGTGCTGCTGCCCGCATTTCCTTTCTTTCTTCTCCCTTCCATTTGTAACCCTATATATACTCTTCCCTTGTTTTGTAAAGAGTATGTTCTTCACTTCCCATTAAACCCTAGACTATTTTAGGTTAGATTAGTTTAGATTAGAGTAGATTAGTGTTAATTAGTCCTTAATCTAGTTAGTTAATCTTGTATTAAGGGATCTCTTGAAGAATCCATCCAATCTTGACAACATTGGTGGATGTTTTGGGTGTTCTTTATATACAAGTTCTCATCTTTTCATTCCCTTGTTAGTTGGTATAATCTTCTCATCCTTTTACTCTTAATCTTTGTTTATGTTATTCAAGTTTTCATCTTTGCGTCTTGTTTATTGTTTTGTTCATTATCTTGTTAGTTTCACTCATGCAAGTTTGGTTGTTTGTTTTGGTTTCTCTTGTTAGTGTTAGTTTTAGTTTAGATATGTTTGAGTAGATTCTTGCTAGGGTTAGTAGGGTGATTAGGGTGTTAATTGGGTGATTAAGGGTTTGTTGGAGATGTTGGTGGAAGATTTGGGTTTCCTCTTGGTTTGATGCATATCACATGTTTGATGGAATGCTTGAATGACTAAGTAGGTTAGAATGCTTGTTTTTCTTGCCTTCCTTTGTCATGTGTGTCACCGATGGGTTCCATGTGGAACCTCTAGGTGAGTCTAAGTTGCAAGAGCCCGGACCACACCTAGATTACCCTACTACCTCCTTCACTCTAGCTCTTCCTTGACCATTCCGTTACCCCTTTGACCCCGACCTAATCCTAGCCCGTTTTCCTTAGTTGTTCCTCTTAGTCATAGTCTAACTTTCTCCCCTTCTTATCATTCTCTAGCTTAGCTCGTTGACTTAGTCTCGTTTTTAGGCGAACTTGGTCTAGACGCCTCTACCGTCCCCGTGGATTCGACCCGACTTACCCTAGCTACCCTAGTTAGGTTTTGCCGGTTATTTATTTGACGGTTGGGATCCACGACAAATCCCCGCCATCAAATTGGCGCCGTTGCCGGGGACGGTGCTAGTTTAGACTTTGTTTTCCTAGTTACTTGACTTTGTCTTTCTGTTTGTGTTTTTCTTTTTCTTTTTGTTACCTTGCTTCTTGTGTGTGTGTGGTTTATTTCCCTCTTGTCTAGTGCCCAAAAAGCACTAGACTTCTCACGTTTGTTCTTAGTCTACAGTTTGTGCTTAGAGGTGGTGACCATCTTCTTCTTGCGACTTAGAGCCGCTTTAACGGACGGTTGCTAGAATGAGTGGTTTCCAACCGGGTATGGACTACGATTTTCGAGCGAGCATGGGGTTTGATCTAAACTCCACACACTCGGGAGCCGATATGAGCTACTCCTCTTCTTCCATGAACCAAAGCTATGACATAACGTCCTCCTACCATAATCAAGCTTCTTGGGGTAATCAAGATGGGTATGAATTTCAAGGTTATGAAAATGGCTACCAACAAGTGAACGATTACCAATCCTACGATCAAGGTGACTATTACTTGGATTATCAATGTGAACCCACCATGTTCAATCAAGATTCACCTTATGGAAGCCAATACCACCAAAACCCACCATATTACCCTCCACCCCAACCACAATATGAACCCCATGACCCACAATACTACCAATCACCTCAACCTCACTACCAACAATATGATGCCCCACCCCTTGGGCATCATCAAGACACCATGTTTAATCAAGATTATCAAGATTATCATCAAGATTATCAAGATTGTCAAGGAGCTTTACAAGACCCCAATGATCACCAATTGCCCGACATGGAGGAGTTTCAATCGCTTCTTCAAATGCAAAGGAGCCTCCAAGAAACGGCCCTTCAATTGCAAAAACAACAAGATGAATTATGGGCCCAAATTCGAAGGGCAAACGAGGCGAGGGATGCTCGATTAAATGCAATATCGGTTCAAACCGTAATGTATTTATCCCGAACATCGCAATTAGAGGAAGGGTGCCCACTTGAGAGAGAGGAGCAACCTAATCACAAAGCCGCCGACGTTGTTCCCTTTGATAGAGAGATTTGCTTTGAAGAACCTTAATCGTCTACCCAAAAAGAGACGAATGAGGAGACGACCCTCGGTGAAGACAACATTGGTGAGGAATTGGAGGAGGATGGTGAGTTGGATGGTTTGGTAGAATTTGTGAGGATGTTGGGTGAAGTTGATAGCCTCGAGTTGCCCTTGTGCGATAATGCGGCTAGTGAACCAAGCAAGGACTTGGAAGAGATTGAAACCGCCGGTAGAAGTTTCGATCCTCTTCTCCAAGATGATGTGGGGCCGAGTGATGAAGATGGGGAACCACAACTTGAGGAAAGTGTGGGGGTGTGCATTGATGAGATGAGGCCAAAACCGTTTTTTGTGCCTCGCTTCTTGGAGATGAAGCTTGCTTGTGATTGGAGGCGATGCTTAGGGAGGAAGAGGTCGGTGAAGCTCGTAGGATGGATAGACCCCGGAGATGACATGAATGATGACGACGGGTCTTGGGAATCCTACTTCTTGCCTCCTCCTTGGGGCCGTGGAGGTTGGCTAGGCTCGAGCGCTTCTTGGGCCTCCACTATGATGTCGGTAGCGCGTTCGACTTGCTCCTCCATGCCCTTGAGGGCTACGGTTGAAGGAGAGTCCACCATCCTAGGTTTGACGGAGTTCCTAAAGAACCGTCATGTTGTATATTCTCCTCTCCTCTTTAGAGTACTTGTGTTTGTATTTGTGTGTTTTTTCTCTTGATTTTGTTAGTTTTGTGATATTCTTGTAATTGTTTTGGTATTTTGACGAGCGATGTGAGGGAGTGAATTTGATGTGCATTGAGGTTATTGTGATAGGTGAAGTGAAGGTGACTCCTAGAAAGGAGTGGTTAGTGATAGAGCTTGGATCGTGAGCAAGGGAGCCGGTTTTTGGGGTCATGGGAGTCATGAAGGCCCTTCCCGACCGGGAAGGGTGTGTCGTCCCGACCGGGATGGGGCCGTTCCGATCAGGATGACGGCGCCAAAAATCGAGTCCACTGGAGTGTCATCCCGATCGGGAAGGAGGCTTCCCGACCGGGACGGGTATGTCATCCCGACCGGGATGATCCCCTACTCCTTTTTGGTGCCTCTTCTTCGACATTTAAGCCCACCCAACCATTGTATACCCCCACCCAACCTCCCTACCTTCCTTGCTTATATCATACCACCCACATACTTCATTTTCATATCCTCACTTCATCTTCTATCTACTTTAGACCGAGTTTCACACCAATTTCCACCCCCTCACACCATTACTACCTCTACCATGCGGTTCTATCAAGCTTGAAGCGGAATAGCAATGAGGAAGACTAGCAAAGTGCCTTTATTGATCATTGGAGACGATGGAGCGAGTGAGTTGCTATCCTATGGGTATGGCAACTATCCTTTCTTTTCCGTCTATTATTGCCTGTTTTCTCTTGTTTGCCCCCCTTCCCCTTGAGTCATGGTGTCTTGGTGGCCTTCGAGGCCTTGGTTTTGGTTGCTCCCGACTCTCGATGATGTGACTACATCGAGCGTCATTTTCAAAATCCAAATTTTACAAGTTTTTCACTCTTTCTTTTTGAGGATTTAGTCGGATTTAGGCGGAATCCGGGCTAGGTGACTTGATTACACCTAGCCCTCCCCTCCCATTTCCTTTTATTTCCTTCTTTTTATTTTTCTTCCCCCTTCCATATCTTTTCTTGTCTCGGCCCATGGTGACTTGACTACACCCCGGCCGGACACATTCTACCATTTTCTCCACTTTTTGATTTTTAGCTTAATTTTCGTAGTTTCTTTTCTTTTGTGCTCCCATGCACTACGGTCGAGCATGAGGACATGGCTCGGTTTAAGTGTGGGGGGAGCGATATTCTATCGTAGTTAGTTTTATTTTCTTAGTTTTTCGAAAAATCTTTAAAAACCCTAAAAATTTGAAAAATTTTCTCAAAAATCAAAAAGATTTTCTTTTGTGTGTTTTCCTTTTGTGTCGTCGTGTCGTATATTTGTTTCGTTGTGTGTGTGTTGCCTCCCTTTTCCTTATAGGTTGCTTTAATCACCGCTAGTTTTGGAAAGCTTTCTAGACATCCGGTAACATCTTATCCCTTTTTCTTCTTTATCTCTCGCGGAGTTTGGAGGAGATTGTGATGTTGTGTGCTCGAGTGGAGCTTTGTAAAGTTTGTGGGTGATTTGGTGATTTGTTTGGAAGCTAGGGGTGGTGTTTGTGTTGTTCATGTGTTCGTTTTGTTTTGTTTTTGTTTTGTTGCTTTTGCTTCTTTTCCTTTCGTTCATTTTCGTCATGTCTTTGATTTTGTGTTGTGCTATGTTGTGTGTCTTGTGTGTAAATGATTTTTGAAAACCCGGTTTAAAGGCTAGTGTGTGAGTGTTTACTTTCCCTTCTTAGTAGTATAAATCGAGTCTTGGACGTTAGTCTAGTAGAATGACCCTAAATCAATGATTTCGTTGGTTTCTTACCTTGAGTCCACCTAGCTTACTAGGGATTTACTACGGGATTTGTACTTTTGACCATTATGACCACCCACGGTGTGAAAAGGCCTTGGTTACCGAGTCCCGCCCCCTAGGTGACCGTGTTTGGGATCGTTTGATTAGTCCAAGTTCTCCACTTTTTGTGGGTTTGAAGGGAAGGCGCCGTCCCGACTCACCCATTACCCTACCTCCTACACATATTCACACAATAAATTGCAATTTGTTGAATTCCATCTTTCTTGTTGCAATAAGAATTGCCAAAAAGCCAAATCAAGCCAAAAGGGCAAAGAAAAGAAAAAGGAAGAAAAAAATGAAAGAAAGAAAAGAATTGAAGGAAAAGAAAAGGCACAAAAGCCAAAAAGAAAATAGAAAAGAAGAAAAAGAAATGGCATGGCAACAAACAAGGCAAAAATGCAAAAGAAAAGAGAAAATGCCAAAAGAAAACCGTCTCACAAAAATAACCCCTACCTCTCAAAATAAGCCTTTTTCCGACTTTTGCCGTGAAGAGCCTACCAAAGGACCGAGTCCCGAGGAAGGATGATAGCGGCATTAGTCGGTCTTCCCTCATTTTGCATGTTTTCCACCTTTTTACTTGGACTAGTTAGGCGGTTTCGGACATGGGACGACCCTCTTGGCTTTTGCTAAAGGGGGCGGGGTCTCACTTACCTACAATGTCAACTAACACCGTGGTTCATCCTTTTTCCATCCCGCCGATCGTCCCGTAGTACGTTCTTAGAAGGTTAGGAGGAACCGAGGTAAGTTACCAACGTTTTTATTGCTTTGTCGTCATACTATTAGGGTTTAGTCCATCTTGGTTTGTATTGCTAGCTTGGGAACGTTGTCACTTGCCTTGAGTCCTAAACCGGTGCTTCTTTCACCGCTTGTTTGAGGGAAGCGGTATTTCTTTTCTTTTGGGTGCAACCTTTTTTGTGATTGTTTGTGTGTTTGTTTGTTTATGTGTTTTGTGTCCGGTTGCATCCACAGTTTTGTCGCAAGACCCGACTTGCCTTGCGGAGGGCACTTTTCCTCTAAGTGCACTCGCGTGAGTTGAAAGGGCGTAGGGTGCGCTAATACCCATTCGGCTAGTATAGTAGTTAGTATGTGCTTACTCGAGGGCGAGTAAGGGTTAAGTGTGGGGGAGTTGATAAGTGTGGTTTGTAGTGCCTATTTTGTAGTGTTTTGGTCCCATTTTCCTTGTAGAATCGCTCCTTGGGAGCGGTTTAGGGGCTTCTTATGCTTCCTTTAGTTCGTTTCAGGTTCCCGAGACCGATTTGGAAGAGTTGGAGCGATTCCGACTCTATACATACACATTTTGGAGCCAACGGAGTAAAGGAACGATGATTCGATGCCTTGGAATCGACCCCGAGACCTTGGAGCCCGATCCCGAATCCCGAGAATCGATGGGAAGCCCATGAGAAGCAAGGAGGGACCAAAAAGTTCATATTGGAGGCCTACAAGACTCATCCCCGACGGGTATGCACCTCATCCCGTCGGGGATGAAGTGCGCTTTTGAAGATGTCACTGCCAGGCCGTCCCGATCGGGACCAACCCGTCCCGGTCGAGATGACCGGTCCGTCCCGGTCGGGTTGAACCCGTCCCGATCGGGACCGTGCTGCTGCTGCCCGCATTTCCTTTCTTTCTTCTCCCTTCCATTTGTAACCCTATATATACTCTTCCCTTGTTTTGTAAAGAGTATGTTCTTCACTTCCCATTAAACCCTAGACTATTTTAGGTTAGATTAGTTTAGATTAGAGTAGATTAGTGTTAATTAGTCCTTAATCTAGTTAGTTAATCTTGTATTAAGGGATCTCTTGAAGAATCCATCCAATCTTGACAACATTGGTGGATGTTTTGGGTGTTCTTTATATACAAGTTCTCATCTTTTCATTCCCTTGTTAGTTGGTATAATCTTCTCATCCTTTTACTCTTAATCTTTGTTTATGTTATTCAAGTTTTCATCTTTGCATCTTGTTTATTGTTTTGTTCATCATCTTGTTAGTTTCACTCATGCAAGTTTGGTTGTTTGTTTTGGTTTCTCTTGTTAGTGTTAGTTTTAGTTTAGATATGTTTGAGTAGATTCTTGCTAGGGTTAGTAGGGTGATTAGGGTGTTAATTGGGTGATTAAGGGTTTGTTGGAGATGTTGGTGGAAGATTTGGGTTTCCTCTTGGTTTGATGCATATCACATGTTTGATGGAATGCTTGAATGACTAAGTAGGTTAGAATGCTTGTTTTTCTTGCCTTCCTTTGTCATGTGTGTCACCGATGGGTTCCATGTGGAACCTCTAGGTGAGTCTAAGTTGCGAGAGCCCGGACCACACCTAGATTACCCTACTACCTCCTTCACTCTAGCTCTTCCTTGACCATTCCGTTACCCCTTTGACCCCGACCTAATCCTAGCCCGTTTTCCTTAGTTGTTCCTCTTAGTCATAGTCTAACTTTCTCCCCTTCTTATCATTCTCTAGCTTAGCTCGTTGACTTAGTCTCGTTTTTAGGCGAACTTGGTCTAGACGCCTCTACCGTCCCCGTGGATTCGACCCGACTTACCCTAGCTACCCTAGTTAGGTTTTGCCGGTTATTTATTTGACGGTTGGGATCCACGACAAATCCCCGCCATCAAGTGTGATTCTTTTCTTATTTTTTATATTGATTTTATCCAAATTAAGTGCTTAAAATTCATTCGGGAAAAAGTTTTGAGAATTTTTATTCTCTTAGTAGCTAATAAAGGATTACAATATTTAATTACAGTGTTATATCAGTTATGATTATTAAAAAATAAAATGTATTTCCGTTGGTATTCATATAGTGAAGTTTTAAACAAACATATTCTAGTGATAATTTAGTGATAATTGAAACAATGAGATGTTGTGGTGCAGTGGTAGAGAATAAGTACAACATATCTAAGGTTAAGGGTTTGATTCGCATATAACTTGCTTTACTAATTCCTTTTATTTTTTTGTAATGGATAACTTTAGGCGGGAAAAATTGGAGGATTGTTATTTGTTTAGTGGAAAAGGGGATGTTCATTACCTTGAGATTCAAACAGTAAATAGTAAAAATACATTACCCAAATAACTTGTACTCTTTAAAATGTTACTTCTAAATTAACACTCAAAATATTGCAATTTCCTCTCAATCATTTTTTGTATATTACTTACACTTTGAATATAATTAAAAGTCCACTCTTATAAGAAAAACAAAGAGTTTAGGGTTATCTTAAAATGTGTCTATAAACATAATAATTAATATAAAGATCAATAAAAATATAATATTATACTTGAAAAAAAAATTATGGATTTAACATGTTGTCATTGGCTTCGCATAATTTCAGTAAATAAAATAAATCCCGAAGATAAAATTTCGAACTAAAATTAGAATCCACAAACAATAATGCAAATTCAAACGGATTATCATATATTAAAAATTGGTGGTCATATTCATGAAGTAAAGCAATCGAAATGTGAATAAAAACTCCCAAATATTTTTTTATCATCTCTCCATGTCTTTATATATTTCTTTTAAGTTATACTATGATGTTCTTAATGCTATATTTAATACTCCCTCCGATTTTAAATTATTGCCTCATTTGAGTAATATATGTGAGGAGTATTATATTGAAACGGGGCAATAATTTAAAACCGATTTTAACTTTGATTAATCTTTAAGACAAAATAGATGAAAATATAATATATTATTTTTTAGTGATAATAGGAAGTTCTTAATGCAAGATAATGTAATGATTAATATTAACTTTAATTGATTATCAGGACAAAAAGGAGATGAAAAGGTAAACCAACCAAACTATTAAGTTATTTTTTTAGAAAACTATTAAGCTTTCTTAATAACAATAAATTTATATTTTAAGTGAAATATCAAGTTTTGTTTGCCCCAAATAATTGGTAGTCATTGGTATTTTACTTAAACCAACCGTCAAAATATTGAAACTTTTTTCAATCATATTTTGTAAAATACTACGGAGTACAACTTTAAATATAAATAAAAGTTCACCTTTATCAACAAAAAATCAATTTGATTTAAAGTTAATTGTAAAATTTATTTATAAAATCAATCAATATAAAGATAAATAAAAATATAATATTATACTTGAAAATGGAGAAATTGCAGACTTGACTACTGACTTCACATAAATTCTCTAAAGAAAATGCAAAGGTAAAATTAGAACTAAATCAGAATCAATAGACGACAATGCAAATCGATGTCTTACAAAACTGAAGGTAATGTCTAAAAAATAAAGTGAATGAAATGTAAATAAGAAGTCCTCAATTTTTTTTATCTCTTCATTGCTTTATATATTTTTTTGGTAAGTATTTATATTAAATTTGATTGATCGATCGTTATGACGGAAGTGGATTAAATGGTGAAACAACGAAATTATCAAAATTTATTTTTAGAAAAATATTAAGCTTTCTCAAGAATAATAAATTATGCTTTAAGTGAATTATTAAGTTTTGTTTGTCATTTCTTACTATTTTATTTATTTATTGATGATTTACCTTTAAAATCAAATATTAAATACACCAAAATAATTATATCATTAGTATGTTACTTTGATTAACACTCAAAATATTGCAACCTTTTCTCAATCATGCATATTTTGTAAATTACTTAAACTTTGAACATAAATAAAAGTTCATTCTTATGAACACAAAACCCATGGGATTTAAAGGTACTCGAAATTTATTTATAAAATAATCAGTATAAAGATCTATTGAAATAAGATTACTCTAACTGAAAAAATGAGAAATTGCAGACTTGATTATTGGTTTCGCACAATATCTCTAACCAAAAACAAATGCAAAAGACGATAAAATTAGAAATAAAAATAGATTCAACAAACAACAATGCAAATTCATTTCTTACAAACTTGAAATGAGTATACATAAAATAAAGCGATTGAAATGTGAATAAAATTTCACAAAATATATTTACATTTTACCAAAAAAAAAAGATTTCACAAAATAAAAATGTTTTCTCATCTCTCTATTATATTACTTTTAGAGGTATAATATGAAGTTCTTAATAATAAATAATATAATTAATAATATTAAATTTGATTGAGCATTAATACCAAAGTAGAAGAAAAAATGTAACATCTAAATGATTATGTATTTTTTTATGTGTCAAATAATGACTCATCTTTTTCATCTTCCACTTAACTCACTCTCCTTTTCATCTTCCACTTAATTCTCCTTCCTTTTCATGTTCATCTCCCCCTTAACTTGATTGCTTAACATTGGATTCTATATTTTTAATGATGACATTTAAACTCCCTCATTTTCATCTTCTCCTAAACTCTCTCTCCTTTTCATCTTCCACCAAATCATAACTTCCTCCTTTTCAGCTTCCACTTAACTCTCTCCCCTTTTCATGTTCATCTTCCACCTAACTTGATTGCTTAATATTGGATTCTACATTTTTAATGAGGACATTTAAACTCCCTCCTTTTCATCTTCCACTTAACTCTACATTCTTTTCATCTTTTACCCAAGCATAACTCCCTCTTTTTCATCTTCCACCCAAGCATAACTCTCTCCTTTTCATCTTCCACTTCATAACTCCCTCCTTTTCATCTTCCACCCAATAATATCACGACATGTGGGTTGCTTAAGCATTGAGATTTGGGGAGATGGAGCATGGAGGATGCTTTGTTCTCTATTTGTAACATCTCGTGTTAACCTAACAAGATCTTCAATTTGGTGGGCTACCCACTGAAGAGGTCCCAAATAAGCTCTAACGACTAATGCTTACAAGGATTTTGGTTATCCAAGCAAAATAACTTCGTGTTTAATCATGTTTGGCTGCACCCCATCAGAAAAGTTTTCATGATGCCCATGGTGAGGATAGAATGCGTTGGAAATGATTTGTGTTGGCCTGGTTTGTGAGTCAAGCATATACAAAGTTTTGCGAGTTGATGTGACTAACATTTCCAATCCTAGGTTCGAATGAGGATGAGGTATATCTAATGTCAAATTATAAGTTGAATTCGTTGGAAAAGTAGCACTGATCCATGATCGATCATGATCGACAACCTCTTAAATGTTCGGAGCCTCGGTTCGACTATTAAAATGATGCCCTTAAGTATACCATTTTATTTCCCAAAAGTATAATATTCCAACTTTTAACTTTTGGTGTTTCCTCATGCCTATAGGCTATAACTACAACAATGTGCAAATTATATGATTAAATTGATTTCCTATACCAGTTGATCAGTTTGGCAAATGGCCCAGTATTTACCGACCCGTAATTGAAGTCTTGTTCTTCAACGACAGTTAGACGAGCATCCAAGGCCTCTTGGTCGGCTCTTATGAACCCTAGTTGGGTTTCAAACATGGCCTGCTTACTAGCCATGGTTTCTAGCAAAGCCTCTAGTTTATTAATGGTGTTTTCCATCTCCCTATTCCCGGTTGTGGATGCCATCCTCTGCGAGAATACCCACGTAATCAGAAATGTTGCTTCGGAACTTGAATACACCAAGGCATAGGAAATAGCGCGGAAGGAGAGACAACTCTGGTTTGACTCGGGTTAGACTCTCCTAAGACAAATAAGTAGGGTACGATTCTCGGAGTGATTGTGATTAATCGCCCCGTCGGAGAATAGCCCCCAAGTGAGACCAAGGACTCTTGTAGGACTTAGATGGTGTGACATCTAAGTGACTCAAAAGCGGGGTACGTGAGACAACACGTGTAAGACATGACCCTTAGAGCAACCGTGATTGATCGCTCTGCTGAAGGGTAGCCCCTGAGTAAGATTGAAGGTTTTGTTAAGACTCGAGTGTCGGACGAGTGACCCTTAGATGTAAGGATCACGAACCTTTAGCTACAGGGCTATGCCTTGTAAAAGGTTGACTCGGTCTCGAGAAAAGGCAGACGGGGTAAGGGAAGAAACTCGCGATGTAAGATCGGCCGAGTTTCGACGCTAGAGACCCTTGACTTGACTTGAATAAGGATAGACCCTGTGATTAGGGTAGACCCTAAAGTTAAAGGACTTGAATTGGGATGACTCGACTAACGGATTGAAAGACGGGCAAAATTCCCCTAGGAAAGGTCGTGGGGACCGTCCTGTCGGAGGGAAAGATCGCGTGAGACTTTCTAGTTAGGACTCGAGTGTATGGACGAACCTTCCACTTACGAGTGTATGACTCGTGTTGGTCGGTTATGCCTTTAGAAAAAGGCGGACTAGGATGGGGAAGAAACCCGTGATGTAGGATCGACGGAGTTTCGATGCTATAGACTTTCGACAAATTATGAAAAGACCCGACACATAGATTACAGTAGGTCTTATAATAAGGAAGGTTTTTGAAAAATGATTGAATTTTGAAAATTGAGAGGACAGTCCTGAAATTGGCAATGGGCCAATAGGATCGGGCATTTTGAAATGTTAGAATGGTTGCGAGTAATTTCGCGTTTTGAAAATTGAGGAGGCGATCCCGTCTTTTGAAATTGGCAGCATGCCGACAAGGCCGAGTTTTTTTTTTGATAAGTTGAATATTTGGAATTTTGAAAATTTGAATATCAAAAATAAATTTCCGAAAATTTGAAAATTGAAAATAAGATCACGAAGATTTGAAAATCGAAAACGGCATCTCGGAGATTTGAAAATCGAGAATGGAACCTCGAAGACTTGAAAATCGAGGTGGAATTTTGAAGATTTGAAAATTGAAGTTGAATTTTGAAAATTCGAAAATCGAATGGTGGATCGAAAATTCGAATTTTGAAATGGACAGCATGCCGGCTAGAAAATAGGCTATTTTGAGGCAAATCGTAAGTCTAAATTTCGGCGGCATTCCGAATTTTTGAAATTAGATATTTTGAAAAGACGGGTCTCGAAACGGACAGTATTTCGGGTTTTTCAAAATTTGGTATTTTGGAAAGATGCATTTTTTGAAATGACGGTTTTTTGAAAAATGACACGGAAACCAAGTAGCACGTAGTCAAGCAAGCATTATAACGACGCTTATGTATGCTTTACACTAAGTCTCGGTCGGTCAAAATAGGGTCTATACCAACAACGATGGCTTTCTCGTGTGAAGGACGAACTCCCTAAACCGAGTTGGTCTTAGGACATGCCGCGAAACCGAGACGAGTTCCACCATCGATGTCTTTAGCGCACCCATGTAGGAATGCACCGTGGTATAGTGGGACGTCGGTCACAAGTAACCGGCCCGGGCAAAATTTGGGTTATGCATGAATCATTAAACTAATGCGCGTACATTAATATTCGAACGATTTCTCTTCGAGTCTCACCCTAGGAACCCCGATGACATGTGGTACATCAGGTATCCCCAGCGGAGTCGCCAAATTGTGGACATGACGTAGGTCCACCCCGACGCGGCCACGCGCGGGTTTGGGTAGGCGAATGAATCTCGTGGTGAGATTGTTCTCAGGTTCGAAATTTAAGTCAAAATGGAGTCGCCACCGAATTTTGTGGTTATTCGGAACCATACGAGCCCACTCTATGTCGTCATGGGCTATACACAAAGTAAGCCCACTTCGATTTCAGAGTTCATTGGGCTCGTCCCTTTGCATTGCAATACCGATACCGTCTAAACCGGCTTTCGTATATAGAATGACTCTCGTGCGCCAAGGGTTTCGGACATCCGGAAACCAGAGGTTCTGAGTAAGGGGTGAGAGTACGTGTTGGGAAGCCCACTAAGGACACCCAACCCCGCCCGCACATGGCGGCCTCTACTAAGACACCGTTCGTGTTCGTGTACGCGCGCTAGTAAAATGATAAAATGATATGCAAACAGCGTTTTCGGGCTAAGCATGCGAGTTGTTGATTAACTACGTCATTTAATGCATCTTGATTCACGTCAAAGTGATTTAGCATGCGATGTTCATTTAAATAAATAAATGGCAAACAACAAATAATAGAAAACTCGTAAATAAATTACAAATTACACGGGCGGAATACAACCCGGAATTCACAATACAACGAGCAATAAAATAGAATAATTGAATTATAAACAGCAAATGTTAACTAGAAACGGACCCGTATATAATAAATATAAACTAGACCGTAAGTTGTGCAAATGGACGAACTTTAATTAATAACGCATTATATTGCATATTAATCAAAGGACAGAGGTTCGAGACCTAGGCGTGAATCTAACCCGATCTCGAACCTCGATGTCTTGCCCCGACTTGTCACCTCGAAAAATGAAGTCTAAATTAATTATGTGTCGGATACGACTAAAGAGTCGTCGACATAAAAATTAATAGTGTGAGACCGTCGATCAAAGTCGTTTCTTTTAGTGTCGTGATGTGCATGAGTTTTAGAAAAATGGGTTCACGTGATGGTCTTTACACGCGTTGACTAAAAGTCGTAACAAAAAGACGAGTCTTAAAATATGGTCATATGTCGCGAAGGTCGCATATTAATGTAAGGACCGAAAAAGGATAGAAAGTCGAGAAAACGAAAAAAGTGGGCTCGGCCAAACAGGCCTGCCCGCGAGTCGCATGGCCGGTCGCGCGACTTGCGTGTGGGCCTGGTCGGGCATTTTCTATTTGTCGAAAAAATCGTCATTTTTTATAATCACGTGCCAATGCGGGTCTATTTACTCGATTTATGTTTTTTATAGATTAAGAATTTTGAATTAGTGACGAAATTGTATCCCTCTACGTCACGACATCGAAACTAACCCTTCCGGATTATGTGATGTCGATTTTCGTGTCAACGGGTTTCGTACTAATTAAAATGGGATCGAATGCGTTCAACTACGACCGATTGCAATCACGTCACACCCTTGAGAACATTGGGGCGGGGCTCCTCGAAAGGGCTCCACCTCCGTCGTTACTCGTAAAGGGATTAGACGGACTTTAGGCGATCGTCGTAGTCAAACGTATTTGAAACCGAATACTAGTATTATTATGTACATATACACATACACAGTATTAATTCTTAATGACGAAATTTAAATAAATAAATAAATAATGTTAGTGGTTAGAGTACATAAATAAAATGTTAGGTGTTAGAGTACATAAATAAAATGTTAGTAGCAAAATTAAAATAATGTTAGTAACGGAATTAAAATGTTAGTGCTAGTAATAATAATAATAATAATAATAATAATAATAATAATAATAATAATAATATACAAAATCAAAAGGAAAAGAGAAAGGAGAAAGAGATGTCGGGATTTGAATTACACCCTCAACCTACATGCTTAATGGCCTCGGAAACGAACTCATAATAGCGACGGGAGCGCAGGAGTGTCGAGATATGTAGGGTGAGTTATGGTGTGTGTCTTTGACGAGTTTTGATCTCGAGATTTTGAATATGTATGTGTGTGTGTATGTATGCCGCCGGTTTTTCGATGGCAAAAGGCTCGGTTTTTTTGTATGGTTTTGCTTGGGGTTGTAGTGTAGGATGTTTAGGTAGATTAGGGTAGAATATGTAGGGTGAATGAGGTTTGCAAAGGCTCTCCTTAAACTCTCAAAGCTGAAAAATGCAAAGGGTTAGGGGGTGTATTTATAGGCTTGATCAAGTGAATCAAATGGGTTGAGTTATTATAGGAAAATGTTGACTCTTGATTTGATTTGCTAATTTTGAATTCTGATTTTGTGCGCCAGTTTTCGAGAATGAACTTGGCTGATTTTGTGAGACGGTTTCGTCTTTGACCGGGTTTTGACCCGGTCGCTAAAAGACGGGATTTATTTCCAGTGACGGTTTTGACCCAAATTAGTCTCATTTTATTGGAAACGGCCCACTGGGCCTGGATTTGAGATCGGTTTTGAGAGATTTGCACTCCGCTAAATGCCCACGTCGGATACTATTGATTCCGAGTCCGTATTCGAGCGTATTAAGTCACGTTAGCGTCCGATCATCATCGGGTGTTTTGTCGGGAACTGCTATAGACACTAGCAGGCAAAATGCGGGTGTCTACAGAGCCCCCACTCTGACTGAGGCTTGGACAAGGCGATAGTTAGAGTAGCTACCAGGCCAATCGAGGATTACGACCTGGCAGCCTTCCGGTCGGGTCGTTTATAGTCCATTAGACTTGCGTGAAGGGCTCGCCAGCCATAAGCAGAGGGTCATACCTGTCCTGATGATGATAGCTCCGTGGGGAATCGGACTTGCCTTTGAAGTCATAGGTGTACCTGTATTTGCACGTAATATCTAGGTGAAACACCGACTCATGCTGGGGAGTAAAGTAGTTGTGCGGGACTTGCTTCTGAAGTCTTGGGTGTACCCGTATGCCGACACATGACAAGTTGAATGTAGCATTGCAGGAGAAACACTGCCTTTGATGTTCCGTTGGGAAGCACTAGCTGGTACCTGAAATGTTAGATACATAGGCAGAAATAGCAGGCATAGTATATAGCAAGATAGCACATAGAAAATGCAGTTAGCATCTATAGACTGACTTGCGCTGGGGAAAATGGTTTTTGCTTCGTTTTGAAATCGAAGTTCTGAAAGCAACTCACGTGCTAGGAGATAGGTTTTCAAAATTGAAAGGGGTAGAAAAGAAATTTGCAGTTTGAATAAACTGAAATTTGACCTTGTCGAAAAGGATTTTATCAAATGGCTAAGTTTTGCAAACTTTGAAGTGAAAATTTGAGGAGGGAGGTACCGACAGACTCGACTCTGGACGCTCGAGGGGTTGGACTGTGACTCGGTAGAGGGGTGGGTCACCTAAGATGACAAGACTCTTAAGCTACGCTATTCCGTAGCCTAAGCGAGTGGCAACACGGTCGAACATTGAAATGGGATAGATATGCTATAGGGTGGCTGCAGTAGTCTGTAACGAGACTGTAACGACAAGACTTTGTTATAGTCTGGTGCTCTTTGAATTTTGTTTGATTTTGGGATGCACTCCCAAAGTGGGGGTCGCGTTGAGTCCCAAAAGATTCTCGTCTTCGACTGAACCGAGTACTAGGACACACTATAGAAAGGAGGCTATTTTTTTAAAGTCTTTGGATTATGTGAGTGGATGGAGAACTTCTGACTAGGAGAAGCCCCCAGGATGACAAAGCTAACTGTTGAGAACATGACAGTGTCGTGATAGGAATGATGGTGCTTTCTGAATTTGTGTCAATATGGGTGGTTGTGCCCTTGTTGAAAGGCTGCCTACGTATTCACATGTAGTGAAATCAAACCAAGTCGTAGTTCTGTGGATTGGAAGATATATTATGGTGCCTTATGTTATTAGGGCTTTGTGTGTAACTAGCCATAACGATGGTGTAGGCTAGGTGAATTCCCAATGATGTCTTGATCAAAGGGCTAGAACAGTTAGGATGTTGATCCCGTGACTGTGAGCGTTCTCCGGGGTAGCCCCCAGAGGTAGTGTGAACTATTTGGGCATGTTCTATGCCGACCGCAGGTGGAGTTCCCGTGTTTGGGGTTGGTAACTGGTTTGGATGTTTTTGGAAGTGTGGAGCCAGGTCGTAAGTGGCCTTGATGATTCGAAATCTGGAGCTCGATTTTGTGGAGCTAAGGCTTCGAGGGTAAGGTATTGTAATGTGGTAGGAAAGGGGGAAGTCGAGTAAAAATGACTCGAACTTCGATCGGGGTAGGTTTAATAATGCGGGATCTGATTTCCATGTCTGGCCCTAATGGTTAGGGTGTATCCTATGGAGCTTGAATCCTCAAAATTCCGGGCTGTCTCTTACCCTAGGTCTCAGGAAGGTCTTGAAGGTTGTAATGCGGGAAGGCTAAGTGTGGTGTTAGCTGACCAGCTGATTGTTTCTCCCCTATTCGATGGTATGGGCATTGATAATTTTTGAATTGACCGTGCCCCGGTCAAGGGATTTTCACTTGAGTTGAACGTTGACCACGGTCATGGGTATTTGAATTTTTTTTTTGGGTTGACCTCTTAGCCCCGGTCGTGGGATCCTTCACTTGAGTTGACTGTGCTTTGGTCGGGGGATGTTGATAATTCTTTTTGATAACCATGGCCAGCTCTTTTGTTTTGGCCCTTTGCTTTTTTCTTTGGACTTCTGTTTTTTGTCCAGTTTTTTTTCACGGCTATCCCTCCCTTTGATGTTGTGGGTGGATATGGGGGTGGGCCCATCGGTTGGATTAGGCTTGTGGAGCTAAACCTTTGTAAGGTATAAGCCTAGATGGTGAGTGCAACTCGCGGTGGAGTACTCTACGGTAAGCATGGTGATTTGGATCTCGGTATTGTCATCATAATTCCGAGTAGGCTTAGTGGGAGCATCGTCCCGAGTTGGGTATTTTTGGCATCAAGCCTATAGAGTCACGATGCTTCTTTTTTGCTTCTGGTCAGACTAACGCCTAAGGTAGGGATTGATCAGTCTTATTGGAGGGGTGTTTATTGTGGGAAATGGGCTTGCCTTCCGTTTTGAACCCAAACTAGAAGACTACCTAGATTTGTCATAGGATTCGATGCTGCTCCTACTAGGGGTAGTTATGTGGCTGTCTATGCCGGACATGGAACAGGTAAGGGAAAACACGGGTCTCAGTTCTTGCAGTCATTATAGATGTGCCTATAATAGTCACGTGCATGTGCTCACAGTGTATGATGGTGTTCATCATGTTCTCGGAAACACATAAGGAAGCATATAGGAGAGATTGAAAAAGTTGATTTTATTGAATTTTGGAAAGAGGACAGAATATAGTTGACTCTGACTCTGACATCGGAATTGAAAGAATAGAACATCCTAGACTCGGACTCAGACTCGGACTTAAATCAAATCTGGACTCTGGGATGAGGTTGTCAGTAATCTTCGGCTTCTAAGGACTCAAGTGGATGTCCAGTATAGCTTTCGGTAGAAGCTTCACCCAAATCTTCATTATGTCGAAGATCGTCTTCAATCCTACTGCCCGTTTCGGTAAGCACAGCAAAGTTTGAAATGCCGGCATACCTAAGATGGACGTGGTAGGAGGGTAGGAGTTTGTTGATGAATGCATCTACTAGTGTTTTCTCGCTGGGCTTGTCTACCAGCTTAACACTCTCAGCCCGCCAACGTTGAAGGTATTTGGTGAAACCCTCTGTTGGATCTTGGGCCATGACTTCTAAAGTCCGCATGGTAGTCTGAAGTTCAGTATTATCAGAATAGTTTTTAGCGAACTCGGTAGCCACATCTTCCCAAGTGGGGAATTTTTTTGTATTAAGCCTATAGAACCAGGCTTTTGGATATTTCCCGAGGGACGTGCCGAACAGATTGATGAACATGTCGGCTTTGACCCCCTTGATCGCCATAAACGCCTTGAAAGCTCGGAGGTGTAGTAATGGATCCTCCGTCCCTTCGAATATGGGTAACCCTTCTAGATTCAGGTCTGTTGGTAGCTTTTCACTAATGGGTGTATAGTCTCGGGAGTTTTCAACTCGGATGTTGTTCTCTTGGGAGGCATGGAACTGTTGTTCGAGCTCACGCACCGTGCTGATCAGTTTGGCAAATGGCCCAGTATTTACCGACCCGTAATTGAAGTCTTGTTCTTCAACGACAGTTAGACGAGCATCCAAGGCCTCTTGGTCGGCTCTTATGAACCCTAGTTGGGTTTCAAACATGGCCTGCTTACTAGCCATGGTTTCTAGCAAAGCCTCCAGTTTATTAATGGTGTTTTCCATCTCCCTATTCCCGGTTGTGGATGCCATCCTCTGCGAGAATACCCACGTAATCAGAAATGTTGCTTCGGAACTTGAATACACCAAGGCATAGGAAATAGCGCGGAAGGAGAGACAACTCTGGTTTGACTCGGGTTAGACTCTCCTAAGACAAATAAGTAGGGTACGATTCTCGGAGTGATTGTGATTAATCGCCCCGTCGGAGAATAGCCCCCAAGTGAGACCAAGGACTCTTGTAGGACTCAGATGGTGTGACATCTAAGTGACTCAAAAGCGGGGTACGTGAGACAACACGTGTAAGACATAACCCTTAGAGCAACCGTGATTGATCGCTCTGCTGAAGGGTAGCCCCTGAGTAAGATTGAAGGTTTTGTTAAGACTCGAGTGTCGGACGAGTGACCCTTAGATGTAAGGATCACGAACCTTTAGCTACAGGGCTATGCCTTGTAAAAGGTTGACTCGGCCTCGAGAAAAGGCAGACGGGGTAAGGGAAGAAACTCGCGATGTAAGATCGGCCGAGTTTCGACGCTAGAGACCCTTGACTTGACTTGAATAAGGATAGACCCTGTGATTAGGGTAGACCCTAAAGTTAAAGGACTTGAATTGGGATGACTCGACTAACGGATTGAAAGACGGGCAAAATTCCCCTAGGAAAGGTCGTGGGGACCGTCCTGTCGGAGGGAAAGATCGCGTGAGACTTTCTAGTTAGGACTCGAGTGTATGGACGAACCTTCCACTTACGAGTGTATGACTCGTGTTGGTCGGTTATGCCTTTAGAAAAAGGCGGACTAGGATGGGGAAGAAACCCGTGATGTAGGATCGACGGAGTTTCGATGCTATAGACTTTCGACAAATTATGAAAAGACCCGACACATAGATTACAGTAGGTCTTATAATAAGGAAGGTTTTTGAAAAATGATTGAATTTTGAAAATCTAGAGGACAGTCCTGAAATTGGCAATGGGCCAATAGGATCGGGCATTTTGAAATGTTAGAATGGTTGCGAGTAATTTCGCGTTTTGAAAATTGAGGAGGCGATCCCGTCTTTTGAAATTGGCAGCATGCCGACAAGGCCGAGTTTTTTTTTTTTGATAAGTTGAATATTTGGAATTTTGAAAATTTGAATATCAAAAATAAATTTCCGAAAATTTGAAAATTGAAAATAAGATCACGAAGATTTGAAAATCGAAAACGGCATCTCGGAGATTTGAAAATCGAGAATGGAACCTCGAAGACATGAAAATCGAGGTGGAATTTTGAAGATTTGAAAATTGAAGTTGAATTTTGAAAATTCGAAAATCGAATGGTGGATCGAAAATTCGAATTTTGAAATGGACAGCATGCCGGCTAGAAAATAGGCTATTTTGAGTCAAATCGTAAGTCTAAATTTCGGCGGCATTCCGAATTTTTGAAATTAGATATTTTGAAAAGACGGGTCCCGAAACGGACAGTATTTCGGGTTTTTCAAAATTTGGTATTTTGGAAAGATGCATTTTTTGAAATGACGGTTTTTTGAAAAATGACACGGAAACCAAGTAGCACGTAGTCAAGCAAGCATTATAACGACGCTTATGTATGCTTTACACTAAGTCTCGGTCGGTCAAAATAGGGTCTATACCAACAACGATGGCTTTCTCGTGTGAAGGACGGACTCCCTAAACCGAGTTGGTCTTAGGACATGCCGCGAAACCGAGACGAGTTCCACCATCGATGTCTTTAGCGCACCCATGTAGGAATGCACCGTGGTATAGTGGGACGTCGGTCACAAGTAACCGGCCCGGGCAAAATTTGGGTTATGCATGAATCATTAAACTAATGCGCGTACATTAATATTCGAACGATTTCTCTTCGAGTCTCACCCTAGGAACCCCGATGACATGTGGTACATCAGGTATCCCCAGCGGAGTCGCCAAATTGTGGACATGACGTAGGTCCACCCCGACGCGGCCACGCGCGGGTTTGGGTAGGCGAATGAATCTCGTGGTGAGATTGTTCTCAGGTTCGAAATTTAAGTCAAAATGGAGTCGCCACCGAATTTTGTGGTTATTCGGAACCATACGAGCCCACTCTATGTCGTCATGGGCTATACACAAAGTAAGCCCACTTCGATTTCAGAGTTCATTGGGCTCGTCCCTTTGCATTGCAATACCGATACCGTCTAAACCGGCTTTCGTATATAGAATGACTCTCGTGCGCCAAGGGTTTCGGACATCCGGAAACCAGAGGTTCTGAGTAAGGGGTGAGAGTACGTGTTGGGAAGCCCACTAAGGACACCCAACCCCGCCCGCACATGGCGGCCTCTACTAAGACACCGTTCGTGTTCGTGTACGCGCGCTAGTAAAATGATAAAATGATATGCAAACAGCGTTTTCAGGCTAAGCATGCGAGTTGTTGATTAACTACGTCATTTAATGCATCTTGATTCACGTCAAAGTGATTTAGCATGCGATGTTCATTTAAATAAATAAATGGCAAACAACAAATAATAGAAAACTAGTAAATAAATTACAAATTACACGGGCGGAATACAACCCGGAATTCACAATACAACGAGCAATAAAATAGAATAATTGAATTATAAACAGCAAATGTTAACTAGAAACGAACCCGTATATAATAAATATAAACTAGACCGTAAGTTGTGCAAATGGACGAACTTTAATTAATAACGCATTATATTGCATATTAATCAAAGGACGGAGGTTCGAGACCTAGGCGTGAATCTAACCCGATCTCGAACCTAGATGTCTTGCCCCGACTTGTCACCTCGAAAAATGAAGTCTAAATTAATTATGTGTCGGATACGACTAAAGAGTCGTCGACATAAAAATTAATAGTGTGAGACCGTCGATCAAAGTCGTTTCTTTTAGTGTCGTGATGTGCATGAGTTTTAGAAAAATGGGTTCACGTGATGGTCTTTACACGCGTTGACTAAAAGTCGTAACAAAAAGACGAGTCTTAAAATATGGTCATATGTCGCGAAGGTCGCATATTAATGTAAGGACCGAAAAAGGGTAGAAAGTCGAGAAAACGAAAAAAGTGGGCTCGGCCAAACAGACCTGCCCGCGAGTCGCATGGCCGGTCGCGCGACTCGCGTGTGGGCTTGGTCGGGCATTTTCTATTTGTCGAAAAAATCGTCAATTTTTATAATCACGTGCCAATGCGGGTCTATTTACTCGATTTATGTTTTTTATAGATTAAGAATTTTGAATTAGTGACGAAATTGTATCCCTCTACGTCACGACATCGAAACTAACCCTTCCGGATTATGTGATGTCGATTTTCGTGTCAACGGGTTTCGTACTAATTAAAATGGGATCGAATGCGTTCAACTACGACCGATTGCAATCACGTCACGCCCTTGAGAACATTGGGGCGGGGCTCCTCGAAAGGGCTCCACCTCCATCGTTACTCGTAAAGGGATTAGACGGACTTTAGGCGATCGTCGTAGTCAAACGTATTTGAAACCGAATACTAGTATTATTATGTACATATACACATACACGGTATTAATTCTTAATGACGAAATTTAAATAAATAAATAAATAATGTTAGTGGTTAGAGTACATAAATAAAATGTTAGGTGTTAGAGTACATAAATAAAATGTTAGTAGCAAAATTAAAATAATGTTAGTAACGGAATTAAAATGTTAGTGCTAGTAATAATAATAATAATAATAATATACATAATCAAAAGGAAAAGAGAAAGGAAAAAGAGATGTCGGGATTTGAATTACACCCTCAACCTACATGCTTAATGGCCTCGGAAACGAACTCGTAATAGCGACGGGAGCGCGGGAGTGTCGAGATATGTAGGGTGAGTTATGGTGTGTGTCTTTGACGAGTTTTGATCTCGGGATTTTGAATATGTATGTGTGTGTGTGTGTGTGTATGCCGCCGGTTTTTCGATGGCAAAAGGCTCGGTTTTTTTGTATGGTTTTGCTTGGGGTTGTAGTGTAGGATGTTTAGGTAGATTAGGGTAGAATATGTAGGGTGAATGAGGTTTGCAAAGGCTCTCCTTAAACTCTCAAAGCTGAAAAATGCAAAGGGTTAGGGGGTGTATTTATAGGATTGATCAAGTGAATCAAATGGGTTGAGTTATTATAGGAAAATGTTGACTCTTGATTTGATTTGCTAATTTTGAATTCTGATTTTGTGCGCCAGTTTTCGAGAATGAACTTGGATGATTTTGTGAGACGGTTTCGTCTTTGACCGGGTTTTGACCCGGTCGCTAAAAGACGGGATTTATTTCCAGTGACGGTTTTGACCCAAATTAGTCTCATTTTATTGGAAACGGCCCACTGGGCCTGGATTTGAGGTCGGTTTTGAGAGATTTGCACTCCGCTAAATGCCCACGTCGGATACTATTGATTCTGAGTCCGTATTCGAGCGTATTAAGTCACGTTAGCGTCCGATCATCATCGGGTGTTTTGTCGGGAACTGCTATAGACACTAGCAGGCAAAATGCGGGTGTCTACAGGGGGACACAAGTGTACTAATAGGCAATTTTAGAGGGTTTTAGAATTAGATATAGATAATATTTTAGTAAAGATTATCAACATTGTTCAATTAGTTTAGTGGTAAAGAGGTTCATTTATGCTCTAGAGGTTGTGGGTCCTTGATAGTAGCTTCTTTCCATAAATTATGTAATTTTTGACAAATGGGCCTTCTGGGCGTCAGTTTCTGATAAGCTTCTTTCCATAAATTATGTAATTTTTGACAAATGGGCCTTCTGGCGTCAGTAAAACTGACGCCCGATATGTTTTTCGTGTTCTTTTTTAATAAATTTTCGTACGGAAATCAACAATAGGGACGTATAAAATCGAATACGTCGAACCGTAACAACTAAAATTGAATACTTCATTGATTACTTAACCACATGTTAGCTACGGGGAGATTAAACTATCAACATAATAACAATTATAATGAAACTAATCGACCTAAATAAAATCACTTACAAAATATAAAGATTCCCGAGCTTTATTGAGACACCTGTCTCAAAAATCGTCAAAAATTATCAAAACCGTTATCTTAAAGTAGTCGGAAAATAATAATTAGATTAATTAAGTAAAATAATTAATATCAATACTCATAATTACAGTAGGACAAAAGGGTAAATTCACGTATAAAGCGCCGACGACCTGGTTGAAATGCCGACGACCTGGTTGAAATGCCGACGACCTGAAGTAGGAGGGTTAAAAACTAGGCTGGATATGGGCCACGCTTAAGGCCTAAGGGCCGGCCCTGCCCAACCGTTATTCATATTATATTATTATAATATATTGAATATATGGTAAAGAGAAGTCAAATGGTTACTTTACTGGTTATTACTTGTTACACTTTAATAATTTGCATGGTACCGAGAGTGATTGACGAGTTAAGGGTATTATTATAACTTTGTATGTTTGATAAAAAACT
This sequence comes from Agrostemma githago, assembly GCA_958450325.1. Classification (NCBI taxonomy): domain Eukaryota; kingdom Viridiplantae; phylum Streptophyta; class Magnoliopsida; order Caryophyllales; family Caryophyllaceae; genus Agrostemma; species Agrostemma githago. The sequence goes on along the minus strand of OY288246.1, from coordinate 49,166,959 downwards.
AACAATGTGTCTATGTAAATATCAGGGGCCAAAAAACTCATTTGGCCCAGAAGGCAATTAAAAGCTCTCTAAGGTTCTTAGTTAAATGGGTGGGCCCAGCCCAGCCAATGTGCTTGGGCTATTTGTTTACTTTAAACTCGGTCCAAGCCCGGCCCAGCCCAACCCTTGATCACATCTATAAAAAGGAAACATTTTTTTAAGGATAATAATACTCAAACGAGGGAGTAAAATAGGTGGACCACCTAGGTAAGAGAGAAGAGTGGTACAGTACCAAAAAAGAAAGTGGAAGAAATCAAAGAAATTGTGGAAAAAAAAAATGTGGGAGATATCAATGAAAAGGATGGAGTAAGATATACTCCCTCCGATTTTAAATGATTGACCCGTTTCTCCTAATATATGTGAGGAGTATTATATTGAAATAAAACAATAATTTAAAATAGGAGGGAGTATAATGAGTGACCAAAGCAAAATAAACCCAAGACAAGAAAATACGTAATGATGTTGCAAGGATGGAGTGATATTAGTAGTAGCACAAAAGTAGGCTTCTTGTTAGCGTGTACATTTGACTTGGCTATTTCCCCATCATCAATCAACATAACAAAAGAGTAATCAAATGGAAATTAAAATCAAAATGACTGAGATCAGGAAAAAGAACAAATCAGATTATATACAAAACCCTCACAGAAAATAACGTAGAGTTCAAAAGTATGGGATCATATCAAAAGAGAGTAAATGGGATATTTAGCCCAAGAGTGTTAAAAATGGCAATGGGAGTTCTAGGCATGTGTGTGATAGGCTACATTGTTGCTCCTCCTCTCTATTGGCATTTCCTCGAAGGCCTTGCCGCCTTCCGACACACTTCCTCTTCGTCTTCCTCTTCCTCGTCTTGCGCTCCGTGCCATTGTGATTGCTCTTCGTCTTACCCTTTTCTTTCTCTTCCCCTCGGTATATACACACCTCCTTTCTCAATCTCCTCCTCAAGTTTCGTACTTTTGATGTGACAACGTTTTATTAATGAATTGGGTCCTTCTTACGGTGAAGGGAGTTGAGTAGAGTTATTTCAATGTTGTCGCGATTTGAAATCTGGTTACAAGTGTCACTATTTAATATTTTCACTGCGTAATTTCTTGCTAACATCTATAGTTAAATAGGGGTCATGTGTATCTCATTTACCCTCGAGGCCTCGACATAACAAATACGGAGTACAGAGTACTTGTTAAATAGGAGTGTGACGCTACATATTTTGAAATCAGGTCATGATAAGTGTCACTATTTAAAAACCTTGTTGACTCTTGACAAAAAAATGACATATTTCCTCCCATCAATTCAATTATTTACGTGTGATCGTTTTTGTGAGGAGAAATGGTAGGCCTACGTAAAAAATTGAATGGATGGGAATGAGTACGACACTAGCTATCACACTGGAAAAACATTAGTTAACAAAAAAAAGTTTTTCGATCCCTCTTATGTTGTATGAGTAATGCAACTAAGTCCGCTCTTCGTTGAAAAAAAAAAGTTTTCGAAGTCGTTTTTTAGCTATACAACATTTTTTTTCCAAGGGCTGATGAACTGATTGCAATTCTGTATATTCTGATTGCAGGGCTGAACACATCATCATTCACAGGTTAGGCTCTCAATCATTTGTTCTCCCTAATAAAACCATGAATTTCGTTCTATATATATTAACAAAAGCATCGTCATTGACAGATTGCATGAAGCATGATCCGGAAGTGAGCGAAGAGATGGAGAAGCACTTCGCGGAGCTAGTAGCAGAAGAGCTAAGGCAAAAAGAGGCAGAGGCCTTAGAAAACCAGCAAAGGTCGGAAATGGCCCTACTGGAAGCGAAAAAGATAGCCTCACAGTATCAAAAAGAAGCAGACAAGTGCAATTCAGGGATGGAGACTTGTGAAGAGGCGCGGGAACGGGCCGAAGATGCCTTGGAATCTCAAAGAAAGGTTACTGCTTTGTGGGAACAAAGGGCCAGGAACAAAGGATGGAATGACACTCTCGTTTCTCGAAGAGCTCGTCTTCGAGTCTAGTTTTATTTATATGTCAAATTTCTTACTCACAGGATTCGAACCCTATTAAGCTAGATGATATCTTCATATAGAGATATGTACTATTAGATCGGCTAAATAGTCATGATTACATTTTTTTTTGAGTAAAAATCAATTTCTTAATAAGAATCACGCACACAAAATCTAACTTCAATATTGAAATTGACAAAATACAAATTCATGAAAATTAAACAAATTTTAACCTCCTTAGAGGTATGATTGTTCACATTATTAGATGAATCACCAACCAAACCGATTGAGACTCAACTAATATATTAATATTTTATCACTCCCGTTCACACGAATGATCATTGAGTTTGAAGAGTGGATGGGTAGTTATTGCGCATGCTCCGCCGTATCATGCATGTTAGATAAATATCTCAACCAAAACGAGCGATGCTTGAGGATATATTTAAATTGGTTGATTTTATACTCTAACAATTTCATTAAAAATAAATCATACTCCCTCCGTTCCAATGAATTGTTTGTTTTTCCTTTTGGCACCAAGGTTAAGGGAACCAATGAGGAGTGACATTGAGCAAAACTCATGAGAATGATCAAATTGCATATAAAAACATTCCTAAAATAGAAAGGCAAACAATTCATTGAGACGCCCCAATATGGAATAGGCAAACAATTCATTGGAACGGAGGGAGTATAACTATATATCAAACAAATCTCAACCTCCTAAAAACAAAAGCTTTTAGTTATATATATATATAGATAGAATAAGGATCAAGTGAGTCCTCCTATATAAATTGAGTCCGTGAGTCCAATCTTGGACCATTGATCAAGTGGAAGATGGATGGTTGTGATTGCTTGAGGTGAAATAAGGAAATAACTAACAAATCTTGTTAAATATATCATTTCTCTCTCTTCCTTAATTATTTCAATGCAAATCTTCTCTCTCCTATCGATCTTTTAAGTGTCTGATCTTTCTCTCACACAAGTTTCTTCAAAATTAAGTTTTTTTCATCTTCACCTAAAAATCATCATTTTTATACTGTAATTGTACGTATGTTACTATGTTATTTCCATAACCCATAAACTATGTTACTTTAACTCATACAATGCGTTACTTTAATTCATGAAATGTGTTACTTTAACTCATACAATGCGTTACTTTAATTCATGAAATGTGTTAACTCATACAATGCGTTACTTTCATTCATGAAATGTGTTACTTTAACTTAGAAAATCTGTTACGTTGTATAATAGTCTTTTGCAAAAACTGTTACTCTAACTCATACGATGTGTTACTCTAATTCATGAACTGTGTTAATTTAACTCATAAAATTTGTTACGTTGCATAATAGTCTTTTGCAAAAACAGGACTTCCAATCAACCAAAAGAATAATGTATGTTTCTATTAAGGATACTCAAAAACAAAAATTATAAAACTCCATTATAATTCCAATGTTTCACACCTGTTATTCTAAGAACTGGATATTGGAAATCAAATTATACTCATAAATTGTGTTACTGCAACTCATTAAGTATGTTACTCTAACGCATAATGTGTGTTATTCTAACTCATTTTACTCCAATAAAGGATGTTACTCTAAGGACTAGATATTGAAAAATCAATCAAACTCATAAACTGTGTTATTGTAACTTATTCAATATGTTACTCTAACGAATAATGTATGTTACTCTAACAATATATTGTGCTACTCATAATTGTGCTTCTTCATCATCATCCTCTTCTTCTTCTTCTTCTTCTTCTTCTTCTTCTCTTGATTCTTCTTCTTCATCGTCAGACGATGACTTACATGGCGTTTCCTAATGATTCTTCTTCTTCTTCTTCTTCTTCTTCTTCTTCTTCTTCTTCTTCTTCTTCTTCTTCTCATCTACATCTTTGAAGATCTACTCTATGTATGAAGTGAAACTCTCACCCACATCCATGCACCATTCCTGTGCTTTTGCGTCTACTACAAAAACAAGAACCATGCAAATAAACGTGGCGACAAACAAACAATCAGAACTTGAAATATGACGGTATTCTAACCAAAACATTAATAGCTAAATCCGATGACATGTTACTCCAATGCTTCAAACATGTTACTGTAATACATTAGGTATGTTATTCTAATGATGATGACTCGTTATTCTAAATCATTTGTTACTCCAATGCATTACAATAACAGATGACAAGAACTAAAGTAATAGATGAAGTGCATTAAAGTAACACGAGATTCAATTAACAGAAGATGTTTATACACAGGGGTTAGACATTAAAATAACAGATGGTCCATATTAAAGTAACATATTTTGTGCATTACAATAACTCCATATATATGTTTGTGCGAAAAAATCATATAATGATCATATCTTTAATAATATGCAGTTTCCATACTATAAACGTAAAATCTAATCAAATGGAGCATCTTAATGACTTTCATGGCAATGAAAGCTTAACAATTGATGAAGATTATAAAAAAACCTAAACAATAATCCGTGAATATTATGAAAAACCTAAATATTAAACATAATAATCTGGAATCTATACTAACACGAGAACAATGAACCATTGATATGAAAATATGATGAATGAAATGAATAAAATTGACGCAAAACATGAATACAATTGACGCAATATCGGAATTCACCTTTTTTTGTGCTTCACGAATTGCTTATCAACCGTTGATGAAGATGTCGTGATCATTGAATCTATAGTAACGGGTTGTTGATCACAGATTGAATGAATGAATGAGCGTGATATTAGAAGCGTTTTTTTTAGGTGTGATGAACGTGAATGAATGAATGAATAATGAATGAATGTGATATTATTGTTTCCTAAAATTATGAGAATTATTTTAGGATGCAGTATCTTATCTTATTTTTATTTTTTTAATGCAAAGATAGATTGAATCTTGTTCATCCATCCTCATCTCATTCAATGGATGAGATGAAGACTTAGGGACTCATAGAGAAGGAGTCATAAGAACCTTCATAGATGTAGATGAACAATGTATATATATATATATATAGAGAGAGAGGGACTCATATATATATATATACACACACACATATGTATGTACAATGTACCTAATTTCCTCATAGATGAACAAGTTTTTGACGGCCTACACAATTGCAAGAGTTGAGAACTTGTAGCATTAAAGGGAAAGCAAATTTGGTGCAATGATGCAATCTTAAGCTTTTGATTATAGCGTCTAACCGACAACTAATCCGTGATAATTGGATCGGAAAACGTTGTGCATTTGCACGAAGAAGGAAAAATTCTCGCTTTGACATTCTCTTGATTGTACTAAACATACATAGTAATTTCATCAGAATTTGCTGTCAATTGGCTAGACAATCAGTAGATATCACAGTTAATGCTCTTTACCTTATCTGTTCATTCCATGATTTTCCAGGTCTGACAAAAGTACTCTCTATCGAAAGTTACTTAAATCATTGTACTAAAACTGGATGATAGTAATAATGTACAGTGGTCCGAGTTATTATTAAGGTTGAAGGTTATCGCGACTGCACTTCAAGCTAACAGCGATGTAACCAAATCAATTATATCATGCATTGAATTTAGGGTCGTCAAATACTTTGAGCGGTCTAGTTCAAAATATCAGCTTGAGTCTCAAAAAATAAATTAGGCATAAATTTAAACATAATTTTGAGTCCCGGTTCTGAAAACCTTTTGACCCTATTGAATTACAGAAACTTTTTTTGTCGGGCAAAAAAACGTGTAGGGCCATCTCATCAAAGGTTTTCAGCAACTACCACCTCTTTAGTATATATAAGAGGTATCAAGAATTTTGCAGGAGTCCTGTGAATAAAAATGACGGGAATATACGGTAAGTTTACACTGATACTGCAATTTGTGATGATGCTAATTCTCAGGATTCACGTAGGAGCAGATGTAGGCAGCGAGCTATTAACATATGATTACTATGAGACGACATGTCCACTCGTTGAGGATATTGTGAGGCATGAGATGCTGAGCATCTTTGCTACTGATCCTACTGCTCCTGCTGCATTACTTCGGCTTCTTTTTCATGACTGTCAAGTTCAGGTACGCTTCTGCTTCAATTCGCTTTCAATCCTTTCATGTAGTAATTGTACTTCCTGTTGTAGGGGTTCGTCTTTTAATTAGGAGTCATTCGAAAGCAGCATTTTTGTATTTAACGGTTTTGATAAGCCTGCCTGCATCTGATCCCCTTGTGACATCATGGTTAAAAAAACTAAAAAACTCGAACTATTAACTGTCTGAACATGAAAAATCATAGAACGGCGACATAAAGAGGAAAAATTTCCCTACAGTTTTCTGTGGTCCATCAATCATTCATAAATGAAATCATTATAATGCAACAAACTAAATACAGAGTATACTTTATTAATTCTGTAGAGGGAGCCACACCAAAAGTCATAAATAACACCATTTGATGTTTTACATCTGTACTGCTGATAAATCAATGGCCGCAACTAACACTGTCGTCTGTCACTGTCAATGTTCATTGAACAATTCAGTTTCTTACATCTGTACTGATAATCAATTGCTGCAACTAAAATGACAATGTAGGGATGTGATGCATCGATTCTGTTAGTCTCAAGAGACTCGGAAATTCATGCTTCGAGAAACTTAGGTATCAGGAAACTTGAAGCAATTGCTTGGATCAAATCCAAGTTAGAGGCAACATGTCCAGGGAAAGTTTCTTGTGCTGACATAATAGCATTAGCTGCAACAAACTCAGTCTTGTTATCAGGTGGACCGTCTATTCGAGTGCCTCTCGGAAGAAAGGACTCTACCACTTCCAGCTCCGTTCAGGCTGAGACTCGTCTACCTGCAACTAGCATCAGTGTTGACCAACTACTTGGTATTTTCGCTGACAAAGGAATGAATCTAGAAGAAACTGTTGCCATTCTAGGTAATCAAATCAACCTTTTCTCTCGGTGACATGACTCCAGATAAATACGGAGTACGATCTAATGCAAATCCTCACAAAATTGATGGAACCCAAATCCCAATATTGATGTAATTCGAACTCAACTGAACTAATCCAAACCTTATATAACCTAATCCAAACCTTATTTAACCTAATCCAAAACAAACACATGTTTTTTTCTTGGTGGAAAGGGAGTTACAAGTAGACCTTGGGAAACTCTTCCGATCCGACACCCGAATTGAAAACCCGAGTTTAACCCATAGCAAGAATCTGACCCGAATGTTCGTTCATTCCAGCATATGAACAATATCCCTAAACAATTTGAAAATAATAGACCAAACACGAAATGACCCAGCCTGAGCCAAAATTGACTCGATTCTTATTGACTCGAAAAATGACCTCACCAGAACCGACCTGGTCCTGTTTGCCAGGTCTAGCCACAAGGGTAAATGTTGTCGATGGGCTTCGAACCCCACCCCTGATGACATCTGCCAAAAAACTGATACTCCCACCTAGGCGCGGACACTCGGTTAAAAGGTCTTATAAGCACCGTTTTTGTGGACAGGGGCGCATACACTAGGTGCAGGGCACTGCATTAACATTGTGGATAGGCTTTACAACCCGAAACCTTCAGACAAAATGGATCTGCGTCTTCAGCTTGCAATTAGAGCTGCTTGCCCTACTACAGTCCCTGCTGTCACAAGCATTAGTCTCCTACCAAATGATGCAACTCCGACGATATTTGATACCGCTTATTACTCTGGTATGCTCGCGGGTAGAGGCTTGTTTAGCATTGACTCGAGCGTTTCAAGTGATCCACGAACCACTGTGATTGCCAGTCAGTTTGCTGCCGATCAGAACTATTTTTTCCGGACATTTTCTTCTGCGTTCATCAAACTCGCGTCTTCTAATGTTCTTACTGGTGACATGGGTCAAGTCAGGAAGCAATGCGAGCGAGTAAACTAACGAAAACAGTTTTAAGTAATAATTATGTACAAATGCTCGAATTCTTGGATGAAGTTCACAATACAAGCATATATTGATAATGAACGTAACTCAAAAATCTCTTCAGCCACTCGGTTTTGTAAAAGCATGTCTACACGGAGTATTTTGATCCTATGCTCACAAAATTGAAATTGAGTGGCGGAAGGGATTTTCGAGTGACGTTATCAGTTTCCTATATAAAGTTTAAAATGGCATGATAGAAATGCTTTCAGATTTTATACAATCAATACTACGAAGTATTTAAATGGGCTACATACATAACATCGATCTGTACGAATCGTGAACATCTACAGAAAAGGAAAACAGTAGATATGCTCATATGCCCTTTAAAACTTGATTTTTGTACAATATAGTTAAGCTCTCTGCTATACAGATCAACAAACTACTCTGCGCTAAGTATATGTATGATCTAATGATATTATACTGCTCATAGGCTGCAACCAAGAATGTTGCTGAAGTTTGAGGTTAAACATGTTAAAATGACAATGATCAGAATTGTTATATTCTGAAATCACCTAGTCCGTCGCTTAAAAAACGCATGGCAGCTGCTTGAGAGAACTTCCTTGCAAAAAGAAAGCAAGGAACAGATGTAGAGTTGATTCGGCACCACTCAGTTCTGTACTCTGTCTCGTAATATATGTAATTGATATCCTGTAAAAAAGAACAAATATTTACACATAGAAATCAAAAGTAATGTCAAGTGTACAGGAACTGGTGTTTTGATTGAGAACATGTTCTAACTTCTAAGAGCAGAAATGTCCCACCTTTATTCCTCTAATCTGTCGAGGAGTTGTAGCTGAAGAACTGAAGGTGACAGGATGCCATCCTTTGCCTTCAATTTTTGAGGCAGATTCGTTCCACTCTGTATACGTCAATGTCCTACGTTCAAGTTCCTTCTCAAGCCCTGCCATCTATAAGCAACCCCCACATTCAAATTCATGAAAATGCAAAACAAGAACAGAAAAAGCGACACACAGATTTACGTGGTTAACTAACGGTGTGAAAGTTATGTCCAAAGGCACAAGAGTTTTATTAATTGAAGAGATTATAGATTACAGAATTCGGATTCTTGTGATATGCGTAACTCCTAGGGTGAGGATTTAATCCAACATGTGATCCATTAACTGTGTGGCAAGGGCATGGTAGAAGTACAAAAGACGGGTACAACAAAGATGCAGCAAATAATTTAATACCAGGACTAGCAAACCATTACCATAGTCAACACGGTGATGAAGAAGGTCAGAACTTAAGTTAAAAGTGGTTCCATCCACACCAGAAGCAGAAAGAAGAGATGGCACTTACAGTGAGCAACGTGGGCAGATAATGCTCATCAGGAATGCAGTTATGCTGTTTCTGAAGTTTCTGTATTTGTAAACATATTCTCCGTATATTCATTAATTCAATTTTTACCAGTTACCAAAAAAAACATATACTCCGTATAAATAATCACAGATCAAGACTATGCAAGCTTAAGCCTATTAAACCGCCATCACCCAGACTTGGGGTCAAAACAACAGGTCAAGGCATGGTTTTTAGGTATAACAGTCTTATAAACACACAGCAGACAGCGTCGATGTGAAATAGAGTCAAGACTGACTTACCAGATTCAGCTTTGCATTCTTGTTGTCAACTGGAGGACGCCGCTGCAGAGAGAATTTATAGAAGGCAAATAGATAAGTAAAAAGTTTTGTTTATTTTTCTGCATTGGACAAACCAAATGGAACAAAACTTATGAACAAATCAAGGCTCATCGAGTTGATAAAATACATCAAAAAGGTAATGCACATTGCATATGGAATGAAAACATCTCCAGATGCTTTACTAGGTACCTTGCAGAATTTTCGGAAGACTGGAAAGACAATCTCATCGTCGACCATGACTTCTGCGTGCCTCCGAATCAGAGTGAACCACTGAGTTTGCCAGAAAATAAGTACTCCAGTAAGAGTAACGAAGAGAAAAAATGTTCAGTTTAATGCTACACATTATCAGAAGAATACAGGAACTATACTACAGACTACTAAACTGCAGAAACCTGAAAGTAAAATCCTGCCGCTGTAATAACTATTACCAAACATTCAGAATTTGGCTATTAATTTCCTGAAAGTTCACAGATTAACATATAATTACTGAGATCACAAAGCAAGAAGAAGTTGTTTGGTTACCTGTGATCCTTTCCGCCATTTATCTTTTCGTATTATAGGTGACATCTTTGTGTTATAGCGACCGTCCTTTTTATCAAGAAAGCTGGTACGTAATCGAGGCAAAGTCACATTTAATATCAACAAAAAGAAAAATAATAATATAAAAACAGCAAGCAAAGCAACGGATCCAAGGTTACCTGTCTACAAAGCTCTTGGGAGATCCCATAACATAGTCATATATATAGCTAAAATTGTACAGAGGAACACAACTGCATAGAGAACAACAGCACATTAGAAGAGCCATACAAGTAAAAACACTCGCATTTCATGCTATATTACTCTGATACTTCACGTAGTTGCCGTATCACGTATCCGATACGACACGGATCATGATACTTCGATACTTCATTTTAGAATGAAAAATTGAAAATTTCACACAAAACAGTCCTAACCAATACTCCGATGCTGTATTATGTCCTGTACTTGCAAACGAGTCAGAGTAACGTAGATTTCCAGCCCAACCCAATTCGATTCTTTGTGACCCGAAACTGATGAACCCGACCCAGTTAACTCATATAAGTCAAAATGTTTCCATTTCATGCATAGGACTACAGGAAGAACACAACTACCTATCTGATAGAAGAATAAATCTCTGGTTAGCAGGGTCCTCGAGTGCAGCATCAAGTAACAACCTTTCAGCTTCAATCATACTTGATTCACCCCATGATACCTGCACTTTAGTTTGTTCGTTCATCCCCAGAACAAAAGTCAGCAAACACATGACAAAAACCCCGGCTTCAGAAACAAGTAGGAACTAGGAAGTGAATATACTCAAGAACCTGAATGCTATTCCTCAAGTGTCGGCCATAGAACAAAGGCGAGCGAGTTGTTGATTCATCAAACACAAATCCAGGTTGCGAGTGAACATAAATCGAATAACTTGATGCCTCCACTCCCTACCATAACCCAAATAACCTCATTAGCAACCCACCAAATAAAACCACGGGACACAGTAATGATGAAAATGGAAAAACAAATGACGCAGCCTGATTTCCATACAGTCACAGAACCAAGATTCGTAGTTGGGGAGGTGAAAATCAAAATTTAAACCAAAAGTTTCAGAAATTTCAGTGTTAACTGTTAAGGAGGTGAAAATCGAAAGTTTAAACTAAAAATTTCAAAATATGGGCTAGCTGAGGCTGTCACCTCCTAGTTCCGTCGCTGCAACTCCATACCACGGAGTAATAATGTAATCTTCGACTCAAACACTAGTACCTGGATCAAGTTCAAAATTTACCTATATATATATATACATTACATACTCTATTATCATGATACGAGTATTTAAAAACATACCCCTAGTACGTAATTGCTACTGTAAGAAGTAAGAAAATAGAACTGGTAATGCCGAAAACAGCCCAAATCTTACTACAGAGTTGATTTTTTATATCACAAAGTTGATAGCATTACTAACATACACCTACGTATCTACATTCTACAAGCAAACAGAATGAAATAGAGCTTGTCTGGCTTAAAACCGTCTTAATACTACCGCAAACACCTGATTTTTCTTCATAAAGTTACTACCTTTACCACATTAACATACAAACAACATACTCACATATACAAACAAACAAACAAACTGAAATGATATTAAAAAAATACAATGGCAAAGGAAATACGAGCTACTTTTGCTTAAAACCATCTTAATCTCACATCATAGCTGATTTTTCTTCATAAACATACAAATAACTCATTTTCCATTAATAAGAGCTAATCTTGCTTAAAAACGTCTTTAAATCACACTCCGTATTCAGTAGTCCGTATCAATTAAATGACAACGTAACATGAAAAAATGTAAGACAGTCTCAAATTACGATTTTAATTTAATACTCCAATAAACCTGAAAAAAGGACCCCCAAAGGAAATCCAAAGGAAGATGCCGGCGAGTGAGAAACAAAAACGCCATCTTCGGAACTCCGACATACGGCCGATCACGGCGCGTTGAGGAAACAACATCCAACAGCGATGTTGATGATTGATTTTGTAACTTCCATAAACCAAATAAACTCACTATAATCAATGAAATTAACATCAACACCTTCAATTTTCTTTCTCCTCCTCGCCGACGCACCGCCACCGCATTTCGCGTAATCGCCGCCGTCCTTCCTGTCCCCGCCGTCATTGTCGTCTTTTACGGAAAAATCGGGATTTATTGAGAAATTAGCACTAACATCTTGATTATGAGTGGAGTAACTGTTACTAATAAGAACTGTAGTAGTAATTATTAAGGAGGTTACGTGTGAAATGGAGGTTCTTCCATGGAGGACCGGCAAATACTCAAATAGCAACAGATTTTGAGCTTTATTACAAAATTTTACAGTAAGTTTTTGGTGTAAACTTTATGACTTTACGATAAATGTTTAAACTTGCATAATCCTATTTTTCCAATAACAAGATGGTTCTATTATCAGCTAATTACGTCATTTAATTCTGCTAATTTAATTTGATACCGATATACAAACCGTGTTTTGCTAATATTATACTACATTGTCAGAATTGGTCCATCAATAGTATTTACTAATTTGAAGCCCGTGTGATGCACTGGTGCAACAATAACTTTAAAATATGATTGTTCTATTATCAGCTAATTATCATCCTTTTTAATTCCGCTAATTTAATTTGATACTCAACCATGTTATTACAATCTACAAACCGTGTTTTGCTAATATTATACTACTTTGGCAGAATTGGTCAGTCAGCCAACAGTATATATTTAGGAATTCCACCTACTTGAACCCCAGTTCGACGGTCTCAAAAATCGGAATGAACAATCTTTGGGCTAGCCCTGAATACGGATCAATTATAAGCATAAATATATGAAATCCAACATTAACTATGTCACATAATCTGAATCTATCCTATCATTACAATTTTTTTCGTTAAAAAAGGATAAAATAAAATTAGGCGTTCGAACTATTTATGACCCGTATTCTAACCATAACCCGACTCATGATCCGTATTTGACCCAACCTGCCCAACAGGTTTAAGGCCCATCAAATGATGCCCATCAAAGTACCAACACTTGTGTCCGTCAATAATATTAATATGTCTGTGACAACTCACATGAAACATTGAATTTATCTATATCTTTTACTCTCTAACCATTTGATTTTCTGCATTGAATATATTGTATGTAAGGTATCACCTCGCTCTAAATTCGCCCCGACCCGCAAACCCGCCCCACCCCATTTGTTGTTTTAGAGTCATGAACCTGTTTTTCTTACTCGAATCTTAAAAGGGGTGGTTGGATAATAAAATGAGAGAGAAAACAAAGAGAGTGGAAAGGGAAAGGGCAGGGAAGGGAGGATAGAATGAAGATGATACATTTTGCCTCAAAAATTTGTATATTTTGGATAGAGCTGATCATGAGTCGTACCGTCCGATTGATCCGTCCCGTTCGGCCCGCGAAGTCGTCCCAAACCCTCTTGTCCGTGGGTCAAAATTGTACATTTAGCCCGACTTATGTCCGACCCGAACCCACATATGATTACCCCTAATTTTGGAGGGAAAATATTTTTCTTTGGAGGAGAGAAATGGTGGAATCCATTTTACTTTCACCTACAAATCACTACGTCTCATTTTGCTAACCAAACAAATGAACTTGCTTCATTCATTTTTCCTCCCCTCCATTTCCTTCCAAATGAATCTTTCCAAACACATCGTAAATGACCTCTTAATTTTGGACCATGACCTGGACCGACCTATTCAACCCGTGAGAAAAAAGAGATTACAAATCCTTAGTCTAAAAGCCCAGTTAAAGCCAACATATTCATATGCCTGAATTTTGCTAAAACTCTAGTTATTCGATATAATTAATTATTGTATATATTATCCTTTTATTTTAATATAAATTTGTGTCTAATCTTAACTTAAATTATCTATCAACTTTTGTATATTATTCTCTTGTACACTTGTACAGGTACACTAACACAAATTCTTACTTTATATAGAGAGTCATTTTAGTACTTCCTCCCTCTATAAGTGTTCTACCTAGACCTGTCAAAAACTGACCCGACCCGAAAACCCGACCCAAAACCGCCCGAAAAAAACCCGAAAAAACCCGCCCGAAAATGACCGAAACCCGAAAGTGACCCGACCCGATAATAACCCGAATATATTGGGTCAAAACCCGCCCGAACCCGTTACCCGCCCGAAAATAGATAAATTAAAAAATATTACTATTATACAATAAAGTTTCTCAAAAACACTAAGAAATATTTTTTTTCCCTCAAAATTTTAAGAAATAATATTTATATATACATCTTTAAAATCATATTTTTATGAGATGATTATTATAATGAGAAAAAAAAATCAATAAATCGAGTCAAAGTTCGTCATATATATTCGTACTTCCTATAGAAATAAAATATCAATGTAAATTAAAAGATATATTAAATAAAACGTGTTTATTTTCACTAATATCATATATTAAATGAGATGATTAAGAAAATTAAGAATAAAATTGTATTTATGACTAAAAAAAAGTAAAGAAAATTAATGTTTTTAAAGTGCGTTAATAACCCGTATTTGATCCGAACCCGACCCGAAACCCGTATAAACCCGACCCGTATAAAACCCGTATTTTTCAAACCCGAAATACACCCGACCCGTATTTTACCCGAACCCGAAATGACCGAACCCGAAACCCGACCGCCCGACCCGTTTGACAGGTCTAGTTCTACCCATTATATATTCATTTAAGTGGTATAAAATAATCAAATGGGTAGAACATTGATGGAATGAGGAACTACATTACTCTCTTAGCTTGCGACGGGTCAAGTATTACCTACGTGGGGTAGAAAAAACAAAAGCAAAATGGCTAGGAAATGACTACACATTTTGTCTTATCTACCCACGTGGGTAGTGATTGTCGCGTCGCAAATTTGTGACAGATATATTCATCACAACTCACAAGGAAGACTAAAGTTATATTATCGTGTTAAATAGTAACGTTATTATTAGACTTGACAAAACTTGACCTGACTTGTAAACCCGATCCGCATAACCCATTTATTAGCAGGTCAAGATTCAAGACCTCTAAATTTTGATCTGTGACTCGATATTTTAAATTACAAATATAAACAACTAATATTCAATTTAATACACTTGTTGGGAGACTAAAGTTGTATTATCGTGTTGAATAGTAACGTTACTATTAGACTTGACAAAATTTTACACGACTTGTAAATTCGACATGTTCAACCCGTTTATTGGTAGGTCAAGATTCAAGACCTCTAAATCTTGATCCGTTACTCGATATTTTAAATTACAAATATAGACTAATATTCAATTTAATACAACATTTTTTTAATCCTTTGAAAATAAAATAATTACTAAAATAGTTTTAAAAATTCATTGAAATATACACGTTATAATCAAGGTCTATTAAAAAACTTTCTCTCACTAGAAAAAAATCTCCCTCTTCTCTCTACAAAAAAAACCCCAAAACAATAACCTAACTGACCACCATCACAGCCGCCACCACCCTTTCCCCTTCCTTTTCCTTCAATCTTTGCCGGGGATGGGCCTTTTATTAGCTCCATCTCCGGCCACTCGATCGGTTCACACCTTTGGCTGACCGTTTTGCACCAATTTTCCACTATTTCCGTGTGTTGGGATCGTTTCCCGCCTCTCGTTGTTTTGTGTTCCCTGTGTCTCGCTCTGAGTTTCGTCTCGCCCGATCCCCTCGATTGTCGTCTGTTGCGTCCCGTCATGCACCGCCCCCTTTCTCCCGGTCGTCGTCCATAGTCTTTTCATTCGCTGGTCGTCGGCGGCGGCTTTTGACGGTCGCCGATGGTCTTTGTGTTTGTGTTCTGGTGATGGTATGATGTTTGATTGTTTTTTCATGCATCTCTTTGTTTTCCATCTACCTCCTTTTAAAATCAAAACCAAATAAATCGTTTTATCAATCAAAATGAATCAATTTCTAGTCAAATCAATTATCTTTTTTGTTTTAGGGTCAATGTTTCTCCTGCATGTGGATTTATTCTTCAATTTTTAGAGATGTTTCCCCATCCCCTTGCCCCCTTCCCCATCTCTAGTAAGTTATTGTTGAACTTTTTTGTTGCTCGTCTCTTCTTTGGTCCTGTATTGTCTTGCATGGCCGGTTAGGTGATCCCCCTCCCCGCGCCCCCTCCCCCACTGTAGCCCTATGTATAGGGGTGTTCACTTCGTGGTCCGGACCGGACCGTTGCACTTTGGTCCGGACCAGACCGGACCGAATATTATATGGTCCGGTCCACGGTCCACATGATATTGATTATTTGGTCTTTGGTCCGGTCCTGGACCGAACCAATTGCACCGCGGACCGAATAAAGGACCGAATGGACCGTATTATAAAACAATACAATATAAATAATTTGCACAAAATCAGCCGCATAATTGAAAAATCGAATAAAAATTCTTAAATCCTAATCTACAATAAATGGAAAACGAAATATAATTCTTATAGAGTTTGATTATGCACTTATCGTTGTTTTTTAAAGTTATTTTTATATAAAAATTTTTGGTAGTAATTTATTTCGGGTTCTTTGGTCCATTATGGTCCATTACGGTCCGGTCCACATTTTATTACGGTCCAACCCGGACCGGACCGACATAAATATGGTCCGGTCCATGGTCCAACTTTTTAAACAATTATGGTCTTCGGTCCAGGCCAAACGGTCCGGTCCGGTCCGGTCCTGGACCGACGAACACCCCTACCTATGTAAGACTCTATGAGACTATTTCTTTTTATGGGTCGTTTTAGGTTTAGGGTGAAGAGGGGATTAGATTCGGCTGGGTGCTTTGTTGGTTGGTTGTGTCTGACGGTCGTTTCTTGTCGGTCTTTTCGGGTGGTTTTGGATCGAGCTTTTATGTCTCTCGACCTTTTTTCTTTTCCTTGTCGGGGGCGGTGACCGACTCGTAATACATGTAATCAGTGGGATTGTTTCTTGGTGTGGTCTTTTCATTGTTGTAAATTGATCGGTGTTTGGTTGACTTGGAGTTAGGCTGGATTTGGTGTTATGTGGTTTGGGTGTGGTGGTGGGTTTCCATCTAATTCTATGAGTTCTGTTGGTTTTATGATGCTACTTTCGTTCTTAATAATAATGAAGACTCTAGGTCAGGTTTGCGTTGGTTTCACTTTGGAGTTCTACTCTTTGGTGTCTAACGGTATGACTATGAGTGAGGGACGATCCTCATTTCCGCTCGTTGGTTGGCTTCTCCCTTTGGATCAATGATATTTTGTTCGGTTAGTTCAATCTCCAAGATGCAGGAGTTCTATCTCCATCTGGGACTTGTCCTTTGACCTGTTTTCCCCTGCTTCCTTTCTACATCCTAGTGGCGTAAGTGCAGCTTGTTATTGTTACCTATCTGTTCAGAGGAGTATGCAGTCTATTGGATTGATCAACCAAGAAGGTGTGAAGTGTGATGATTCTCGTGTCCATTCTACTGCTCATTGCCAACATATTGATCTTGGGCGTTATGATCTATTTTCTTTTAGTTCGCTATTAGAATATTTTACCTTAATGTTTTATTATGTTGTATTTCGACTCCTAAACAATAGAGCGGAGACCTTAATGGTTAATGCTCTAAATTTGTTGTAGGATGGGTTTGTATGGTTGGCGAAAAAATAAAATATAATCAAGGTCTATAAAATAATATTATTAAAATAAATAAAAAGTTAATATCAAAAATATTATTTTTTACTTAAAAAGGGTAAAAAAAATTGGCGTTTGAAACTGTTTTCACCCGTATTCTAACCATAACCCGTCTCGTGACCCGTATAACCAGATTGATATTTGAACCGACCTGTATTCTAACCCGACATGTATAAAGTAATTTAAATAAATTATGTAGTCTAAAAATGTTTGAGACTACATGTCACTCGAAAGTTTTAAATTATTTTATTTAAGTGTTTTAACTTCATTAAAATTTTGAATTAGTTAAAATATTTTAATCAAATCGGTAGTATTCAAACTTTTTAAACAATTGAATATGATAAATAATTTAAGTTTGTATTGAAGAATCCTAATATTGTTAAGACTATCAATGTCGCTCGAAAAATGTCTCGTTTAACTATATTGATTGATTCAATGTAGTTAGTTTTTAATTTTTACTGTATATATTAATCATTTTATTTGAATATGATTTTGTGTCTAATTTTAACTTAAATTATGTAACGCTCTTAGTAGATTGCTTGCATATATCGTGAGACTAAAGTTGTACTCTTGAGTTGAATGATTTGACTTGACTCGTAAACCCGACCCATCTAACCCATTTTTTCGTAGGTCAACACCTATAAATATTGACCCACGATTTAAGTGTCATCAAACCTAGAAATGATATTATAAAAGGTAAAAAAGTCGAAAAAATTATTGATTTTGTAATTCTATCTAATGTTCCGTATTAAAAATCATAGGAACGATAAATTTTTAAGTTAAACGAAATGTAATGCTTTTTACATAAAATTATAATTTCTCACAGTTATTTTATCAAAAATGTAAATCTAATTCTATCAATCAAGAGAAGATTCCATGATTGATAGCCTCTCGAATAGCCAGACCTAGAAAAAACGGGCTCATGAGCTGTCATATACGAGATAAAGCAATATTCAGGTCCGCCTAGGGGCACTCGATCGAGTGCCAGGGCCACTCGATTGAGTGCCAGGGCCACTCGATCGAGTGCCAGGGCCACTCGATCGAGTGCCAGGGCCACTCGATCGAGTGCCAGGGCCACTCGATCGAGGGACCCCTCTAAAATTGGGCAGGAAACTTTTAACGAAGGCACTCGGTCGAGTGCCCCCAGTAGCAGGCCGCCGCGAAAAAAAAAAATCGAAGCGATATACTTGCAGCAAACGGGTACTCCTGGTCAAACGAACTCACTGACGGGTTCCTCTTACGGTTATCAAAACCGTGGATAATTTCTCCCGTGATAAGCCACGCCGGACTGTGCTCCGTCTTCATCAGGTCGACAATTGTCAGAATTCGGGCGTCGTCCATACACGACAGCAAATCCATGTGAACTTTAAATGCATAAACATGGAGCATACAGAAAGCAAAAGCCCTACGACTATGGACCGCCATGATCCGGACATCGTTAGAGTTCATAAACTTATCAGCCAGAGCTGATAGCGAAACGACGTCGCCAACCAGCATACGAGATACCTCTATGTGAGAAAGGCCTAAAAATTCCCGTATTATCCTCCTCGGGTCAGGTACAGAAAATGGGACAGCAAGTCGAAGCATAGGGTTCCACCCTCCCATGGCAGCAATCTCCTCGGGTAAAGGACAAATCTCTCTCCGAGGAAATGCAAAAAAATGATAAATATCGTCCCAGTACGATAAACAAGCATCGAGAAAATAAGGGTCTACCTATAGCTGACGAACACAGTAGAGAAATACCCATCTGGTTTAGAGCCACCTTTTCCGCATCCCTAAAGCTTCGGGACCAAGCTTGCAACTTCGCGGACAGAAGTTCGACACCCATAACTTATTTTTAAAGGAAGAAGGGTTGTTATTTCTTTTGGAGAAGAGAAGTTGTGAGATGCAGAAAAGGTGAAGCAGGGGTCATGTATATATAACACAAAACCGTGACAACTTCCCCAGTGCCGGGCCTCCTTAGCCCACACGGGCCAGCGCGCGCAGGCCCGATCCAAGTCTTCAGTTCTTTCATACCAGTACAGGAATCGAGTCACCCCGAACATTCCTACTTCACAAATTTTCAAAAATTTCAAAATTTCAAAAAAATCAATTTTTTACTCCCCAGCAGAACCGAGTCGGTGTGTCACCTAAAATGCTACATTCCAAATATTATGTGTCTGCATACAGATACACCCAAGACTTCAAAAGCAAGTCCCCACGGAGCTATCATCATCGAGACAGGTATGACCCTTTACTTATGGATGGCGAGCCCTTCACGCGAGTCTAACGGACTATAAACGACCCGACCAGAAGGCTGTCAAGTTGTAATCGTCGATTGGCCTGGTAGCTACTCTGACTTTTGCCTTGTCCAAGCCTCTGTCAAAGTGGGAGCTCTGTATACACCCGCATTTTGAGTGTTTGTGTCTATAACAGTCTCTAACAAAACACCCTATGATGATCGTACGTAGACATGCTTTAATTTGCTCGAATACGGACTCGGAATCAATAGTATCCAACATGGGCACTTAGCGGAGTACAAATCTCTCAAAACCGACCTCAAATTCAGACTCAGTGGGTCGTTTCCAATAAAATAAAGCTATTTTGAGCTGAAACCGTCACCGGAAATAAAACCATCTTTTGCGACCGAGTCAAACCCGGTCAAAGCCGAAACCCGAGACAAAACTAGCCTCGCATGCCTCTAAATACAAAGTCAAAACAAATAAAACAAAGTCAACCAAATCAAAGTCAAAAATAAAATCTTAACATTTCCTGAACACACTCACCCAGTCACCCGTCTGAGGGCACTCGATCGAGTGCCATTGAACCACTCGATCGAATGACCCCCCCAAAAACCAACTAGACACCTCCTTTTGAGCCACTCGATCGAGTGCACTTAGGGCCACTCGATCGAGTGACCTCTAGCCGGGGGAAAAATCTATAAATACCCCCCCGACTCTTCATTTCACACATCAACTCTCCATCATTTTACATCACCTTTCACACATTTCTACCTCATTTCAACCCTCTACTCCATGCTTTGAGAGCTTCACACACACACACACACCATACAAGCACATTCCGAGATCAAAACTCGTCAAAATCAAGAACATCCTCTTCACAATCATACACACCCTAACTCATTTCACATTATCGACGCTCCCGTGCCTACGCCGCCCCTAGACGAGCCCGTGTTCCGAGACTAAAAGCATGTAGGTTGAGGGTGTAAATAAACCCCGTCTTCTCTAATCTTTAGTTCTCATTTCCATTTTACGTATACTAACCATTAACCATTGACATTTAATTCCTGTTTACTAACCTCTAACATTTTATTTTTATGCATCAAACTTTTTTATTTATCGTTCTTAACATTACTAACAATTTGACATTTTTTTTACATATCACGTCTTTATTTATTCCTTCATATATATAATACCACGTACATTAATATAATAAAACTATTTTTGTGGACATGACATAGGTCCACCCCGACGCGGCCACGCACGGGTTTGGGTAGGCGAATGAATCTCGTGGTAAGATTGTTCTCGGGTCAAAATTTAAATCGAAATAGGAGTCACCACTGAACTTTCTGGGAGTTCGGACCCGTTCGAACCCACTCTATACTTAGGCGTATCGCGCACAAATCATGGCCCACTTTAGTACTAGAGCTTATGGGGTTCGTCCCTTTGCTTAACGATACCGATGCCGAGTTATCGGGTATCGTATATCGAATGACTCTTGTGTGCCAATGGTTTCGGACATCCGCAAACCAGTGGTTCTGAGTAAGGGGTGAAGGTACGTGTTGGGAAGCCCACGAAGGACACCCAACCCCGCCCGCTCTTAGCGGCCTCTACTAAGATATCGTTCGGTTTTTTCGTGTGCGCGCGTTAGTAAGATGGTTAAATGATATGCATACAACATTTTAGGCTACGCATGTGAAATATGTGTTTAGCTACGTTGTTTAATGCATCTTAAATAACGTCGAAGTTGAATTTAGCGTGCGATGTTCATTTTGAAAGCGGTAAATGCAAACATAAAAAATTAAATAAGCTCAAATATAAATTACAAATTACACGGGCGGAATACAACCCGAAATTCACAATACAACGAGTGAAAATACAAAATTAGCGAGTTAGAAACGGTGACGTAAATAATAAACGAACTCGTAAATGAATCGTAAATTGAAACTGTGAACCGGATATTGGACAGACTCTAATCAATTACGTATTGCGTTACGTATCAACTAGAGGCATCGGCTCAAACGTGTAAAAGACTGCGGCCTGGAACTCAGGTGCCTAGAGTGAGGCGGCCAGAAATTCAGGCGCCCGAGGGGAGGCGGCTTGATATTCAGGCGCCTGACCTTTGGGTTCTAGACTGGCTAGGTTCAGGATCAAAGCGTGATGCTAGCTTGATCCCGAATCCTCGATGTCTCGTCCCGACTCCTCATGGCGAAGACTGGATGTCTCGAGACGTCGTATACCGAATCCGACTAGGAAGTTGTCGGTATAAGACGTACGTAGTGAGACATTCGCTTGAAGTCGCAAAAGAGCAAAAGTAAATGTTTATAATGTAGATTTGAAAAGGAAACGCGCGATTGATTAACGCACGTCGACTAACGTCGCAAACATTTTTCCCTAAGCGAAATGTGTATCGTTACGGACTATGTCGGTAGTCTACGGTATCCCATTTTGCTACAATGGGGTACTTGTCCTTAATCGATTCAATTTTATGAAAAATCGATTATATCGATTTGATACGAATATCGGAGCCCTTCGTATCGCGATGTCGTTACTAGGTCGCGTAGACCGTACGTCTCTCGGATTGACATCAGGGTTTTGTACCACTTCAATTATCGATGGCTCTTTTATGCACGACATTTGACTACGGTGTCAACATCGGACGCTTAGAGCGATGTTTGAAAATGAGATTGGGTACACTCGATGACGAACGACTACGATCATGTCATTACTCGTAGGGTCAGGCGCACGCCATGAGGCGCCCTGACCCTTAGACGCCTGGGGCGGCGCGCCTCAAAATATGGGCGCCACCTCCGGTGCGTCTTATTCGAGTAACATATGGACTTTGGGCAGCGTTTAGTTATCAGATGTACTCAATTCGATTTTGAAAATGGTTTCTTATTATCGTAATATACACGGTATTTATATACGACTGAAATGTAAAAGACGATTATATAAATGTTAGATGGTTAGGAATGAAAATAGAGTGTTAAATGCGATATTAATATGAAAAAAAGCGTAAAAGTGTTTTTAGGGGGTTGAATCGCCTTAAACATTACGATAAATAAAAGTTAGTAAACAAAAGTTAGAATACGAAAATTAGAGGAGAAGAGATTAGAGAAAACGTGGTTTATTTACACCCTCAACCTACATGCTAAAAGTCTCGGAACACGGGCTTGTCTAGTGTCGGCGTAGGCACGGGAGCGATCGAGAATGTAGGTGAGTTAAGGTGTGTTCCCCTTGAAACGTTGGAGGTAAGAGTGTATTTATAGAGTTTTGCGAAATGCTTTGGCTCAAGATTCGGATGCCTGGAAGGAGGGGGGTTCAAGAATCGGGTGCCCCGGCTGAGGCGGCTCAGTTCTGGGGCGACTGGTTGCGCGCGATTGAGATCGCGTGTATCGGAAGTTGTTCAAAATGCGGATTGATATCCGTGTTATTTAAGGCAATAACTGAATCCGTTTATACTTGGTTGTTGAACGTACCTGGACACATTTTGGGTTATTTTGTTTTTGGGTTTCGACTTTGACCGGTTTCGGCTCGGTCGCAAAAGACGGTTTTGCCCCTGGAGGCGGTTTTGGCTCAAAATAGCTTTGTTTTGTTGGAAATGACCCACTGAGTCTGGATTTGATGTCAGTTTTGAGATATTTTTACTCCGCTAAGTGCCCACGTTGGATACTATGGGTTACGAGACCGTATTCGAGCGTATTAAAGCATGTTTACGTCTGATCATCATCGGGTGTTTTGTTGGAGACCGCTATAGACACAAGCAGTCAAAATGTGGGTGTCTACAGAGCCCCTACTCTAACTGAGGCTTGGACAATGAGAAAGTCAGAGTAGCCACTAGGCCAATTGAGGATTACGACCTGGCAACCTTCCGGTTGGGTCGTTTATAGTCCATTAGACTCGCGTGAAGGGCTCGCCAGCCATAAGTAGAGGGTCATACCTGTCTTGACGATGATAGCTCCTAGGGGACTTGCTTTTGAAGTCTTAGGTATACCTGTATGCAGACACATATCATCTTGGATGTAGCATTCCAAGAGAACCACCGCCTTGGGTTTTCCATTGGGGAGAAAAGGAACTACGCGTGGACTTGCTTCCGAAGTCCTGGTTGTACCTGTATGCAAGCATATTATATCTCGAATGCAGTATTTAGGTGAGACACCGACTCAGTTATCCGCTGGGGAGTAAAAAAGATTTTGAAGCTTTGAAAATTAGGATTTTGAAAAGAGTAATGCTCGGGATGACTCGATTCGTATATTGGGCTTATAAAGGCGTCAGAACGTGGGTTAGGCCTGTGTATTCAGGTGCGCTAGTTGGGGCGGCCCAAAGATCAGGCGCGGGTCCCCTCGCGCCTCACAATTCAGACGCCCGGGCCCAGGCGGCCCAATTTTTGGGTTTCGCTTTTTCGCGCTACAACACAGACTACGAGGCATGTTGTAGGGTTTTTGTGCTTATATACGACCTTTCCCTTCCTCGTATTTTTCATATTCGTCTTTACTTCGTTTACTTCTTTCCATAAAATCTCTCGGGAAAATCAAGTGATTTTGCTATGGGTATCGAAAATCTAACAACGATGCTCTTGTCATGGTCCCACTGCTTCTGGGACGAGGAGAAGGTTCAACTGAACCAGATGGAGATTTCTGCTTTATTCCCGTTACAACGTCTTAAGATAGATTCGCACTTCCTAGATGCTTGCTTGTCGTTTTGGGATACTACCCATCATGTCTTTGTATTCCCTCGAGGAGAGGTGTGTCCTCTTCCTAAAGAAATTGCGGCTGTAGGCGGCTGGTGCCATGTGGCTCGTCCTGTTGTTCCCTCGTTCTATCCTGATCCAAGGAGGAGGTTGAGGGAGTTTTTGGGTCTGTCTCATGCTGAAGCAGATCGGATGGTGCAGGGAAATTATGTTTCCCTGTTTGACCTAGCTGGGAAATTTATGAACGCCAGGGATGTGAGAATTAATGCTTCTCACGGGCGCAGGGCTTTGATAAGGCTAAAGTCGTATCACCAATATCAAAATAAACCTAACAAATAGCTAGTAGCAAGCAAGGGTCGAACCACAGAGAGATGAATGAATATTGCAAATTATATATAGTCGATTCTAAACTATTCTAATTCCGGTTTTATATGAGTTTGATCTAAATAAACTAATGCGATTATGTAAGTAAAAGAGGTTCTAACAATATTAAAAGGAGGGTTTTCCGGTTCACAATGCAATTAAATTGGGTAAAGTTAATTAATTATTCAATCAATCAATCATAGTTATTTAGGGCAAAGACAAGGCTTGTCGGATCTTATGTCAACCTTAGGATAGATTCTGACAGGCTCTCGCAACTTACCAGATTATCCTACCCACTTA
This sequence comes from Agrostemma githago, assembly GCA_958450325.1. Classification (NCBI taxonomy): domain Eukaryota; kingdom Viridiplantae; phylum Streptophyta; class Magnoliopsida; order Caryophyllales; family Caryophyllaceae; genus Agrostemma; species Agrostemma githago. The sequence continues at coordinate 49,141,580 of OY288246.1, read as the reverse complement.
CTTGTAAGTCTACCCATACCAGACTTTCGATCTTAGGTTCGGGTTCCTAAACATTCAACTAGTTCAACGTCTCAAACTAATCAAACAATGATACAAAACAAGTAGTAAGACAATACCATATGAATGATCAATCAAACAATTAATTAAACCAACATCCCAATTCAATTAACATAGATCCCCTTCAACCCTAGAATAATAAATTAGCTACTTATATTAAAGGTTGAAACAATAAAGCAATAAAGCATAATGGAAGACAATATGAAACTAAGAGAAAAAGGAGAAATACCAATTACGTAGAACGGAAATATTGAATAATAACTAGAAATTACCGCTACAAGCTTGCAGAATTATATTCCGATGCTAATAATAAGTCTAAACTAAAGTTCTGAATATGAAAGTGTGATTAAATCAAACTCTAAGGAGGGTATATATACTAATAATAAGGAGTCTAACCTTTTCTCCTTTCCTAAATAATTAGGAGAAACTAATAAGCTAATAATATCACATAAAATAAGAGTTATGGTAAGTTACGAAGTCTAAAAATAGAAATCCAACAAAATATCTTCCAATCGGTCGGTTCAGGCCTATCCCGACCGTTTCAAGGGTGTCCCGACCGGTTTAGGTATTTGAAATGCTTCTGTTTCTTTGTTACTTATCAGAATTGGACGTGTGATATAACGTTGGAAAGCTAAGAGAAAGAGATTTCTAACGTCACAAGAATCATCTCAATCAAAGTTGTAAAACTCAAGATATTAACGTTTGAAGTTGACCCTTGTTTTAGCGATCGTTCTTTCTTCTCGATTTGCATTTGTTTGAGCTTTCCAACTTATTTCTTTGTCGTTTCTTATTGTTTCTTCACTTCCCGTTCTTCTTCAACTATTTATTTAGTATCCTCTAACTTTTATCACTTCTTCCTTGTAGATTTCAAGTCTTTCGACTTGGTTCGCCGGGAGACGGCGAAAGACAACAGGGATTTCTACGATGAATGGGAGACTCCTGCTACTTTGGTTCAATTGGAGTCGGGTCTTAAGTCACAAACTAAGACTCGAGCTAAGGACTCCGGTGCTAAAGGCGTGTGGAGGCGACTGAGCCCAAGACTGAATTGGAGAGGAGGCTCGGGCCAAGACTGGCGGCAAAGGATCAACTGGGCCCGCGCGACAGGTTGCCCGAGCATGTGAGGGCCCGACTTGGGCCAGTTGAAGTGATAGAGGACCCAATTTCAAAGAAACGGGTCTGGCCCAAGGAAGTTCCCATAGTTATTTGGGAACGCTCGCCTCCACCTCGTCGTCAGTGGACGGTCAAGAATAACGGTAAGGGCAAGATGCCTAAATACCCGAGTCCTTATTTTTTTATTATTTAAGTAGTATTACAATTTTATTGTGTTGCATGTTATTTTTTGTATTTTGAATTCCCGAGTTTATCGGGTCTTTTGGTAATAACAAAAGAAGTTTATTAGTTAAACCGTTCCTGTCTTTTTTCTCGATTGTAGTGGTTGTGCCCTTTTGAGGGGATTCCTACGTATCCACAATTAGCGGAATCAAACCAAACGTAGTTCGGGTTTTGTATAAATTTGCAATCTCAAAATACACCAAGACTAGTGGTTCGAGATGTACGCGACAGTAGGATAAATATTCCTAGTTTATTGACTTGCTTTTTGAAAAGTTATTTTTTTAAAAACAATTTTAATGAACTTTTTGCAAATGACATTGCGAAAGGATCAGGGATAGTAACGTTTTAGCTGATCTAGGTTGGTACGATTGGTAAATTCATTCCCGTCCAAATCTGTCAGCTTCACAGCACCGCCTGATAGGACCTTTTTCACCAGATATGGCCCGGCCCATTTGGGTTTGAATTTTCCCCTCGGGTCAACTAGTAATAAAGCTCGAACGGACTTGAGAACCAAGTCACCTTCTTTAATGTTCCCGGGCCTCACCCTTTTATTAAAGACCCATTGTATTCTTTTCTGATATATCTGAATATTGTTGAAGGCACGGGATCGTCGTTCGTCTAATAGAATTAGCGAGTCATATCGCGCTCGGACCCAATCGGCTTCAGGTAATTGACTCTCTAATAGAATCCTGAGGGATAGTACTTCCAACTCGACTAGCTGTACTGCTTCCATCCCGTATGTCAGGTAATAGAGCGCGGCACCGGTTGCGGTGCAGATCGATGTCCGGCATCCCCATAGAGCAAAAGGTATCTTATCGGGCTAGTCTCGATAATTATTAGCCATCTTTTTGAGTATGGTAACAATTGTTTTATTGGCTGCCTCTACCACTCCATTTGTTTGGGGACGGTAAGGCGAAGATGTATGCCTCTGAATCTTGTATTTGGTTAACAGGGCCGCCGTTTTGGCCTGAAAGTGGGTTCCGTGATCACTGATGAACTCATGCGGGATCCTGTACCGACATATTATTTTGTTCTGGATGAACTTAGCTACATACTTGGCGTTGAGAATATGGTAGGATTCAACCTCGACCCATTTGGTGAAATAGTCGATGGCTACCAAGATGAAGCAGTGTCCACCTGAACCGGAGGGATTTATTTTCCCGATTATATCGATACCCTATGTCGAAAATGGTTAGGGTGACGTCATGGTATATAAGAAAGATGACGAAATATGCTGCTCATTAGTGAAGATTTGACAGTTATGACAGTGATTGATGTGCTGCCTGCAGTTGGTCTCCATGTTGTGCCAGTAATATCTGAGCCTCATGATTTTTCCGACTAACATCTGGGCATTCATATGCGGACCGCACTCACCGTCGTGTACTTCGGCCATAACCTTTTCAGCCTTAATTTTATCGACGCATAGAAGAAGAGCCCCCTGTGCCTTTTTTTTTGCACAGTTGCCCGTCGTCGGTACGGATAAACTAGGTGGCTAGTCTTCGTAGGGCTTTCCTAGCCCAACTGTCGGTCCCGGGAGGATATTCTCCCGTCGACATGTGTGTTAAAATAGCCTGATACCATGGCTCGGGATCGGTTATTTCAATGTCTTTGATGGCGTGGATATATGCCGGGTCGGACCGTCTTTCAACACAAATCGGCATACTGGTCTGGTGGTCGGGAATATTCAGCAAAGATGCAAATTTTGAGAGTGCATCTGCAAACGGGTTTTCTTCTCGAGGCAGGTATATATACTCTACCTTTTGGAATTGTTTCTTGAGAACCCTTACTCGCGCCTGGTAGGCCACGAGGTTAGCGTTCTGAGTCTTCCATTTCTAGAGTGCCTGATTAATGACCAAAGATGAGTCGCCGTGTACCGGAGATTTGTGACCCCTAAATCGGCGGCGACTTGTAACCCATGGATGCATCCTTTGTACTCGACGGTGTTATTAGTAACGTCGAAGTCCAGTTCGATGGACACGGGAGTACGTTCCCCATTTGGCGAGATTAAAAGAATCCCGACTTCGAACCCTCAAAAATTGGATGCCCCGTCGAAATATGAATCCCATGTTTCTGTACCGGTATGTATATATCTTCGTCTGGGAAGGACCAAGTGTCGGTGTGTCCTTCATCGGTCAAGGGACTATCGGCGAGAAACACGGCTACTACCCGGCCTTTAATAGCTTTTAATGGGACGAACTTCAGGTCGAATTCTGCCAACATTAGAGTCCATCTAGAAATTTTACCATTGAGAATGGGCTTTTCAAAGAGGTATTTGATGGGGTCCATCTTGGATAATACCTGTACTTCGTAGCTGAGCATATAATGTCGGAGCTTTTTGGTGGCCCAAACTAGAGCTAAGCACATTTTCTCGAGCATGGTGTATTTGCATTCATACTCTAAAAACTTTTTGCTGATGTAGTAAATAGCTTGTTCTTCTGAGTCGACTGTTTGTGCTAGCATAGCCCCCATGGCTGTCTCGGTCGTTGTTAGGTATAATGACAAAGGCAAACCGGGTTGAGGTGAAATTAAGACCGGCGGAGCAAACAGGATTTCCTTGATCTTATCGAAGGCCGTTGACAGTTTTTGTCCTATAGTGTTTGTTCCCCCACTTTCAGTTTCTTGAAAATCGGTTCACATACCATGGTCAATTTGAAGATAAACCGGTTGATATACTGGACTTTCCCGAGAAATTGGCTTATCTGTTTTTCGGTTTTAGGAGGCTTCATCTCGGTGATGGCTTTGATTTTTGCTGGATCGACCTCGATACCACGTTGGCTAACGATGTGACCCAGTAATTTGACAGATGTTACCCCGAAACTACATTTTTGAGGGTTTAGCCTCATGTTGTATTTGCGTAGTCGGGTAAAGAATTTCCTTAGGGAAGTGATGTGCCTGTCCCGGTCTTTGGATTTGACGATCATGTCGTCTATGTAAACCTCTACTTCCTTATGCATCATATCATGCAATAGGGTCGTAGCGGTTCGTTGGTAAGTGGCCCCGGCATTGATAAGGCCGAACAACATGACAGTATAGCAGTAAGTACCCCAAGGTGTAGTGAAGGTGGTCTTACTCATATCTTCTTCCGCCATTTTGATTTGATTGTACCCGGCATATCCGTCCATAAAGGATAGAGGGCATGATTGGCCGTGTAATCCACCAATATGTCGATGTGTGGTAACGGAAAGTCGTCTTTCGGGCTCGCCTTATTAAGATCCCGAAAGTACACGCACACGCGCACCTTACCGTCCTTTTTAGGAACCGACACGATGTTCGCAACCCAGTCCAGATATTCGGACACCTGTACGAAGCCGGCTAGAACTGTTTATCAACTTCTTCTTTGACTTTGAGAGACCATTCGGGCCTCATTCTGCGGAGTTTTTGCTTAACCGGTCTGCACCCGTCTTTGATTGGTATGCGATGCTTGGCTATTTCCCGATCTATCCCCGACATTTCCTTGTAGGACCATGCGAAGACGTTTTTGAATTCTTGGAGGAGGCTTGTGAATTGTTTTCTCTCGTCGGATCTAAGGATAGCCCTATCTTAAGCATCTGGGGCTCTAAGGTTGTTCCCACGTTGATAGTTTTGGTTTCTTCGATTACCGGATTCTGGGACTCCCTTTGCTCTATATGCTCGATCAGATGAGGAGGTAAGGGTACCTGTTCGTCGGGTTTCTCAATGTCATTGCATAAAATATTTTTGAAACCAGAATTTAAAAGAGACAAGTCGTAAGCAGAATGGTTGTTATTATTGATTGAAATTTTTTAAAACAGCTCGAAAAGAGCAGCGATCTGATCATTGCTCAGTGGCGGGATAGGTAAGGCGCTCGGGACAGACCCCGAAGCACCAACAAGAGTAACTAAAGGGAGAGGGGTTACAGGAGTGACTCTAGCACCAGACCCCCTAGACTCGACCTCAGACTCGGACTCAGACTCCGACTCGGACTCAAACTCAGAAGCAAGCATATCCCCTTCATCGGTGACCAGCTTGTAGATCCTCTCTTGACTGTCGGTCCACTTGATAGCCAACATCCGAGATCAGCTTTGTTGGGTCGAACCTATTTCTACCGAGGATGAGGTTGACCAAGTCTTCTACTGGAGTCGGGGCTATCGCGTCTTCCCCGAACAGTAGCCCCAGCGCGGTCTCAACATCGTCGACGCCTTCCCTCGGCTCCGATTGGATGGGCGTGAACAAAGTAGTCAATCAGCCGTGGGCTATAAGGGCTCAAGTGGATACCCTTAATGAGATTGCAGGCTTTTTTGATGCCTTCTCGGACAACGTTGCCCGGTGTTGTAGCATAACCGAGGCCGAAGTGAGAGTCTTCATCCTTAAGGACTTCGATGATCTTCCCAGCTAGAAGATAAGGTCTGGAGGTAGCCCCCGGGAAATATCCCAAATTCTGCAGCATCGTGTCGATGCTAGTGGTGAAGTAGGGCCTGAAGAGGTATTCCTCCTCAATCATCCCTACAAAATCGAACCCCAAAGGTCCGTGCGACCCGTGGCGTTGCAGCTAGCCATGGTCATCGGGGTCGCCTCCAAGGTGGCGTTGAACCTTTTAATTTACATAATCGCATTAGTTTAGAAAACAATTCAAACAAACCAGAATTTAAATAGTTTAGAATCGATTATTAGATAATTAGCGATTTTCATCCGTCTCTCTGTGGATTCGACCCTTGCTTGTTGCTAGCTACCTGTTAGTTGTTCGTTAGGATTATTTTGATATAGGTGATACGGCTTTAGCCTCATCAATTTTGGCGCCGTTGCCGGGGACATGGTTTTGTATTATTGCTTATTATTTGTTTTGGGTTCTAGATTATTTTGTATATATATATTTTTTATTTTTTTATTTCTCTAATCATTATGACTATCTTCTACTTTCCTCAATTTAATCATGAGTCACTGCATATTTATTGGGATAGACTTGAGTCTTTTATTTATCAAAGTGGCTATCATGTTGATATTTGGGAGATGTGTCATATGATTTATGATGGTGTGGATGATGAGAGACGAGCTAATATCGAGGCAAATTGTGATGGAATGTTTAATTATATGCCTTATGAGGAGCGATGAGAACTCCTTAAATATTTAGCCTGAAACAGTGATGAGTCAGAGATGAGGTGGAATAATGAAATGGTGGAAATCAAGGCTTTGATGCTACCATTCACGCAACTTCTACAAAATCAGGAGACTCTAAAAGGTTAGTTGCTAGCTCTTACCCAATTAACAGACGAAAAGCAACAAAGTCAATCGGGTTCGCCTATGGAAGTAGCAAATAACCTTCGGGTAAGTGTTCCATCTCCATCTCCTATGAACATAATAATTGATGAAGAAGAAGAAGATGTGTATAATGTTCAATCTATCCACGCTCCCCAATCCCCCATGAATGATAACATAATGCCTTATGTCGATTTCCATGAATTTGATCTTTGTCAACCATCTCATCCTCCTTTAAACCAACTACCACACACTTTAATCCAACCTTCTCCCGACTTTGTGAATGTCAATGACACTGAGTTGGAATGTGTGTTTTTTGAGGAAAATGTGTGTTTGGATGCTCTAAATGTTTCTCTTTTATTTGAGGAGAACATTAAGGATTTTGATTTGTGTGATTTTGAGAGAGTGTCATTTGATGTCAATTATGATATTTTGGAGAAGGAATTGAATAAAAGAGAGGATCTTGAGCTTGAGAGGAAAATTCGAAGGGAAGAGGAGAAAACACTTTTTGATGATTCCTCGTGTGATAAATATGTGGATAGATGGGATATCGAGGATGATTTATTTGAGAAAACCATTTTAGAGAAATTTGAGTTTTTCCCTTATATTGAGGATGAATTTCTTTCACCCATTGATTTTCTTGATCCAATTTCTCTTGACCCTTTGTTTGAACTTATGATTTGTGTGTTCTTTGAAGCAGATCTGTTTGAGTTTGGACTTGTCGTATTTAGACAACTTTCCTAAAGAAAGTGAGGTAAGTAAGATTAATGCTTTGACTGGTTTTGAGAGTTCTAACTATTCTCTTATGCAATTTATACTCGATGATAAGCCTTGGAGGAGATTTGAGAAATTTGGTATGTACGCCGCCTTGCCTTACGAGCCACCTATTAGCAGTCCTAATCTTCTTATATACTATGACCACCTTGTTTAGGATTGGCCCAACTCATTTGATAGACTAAGACGATCCCAACATTGATTTTATATGATGTCTTCTTTGTATCTTGGTGCTACTTATGCTTCTGTTTAGCACATGCGCAGACATTTGATCTACTCCTGCGAGCCTTGAACTGCTATGATTTTAATACTAATGGTTGTGAGTCTAATTCTTATCCCCCATGTTTGTTGATGGTTTGGGGGGGGGGGGGGAATTATTTGCAGCATATATTTATTGTCGGTACCTTCCCTTATTTCTCTCTGTTTTTTTTTCGTCTTCTGTGTTTTTCTTCCTTTATCCGTTATGTTTTTGTCCTATTTTATCTATATTGGTTCACAATGAGGACATTGTGTAATTTGTTTTGGGGTGATGTTTTGTGTGGTGTGTGTTTTTATAGTTCTATGTAAAAAAAATGTTTTTTATTTAATTTTTTCATTTTTCGTGTGGTTTTGTGTGTTTTAGTGTAGAGTCGTGTTGGCAATGATGACATTATGTTTGTCACATGCTTTTTCCTAGTTCTTTGCTCTTTCTTGTGAATGACACATGTTTCCCGTTATTTGAGTTTAGTATTTCTTTAATCTTGTCGTCGATTATGTTTTGAATGCCAAATGAGTAAATTGACATGTTGTCAAGTAAACTACTTATATTGTAAGGATTAGAGCCTCCTTAAACTGATGACATTCATGATCAGTTTCATATAGGTTGAGAGTAGTACTCCTTATGAGACATGTAACATCAAATTGCATAAGCATGACATTAGTCTCTTAAATACCTGTATGCATTCGGTTTGTGATTGTGACACATGTAGAAGAGGCAATCCCCTTTCTTTTAGCTAATTCCCATGAACTTCACATAGCCATAATTTGACCTTTTTTTACCCGTTTATTAACTACATGCCATATTTGCCTACCCTAGTCAAGCTAGTTGGTTAACTAGACGGAATTATTTTTGCGGGTGAAATTTGGTACCATGTCGATTGAAGAAGGGAATTAAAAAAAATGAAAAAATGAATTGAAAGAAAAATAAATCAATGAAAGAAAAGAAAAAGAAAGGAGATAGTTGAAAAAAAAATGAAGTGAAACAAGAAGAGAAATTTGTTTTTGCTATGAGAAAAAAAAAATCAATCTCTATATTTTCATAGTTGTTGGTGCGAAGCCGATTATGAAAGCTTGAAAATAAGGTTCTTGGTACTACTTGTAATTCCTTTGATTGAAGTTTGGTAAGATGGAATAATTCTAATGTTAGTTACGGTTGTACTAGCTTGACTTTTACCTCCACATATCCAAATCGTTTTGCCCCTTCTTACCCGTTAGCCTAACTTTATATCATACGTAAGTCCTCGGCATGTGTCTTGGTCCGATTGAATGAGTATGTACGGTTGGTAGAGATTGGTTTCATGTTATATTGCATGCATATTCTTATAAGTGGCAGTTAGGTGAGTATTTTGTCTTTCCGATTTTACATAAACTCACAATATTGCCTTTATTGAGTGGCGAGTGTAAACTGTAAGAAACGACATAGAAGCTTGTGCAAGATTAAAAGTTTGGCATTTGAATATTAATTGGTGCTTGATCTTTGGAATTCTCTACTCATCATCTTATGCTTTAGAATTTGTTTCTTCAGCCTTGGTGTCATTCGCTTGTTGGAGTATTCGATGTTGGGATTCGTGTTGATAATTAGTTCAAAGTCATCATTTTAAGTCTTGTTCATATTCTTTGATGATTGTTTTGTTTAGGGCCAAGCAAATGTTTCGTTTGGGGGGACTTGGTGAACTCATTTTGTATATATATTTAACCCAAACTTTTCCTTTATTTTGGTTCATTTTCTGTGTCCTGGGAGTCATTTTTCTAGCTTTTTATTCTTCTTTGTTATGCCGGGTATTTTGTTTACGTTTTGTAGGAAACGAGACAAATGAAGGCGATTGAGCTATATTTTGGGCAATGCCGAGAGTCGAGCCATGAAATCTACAAGAAAGAAGTGGTAAGAGTTAGAGGATACTAAGTGAATACTTAAAGAAGGACGTAAGCGAAGAAACAATAAGAAACGACAAAGAAATAAGTTGGAAAGCACAAACAAATGCAAATCGAGAAGAAAGAATGATCGCTAAAACAAGGGTCAACTTCAAACTTAAATATCTTGAGTTCAACAACTTCGATCGAGCTGATTTTTATGGCGTTGGAAATATCTTTCTCTTAATTTTCCAATGGTCTATCACACGTTCAATTACGAGAAGTAACGAAGAAACAGCATTCGAGAATGTGTGACCACGACCTCCTATACCCTTAGTTTAAACGGTGACTACTTTGGTTGGTTTCAGGGTAAGAGAGGCCTAAGACAAGGTGATCCCCTCTCACCTTTGTTATTTACTATCTGCATGGAATACTTGACGAGGTTACTTAATTATACTACTGCTAACATGGATTTCCGATTCTACCTGTTATGCAAACCTCTGAAGCTTAGTATCTTAATGTTCGCGGATGATCTTCTTCTTTTTTGTAAGGGAGATGTAAACTCTATCATGGTGCTGCTCCAAACATTCGCTACTTTCTCTCAGGCTACTGGATTGAAACTTAGCAAAGGGAAGTCGAATGTATACTTTAACGGAGTTTCGAATGAGCTGAGAAAGGAAATTGAGCAGGTTTCAGGATGTAAAGAAGGGAGATTACCCTTTAAATATTTGGGGGTTCCTGTTAAGCCTTCCAAGCTTCTGATCAAGGACTGCCAACCTATAATTGATAATATTCTGGAGAAGATTAGGGGACTCGGGACCAAAAAGTTATCGTATGCTGGAAGATTAGTTCTCGTGAAGGCCGTTCTTAAGACACTCCACTCTTATTGGGCTTCCATCTTTATCCTTCTGAAAGCTCTTATTATGAAGATTGAATCGATTTGTAGGAATTTCTTGTGGGAAGGGGGAGCGGAGTATACCAGAACCCCTACGGTTGCCTGGACTAAAATATGTAACCACAAGAAAGGAGGGGGTTGGGTTTAATGAACGACATCATATGGAACAAGGCAGCGATTGGTAAACTTGTTTGGTGGGTAAAAGAACGTAAGGATAAGCTATGGGTGCAGTGGGTTCACGCTATTTATCTGAAAGGGAAGAGATGGGAGGACTACATTCTGCCTAAAGATGCAAATTGGATGTGGAAGAAGATATGCAAACTCAGGTCCGAACTCGACCACGCGTACGAACAGAAAGAATGGATAAATGTTCCCGGGCAACAATACTCTATCTTGAAAGGATACAACCGGCTGCTTCCCCTCTCGAGGGCGGTGGAGTGGTATCACCTTGTTTGGACCAAATGGTCTGTACCTAAACATAACATTCTAGCATGGATGGTACACCATCGCGGTCTAAACACGAAGGAAAAGCTGCTCAGGTTGGGCATTACTAATGACGCGCTTTGTTGCATCTGTGATCAGGATGAAGAAACGTTACAACATCTCTTCTTCGCTTGTCATTACAGCAGGAAGGTGTTGGAGGAGATGCACACCTGGCTCAATATTCAAATCCCTGATATGGATCTGCTACAATGGCGACTCAACAGAAGATGGTCAAGACTGAAAACAGGCATCGTTAACAGCTGTATCAATGCGATGATGTATCACATATGAAAACAACGGAATAACAGTAGACATAACCTCACCATTCAACATCCTCGAGCATGCTTTGAGGAGATCCGACGGGATATTACCAGAAGATTGCTTAATCAGATTAAGGGCATACCGCATATAAAGGATAGGAATTGGTTAGATAGGCTGATACCGAGATGATTACTCTCATTCTTGAGTGTGGTTTTGTTTGTGGAGTAGTTTAACTCTTGATTTTGTATGTTCGATTGATTAAGATTTATAATATTTACACTTCACCAAAAAAAAAACGAAGAAACATCACGCATTTCAAATTTGTCGCGCAGTGCAAGAAAACCCGAACCGGTCGGGACAGACCCAAACCGGTGGGGACACCCTTGAACCGGTCGGGACAGACCCGAACCAACCGGTTTGAAGCTGTTTCGTGGGATTTCTATTTTTGGACTTCGTAACTTACCGTAACTCTTATTTTACGTGATATTCTTAGCTTGTCAGTGTTTCCTAATTATTTAGAAAAGGAGAAGATGTTAGACTCCTTATTATTAATATAAATACCCTCCTTTGGGTTAGATTTAATTAGACTTTCTCATTATTCAGTAGTTTAGTTTAGACTTTTTATTAGCATTGGAATTCTTCTAGTTTGTAATCATACTTTTAGATCGTCAATCTTTCAGTTCTACGTAATTGGTATTTTTCTCTTTTCTCTTAGTTTCATATTGTCTTTTATTTTGCTTAATTTCTTTATTGATTTATCATTTAGTATGAGTAGCTAATTTATTTATCTAGGGTTGTAGGGGATTTATGTTAATTGAATTGGGGATGTTAGCTTGATTATTTGTTTAATTGATCATTCATATGTTATTGCCTTACTACTTGTCTTGTATTATTGTTTGATTAGTTTGAGACGTTGAACTAATTGAATATTTAGGAGCCCGAACCTAAGATCGAAAGCCTGGTAAGGGTAGACTTACAAGTAAGTGGGTAGGATAATCTGGTAAGTTGCGAGAGCCCGTTAGAATCTATCCTAAGGTTGACATAAGATCTAAAAGGTCGTGTCTTTGCCTTAAATAACTGTGATTGAATGATTGAATGATTAATTAACTTGACTCAATTTAATTACATAGTGAACCAGAAAACCCTAGATCCTTTTAATATTGTTAGAACCTTTTAAATTACATAATCGAATTAGTTTAGAAAACAATTCAAACAAACCGGAATTTAAATAGTTTAGAATCGATTATTAGATAGTTAGCGATTTTCATCCGTCTCTCTGTGGATTCAACCCTTGCTTGCTGCTAGCTAACTGTTAGTTGTTCGTTAGGATTATTTTGATATAGGTGATATGACTTTAGCTTGGTCATTGCCCCGGTGGAATTGGCAATAGGCCTGGACGTTATAGTTCTTGGACCGTTGGTTGACTGGAACCTCAGGAGTTGGGCCTATCGGTTGGATTAGGCCCTTTGAAGATAGCTTTTGTAAGGCATAAGATAGGTGGTACCTATATCGTTGAATACCTGAGGTGGGGTATTCTTCTTGGACGAGGCATCGAGTAGATTGACCTCATCAAAAATGCTGCGGGCTGCAGCCGGGGCCTTAGAAGAGAAGGAGGCCCCTTGGTAATCCTTGCCGGAGGCCTTAGTTAGGCTCTCTAGCCTCAGGTCGTCTTCAATTCTCTTACCCATTTCAGTAAGGGTGGTGAAATTGGGTACGACATACCGTAGATGGACCCGGTAGGAGGGGAGGAGGTTCTTGACAAAGGCCTCCACCAGAGTTTTCTCGCTGGGCTTATCGACCAGCTTCACACTTTTGGCCCTCCAGCGTTGAAGGTATTTAGTAAAAACTTATTTGGGCTCCTGGGCCATAGCCTCCAGGGAGCGCATAGTGGTTTGAATCTCAGTGTTTTCAGCATAGTTCCGAGCAAATACCGTAGCCACATAATCCCAAGTTGGGTATTTTTTCGGGTCTAGCCTATAGTACCAGGCCCGTGGGCGCTTCTCAAGGGAAGCAGCGAACAGGTTCTTGAACATGCTCGATTTTACTCCCTTGATGACCATGAACTCCTTGAAGGCCCGATTTTGGAGTAACGGCTCTTCGGTCCCTTCGAACATTAGCAGACCCGTGAGGTTTAGATTGGCCGGTAACTCGCCACGCAAAGGAGAATAAACACGGGAGTTCTCCATGTGGATGGTGTTATTCCCGGACAGGTGGACTTGTTCCTCTAGTCGACGCACCGCGCTAACTAGTTCGGCGATGGGCCCATATTTTCAGTACCGGTGTTAAGAGTCCCTTGCTCCACAACAGTCAGACGAGCATTGATGGCCGTTTGATCAGCCCTCTGTGGACATGATGTAGGTCCACCCCGACGCGGCCACGCGCGGGTTTGGGTAAGCGAATGAATCTCGTGGTGAGATTGTTCTCGGGTTCGAAATTTAAGTCAAAATGGAGTCGCCACCAAATTTTGTGGTTATTCGGAACCATACGAGCCCACTCTATGTCGTCATGGGCTATGCACAAAGTAAGCCCACTTCGATTTCAGAGTTTATTGGGCTCGTCCCTTTGCATTGCAATATCGATACCGTTTAAACCGGCTTTCGTATATAGAATGACTCTCGTGCGCCAAGGGTTTCGGACATCCGGAAACCAAAGGTTCTGAATAAGGGGTGAGGGTACGTGTTGGGAAGCCCACTAAGGACACCCAACCCCGCCCGCACATGGCGGCCTCTACTAAGACATCGTTCGTGTTCGTGTGCGCGCGCTAGTAAAACGATTAAATGATATGCAAACAGCGTTTTCGGGCTAAGCATATGAATAGTATGTGAACTACGTCATTTAATGCATCTTAATTATGGTCGAAGTGATTTAGCATGCGAGGTTCATTTATAAAGCGATAAGCAAATAAATAAATAAAACTCGAAAGTAAATAATATACAAGTTACACGGGCGGAAATACAACCCGGCCAATACAAAAATTGCAAATGATATACAAACGAAATAATAAATAAAAAAAGTTAGGAACGGACCCGTATGTGAGCTAGACCGTGAATTGCATAAACGGACAAACCCCGATTAAATACACATTGCGTTGTGTATTAAACGAAGGACGGAGACATAGGACCTAAGCGTGACGCTAGCCCGATCCCATGTCTCAATGCCTTGTCCCAACTTATCACATCGAAAAATCGATCAAAGTTGTTATAGTGTCGCGATACGTATGAGTTTTGAAAAATGGGTTCACGTGATTGACTTTACACGTGTTGACTAAGAGTCGTAAAAAGGACGAGGCTTAAATGTTGCATTTAAGCTCTCGGTTTTCTGGGTTACAGGACCCACTCGGTCGAGTCGTGGTCTGACTCGGTCGAGTGTGTCCTCGAAAAGTGGTCTGCCCAGTTTTATGGACGCTACTCGATCAAGTAGCCTACGTACTCGGTCGAGTAGCCCCTGTACGAGTGTCAACTCGTTTCGTTTTTGGGGTTTAAAATCGACGGTCAGTCAAATTAAATACAAATATCGCATGATTTGAATTTAACTCGACCTTCGGTGCTATAATCGTGTACATGTACGATTATAATACCGTTGTCGGGATTTTACGAAAACATTTACGTTAGAAAATTTGAATTAGGAACGGAATGCATCCCTCTACGTCACGACATCGAAACTAATCCTTTCGGGTTATGTGATGTCGGTTTTCGTGTCAACGGGTTCCGTACTAATTATAGAAATGGAATTAAATACGTTCAACTACGACCGATTGCGATCACGTCACGCCCTTGAGTACATTGGGGCGGGGCTCCTCGAAAGGGCTCCACCTCCGTCGTTGCTCGTAAAGGGATTAGACGGACTTTAGACAAACATCGTAGTCAAACGGATTTAGAACCGGATTTTGATACTAGTTTATATATACGTACGCGGTATAGTAATGTGTTAGTAACGAGAATGTAAAAGTTAGTATACAAAAAAAAGTAAAATGTTAGAATTATGTTAGAAGTTAGGATTACAATACTAGTATAGATATAATATAAACAATAGAAAACGTAAATAAAAAGAGTAACAAGGATCGAGATGGGGTTTAGGACACCCTCAACATACATGTTTAGTAGGGACCTCGGAAATGGACTCGCGAATAATGACGGGACGTCGGAGTATCGAGGATGTATGCAAGTTATGGTATGTATATGTGTATATGTGTGTGTATTTGTCGGTTTTTTGAGGGACAAGAGACTCGGTTTTTTGTGTGCTTTGCTCAAGGTTGTAGTGTAGAGTGTTTAGGTAGATTAGGGTAGAAGTTTAGGGTAAATGTGCATTAGGTAAAAGCTGAAAATGCAAAGGGTTTGAGGGGGTATTTATAGAGTTTACCCCACGACCTAGGGTCACTCGATCGAGTGGCCCTAGTGCACTCGGTCGAGTGCCCTAGAAAATGGGCCTGATCCGGTTTTTGACGCTCCACTCGACCGAGTGGGTCAATCCACTCGATCGAGTGGGTCAAGCAAATCGAGACAAAATAGGAAAGAATTGATATTGTTGTTTTGATTGATTTTTTGAATTTGGATTTGTGCGCCAGCTGAACCTGGCTGATTTATGAGACGGTTTCGTCTTTGACCGGGTTTTGACCCGGTCGCTAAAAGACGGGATTTATTTTTGGTGTCGGTTTTGGCCCAAATTAGTCTCATTTTGCTCGGAACGACCCACTGGGCCTGGATTTCAGGTCTGTTTTGAGAGATTATTACTCCGATAAAAGTCCATGTCAGATATTATTGATTTCGGGTCCAAATCCGAGTGTACCAAGTCACGTTTGCGTCCGATCATCATCGGGTGTTTGTTGGGAACTGCTATAGACACTAGCAGGCAAAATGCGGGTGTCTACAGAGCCCCCACTCTGACTGAGGCTTGGACAAGGCGAAAGTCAGAGTAGCTACCAGGCCAATCGCAGATTACGACCTGGCAGCTTTCCGGTCGGGTCGTTTATAGTCCAGTAGACTAGCGTGAAGGGCTTGCCAGCCATAAGCAGAGGGTCATACCTGTCCTGCTGATGATAGCTCCGTGGGGAGTGAAACTTGCTTCTGAGGGTGTAGGAGTACCCGTATGCTGATACATCGTGGCTCTGATTGTAGCATTCTGGGATAAATATTGGCTCACGTTGGGGAGTAAAGTAGTTGCGCGGAGACTTGCTTCTGAAGTCTGGGGTGTACATGTATGCTGACACATGACAAATTGCATGTAACACATAGGCAAAACACCGACTCGTGTTGGGGAAAATGTACTGAATTTTGAAAAGCCGAAAATTTTGAAAGAGATTTTTTTTTATCACAGGATTTTTAGAAAATTTTTAGGAAAGCTCGGGACAACTAGATTCCTATTCTGGGTTGAAGTCAGGCCTGCACATGCTGGGGCCCAGGTTTGCTGAGGAGGCAGGGTAGTTAGGGTTACAGTCAGGCTTCCCTATTATAAATATAGGTCTCCCTGCTTCAGTTTACTGCATCCCAAATCAAAAACCCTTCTTCTCTTCAAAAAATCTCTTAGTCTCTCAAGAGAATTCGAATTCCTGCCATGGGTATCGAGCATCTTACTTCAATGCTTTTTGCCTGGTCCCAGCACTTTCGGGACGAGGACAAAATTCAGCTGACCCAAATGGGGATTATCAGCCTGTTTCCTCTTCGACGCCTAATACCTGATTTGCATTTTTTGGATGCTTGTCTGTCGTTTTGGGATACCACTCATCACGTCTTTGCGTTCCCGCGGGGAGAGATATGCCCTCTTCCCGAGAAGATCGCAGCCATTGGGGGTTGGAGCCCTGTTGCTCGTCCTGCCATCCCTCCGTTCTACCCGGACCCGAGGAGAAGGTTGAGGGATTTCCTGGGTCTGTCTCATGCTGAGGCAGATCAAATGGTGCGGGGAGATACTGTTTCCCTCTTTGACTTGGCTGACAAGTTTATGAACAGTCAAGACGTAAGGGCCACGCCCTCTCATAGGCGCAGGGCTTTCGCATTCTGCATGCTGCACCGTTACGTTTTTGAGGGGATGATGGATGCTGACTCATGCGTGGGTCAAATTAGGCTGATCGGAGTGGTTGACCAGATGGAGACTGGTCATAGCCCTGCTTTGCTAGCCACTGGGGAAATCATCATGGGTCTGGATGCTAGGCGACTTGACCCAAACCGGCAATTGACGGGGAGTACCCTTATTTTGCAGGTATATGTCTCGCGATTTCGATTTTTTTTGTGTTTCGCGCGATTTCTTGAGGTCCGTAGGTCACTCGATCGAGTGGACCTGTCACTCGATCGAGTGATGTCTGCAAAGTGCTTCTGCCCATCTGTAGAGGGCTTGCTCGATCGAGTGTGATGCTTTACTCGATCGAGTGGCACACTTAACGAGATTCTGTTTGTCTTCAGAGAGTCTTACTCGATCGAGTCAGATGGTGTACTCGATCGAGTGGGCTGTAGCGGACCATTCTCTTGCTTATGAATTCTGTATATACTTTTTGCAGGTTTGGTTGTCGGAACGCCTGTCAATCATAGAGCCTCCTCCGAGCGTTCCCAACTACCATAGCAGCCAAATCAGTTCAAGAGGGCGCCGGATAAGCTCAAATCACCATATAAATCGAGCTTACTGGGATGAGGAGTTGGTGTTCCATGGTGGCCCTTTAATTCGGTGGACGGTTGCTTGGTGGTTCCTTTCTAAATTGACGGGGCTGGCCAAGAGAGACCAAGCTCGCTACCTGGTGATCCTGTCCCTTGATTGGACAGTTCACATTTACCCGGACCGCATCCTGAGGCAGTTCGGTTCGTCTCAGCGCATTCCTGAGACTGAAGCCATTATTAGCATCTCGCTCCAACTGACAGACGCTATGTGCGACACTTGGTTGCAGAGATGGTTTACTTGTCCTACATGGACTATTCCCAACCCTTGCCAATCCGCTTGGGTTTCTCGGGCTTACGAGAAATGGACTTCTGAGGAATCTGAGGAAGTTCGCAAAGCTCTGAAGGTCGATGAGGCCTTCGAACTGGTCCGTCGGGAGACGGCAAAGGACAATAGGGGGTTCTTCGATGAGGGAGAGACCCCTGCTACCTTAGTCCGATTAGAATCGGGTCTTAAGTCACATACTAAGACTCGAGCTAAAGATGCCGGTGCTAGTGGCACGCGGGGGCGGCTAAGCCCCCAGACTGATTTGGAACGGCGACTTGGGCCAAGGCTGGCGGCCCGGGACCGACTAGGTCCGCGTGACCGGCTCCCAGAGCCCGTGAAGGACCGACTCGGGCCTATCAAGATGGATGAGGACTCGAGTTCCAAGAAACGAGTCCGGGCTAAAGAGGTTCCTGTGGTGATCCGAGAACGCTCTCCTCCGCGTCGTCGTCAGTGGACGGCCAAGGAGGCAAATGACAAGGGAAAGGGCAAGATGCCCTAAATACCGAGTCCTTAGTTTTTTATTATTTAAATATTATTACTATTTTTGTCGTGTGTTTTTTTTGGTAATTTTTGAATTCCCGCACTTTGTAATTTTCCCAAGTTTATTGGGGCTCTTTTTGTGATGATTAATAAAAGAAAGTTTATTATTAAACCGTTCCTGTCTTTTCTCGATTGCACTGGTTGTGCCCTTTTGAGGGGCTGCCTACGTATCCGCAATTAGCAGAATCAAACCAAACGTAGTTCAAGCTCAGTAAATTTGCAATCTCGAATTACACCAAGACTAGTGGTTCAAGATGTTTTGTGACAGTAGAATAAATAATTCTAGCTTATTGACTTGCTTTTTATAAAGAATTTTGATAAATTTTGCTAATGACATTGAGAAATGGCTAAGGGTAGTAACGCTTCAGCTGGTCCAGGTTGGTTGGGTTGACGAACTCATTCCCGTCCAGGTCTGTCAGCATCACTGCTCCCCCTGATAGGATTTTCTTCACCAGATATGGCCCAGCCCAGTTGGGTTTGAATTTTTCCCTTGGGTCAACTGGTAGTAAAGCTCGCACAGACTTAAGGACTAGATCCCCTTCTTTAATGTTTCTGGGCCTTACCCGCTTGTTGAAGGCCCGTTGGATCCGTTTCTGGTAGATTTGGATATTGTTGAGAGCGCGGGACCGCCGTTCGTCTAGTAGAACCAACGAATCGTACCGTGCTCGAACCCAGTCAGCTTCGGGTACTTGACTTTCTAATAGAATTCTGAGGGACGGTACCTCTAATTCAACTGGTTGGATTGCCTCCATCCCATAAGTTAGGTAGTACGGCGTTGCTCCGGTTGCGGTGCGAATTGATGTCCGGTACCCCCATAGGGCAAAAGGTATTTTGTCGGGCCAGTCCCGATAATTATCAGCCATCTTTTTGAGTATGGTGACAATCATTTTATTAGCTGCCTCTACTGCTCCATTCGTTTGGGGACGGTAGGGCGAGGACGTGTGCCTTTGAATCTTGTATTTAGTTAGCAAGGCTGCGGTCTCAGCTTGGAAGTGAGTCCCGTGATCACTGATAAATTCGTGTGGGATTCCATACCGACATATTATCTTGTTTTGGATAATTTTGGCGACATGTTTAGCATTGAGAATGATTCAGCTTCGACCCATTTGGTGAAATAGTCGATAGCTACTAAATGAAGCAGTGCCCGCCAGTACCGGAGGGATTCACCTTCCCGATTATGTCGATACCCCATGTCGAGAACGGCCAAGGCGACGTCATGGTATAGAGCAGAGATGACGGCATATGTTGCACATTGCCAAAGATTTGACAGTTATGGCAATGTTTGACATATAATTGGCAGTCGGCTTCCATGGTATTCCAGTAATACCCGAGCCTCATGATTTTTCGGACTAACATGTGAGCATTCATGTGTGGGCCGTTTTCACCATCATGTACTTCGGCCATCACTTTCTCGGCCTTATATTTGTCAACACAAAGGAGAAGAGCCCCCTGTGCCGTCTTTTTGTACAATTGTCCATCATCGGTACGGATGAACTGGGTGGCTAGCCTTCGCAAGGCTTTTTTGGCTCGACCCTCAGTCCCGGGAGGATATTCTCCATTTGTCAGGTATGTTAACACAGCCTGGTACCAAGGTTCGGGATCAGTGATCTCGATGTCTTCGATGTCATGGATATATGCCGGCTCGGACCGTCTTTCGACGCAAATTGGCATACTGGTCACGTGGTCGGGAATATTCAGTAAAGATGCCAATTTTGAGAGTGCATCTGCAAACTGATTTTCTTCCCGAGGCAGGTATATATACTCCACCTTTTGGAATTGTTTCTTGAGATTCCTTACTCGTGCCTGGTAGGCCACGAGGTTAGCATTCCGAGTCTTCCATTTTTGGAGTGCTTGGTTAATGACCAAGGATGAGTCGCCATGTACCCGGAGATTTGTGATCCCCAGGTTGTCGGCGGCTTGTAGCCCATAAATGCATGCTACGTACTCTGCTGCATTATTGGTAACATCAAAGTCCAGTTTGATGGAGACGGGAGTATGCTCCCCTCTTGGTGAAATTAGAAGGATCCCGACTCCGAACCCTCGAAAATTAGACGCTCCATCGAAGTATAAATCCCATGTTTCGGCATCGGTATGGAAAATATCTTCGTCTGGGAAGGACCAGGTGTCGGTGTGTCCTTCTTCGGTTACCGGGCTGTCAGTGAGGAATTCAGCTACCGCCCGTCCCTTAATGGCACAAATTTTAGGTCGAACTCTGCCAACATTAGAGTCCATCTAGAAATTCGGCCGTTGAGGATGGGTTTTTCGAAGAGGTATTTGATCGGGTCCATCTTGGATAGAACATGGACCTCGTAGCTGAGCATATAATGCCGGAGCTTCTTAGTGGCCCAGACTAGAGCCAAACACGTCTTTTCGAGCATGGTATATTTGCACTCATACTCTAAAAACTTCTTGCTGATGTAATAAATGGCTCGTTCTTCGGAGTCGACCGTCTGAGCCAGCATAGCCCCCATGGCTGTCTCGGTCGTTGTTAGATATAACGACAGAGGCAAACCGGGTTGAGGTGGCATCAAAACTGGCGGAGCAGACAGAATTTCCTTGATCTTGTCGAAAGCAGCTTGGCACTTGTCGTCCCATAGTATCTGTTCCCCTATTTTCAGTTTCTTGAAAATTGGTTCACACACCATGGTTAGTTTGGAAATGAATCGACTAATATACTGGACTTTCCCGAGAAATCCCCTTATTTCTTTTTCGGTTTTAGGAGCTTGCATCTCAGTAATGGCTTTGATTTTAGCTGGGTCGACCTCGATACCTCGTTGCTAACGATATGACCCAGTAATTTGCCTGACGTTACCCCGAAACTGCACTTTTGAGGGTTTAGCCTCATGTTGTATTTGCGCAATCGGGTGAAAAATTTCCTTAGGGCGGCGATGTGACCGTCCCGTTCTTTGGATTTGACGATCATGTCGTCCACATAAACCTCTACCTCTTTATGCATCATGTCGTGTAGTAAAGTGGTAGCGGTCCTTTGGTATGTGGCCCCGACATTGATGAGGCCAAACGACATGACGGTATAGCAGTAAGTACCCCAAGGTGTAGTGAAGGTAGTCTTACTCATATCTTCTTCCGCCATCTTGATTTTATTATATCCGGCATACCCGTCCATGAATGACAGAAGGGCATGATCGGCCGTGTTATCCACCAGTATATCGATGTGTGGCAACGGAAAATCATCTTTCGGGCTTGCTTTGTTAAGGTCCCGAAAATCTACGCACACCCGCACCTTACCGTCCTTTTTAGGAACCGGCACGATGTTCGCAACCCAGTCCGGATACTCGGACACTTGTATGAAGCCGGCTTTGAACTGTTTGTCGACTTCTTCTTTTACTTTGAGAGACCATTCGGGCCTCATTCGACGAAGCTTCTGCTTGACCGGTTTGCACCCGTCTTTGATAGGTATGCGGTGCTCAGCTATTTCCCGGTCTATCCCCGGCATGTCCTTGTAGGACCATGCGAAGACATCTTTGAATTCTTGGAGGAGGCTTATGAACTGTTGTTTCTCCTCGGGATCTAAAGATAACCCTATCTTAAGTATCTGAGGTTCTAAGGTTGTTCCCACGTTTATGGACTCAGTCTCTTCAATTACCGGATTCCGGGATTCTCTTTGCTCTAGTTGCTCGATCAGGTGTGGAGGCAAGGGTACCTGTTCGTCGGATTTCTCAATGTCATAGCATAAAACATTTTTGAAAGCAGAATTTAAAAGAGACAAGTCGTAAGCAGAACGGTTGTTATTATTGATTGAAAATTTGGAAAACAGCTCAAAGAGAGCAGCCATCTGATCATTGGTCAGTGGCGGAATTGGTAAGGCACTCGGGACAGACCCCGAAGTGCCAGCAGCAGGAATAATAGAAGGGAGAGGGGTTACAGGAGTGACTCTAGCACTGACTTTCCTAGACTCGACCTCAGACTCTGACTCAGATTCCGACTCAGACTCGGACTCAGACTCAGGCATGTCTCCCTCTCCGGTGACCAGCTTGTAGATCTTTCCTTGACTGTCAGTCCACTTGACAGTCTTCCTCCAGGCCCTGTTCCCTGTCTCGGAGCCAACATCCGAGATCAGCTTGGTCGGGTCAAACCTGTTGCTGCGGAGAATCAGGTTGACCAGGTCTTCTTTTGGAGTCGGGGCTATGGTGTCTTCCCCGAAGAGCAGCCCCAGCGCGGGCTCAGCATCATTAGCTTCGTCAGACTGGATGAGGGCGAACACATCATCCGGGATGTAGTTGCAGTCCCGGGCCAAGTGGGTCCCGAGGTGCGTAGCATTGGGTTGGTATAGTCCAACCTGGATAGCCCCAAACACGGGTGTGACGAAGTAGTCAGACAACCGTGGCCTGTAAGGGCTCAAGTGGAAACCATTCATGATGTTGCAGGCTTTTTCGATTCCTGCTCGAACAACGTTGCCCGGAGTGGTGGCATAGCCAAGGCCGAAGTGTGAGTCTTCGTCCTTAAGGATCTCGATGATCTTCCCAGCTGGAAGGTCGGGTCGAGAGGTAGCCCCCGGAAGGTACCTTAAGTTTTGGAGCATTATGTCAATGCTCGTGGTGAAGTAAGGCCTAAAGAGGTACTCTTCCTCGATCATCCTCACAAAGTCGAACCCCCAGAGGTCCGTGCGGCCCGTGGTGTTACAGCTAGCCACGGTCATTGGGGTTGCCTCCAAAGTAATAACATTGTCGAGCATAGGCACCTTGATCTTACGGTGGAGGGTGGAAGACACAGCTTTGACCGCGTGGATCCACGGCCTTCCTAGGAGCAAGTTGAAGGATGAGGTGACATCGATCACCTGTAATTCAAGCTCCTTTTCTATTGGGCCCGTTATGATGGTCAGCTTCACAGCCCCAGATACCGTCTTCGGGCTCCCATCAAAGGCTTGGATGGTTTGAGCTGTCGGGACATAATCTGCCTCGGTGATCCCGAGGGCTTTGGCGGTCCTTAAGAGAAGGACGTTCACTGCTGACCCGTCATCGACTAGGGTCAACGGGAGGTATTTTCCTCGACAAATCACCGTGATGTAGAGGGCCAGGTTGTGGGAGGCCCCGAATGGCGGCAGATCGGCTTCGGAAAAGGTGATCATTGGGCCTCCTTCTTTGGCCTTACCCTTTAGGTGGGGTAGGACCGTGGCTACCATTTCAGCAGGGGTAGCCAAAGAGTCGATCTTGACTTGATCGAGAGCCTTTGTAAGTGCTTCTCGATGTTCTTGAGAGCTAACCAGGAGTTGCCATATAGTGAGGTCAACTCGGGTCTTCTTCAGTTGCTTCACAATAGCCGTTTCAGCGGTCGGCTCCTTAGGGGCGACTTCCATCCCGAGTGGATCGGTGATGGTTGTTGGGATAGGGGTGTCCCTAGTGCTTGTGGCTAAATAAGGACGACCAAGGTTGTTGCTGGCTAGGACTTGAGTTTTGGCCTCGCGAATCTGTTCAGGGGTGATGGGAACGACTTCCCCTTTAGCGAGGTAGACATCATCCTCGTCGTCAAACCAGATCCCGTTTACTTGCGGGATAAATGGAGAAATAAGATGAGAGCAATCAATCACCTCCTCGGCAAAGATGGCATGGGAGCTGAAAGGGTTTTCCTTGTTGCTTGGCTTATCTCCGGGTAGCGGGATTTTACCGCTTTCGATCAAGTCCTGGATCAGGTGCTTCAGTTTCCAGCACTTTTCGGTATCATGCCCATTGCCCCGGTGATATTGGCAATAGGCCTGAGCATTGTAGTTCTTGGAGCGTCGCTCGACCGGAACTTCAGGAGTTGGGCCTATCGGTTGGATTAGGCCTTTGAAGGACAGCCTTTATAAGGCATAGGTATTGGTGGTACCTATATCAGTGAAAACCCGAGGTGGGGTGTTCTTTTTGGACGGGGCATCTAGTAGATTAACCGCGTCAAAAATGCTACGAGTCGCAGCTTGGGGCTTAGTGGTGGAGGAAGAAGCCCCTTGATAGCCTTTGCTAGCGGCCTTAGTGAGGCCTTCTAGTCTCAGATCGTCTTCGATTCTCATACCCATTTCAGTAAGGGTGGTGAAATTGGGTATGACAGCGTACCGGAGGTGAACCCGATAGGAGGGGAGGAGGTTCTTGACAAAAGCCTCCACCAGAGTCTTTTCATTGGGCTTATCAACCAGTTTCACGCTTTCGGCCCTCCAGCGTTGAAGGTATTTAGTAAAACCTTCCTTTGGCTCTTGGGCCATAACCTTCAGAGATCGCATTGTGGTTTGGATCTCGGTGTTATCAGCATAGTTCCGAGCGAACTCGGTGGCCACATCATCCCATGTAGGGTATTTTTTCGGGTCTAGCCTGTAGTACCAGGCCCGTGGGTGCTTCTCAAGAGATGCAGCAAAGAGGTTCTTGAACATGGTCGAATCCACTCCCTTGATGGCCATGAATTCCTTGAAAGCCCGTACATGTAGTAACGGGTCTTCAGTTCCCTCAAACATGGGCAAACCTGTGAGGTTCAGGTTTGCGGGCAGCTTGTCACTCAGCGGGTTGTACTCTCGACTATTCTCCCGATCGATGTTGTTACTCCCAGCCAAATGGACTTGTTCCTCTAGTCGGCGCACCGCGCTGACTAGTTCAGCTAAAGGCTCAGTAGCCTCGGCATTAGGAGCCCTTTGCTCCACTGTAGCTAGGCGAGCGACAATGGCCACTTGGCCAGCCCTCATTTAAGTCAGTTGGGCTTCGATGTCGGTTTGCTTCGCAACCATGGCGTCCAGAGAGGTTTGTAGGCTGTTCAAAGTAGCCATCCTTCGAGCGTGTCTAGTTGCCGGCGGCCTGTCTGTAAGAACACCGCGTAATCAGAAACCGAACCCAGATCTTGGAAAAAGAAAGAAAAAGTACATCCCGAGCGACACTAAGAAAGGAAGACTAAAGACTCGAGAAAGACACCTAAACGGATGACCCATGGGTGGTATAACTTCCTTAGGATTTTGGCTTTGTGGGCCTAATCCTGTTCGAAGGAAGGTCCACGTGAGACTTTTCCCCAGACTTTTGACTCGAGTGTATGGACGGACTTTCCTTTGTAGGGGTATGCCCTACGCGGGTTGGTCGTGCCTTGACGGATAAGGCGGACTCGGGAAAGGGGGGAAACTTGCGATATAGGATCGGCGGAGTTTCGACGCTATTGACCTTCGACATACTATGCAAAGACCCGACACACGGCTAGACGGTAGGTCCTATAATAAGGAAGGTTTACTAGGATAGTTTGATGTTTGAATTTTTGAATATAAAATGAGCGAGCTTTCAAAAGTTCGAAAATTGAAAACGGGATCTCGAAAACCAAGATTAGAATTTTGAAAATTCAGAAAATCGGAATGGTGTTGGAAATCCAAGAATTAAAATGGGCAGCATGCCGACTAGAGAAAAAGGATATTTATAATATTTTAATAGAACTGAGATGATTACTCTCATTCTTGAGTGTGGTTTTGTTTGTGGAGAAGTTTAACTCTTGATTTTGTATGTTTGATTGATTAAGATTTATAATATTTACACTTTACCAAAAAAAAAACGAAGAAACAACACGCATTTCAAATTTGTCGCGCAGTGCAAGAAAACCCGAACCGGTCGGGACAGACCCAAACCGGTGGGGACACCCTTGAACCGGTCGGGACGGACCCGAACCAACCGGTGTTTGAAGCTGTTTCGTGGGATTTCTATTTTTGGACTTCATAACTTACCATAACTCTTATTTTACGTGATATTCTTAACTTGTCAGTGTTTCCTAATTATTTAGAAAAGGAGAAGATGTTAGACTCCTTATTATTAATATAAATACCCTCCTTTGGGTTAGATTTAATTACACTTTCTCATTATTCAGTAGTTTAGTTTAGACTTTTTATTAGCATTGGAATTCTTCTAGTTTGTAATCATACTTTTAGATCGTCAATCTTTCAGTTCTACGTAATTGGTATTTTTCTCTTTTCTCTTAGTTTCATATTGTCTTTTATTTTGCTTAATTTCTTTATTGATTTATCATTTAGTATAAGTAGCTAATTTATTTATCTAGGGTTGTAGGGGATCTATGTTAATTGAATTGGGGATGTTAGCTTGATTATTTATTTAATTGATCATTCATATGTTATTGCCTTACTACTTGTCTTGTATTATTGTTTGATTAGTTTGAGACGTTGAACTAATTGAATATTTAGGAGCCCGAACCTAAGATCGAAAGCCTGGTAAGGGTAGACTTACAAGTAAGTGGGTAGGATAATCTGGTAAGTTGCGAGAGCCCGTTAGAATCTATCCTAAGGTTGACATAAGATCTAAAAGGCCGTGTCTTTGCCTTAAATAACTGTGATTGATTGATTGAATGATTAATTAACTTGACTCAATTTAATTACATAGTGAACCGGAAAACCCTAGATCCTTTTAATATTGTTAGAACCTTTTAAATTACATAATCGAATTAGTTTAGAAAACAATTCAAACAAACCGGAATTTAAATAGTTTAGAATCGATTATTAGATAGTTAGCGATTTTCATCCGTCTCTCTGTGGATTCAACCCTTGCTTGCTGCTAGCTAACTGTTAGTTGTTCGTTAGGATTATTTTGATATAGGTGATATGACTTTAGCTTGGTCATTGCCCCGGTGGAATTGGCAATAGGCCTGGACGTTATAGTTCTTGGACCGTCGGTTGACTGGAACCTCAGGAGTTGGGCCTATCGGTTGGATTAGGCCCTTTGAAGATAGCTTTTGTAAGGCATAAGATAGGTGGTACCTATATCGTTGAATACCTGAGGTGGGGTATTCTTCTTGGACGAGGCATCGAGTAGATTGACCTCATCAAAAATGCTGCGGGCTGCAGCCGGGGCCTTAGAAGAGAAGGAGGCCCCTTGGTAATCCTTGCCGGAGGCCTTAGTTAGGCTCTCTAGCCTCAGGTCGTCTTCAATTCTCATACCCATTTCAGTAAGGGTGGTGAAATTGGGTACGACATACCGTAGATGGACCCGGTAGGAGGGGAGGAGGTTCTTGACGAAGGCCTCCACCAGAGTTTTCTCGCTGGGCTTATCGACCAGCTTCACACTTTTGGCCCTCCAGCGTTGAAGGTATTTAGTAGAAAACTTATTTGGGCTCCTGGGCCATAGTCTCCAGGGAGCGCATAGTGGTTTGAATCTCAGTGTTATCAGCATAGTTCCGAGCAAATACCGTAGCCACATAATCCCAAGTTGGGTATTTTTTCGGGTCTAGCCTATAGTACCAGGCCCGTGGGCGCTTCTCAAGGGAAGCAGCGAACAGGTTCTTGAACATGCTCGATTTTACTCCCTTGATGACCATGAACTCCTTGAAGGCCCGATTTTGGAGTAACGGCTCTTCGGTCCCTTCGAACATCAGCAGACCCGTGAGGTTTAGATTGGCCGGTAACTCGCCACGCAAAGGAGAATAAACACGGGAGTTCTCCATGTGGATGGTGTTATTCCCGGACAAGTGGACTTGTTCCTCTATTCGACGCACCGCGCTAACAAGTTCGGCGATGGGCCCATATTTTCAGTACCGGTGTTAAGAGTCCCTTGCTCCACAACAATCAGACGAGCATTGATGGCCGTTTGATCAGCCCTCTATGGACATGACGTAGGTCCACCCCGACGCGGCCACGCGCGGGTTTGGGTAGGCGAATGAATCTCGTGGTGAGATTGTTCTCGGGTTCGAAATTTAAGTCAAAATGGAGTCGCCACCGAATTTTGTGGTTATTCGGAACCATACGAGCCCACTCTATGTCGTCATGGGCTATGCACAAAGTAAGCCCACTTCGATTTCAGAGTTTATTGGGCTCGTCCCTTTGCATTGCAATATCGATACCGTTTAAACCGGCTTTCGTATATAGAATGACTCTCGTGCGCCAAGGGTTTCGGACATCCGGAAACCAAAGGTTCTGAGTAAGGGGTGAGGGTACGTGTTGGGAAGCCCACTAAGGACACCCAACCCCGCCCGCACATGGCGGCCTCTACTAAGACATCGTTCGTGTTCGTGTGCGCGCGCTAGTAAAACGATTAAATGATATGCAAACAGCGTTTTCGGGCTAAGCATATGAATAGTATGTGAACTACGTCATTTAATGCATCTTAATTATGGTCGAAGTGATTTAGCATGCGATGTTCATTTATAAAGCGATAAGCAAATAAATAACTAAAACTCGAAAGTAAATAATATACAAGTTACACGGGCGGAAATACAACCCGGCCAATACAAAAATTGCAAATGATATACAAACGAAATAATAAATAAAAAAAGTTAGGAACGGACCCGTATGTGAGCTAGACCGTGAATTGCATAAACGGACAAACCCCGATTAAATACACATTGCGTTGTGTATTAAACGAAGGACGGAGACATAGGACCTAAGCGTGACGCTAGCCCGATCCCATGTCTCAATGCCTTGTCCCAACTTATCACATCGAAAAATCGATCAAAGTTGTTATAGTGTCGCGATACGTATGAGTTTTGAAAAATGGGTTCACGTGATTGACTTTACACGTGTTGACTAAGAGTCGTAAAAAGGACGAGGCTTAAATGTTGCATTTAAGCTCTCGGTTTTCTGGGTTACAGGACCCACTCGGTCGAGTCATGGTCTGACTCGGTCGAGTGTGTCCTCGAAAAGTGGTCTGCCCAGTTTTATGGACGCTACTCGATCGAGTAGCCTACGTACTCGGTCGAGTAGCCCCTGTACGAGTGTCAACTCGTTTCGTTTTTGGGGTTTAAAATCGACGTTCGGTCAAATGAAATACAAATATCGCATGATTTGAATTTAACTCGACCTCCGGTGCTATAATCGTGTACATGTACGATTATAATACCGTTGTCGGGATTTTACGAAAACATTTACGTTAGAAAATTTGAATTAGCAACGGAATGCATCCCTCTACGTCACGACATCGAAACTAACCCTTTCGGGTTATGTGATGTCGGTTTTCGTGTCAACGGGTTCCGTACTAATTATAGAAATGGAATTAAATACGTTCAACTACGACCGATTGTGATCACGTCACACCCTTGAGTACATTGGGGCGGGGCTCCTCGAAAGGGCTCCACCTCCGTCGTTGCTCGTAAAGGTATTAGACGGACTTTAGGCAAACATCGTAGTCAAACGGATTTAGAACTGGATTTTGATACTAGTTTATATATACGTACGCGGTATAGTAATGTGTTAGTAACGAGAATGTAAAAGTTAGTATACAAAAAAAAGTAAAATGTTAGAATTATGTTAGAAGTTAGGATTACAATACTAGTATAGATATAATATAAACAATAGAAAACGTAAATAAAAAGAGTAACAAGGATCGAGATGGGGTTTAGGACACCCTCAACATACATGCTTAGTAGGGACCTCGGAAATGGACTCGCGAATAATGACGGGACGTCGGAGTATCGAGGATGTATGCAAGTTATGGTATGTATATGTGTATATGTGTGTGTATTTGTCGGTTTTTTGAGAGACAAGAGACTCGGTTTTTTGTGTGCTTTGCTCAGGGTTGTAGTGTAGAGTGTTTAGGTAGATTAGGGTAGAAGTTTAGGGTAAATGTGCATTAGGTAAAAGTTGAAAATGCAAAGGGTTTGAGGGGGTATTTATAGAGTTTACCCCACGACCTAGGGTCACTCGATCGAGTGGCCCTAGTGCACTCGGTCGAGTGCCCTAGAAAATGGGCCTGATCCGGTTTTTGACGCTCCACTCGACCGAGTGGGTCAATCCACTCGATCGAGTGGGTCAAGCAAATCGAGACAAAATAGGAAAGAATTGATATTGTTGTTTTGATTGATTTTTTGAATTTAGATTTGTGCGCCAGCTGAACCTGGCTGATTTATGAGACGGTTTCGTCTTTGACCGGGTTTTGACCCAGTCGCTAAAAGACGGGATTTATTTTTGGTGTCGGTTTTGGCCCAAATTAGTCTCATTTTGCTCGGAACGACCCACTGGGCCTGGATTTGAGGTCTGTTTTGAGAGATTATTACTCCGCTAAAAGTCCATGTCCGATATTATTGATTTCGGGTCCAAATCCGAGTGTACCATGTCACGTTTGCGTCCGATCATCATCGGGTGTTTGTCGGGAACTGCTATAGACACTAGCAGGCAAAATGCGGGTGTCTACACCCTCATTGCTATCAGTTGGGCCTCAATATCAGTTTACTTGGAGTCCATGGCGTCCATCGAGGTTTTCAAGTTGTTCAAAGCTTGCTCCATTCTGAGCCTGGTTGACGGTGGCCTGGCTGTAAGAATACCACGTAATCAGAAACCTTGAACCTAGACCGTGGAATCAAAACAGTACATCCCGAGCAATGAAAAGACCGAACGAGAGAACGACTCGAGAAAGACGCCTAGACAGGTGACTCATAGGTGGTGTGACTTCCTTAGGATTCGGCTTTGTGGGTCGAGTCCCGTTCGAAGGAAGGAACACGTGAGATTTCCCCAAACTTTTGACTCGAGTGTCTAAAAGGACTTTCCTTTGTAAGGGTATGCCCTACGCGAGTTGGACATGCCTTAAAAACAAGGCGGACTCGGAATGAGGAGGAAACCCGTAATGTAAGATCGATGAAGTTTTGATGCTATAAACCTTCGAGGACTTATGAAGAGACCCGACACACAGATAACAGTAGATCCTATAATAAGGAAGGTTTTTGGAAAGGGGTTGAATTTTAAAAAATTCAGAGGACGGTCCTGACTTTTAAAATTGGCAGCATGCCGACAGGGCCGAGTTTTTTTGAAAAGTTGGAAGTTTTCGAGTTTCGAAACGGGTAGCATGCCGGGTAAAAATAGGCTATTTTGAGCCAAATATTAAGTCTAAATTTCGGCAGCATTCCGAGTTTTTGAAACTTGATATTTTGAAAGGATGCATTCTTTTTTAAATGAGGGTTTTTGAAAAATGACACGAAAACCAAGTAGCACATCGTCACGCAAGCAATATGACGACATCATGTATGCTTTATACTAAGTCTCGGTCGGTCAAAATTGGGTCTATACCAACACCGATGGCTCTCTCGTAAATCAGGACGGACATCCTAAGCCGAGTTGGTCTTAGAACATGCCGCAAAACCCATACGAGTTCGGCCATAGATGTCTTTAGCGCACCCATTTAGGAATGCACCATGGTATAGTGGGATGTTGGTCACAAGTATCCGGCCCGGGCAAAAATGGGGTTATGCATGAACCATCAAACTAATGCGTGCACGTTAATAACCGAACGATTTCTCTTCGAGTCTCACCCTGAGAATCCCGATGACAAGTGGTACATCAGGTATCCTGAGTGGAGTTGCCAAATTGTAGACATGACATAGGTCCACCCCGACGCGGCCACGCGCGGGTTTGGGTAGGCGAATGAATCTCGTGGTAAGATTGTTCTTGGGTCGAAATTTAAATCGAAATAGAAGTCGCCACCAAACTTTCTGAGAGTTTGGACACGTTCGAACACACTCTATACTTAGGTGTATCGCGCACAGAGCACGGCTCGCTTTAGTACTAGAGCTTATGGGGTTCATCCCTCTGCATTACGATACCCATGCTGAGTTATCGGGTATCATATATCGAATGACTCTCGTGTGCCAACGGTTTCGGCATTCGGAAACCAGTGGTTCTGAGTACGGGGTGAAGGTACGTGTTGGGAAGCCCACGAAGGACACCCAACCCCGCCCGCTCTTAGCGGCCTCTACTAAGATATCGTTTAGTTTTCGTGTGCGTGCGTTAGTAAGATGGTTAAATGATATGCAAACAGCATTTTAGGCTACACATGTGAAATACGTGTTTAGCTACGTTGTTAAATGCATCTTAACTAACGTTCAAGTTGAATTTAGCATGCGATGTTCATTTAGAAAGCGGTAAATACAAACATCGAAAAATAAATAAACTCGAAAATAAATTACAAATTACAAGGGCGGAATACAACCCGGATTCACAATACAACGAGTGAAAATACAAAATTAGCGAGTTAGAAACGGTGACGTAAATAATAAACGAACTCGTAAACTAATCGTAAATTGAAATCGTGAACCAGATATTGGACAGACTCTGATCGATTATGTATTGCGTTACGTATCAACAAGTGGACAGTGGCTCAAACGCATAAAAGACTGCGGCCTGGAACTCAGGTGCCTGGAGTGAGGCGGCCTGAAGTTCAGGCGCCTGAGGGGAGGCGGCCTGATATTCAGGCACCTGACCTTTGGCGTCTGGACAGGTTGGGTTCGGGACCAAAGCGTGATGCTAGCTTGATTCCGAAGTCTCGATGTCTCGTCCCAACTCCTCATGGCGAAGACTGGCTGTCTTGAGACGTCGTATACTGAATCCGACTAGGAAGTCGTCGGTATAAGACGTACGTAGTGAGACATTCGCTTGAAGTCGCAAAATAGCAAAAGTAAATGTGTATAATGTAGATTTGAAAAGGAAACGCACGTCGACTAACGTCTCGAGGATTGTACCCTAAGCGAAATGTGTATCGTTATGGACTATGTCAGTAGTCTACGATATTCCATTTTGCTACAATTGGGTACTTGTCCTTAATCGATTCAATTTTATGAAAAAACGATTATATCGACTTGATACGAATATCGGAGCCCTTCGTATCGCGATGTCGTTATCGGGTCGCGTTGACCGTACGACTCTTGGATTGACGTCATAGGGTTTCGTATCACTTCGATTATCGATGGCTCTTTTATGCACGACATTTGATTACGGAGTCAACATCGGACGCTTAGAGCGATGTTGAAAATGAGATTGGGTACACTCGATAAAGAACGACTGTGATCACGTCATTACCCGTAGGGTCAGTCGCACGCCATGAGGCGCCCTGACCCTTAGACGCCTGGGGCGGCGCGCCTCAAAATATGGGCGCCGCCTCCAGTGCGTCTTATTCGGGTAACATACGGACTTTGGGCAGCGTTTAGTATTGAATGTACTCGATTCGATTTTGAAAATGGTTTCGTATTACCGTAATATACACGGTATTTATATACGACAGAAATGTAAAAGATGATTATATAAATGTTAGATGGTTAGGAACGAAAATAAAATATTAGATGCGATATTAATATGAACAAAAGAGTAAAAGCGTTTTTAGGAGGTTGACTCGCCTTAAACAACCAAATATGTGGGGTGACGAGATAAGCGACCAACAACTCGAGTGCGATACTTTTGTATCCGTGTTCCCTTACCTGGTCATCCTTTGTATTCGATAGGGAAAAGGACAAATATTTTATGGTCGAATGTTAGTAGTTAGCGTTACGATAAATAAAAGTTAGTAAACAAAAGTTTGAATACGGAAATTAGAGGAGAAGAGATTAGAGATTAGAGAAGACGAGGTTTATTTACACCCTCAACCTACATGCTAAAAGTCTTGGAACATGGGCTCATCTGGTGTCGGCGTAGACACGGGAGCGATCGAGAATGTAGGTGAGTTAAGGTGTGTTTACGGATGGGAATGGCTCTCGGTTTTCTGAAATGAGTTTCGATAAAATGAATTGTTCCCCTTGAAACGTCGGAGGTAAGGGTGTACTTATAGAGTTTTACGAAATGCTTCGACTCAATATTCGGGTGCCTGAAAGGAGGCGGTTCAAAACTCGGGCGCCCTAGCTGAGGCGGCTCAGTTCTAGGAGGGCTGGTGGCGCGCGATTGAAATCGCGTGTATCAGAAGTTGCTCGAAATGCAGATTGTCCGTGTTATTTGAGGCAATAACGAATTCCGTTTAGACTTGGTTGTTGAATGTACTTGGACGCGTTTTGGGTTATTTTGTTTTCGGGTTTCGACTTTGACCGGTTCCGGCTTGGTCGCAAAAGATGGTTTTGCCCCCGGAGGCGGTTTTGGCTCTAAATAGCTTTGTTTTGTTGGAAATGACCCACTAAGTCTGGATTTGAGGTCAGTTTTGAGATTTGTACTCCGCTAAGTGCCCACGTCGGACACTATGGACTCCGAGATCGTATTCTAGCGTATTAAAGTATGTTTACGTCCGATCATCATCAGTTGTTTTGCCGGAGACCGTTATAGACACAAGCAGTCAAAATGCGGGTGTCTACAATTTTCAAAACGATTCGAGTAACATCCAATGACGCTAAATCGATAGTCGTTGGCATTAAAAGCCAAATCACGACATCGAAACGCAAAGGATCTAAGTTTGCGACGACAATCGAATTTTCAAGTGGAATATGTTTGATAACGGATTTCGTCCAAAGTCTGTTATAGTCATACAAAAAGTCATACTGGAGGTGGCGTCCTTCAAGGCGCGCCGCCCTAGACGCTTAAGGGTATAACGTGATCGCGGTAATTCGTTGTCAAACATGTCCGACGCCATTTTCAAAATGTTACTTTAAAAAGGTGCGATGTTGGCTCCGTAGTCAAACGTCATGCCTAAAAGTGTCGTTGACAATTGAGTTAGCCCGTTACCTGTTGGAGCAGAATCGAACATCACGAGATCCGTAAGGATTATTAACGATGTCGTGACGCGGAGGGAATCGATATTCGTTCTATTTCGATTAATGACAGTTTCACAAACTCCACTCTAAAATGCTCGATACCGGTTTCACAACCAAGTATCATGCATAATGAGTTATCGAAAAAAATAAGTTAGTGTAAATTATTTAATATTTACACTTAGCTTAATCATTCATCGATTCAAATTATCAAATTACGAAATTGGTCATTTTCAAATCAAATATCGCGCCACTCGATCGAGTGCCCATAGGCCACTCGATCGAGTGACGCCCTCAAAAACGGGCAAGGGGTCTCCACGAAGAGCACTCGATCAAGTCCCCTCAATGACTCGATTGAGTCCCCTCAATGACTCGATCGAGTGACCGCTATAGGTCACCAACGTGAGCCTAAACGTGATACAAGTCTCGCTAAGCCATGTTTACGACTTTAAGTCGGTACATGTTAATTCAATCACGTGTTTTCCTTTTCAAAACCCATACATTACATTTTATTCTACTTTATTACTTTTACGACTTTGAGAAATGTCGTGTACGACTCCTTAGTCGTATTCAATGTCGTGTCCTACATCGACGACTCCTTAGTCGTATTCAATGTACGCTTAGTCTATATATCAATATTTTGCTATGATAAGTCGGGACAAGACTCTAAGGCCCGGGATCGAGCTAGCATCACGTTCTAGTCCCATACGCGAGCACGTATTAAAGCCTTCGTCCTTCGAACCTACAATGCAATGTATACTTGATCGAAGTTCGTCCATTTATTCGATTTAAGGTTACGATTACATTTTCTATCTACGGGTCCGTGTATAGTCAATGTTTACCTTGTCTAATCCAATTATTATATTTTTGCTTGTTGTATTGTGAATTCCAGGTTGTATTTCCACCCGTGTAATTTGTAATTTATTTACGAGTTTTATTTTCGATGTTTGCAATTTATCGCTTTTAAATGAACATCACATGCTAACCACTTCGACATAAACCAAGATGCATTAAATGACGTAGCACATGTATTATATTTATGTATCGTACAACAATGTTTGCATAATATTTCACCGAATTACTAGCGCGCGTCTTAAAAAATCAATCGATATCTTAGTAGATGCTGCTATGTACGGGTGGGGTTGGGTGTATTTTGTGGGCTTCCCAACACGTGTCCTCACCCCTTACTTAGAACCTCGGTTTCCGGATGCCCGAAACCGTTGGCATACGAGAGTCATTCGATACACGATACCCGATAACTCGACGTCGGTATCGTAATGCAAAGCGACGAACCCAATAAAGCTCTAGTACTAAAGCGGGCCATGCTTTGTGCACGAGACGCCCAAGTATAGAGTGGGTTCGAAGGGGCCCAAACTCCCATAAAGTTCGGTGGCAACTCCTATTTCGATTTAAATTTCAACCTGAGAATCATCTCATCACGAGAACATACCGCCGCCCGAACCCAAGCGTGGCCGCGTTGGGGTAAACCTATGTCATGTCCACAAGGTGTTGACAGGTATTTATAGTTCTTCCTCACCCGTTTCCTGATCCCTTCTATATGTTGAACCATTCTCCCCAGAACAACTGGCCCATTAACATGACCAATTACCTATTGGCTAGAGGTTTGTCCACCTTTTTCCAAACTTTCTTGATAGGTTTCTGCACCTGTGCAGCTGTCTCTTTATTCTTAGCATCAGACCTGCACCTAATTTGCTCATGACCTATATTTTTACAGCCTTTGCACATCACAGGCTTCCACTCATACTCAATATCCACTTCCACCAACTGTTGCTTTTCATCTAGGAATCTGAGCACCTTGGGAAAGAATTAATCAACCTGTAGTTCCACCATAGAGGAAACCCACGCAACCGATATCAACCGATACCTTGTCTTGAGATCAGTAGTCGGATCACTTTGTACAAAAGTGCAAATGCTCCCTGTCAATTTTGGTAGACTTCGACCCCAGGATTTCAAGGGTAATTTGTGCAGCCTAATCCATGCAGGCACTTTTTTAACGTCCTCTTTTTCCAATTCCACGTCCTCTTCCTAACGCTTAATAATGACTGGTGTACTATCAAAAAGGTAGTGTCCAGTCCTAAGCACTTGGTCTTGCATTTCCATCGTCTCAAATCTTACTAAGAGAATGCCATTTGGGAGAAAGGATATCTTTCTTATAGTATGTTTGTTCCATATTCGACGTAAATATCCCTCCAAGACAGCCATTGGAGGATATTTATGCTTTCAATGGTATCCATGAAAGGGAGTCGTTATGGTGCAGCTTGATTAGGATTGCTCAGTACATCACTACTCCATGGGCTATTAGGGGTGATTTTATTTGTGTTATTCATCAGGATGAAAGAGTTGGAGGTTCTTTCTCCAATGTTGAGACCGAACCTCTTCAACGATGCATAGACCAGTGTGAAATGATAGATTGTCCAGCATTGGGGGCTTTTTATACTCGGAATACCAAGCAAAGACTTGAAGATCGAGTGTGCAGCTGTCTTGACAGAATGCTAGTAAACCAGAAGTGGTTGAGTTGTTACCCTGATTTTATTGCCCATTTCCTCCCAGAAGGACAATTTGACCACACTCCTTGCCTGTTGCAAAAGAATATCTCTGTGGATAGAAGGCCTAAGCCTTTTAAATACTTCAATATGTGGAGCAAGTCTCCTGATTTCAAAGAGATTGTTATACAAGGATAGCAAGGTAGCATAGAAGGTACCCAAGCCTATAAATTGGTGAAGAAATTGAAGGCTTTGAAACCCTGTCTAAAAGCTCTTAACAAGGCCCAGTTTTCTAACATTGAGCAGAATGCATAAATTGCATTTACTAAGCTGACTCACATTCAACAGCAGTTGGGAGTTCAACCATGTAACAGGGAACTGATACAGCAAGAATGTGAAATGAGGGAAACTTACAACCATTTAGCTGATGCACAAATGGAGTTTTTGAAACAAAAAGCTAAACTAGCTTGGAGTTCTGAAGGGGACTCCAACACAGCTTTCTTCCATGGTGCTCTCAAAGCTAGAAGAAGACAGAACCAAGTGCTTCAAAAGAGGACCAAAATGGACACATTTACAGGGATATTGATGGAATTCAGAACAACTTCATCCAGTTTTATGAAGATCTACTTGGAAAGAGTAATTCCACTACAAGAGTTAGTAAGAAGATCATGTTGCATGGAAACAAATGTGAGGATCATCATAGAGTGTCCTTGCTAGAGCCAGTAACTGAGGATAAAATAAAAGCAGCAATCTTCAGCATTCCAAATGAAAAAGCCCCGGGCCCAGATGGTTTTTCAAGCCAATTTTTTAAGAGTAGTTGGGACATTGTGGGTAGAGATGTGATTGAGACAGCGAAGAAGTTCTTCATAAATGGCAAACTCCTTAAACAATTGTATGCTACTAAAATAACATTGATCCCTAAAGTGCCTTGTCCTACTTTTGTGAAGCAGTTTAGGCCAACTGCTTGTTGCAATGTTATTTACAAATGCATTTCTAAGATCCTTTGCATCAGGCTGGGTAGTGTTTTTCCTCATCTGGTATCACCCACTCAGGGTGGCTTTATTAAGGGAAGAAGCATCATTGAGAACATCCTGATCTGTCAGGACCTAGTGATACTTTATAGGAGAAAAGCAGTCTCCCCTAGATGCCTTTTCAAAATTGATTTACAGAAGGCATATGACTCAATAGAGTGGACATTCCTGTTTCAAGTGATGAATGAACTGAACATACCATATTAGTGTACCAACCTAATACAGGAATGTGTTACTACGGCTTCCTACTCTCTAAGCCTAAACGGAGAAATGTTTGGGTGGTTCAAGGGTAACAAAGGGCTCAGACAAGGGGATCCCATGTCCTCCTTATTGTTTACCCTTTGTATGGAATATCTTTCAAGACTCTTGACCTATACTACCACTACAATGAAGTTCAAATTACAC
Source organism: Agrostemma githago (assembly GCA_958450325.1). Classification (NCBI taxonomy): domain Eukaryota; kingdom Viridiplantae; phylum Streptophyta; class Magnoliopsida; order Caryophyllales; family Caryophyllaceae; genus Agrostemma; species Agrostemma githago. Next base: position 49,102,692 of record OY288246.1, on the reverse strand, counting down.
CCTTTGTGCAAACAGATGAAACTCAGTAACCTGATGTTTGCTGATGATCTGCTATTATTTTGTATAGGGGATATTGAGTCTATTATGGTGATTCTTTGAAATTTCTCTACCTTTTCTAAGGCTTTGGGATTGCAAATGAGTAAGGGCAAATCTAATGTTTATTTTAATGGAGTAAATCCTGGACTTAGACAAGAGGTGTCTCAAATATCTGGCTGCACTAAAGGCACACTCCCTTTTAAATATCTTGGGGTGCCTATCAAGCATGGGAAGCTAAGCATTAGTGACTGTCAACCACTTATAGATAAGATGCTAGAAAGGATAAGGGGTTTAGGCACGAGAAAACTATCTTATGCATGCATATTGGTTCTAGTACAGGTTGTTTTTAAAACTTTGCATCTTACTGGGCGTTCATTTTCATCTTACCCAAAGGTGTCATTGCAAAGATTGAGGCTGTGTGTAGGAATTTCGTATGGGATGGTGGCTCTATCTACACAAAAACTCCGACTATCTCTTGGGAAAGAATGTGCATGGAAAAGAAGAAGGGAGGATTAGGTCTAAAGGTTGAGAGTATATGGAATAAATCATTAATAGGGAAGCTGGTTTGGTGGGTTTATAGAAATCCTACCAAACTTTGGGTTCAATGGGTACACTGCACATCTCTGAAAGGAACCCCATGGAGAGACTACTCACCTTCAACTGATACAAACTGGGCCTGGAATAAGATATGCAGCATAAAAAGCTTGATGCAAGATGCGTATGATCAGAGTGAATGGGTCAGTATTCCAAGTAAGAAGTATAATGTCACGAAAGGGTACAACTGGCTGATTCATCCTACTGTTGATGTGCCTTGGCATCAGTTAGTATGGAGTAAATGTATCATCCCCAAGCATGGATCTGTTTCTTGGTTATATTACAGTAAAAGGCTTAACACTAAGGACAAATTGCATAGGCTTAATATTACACCTGATTGCAAATGATGTATATGTGATCAGGGGGGATGAAACACTGCAGCACCTGTTCTTTCAATGTCCCCATAGCACCTGCATTATCTAAGGCCTGCAAGACTGGACGGGGACTGTTTTAGCATTGAATAATGAGTAGACCTGGAGAAGACACAAGAAGTTTTCTAGGCTAAATGTTGGAGTTCTTAATGGCGTGATTAGTGCTGCAATATACCAGATTTGGTTGCAGAGGAATAGCAGGAGAGTGGAGAATAAAATCCCAAGGCCTGAAAAATGTATTTCGAGCATAATCCAAGATTTGAGAATGAGCATTAGACAACAAATCAAAGGGGAGATTGCAAGAAAAGGCAGAATTTGGCTGAGCAATATTATGTAGTCTAGTTTGATTTTTGTGTTGAATTGATTGTTCAAATTTGTATGGCTTGAAAGCTTTGGTTGTAAATAACTCATTTCATTAATATATTTACACTTTAACCAAAAAAAAAAAAAAAGGTTATCGGGCATGTTTATTGGTGAGGCTAATTTGGATAAGGCATCCGCGAATTGATTTTCCTCGCGGGGTATGCGTATGAAGCTTACTTTGGTGTATTCTCGGGACATTGTCTCGATTTCGGTTTGGTATGGAGCTAGGTTTTTGCTATAAACCTTCCAAGTGCCTGTGGCTTGGTTGACTACTAAGGATGAATTTCCATGGAATCTAAGGTTTTTTTATCCTTAGTACTACTGCGGCTTTTAGCCCTATTAGGCAGGCCTCGTATTTGGCCGCGTTGTTGGTTACTGGGTAGTCTAGTCTGACTGATATGGGTGTGTGATCGCGGGTCAGGTATCGGTTGCGTGGGTTTCCTCTACTGGATTTTCGGCTAGGATATTGGTTGTGGCTTTGATCGGGTGTTGGAGTAATTGCTTTGATCTCATTTAAGGTGAAATTAGGTGGGCTATTAGTTGGAGCCCTTATGTTTTGATTGATTGCTATCAATAAATGGCATAGTATCGAGTCGTAAGCGAGAAAGTGTATTATTTTAAATCAAGCAATTGTCGAGGTGCATTATAAAGGAAGAAAAGTTTATTTCTTTTTATTAAGAATAATGTGCGGATGATGTGTCCGGGACATGACTTTTTTTTGGGGAGGTGGGGACAGACCCCCTCTGAACCTTCTGAATCAATACATAAAGAAAAAAAATATTATTATATTAAGCATAGGCCCTTAAGACGAACTAGACTTTGACTCGGACCGGACCCACTCCCTTAGACATCGAGGCTGCCTCCTTGGAAGAATACCTTAACGGCATCACCTGACTTGGTTTTTGCATGCTCATTGGTGGTGACTACCATTGATGTGGTGACCTTGCGCTAGTGTCCTCGAGATTGAGGCGCATGGTTCTTGGTTTCACGGGGGGGAAAGGTCCTAGCATTCACTAGGTCTTGGATGTCATGTTTCAGGCGGTAGTAGTCCTCCGTGTCATGCCCCTTACCCCGATGGTATAGGCAGTAACCCTTAGGATTCCGATTCGCATCCCGGGCTCCGAGGGGTGGATCTGGGGTAGGAGCTAGTTGAGATAACTGTTAGTCATTGTTGGCAATCTTAAGGGCTTCAACATAAGTCATGCCTAAGTCTATGAGGCTCCTAAAGGGACGGGCACCACAGGCCGGGATGAACCGGGCCGGTTTGAGCCTTCTCATCTCCATAGAGATGTTGGGAGTGAGCAGTGTTAAATAGGGTTTTATGTCCTCTTCCTGAGGGGGACCCCGTATTGGGTCCTCATGGACCTTTTCAGCGGCTCCTTCTAACCTACTAAGCTGGGCTAGGATGTTGTCGTGGGTGGTGGTCATTTGTGCCACCGTGACCAGGAGTTCCTGGATGAGGCCTAACATGGTACTGATTTGATCAATGACGTTGTTGTTGCTGCTGGAAGACATTACCGGGTCTGCGGAACTAAACCAAAAGTGAGAATGGATCCACCGGACGACGTGAAGACTCGAGGAATGCTCGCAGATGAGCGACACAGAGATGAGTCCCTTGATTTGCGCGTGTTTGCAATCATCGGTTTTGGGACTCGGGTGCGTTTGACTCATGGTGTATTCGGCGAAACGCCTAATAGACTTATATCTCCAGAGCGAGATGATTTGACGCAAATCTCGAGGTGAGATTTAAGGAGGACTCTCGAGACGAGATGACCCAAAATGTAAGACCTCGAACGGAGGTGACCATTTATGACTAGCACAGACAGTTAATCACACGGTTGTACGACGTAAGGAATTGATCACGATCTCGACTCGGAATCAAAGAGTTTTGATGTTTTCAAAAATGGATGGGTTTGAAAGCAGACTTTTTGAAAGTTTTTCTTGTGAAATTCACATCACGAATGGTTTAGTAACATCATTTGTGGCGCATCGGAAAGTGTTGCTATACGGGTGTCAAAGGTTTGACGAAAGCAAAAGTGTGAATTGTGATTTTGTAAAGGTGCGGTTGTAGAAGAACCGGTTTTGAAAATTGTGATTTAGCGTTATCATCGAGATTTCTATTAGTTAGGAATTCGATGTTTACGGTGCGAAGGGTGTTCATGAGAGAACGTAGTGTAGGTGGCGGTGCTTTTGAAAATGTGGCCAAATTCTTGTTACGGAATTTTGTTGGTGATAGTGCTTTTAGAGAATTTTGAAAATGTGCGACCGTGTTCGTCCATCCCATTGATTGGAATTTCGATGATGGCGACAGTGTGCGTGAGATGCTTCGTGAGCATAACCGTGTTAGATTCCTTGATTTCATTAATTGAAATTTTGGTAATGTTAACGGTATGTGCAAAAATGTTTTGAAAACAAAATGTAACTATAATCCCCTAGAAATTCTAACGCAATACAGTGGCGGAAACACTGTAGATATGGGACTGTAACACACTGTAACTATGTTTTGATTAAATAAAAATGGTAAGTCAATACATAAGCCATAAAAAAAAATGGCTACAAAGTAAAAATAAAATAAAATCCATAAAAAGGGTTATAACAATCCATAGTTCAAATTATTAATCAGCGAAGCAGGATCCGTAACTACTCGCTAGCCCACCCGAAGAGAAACACATATACCTATCATGTTAAAAACATAACAGCCACAATCAGGGAGGAGCAACGACGACGTTCTCCCAGCCATATTACAAGATTTTAAAACTATAATTACTATTATATGGAAATAGTAAAAACGGAAAACAGTAAAACATTATTAAAAAAAAATAAGCTTTCAGTGAAAAACTTCACGTATCGAAACAATATAATAAAAATGATTTTTCCGGAGAAAACATAAAACATTTACCAACCTGCAATCAAATTATATCAATAATAATAAAAATATTCAAAATGGCGTTATGGATAGGATTAGTGTAGATGGCTAGACTTTCACTAGGAGAATACTAAAAACTAGCTTCGAGAACTTAGTTCAAACAAATCAAACTTCGATCTCTAACTAGCTACTCCACCATAATAAGGCGACGACTTATAAATGTGTGGCCCTAGTTTAAGATAATGCACACCCCTCCTGGGATTACCTGTCAACCAGTTCAACTTATGACGACGACTTACTGCGAGGCCTAAGCTTATGGTCAAAATGTACACAACTCCCGGGTTACCTGTCACTCGGTTCAACAACCAATGTACCGATTCCTGATACACTAGTGTGGACATGACAGAGGTCCACCCCGACGCGGCCACGCGCGGGTTTGGGGAGGCAAATGAATCTCCATATGAGAATGGATCGAATTGAAATTTAAAATCGAAGTTGGAGTCGCCACCGAACTTTGTGGGAGTTCGGGCCTGTTCGAACCCACTCTATGTCATAGTGGGCCGTTTACAAAATACGGCCCATTTACGATGTCAGAGTTTATTGGGTTCATCCCTTTGCATTTGATACCGATACCGACGTTATCGGATATCGTGTATTGAATGACTCTCGTTGCCAATGGTTTCGGACATCCGGAAACCGAGGTTCTGAATAAGGGGTGAGGGTACGTGTTGGGAAGCCCACGAAGGACACCCAACCCCGCCCGCACATAGTGACCTCTACTAAGATATCGTTTAACTCTCGAATACGCGTGTTAGTTGAACGATGAAATGATATGCAAACATTGTTTTCCCTAGACATGCGAGAATTGAATGGGTTACTAAGTCGGTTTAATGCAACTAAAGTTAACGTCAAAGTTGTATTTTAGCATGTGAGGTTCGTTTTAGTATAATAAAACAAATGATGAAAAGAAATTGCTACAAACACGAACAAACAAGTTAGTAACGGGTTATAAATCGAATAAGAGATGTAAATACAATAATATGCATGATTTTGAAAAGTTTAATTCACGTGATGGATTAACACGTGTTGACCGAGGTCAATAAAGTTGAAATGAGAAAAAAAACGCTATTTTGTCTAAAAAAAGATGTTCGAAAGAAATAATAAAAAAGAAACTGTGTCGCGTTCCAGCCGGCTGCGCGGCTCGCCAGGGGTGCGCGCGACTCGCGCCCTGGCCTGTTTCGAAGTCGATTTTTTGGAAAATCGATGATTTTATTAAATCGCGTACAAATATCGCATAATTTGTACTCGATTCAATATTTTCGATATTTGTTATATTCGATATTCGATTATAAAATCGATATCAAATATTCGGAATTATTTTGGAAAAAGATGAAAAGAAAAGGTTTTGAGAAATCGTTTTTTAGAAAAAACGATGTTTAAGAAAAATTGAGAAAGGGACGAAAAGAGGGTGCGGATTCCAGGCTCTCGCGCGAGTCGCCTGGGAGGGGCGCAACTCGCGTGAGGGTCTGTCCCGGCTCGTTTATTTTCGAAAAATCGTTAATTTTGATAGATCGCGTACAAATATGAATTAATTTATACTCGATTTATTCTTTCGACATTCGTCGTATTCGATATTCGATTATGAAATCGATATCGAATATTCGGAATGACTTTTAGAAAAAGTTTTATGAAATTGTTTTGAACGAAAAGAATTTGATCGAAAAGAAAAAGAATGTTAGTTCTCACCGCGTTAAAATCGTCGTATTTTGTAAAAAGAAGATGCAACGATTTTTTAGCATCAACGAGATTTAATTTGGTTCTTGTTAGATACGATATTCGATTAGAGCATCGATATCGTATTTTAAGAACGTTTTGTTATATTAAAATAGTTTTAGTAATATCGATATTAGAAAAAAAAAAACGATGAACGACCCATAAAAAAAAGCGATGACGACCGACGACCCGTAAAAAAACGAGAGAGAGAGAAGAAAGGAGAAGTCGGGTTGGATTACACCCTCAACCTACATGCTTTTGTTTACTCGGATCGGGGCTCGTCGGAATGTGGCTAAGGCACGGGAGCGTCGGGTTAACGTCGGTGAGTTTGTGGTGGTTTTGGTTTGGTCGTGAAGGGTGACGGGTATAGGTGCCGGTTCCTTCGGTTTTTGGATACACTATCGGTTTCTCGATGCTAAGTGTAAGAGTCTCGAGGTGTATGAATAATTGGTGTATGAATCGTGTATGAATATTGTGTGTATATTGTGCATGGAAAGGGTCCTATTTATAGGAAAAGAAGGTTGAGAGAGGTATCTTGCTTGGACAACAAGAAATACCGGTTTGGATAGGAAACGTAAGAATTTGAAAGGAACGAGAATTCCGTTACTTGGTGAAGAAGAAAGGGAATCTTGGCTGAAAGAGGGAGCTCGGCCGAGTATCCCATGCTCGGTCGTATTTGATTCGACGTTCGGATGGCATTACTATTTGAGATCGAATTCTATCCTTAAACGGATTTGTTTAATATTTGTCGTAGCTGATTTTTGTAGTATTCGCGCTTGAGTCGGTCACGTGGGGTGGCACGGCAGACCCACAAGTCTCGAGAAAATATCTTTGACCGGGTTTGACTCGGTCGCTAAAAGACGGTTTTGCCCCTGGTGTCGGATTCGACCCAAATCAGTCTTATTTGACTCGAAACGACCTATTGGGCCTGAATTTGAGGTTGGTTTTGTGAAATTTGTACTCCGTAAAAAGCCCAAGCTAAATATCCATGACTTCGAGCCCATTTCCGAGTACGTTAAAGCACGTTTGCGTTCGATCATCATCTGGGTGTCTACATAGCCCCCACTCTGACTGACGCTTGGACAGGGCGAAATTCAGAGTAGCTACTAGGCCAATCAAAGATTAAGACCTGACAGACTTCCGATCGGGTCGTTTAAAGTCCATTAGACTCTGCGTGAAGGGCCCGCCGGCCACAGACTAGAAATGTACCTGAGCTGATGATAATAACTCCATGGGTAATTGGACTTATAAGTCTTGGGCGCGCCTATATATGGGCTCATCCCGTTAAATGCCGCTGGGGAGTTTAGTGCATGGTCCTGCTTGAGTCGCCCTGTACATGATTTATGCAAAGTTGCAAAGTTTTGCATGTAACATTTGTAGGAAAATGACTCGCGCCGGGGAATAAAAATTTTGAGAAAAGTTTTGAGTTTGGATTTGAAAGAGTCTTTGAAAATTAGAGAATTTTTGACTCTGAAAAGAAATAGGAATGCTCGGGATGACTTAGCTAGATCCTAGGATAGGGCCTGTATGCTAAAGCCTCTGGGATTAGGAATCCTTAGGTGAGGAGGAGAATCCGGTTTCATGCTATAAATACCCTCTCCCTACTTCATAATTTTCCACAATTCCCACAATTCCCTCTCTTCCTTAAAGAAAAACAAGTCCTGAGAAATTTATTCTTCTTTTTAGAAATCCAATTATGGGAATCGATCGATTAATTGGAATGCTGCAAGAGTGGTCCCAATTTTTCAGAGATGTAGATAAAGTCATTCTGAATCAGAATGGTTTCACACAGTTATTCACGATCCGCCAGATGCAAGTAGTCCGTCACTTTTTGGATGCTTGCTTGTCCTACTGGGACGATACTTATCACGTTTCTGGTTTTCCTCGAGGCGAAATCTGTCCTATCCCTGAGGAAATTGCTACTGTAGGAGGGTGGAATCCCATACTTCGCCCTGCTATCCCGTTTTCAGTTCATGAACCGAGGAGAAAGCTACGGGAATTTTTAGGGCTTTCTCATATGGAGGTATCCCGTATGTTGGAGGGAGATACCGTTTCCTTTATTGATTTGGCTGAAAAATTTAAGAACCCAGATGATGCCCGGGTCAGGCCGGTCCACAGCCGTAGGGCCTTTACTTTTTGTATGCTCCATGTTTATGCCTTTGAAGGTCATATGGATTTGTTATCTTGCATGGGCCATGTTAGACTCTTCACTGTGGCTGACCTGATGGAAACGGAGCACAGCCCGGCTTGGCTGATTACAGGAGAGATTATCCAGAGTTTGGATAATCGCAAAAGGGATCCGTCAACCCGGTTGACTGGAAGTACCCGTCTTTTACAGGTATGCCAATTTTTTGATTTTTTGCAATTTTCCGGTTTTCCCTGTTTTTTTTTTCGATTTCTGCGGTTTTCTTCGATTTTTCCGATTTTTCCGATTTTTCCGATTTTCTCGGTTTTTTGCGATTTTTTTTCTTGACGCGGTTGTTTGACAATTTTTCGCGATTTTGATTTTTCGCGGGTTTTTCAGCTGTGGCTGTTCGAGAGGCTATCGATCTTGGACCCTCCCCTAGACGTGAGTCGATATCAACCTAAACAAGTGATGACGAGGAGACGGACCGTTGCCTTTTCTCGTCTCAATACCAAAAAATACTGGGACGAAGTGCTGTCTTTCCATGAAGGCCCTTTGATCTGCTAAACCGTCCCATGGTGGCCCATTTATGTCCGGACCGGCTTAGAGTCTCGAGATAGGGCTCGATATCAGGCAATCCTATCTTTTAGACAAACAATTCACCTCTTTCCCGATCGCATACTTAGGCAATATGGTCGGGCCCAAAGAATTCCGGGAATCGAGGCAATCGTAAGTGAATCCACTCAGTTGACGGACGTAATGTGTGACACTTGGATGCAAAGGTGGTACACCCGAGCAACTTGGTCCGTTCCCAAGAATCCTCACTCGATCTGGGTATCCGATTCTTATGTGAGATAGACAAGGGCAGACTCTGCTAAAGCCCGAGCTGCTTTGAAGACTGATGAGGCTTTCGACCTGTTGCGTCGGGAACAAGCTAAAGATAATAGAAGCTTCTTTGACGAAGATGCTACTCCGGCAAGTCAGAAAGGGAAGTCTAGGACTCAGACTGAAGGGTCCAGTACTAAGGGTGCACGGGGGAAAGTGAGCCCCCAGACGGACTTAGAAAGGAGACTTGGCCCAAGATTGGCAGTCAAGGACCGACTTGGTCCTCGAGATAGACTTTCCGAGCCCGTACGGGCTCGGCTTGGACCGGTGCAAGTGGCAGAAGACCCGTTGTCGAAGAAACGGGTTCGAGCAAAGGAAATTCCCCTTGTGATTAGGGAACGTTCGCCCCCGCCCCGTCGGCCTCGGGCTCCGCGTGACCCGAAAGATAAGGGGAAAGGAAAAATGTACGAGTAGTCTCCTAAATTTATTATTTAAGTATTACTACTATTTTTGTGGTGTGATTTTTTGTTGTTTGTTTTTTTTAATAAAAGACATATTAGTGAATACCGTTCCCGTCTTTTCGTTATTGCAGTGGTTGTACCCTTTTGAGGGGTTGCCTACGTATCCACAATTAATGGAATCAAACCTTCCGTAGTTCAGATGTTTTTTTTTTGCAATTTTTCGAAATACATCAAGATTTTTGCAATGTAATCCTAACTTATTGACTTGCCTAAAATTTTGAAAAAGGCAAATTTTTATAAATTTTTGCAAATGACAATGAGGCAGGGTTTAAAGGTAATAACGCTTCAACTGGTCCAAGTTAGTTGGATTGACGAACTTGTTCCCGTCCAAGTGTGTCAGCATTACTGCTCCTCCCGAAAGGATTTTCTTCACTAGATATGGCCCAACCCAATTGGGTTTGAATTTCCCTCTTGGGTCAACTGGTAGCAAAGCTCGCACGGATTTTAGGACTAGATCTCCCTCTTTGATATTCCTGGGCCTAACTATTTTGTTAAAGGCCCGTTGGATCCTTTTTTGATATATCTGAATATTATTCAGGGCCCGAGATCGTCGTTCGTCCAAGAGGACTAGCAAGTCATATCGGGCTTGGACCCAATCTGCTTCAGGTACCTGACTCTCAAGTAGAATTCTGAGGGATGGTACTTCTAGCTCGACTGGTTGGACCGCTTCCATTCCATATGTCAGATAGTATGGAGTTGCTCCGGTTGCAGTTCGAATTGATGTTCGATATCCCCATAGGGCGAAAGGTATCTTGTCGGGCCAGTCCCGATAATTCTCAGCCATCTTTTTAAGTATGGTGACAATTGTTTTATTAGCTGCCTCTACCGCTCCATTCGTTTGGGGACGGTAAGGCGAAGATGTATGCCTTTGAATCTTGTATTTTTCCAATAAAGTGGCAGTTTCAGCTTGAAAGTGGGTCCCGTGATCACTGATGAATTCGTGCGGAATCCCGTATCGACATATAATTTTGTTTTGGATGAATTTAGCCACATGTTTGGCATTCAAGATTCGGTATGACTCAGCTTCAACCCATTTGGTGAAGTAGTCAATAGCCACCAAAATGAAGCAGTGACCCCCTGTCCCTGAAGGGTTCACTTTCCCAATTATATCAATTCCCCATGTCGAGAATGGCCATGGTGATGTCATAGTATATAATAGGGATGAAGGCATATGCTGTACATTGGCGAAAATCTGACAGTTATGGCAGTGTTTGACATATAACTGACAGTCAGTTTCCATGCTATTCCAATAATAGCCGAGTCTCGTGATTTTCCGGGCTAGCATATGGTCATTCATATGCGGGCCATTTTCACCATCATGTACCTCATCCATGACTCTTTCGGCTCGCGTTTTGCCAATGCATAGGAGTAAAGCCCCCTGCGCTGTCTTCTTATATAACTGTCCATCATCCGTACGGATGAACTGGGTTGCCAATCTTCGTAGGGCTTTCTTGGCCCGGTTTTCAGCTCCCGGAGGATATTCTCCTGTCGTTATGTAGGTTAGAATAGCCTGATACCAAGGTTCTGGATCAGTTATCTCAATATCTTGAATAGCGTGGATATATGCCGGCTCGGATCGTCTTTCGACGCAGATAGGCATGCTAGTTAGATACGCTGGGATATTCAGTAAAGATGCTAATTTTGAAAGAGCATCTGCAAACTGGTTTTCTTCCCGAGGTAGATAGATGTATTCTACTTTTTGGAACTGTTTTTCGAGAACCCTTACTCGTGCTTGGTAAGCCACGAGATTTGCGTTCCGAGTTTTCCATTTCTGTAAAGCTTGGTTTATGACTAAAGATGAGTCATCGTGGACCCGGAGGTTTGTTACTCCTAAATCAGCGGCGGCTTGCAGTCCGTGAATGCATGCTTCATATTCGGCTGCATTATTAGTCACGTCGAAATCTAGCTTGATGAATAGCGGGGTGTGTTCCCCTTGTGGCGAGATCAGTAAAATCCCGACACCAAACCCTCAAAAGTTGGACGCCCCATCATAATATAAATCCCATGTTTCGGTGTCAGTATGGAATATATCTTCATCTGGTAACGCCCAAGTATCGGTGTGTCCTTCCTCGGATACCGGACTATCGGCAAGGAATTCCGCGACTACCCGGCCTTTGATGGCTTTTAATGGCACGAACTTAAGATCGAACTCAGCTAGCCTTAAAGTCCATCTGGATATACGGCCGTTGAGGATGGGCTTCTCGAATAGGTACTTGATTGGATCCATTTTGGATAGCACATGTACCTCGTGGCTAAGCATGTAGTGTCGGAGCTTTTTAGTGGCCCAAACTAAAGTTAAACACGTCTTTTCGAGCATCGTATACTTGCATTCGTATTCTAGAAACTTTTTGCTGATGTAGTAAATAGCCCGTTCTTCAGAATCGACTGTTTGAGCCAGCATAGCCCCCATGGTTGTCTCGGTCGTTGTTAGGTATAACGACAGAGGCAGGCCCGGTTGAGGTGACATTAATACCGGTGGAGAGGATAGAATCTCCTTGATTTTATCGAAAGCCATTTGACATTTATCGTCCCATAGTGTCTGTTCTCCTATCTTCAGTTTCTTGAAAATGGGTTCACATACCATGGTTAGCTTCGAAATAAACCGGCTGATATATTGAACTTTTCCGAGAAACCCCCTTATCTCCTTTTTGGTTTTCGGTGGTTGCATCTCGGTAATGGCCTTGATCTTTGTTGGGTCAACTTCGATGCCACGCTGGCTGACAATGTGGCCTAGTAGCTTGCCTGATGTGACCCCGAAGCTGCATTTTTGAGGGTTTAGCCTCATATTGTACTTGCGTAATCGGGTGAAGAACTTTCTTAGGGCCGCAATGTGCCCGTTTCGGTCCTTGGATTTGACGATCATGTCGTCCACGTAGACCTCCACTTTCTTATGCATCTTGTCATGCAATAAAGGGGTGGCGGTCCATTGATAAGTGGCTTAGGCATTGATAAGCCCAAATGGCATCACGGTATAACAGTAAGTACCCCAAGGTGTGATGAAGGTGGTCTTACTCATATCTTCCTCCGCCATTTTGATCTGATTGTATCCGGCATACCCGTCAATGAATGATAGAAGGGCATGGTCGGCCGTGTTATCCACCAGTATGTCGATATGTGGTAACGGGAAATCGTCTTTTGGACTGGCCTTATTAAGGTCCCAGAAGTCCACACATAACCGGACTTTGCCGTCTTTTTTGGGTACTGGCACTATGTTTGCAACCCAGTCTGGATATTCAGACACTTGAATAAAGCCTGCTTTGAATTTTTTATCGACTTCTTCCTTGACTTTGAGAGACCATTCGGGCCTCATTCTTCGGAGTTTCTATTTTACCGGCTTATACCCGTCTTTGATGGGTATACGGTGTTCAGCTATCTCCCGGTCTATTCCCGTCATGTCCTTGTAGGACCATGCGAAGACGTCTTTGAATTCCTGGAGGAGATCCGTGAACTGTTGTTTCTCCTCGGGATCTAGAGATAAACCCAGCTTAAGCATCTGAGGTTCTAAAGGGGTTCCTATGTTGATGGAATCGATTTCTTCAATTACCGGATTTCGGGACTCCCTTTGTTCGAGTTGCTCGATTAGATGCGGAGGTAGTGGTACCTGTTTGTCGGGTTTCTCAATGTCATTGCAAGTAAGATTTTTGAAAATGTTTTGAAAATAAGACAAGTCGTAAGCAGAACGGTTATCGTTATTATTGATAGTGAATTTTGAAAAGAGCTCGAAGAGAGCTGCCATCTGATCGTTGGTCAGAGGCGGGATAGGGAGAGCCCTCGGGACAGACTCCGAGGTTCCCGATGGTGTGACTAAAGAAGGGAGAGGGATTACAGACTCGATCCTAGTACTGGACCCTCTAGACTTGAACTCAGATTCCGACTCTGACTATGACTCAGACTCGGACTCGGACTCAGCATCCTGCATATCTCCTTCACCAGTAGTTAGCTTGTAGACTCGACCCTGACTGTCGGTCCACTTAGTTGTCTTCCTCCAAGCTCTCTTCCCGGTGTCAACACCCACTTCGGAGATCAGCTTGGTTGGATCGAACCTGCTGCTGCAGAGAATCAAGTTGACTAACTTCTGTTTAGGGGTCGGGACAACCTTGTCTTCCCCGAATAGGAGTCCCAGGACGGGCTCATTATTATTTGTGTCCTGCTTTGATTCGGTCTGGATAAGGGCAAAGATGTCATCCGGGATGAAATTGCATTCCCGAGCCAATTTGGTCTCGGGATATGAGATGATGGGCTGATAGAGGCCCACTTGCACAGCTCCGAACACTGGAGTGACGAAGTAATCAGCCAGTCTTGGACTGTAAGGGCCCAAGTAGGTACCCCTGAAGGTGTTGATGGCCTTCTGAATACCGGCCTGCACTACGTTTTCCGGGGTTACAACATACCCCAAGCCGAATCTTGACTCTTCATTAGTTAAAACCTCGATGATCTTGCCGGCTGGGAGGTCAGGTCTCGAGGTAGCTCCTGGTAGGTAACCCAAGTTTTGCAGCATCGTGTCGATGCTAGTGGTGAAATAAGGCCGGAAAAGGTATTCTTCCTCGATCATTCCAACGAAGTTGAAACCTCGTGGGTCAGCCTAGCCTGCCGTGTTGCAGCTTGACACGATTATGGGGGTAGCTTCGAGAGTAACGATCCCATCTTGTAAAGGTAGTTTGACCTTTCTGTGAAGGGTGGAAGACACGGCTTTGACCGCGTGTATCCAGGGCCTTCCAAGTAGCAGATTGAAAGACGAAGTGACATCGATCACCTGAAATTCCAACTCCTTCACGATCGGGCCTGTTATGATCGTTAGCTTAACGGCCCCAGCAACAGATTTTGGGCTCCCATCAAAAGCCTGGATAGTTTGTGTAGTTGGAAGGTAGTCAGCCTCGGTAATGCCGAGAGCCTTAGCTGTCCTCAAGGGAAGGACGTTTACTTCGAACCCGTCATCAATTAGGGTCATCGGGAGATATTTATTCCGACAGATCACCGTGATATATAGGGCCAAGTTATGGGTGGCCCCAAACGGTGGAAGGTTGGACTCGGAGAAAGTGATAAGTGGGCCTTCTCCTTTGGACTTGCCTTTGAGGTGAGGCAAAATAGTGGCCACCATTTCGGTGGGGGTAACCGATGAGTCAACCTTCATTTCATCAAGAGCCCTAGTAAGTGCTGCCCGATGCTCCTGAGAACTAACCAAAAGCTGCCATATAGTAAGATCAGTTCGGACCCTCTTTAGTTGTCTGACTAGGGCCGTATCAGCGTTTGGTTCTTCGGGAGTAAGCTCTGTCCTGGAAGGTTCAGTAATGGTTTCCGGGATAGAAAGACCGGTTGTGATGACGTGTGTGCCGGCTGGGGCTCTAGCTTTAGCCTTTCGGATTTCTTCGACGGTGACGGGGACAGCTTCCCCCTTAGCCAAGTAAACGTCATCCTCATCGTCATTCCATATCCCGTTGATTTGGGAAATGAGAGGGGAAATGAGATGAGAGCAGTCGACTACTTCTCCAGTGAAAATGGCGTGAGTAGCAAGGGGATTATTTTTGTTACTCGGCTTATCACTGGGTAGTGGTATCTTCCCACTTTCGATCAGATCCTGAATGAGATGCTTCAACTTCCAGCATTTCTCAGTGTCGTGCCCGTTGCCTTGGTGATAGTGGCAATAGGCTTGAATATTGTAGCTCTTGGATCGCTTTTCAACGGGAACTTCCGGGATTGGGCCTATCGGTTGGATTAGGCCTTTTGAAGATAGCCTTTGTAAGGCATTAGCATAGGTTGTTCCTATATCAGTGAATACCCGATTCGGAATATTCTTTTTGGTCGAGGTGTCTAATGAGTTAACCTCATCAAAGATGCTTCGGGCCGCAGTTGTAGTTGCGGGCTTGCTGGAGGATGAACTGACTCCTTGATACCCCTTGGCAGAGGCCTTAGTAAGGCTCTCTAACCTTAGATCGTCTTTGATTCTTGTACCCATCTCGGTCAAAGTGGCGAAATCGGGTATGATGGCGTACCGGAGATGGATCCGGTAAGAGGGGAGGAGGTTTTTGACAAAGGCCTCCACTAGCACCTTTTCGTTGGGCTTGTCCACCAGCTTCACTGTAACACCCCTGAATTTTTAAATTAAATTAAATTGAAATTTTGTCCGTATTTTTATTTTTACGATTTAACGCTTTATTCTTAAAATTATTATAAAACAAATTTATCGTTTAATCGTTTCAAACTCCTAAAATTATATTTGACTCAGAATCTCTCCTTATATTTAAAACATATTTTTATTTTTATTTCGATTCATTTCATACATTTAATTTAATTCTTATCCAAAGTCTATTTTGACGGTTTAAATTCTAAATTCTTTTTATTTATTTATATTTAAGCTCGAATTCCTATTTGCGGCCCGAACTTCATTTATTTTAAGTTTTGTCAAAATATTTATTTCCTTTCCTCGAGAAATCAATTTAATTCACTTTATCGAAAATTTATTATTTATCGGTAAATACTATTTGATCGTCTAATTATTTATTTCTATAAGCTTCATTTTTGTCTCAAATACTTTATCTACTCATTTTATTTGATGTTCAGATTATTTAATAATTTTGTTAATTCGTTTTAACCCAATTCATTTAATTAACCCGTATACATTAATCTCGAAATCCGTACACTTTTTGGGTGAATTGTATTTAACTTGCTTACTGTATGTTACATTCATTCCTTTTTCTATTTATCTCCCTAATACACGTACCCCCTTGTCATTCTTTTTATCTCCACCGCCTCACCTGTTCACACCCCTCACCTCTTCATTTTCTTCTTCTTCCTCGATTATTCCTCCTCATTTTTTTTTCCGTCTTCTTCTCGATACTGCTTCTGCTGTATTGTCGTTGCTGCGCACGCTGTTGTCTCTCTCGCAGCTCCCCCTCCGTTGCCCTGTTTTTTTTCCCTCTGTTTTCTAGTCCTTATGCGCGTGATTATGTTGCTGCTACTGCTCGTTCCGTCGTAGGTAATGAGACTTAATTCCTTTCTTCTTCTCCATCTCATGCACCTGTTACTGCTGCTGTTTTCGTATAGTATGGCTGCTGTTACTGCGCCAGTTCTTCTTCTTAGTCTTCCTGTTTTCTTCTTTCTTTTCGTTCTACCTCTTTTCTTCTCTGTTTGTTGCTGCGTTTGCCGTTTGTTGCTGTCCTATTGTTCATCTTGTTCTCGCTCTCTGAGTTGTCGATTCCTGTCCTTCTTCCGTTCTTATTTATTTGATTTTCCTTGCTATTTGCTGTTGTTGTCGTCGTTGTTTTGGTCCGCTGTTCACCTCGTGTCCCAGTTACTCTCATCTTTTTCTCCTCATATCCGTGTACTACGCTGCTACTGCTATTTACTGTTGCCGATTTCTGTCGCTTTTCCGTTCAGATTTCGTCCTTTGTGCAGTGTCCTTCATTGTTTCTCGTTTTCTATCTTCATCTCTGTCGGTCTGCTGCTGTTTGCCTTTTTCTTCTTCTTCTGCGTTTGCTTCTCCTTCCCTGCTGCTAGTATTGTTGTTGTCGTTTGTTGCTGTTAGACCGTGACGTCTGCTACTGGCTACTGCTTTCGATCTTATTATTGTCGTTGCTGTTGGTTCTCGTTTTCGGTCTATTCTTGTTCTTTTCTATTCCTCGATTCTCTTTTCTTCTTCTCTTATTTTCGATCTATCGTTCTTTTGCTGCTGTTTTCGTAACTGCCAATTTCATGACCGTTTCGTCCCGTTCTCGTTCTCTGCTGCTGCAAGTGTCGTGGGTGCTGCTGTTTGTTAATTATTGTTGCTGCTGTTTGTACGGGTTTTATTCATTAATAATCGTGCTCAATTCGATGTCGAATTGGTCAATCTTTGCTCTCTTCATGTCGATTTGATTCCTTCTTTCTCTCGGTTCTACTTGGTCTTGTTTTCCATGTTTCTTCCGTCCCTTTTTCAATCTTCCGTAATTCCGACTCTTGGTTCCCTTTTCTCATCGTCCTTATCTCGTTCGTTTCCACTTTGTCAAGGCCTCGAAGTTCTATTGAAGAGCAAGGGTAGGAGCATGACTTTCTAATTCAAAGGTCAAGCTTGGACTATTGAAGGACGAGTATGCGTTCGTTTTGATTATCGACTCAAAGTAACTTTAGGACGTTACTCGGTTTTATATCGTATGTTTGAGTAGTAGTATGTAGTAAATATTTTAACTTCGGTTTTCTAATTTTAGCTATTTTATTATTGCTAATAATATTACCTTTAAATCGTGTACCTTATTGTGGACATGACGTAGGTCCACCCCGACGCGGCCACGCGCGGGTTTGGGTAGGCGAATGAATCTTGTGGTGAGATTGCTCTCGGGTTCGAAATTTAAGTCAAAATGGAGTCGCCACCGAATTTTGTGGTTATTCGGAACCATACGAGCCCACTCTATGTCGTCATGGGCTTTACACAAAGTAAGCCCACTTCGATTTCAGAGTTCATGGGGCTCGTCCCTTTGCATTGCAATATCGATACCGTTTAAACCGGCTTTCGTATATAGAATGACTCTCGTGCGCCAATGGTTTCGGGCATCCGGAAACCAAGGTTCTGAGTAAGGGGTGAGGGTACGTGTTGGGAAGCCCACTAAGGACACCCAACCCCGCCCGCACATGGCGGCCTCTACTAAGACATCGTTCGTGTTCGTGTGCGCGCGCTAGTAAAACGATTAAATGATATGCAAACAGCGTTTTCGGGCTAAGCATATGAATAGTATGTGAACTACGTCATTTAATGCATCTTGATTCACGTCAAAGTGATTTAGCATGCGATGTTCATTTAAAAAGCGATAAGCAAGCAAATAAATAAAACTCGGAGATAAATAACGTACAAGTTACACGGGCGGAAATACAACCCGGCCAATACAAAAATTACATAAACGATATGGAAATAGTATAACAAATAAATAAAGGTTACGGACGGACCCATATGCAAACTTGACCACGAAATGTGTAAGTGGACTAACCCCGTTTAAATGCACATTATGTTGCACATTAAACGAAGGACGGAGACATAGGGCCTAAGTGTGATGCTAGCCCGATCCTATGCCTCGATGCCATGTCCCGACTTAACACGTCGAAAAATCGATCAAAGTCGTTGAGGTGTCGTGATGTGCATGGTTTTGAAAATAGGATAGTCACGTGATAGTCTTTACACGTGATGACTAATGTCGATAAAAGGACGAGGCTTGAAAGTGTGTCAAGGCCCTCGGTTTTTTGGGTTACAGGACCCACTCGGTCGAGTCATGGTCTGACTCGGTCGAGTGCGTCTTCAAAAAAGTTTCTGCCCAGTTTTATGGACGCTACTCGATCGAGTGGCCTATGCACTCGATTGAGTAGCCCCTCGAAGAGGGTTCTGTCCAGTCTGATGGACGCTACTCGATCGAGCGGCCTATGCACTCGGTCGAGTAGCCCCTGTACGAGTGTCAACTCGTCTCGTTTTTGAGGTTGAAAACGACGGTCGGTCGAGTTAAATACAAATATCGCACGATTTGAATTTAACTCGACCTCCGGTACTATAATCGTGTACATGTACGATTATAATACCGTTGTCGGGATTTTATGAAACGTTTACGTTAGAAAATTTGAATTAGCGACGGAATGCCTCCCTCTACGTCACGACATCGAAACTAACCCTTTCGGGTTATGTGATGTCGGTTTTCGTGTCAACGGGTTCCGCACTAATTAAAATGGGATCGAATATGTTCAACTACGATTAGTCGCGATCACGTCACGCCCTTGAACATATTGGGGCGGGGCTCCTCGAAAGGGCTCCACCTCCGTCGTTACTCGTAAAGGGATTAGACGGACTTTAGGCGAAAATTATAGTCAAACGTATCCGAAACCGAATTTTCGGTATTAATATATATATATATATATATATATATATATATATATACGCGGTATGATAGTAATGTGCTAGTAACGCGAAGTAGAAAAGTTAGTATGCGAAAATGTAAAAGTTAGGATGTTAGAGTTAGAGTGTTAGAATTACAATACTAGTATAAGTATAATATTAACAATACAAAAAAAACGTAAAATAAAGAGGACAAAGATCGAAATGGGGTTTAGGACACCCTCAACATACATGCTTAGTAGGGACCTCGGAAATGGACTCGCGAATAGTGACGGGACTATGGAGTATCGAGGATGTATGTAAGTTATGGTGTATGTGTGTGTGTGGATGAAAATGTCGGTTTTTCGAGGGACAAGGGACTCGGGTTTTATGTGTTCTTGCTTAGGGTTGTAGTGTGTAGGGTGTAGAAGGATTAGGGTAATGGTTTAGTGTAATTTTGCATTAGGTAAAAACTGAAATGCAAAAGGGTTGGAGGGGGTATTTATAGAGTTTACCCCACGACCTAGGGTGTGGCCCTAGTGCACTCGGTCAAGTGCCCTAGAAAATGGGCCTGATCCGATTTTTGACGCTCCACTCGGCCGAGTGGGTCAATCCACTCGATCGAGTGGATAAGGTAAATCGAGGTAAAAGAGGAAGGTGTTGACTTGGTTGATTGTGTGATCTTTTTTGAATTTAGAAATGGGCGCCAGCTTCTAGAAGGTGTACTTGGGCTGTTTTTGTGACGGGTTCGTCTTTGACCGGGTTTTGACCCGGTCGCCAAAAGACGGGATTTATTTTTGGTGTCGGTTTTGGCCCAAATTAGTCTTATTTTGCTCGGAACGACCCACTGGGCCTGAATTTGATGTCTGTTTTGTGAGATTATTACTTCGCTAAAAGTCCATGTCAGATATTATTGATTTCGGGTCCAAATCCGAGTATACTAAGTCACGTTTGCGTCCGATCATCATCGGGTGTTTGTCGGGAACTGCCATAGACACTAGCAGGCAAAATGCGGGTGTCTACAGAGCCCCCACTCTGACTGAGGCTTGGACAAGGCGAAAGTCAGAGTAGCTACCAGACCAATCGCAGATTACGACCTGGCAGCCTTCCGGTCGGGTCGTTTATAGTCCAGTAGACTAGCGTGAAGGGCTCGCCAGCCATAAGCAGATGGTCATACCTGTCCTGCCAGTGATAGCTCAGTGGGGAGTAAAACTTGCTTTTGGAGGTGTAGGAGTACCCGTATGCTGATACATCATGGCTTTGACTGTAGCATTCTGGGATAAATATGGGCTCACGTTGGGGAGTGAAATAGTGGCGCGGGGACTTGCTTCTGAAGTCTCGGGGTGTACCTGTATGCTGACACATGATAAATTGCATGTAACACATAGGCAAAACACCGACTTGTGCTGGGAAAAAGTATTGGATTTTGAAAAGTTAAAATTTTCGAAAAAAGATTTTTTTTTTTGAACTTCAGGAATTTTTAGAAAGGATTTAGGAAAGCTCAGGATAACTAGATTCCTATTCTGGGTTGAAGTCAGGCTTGCACATGTTGGGGCCCAGTTTACTGAGGAGGCAGGGTTAGTCAGGGTTACTGCCAGGCTTCCCTATTATAAATACAGGTCTCCCTGCTTCAGTTTACTGCACCTCAAATCAAAACTCTTCTTCTCTTTAACAAAAATCTCTCAGTCTTTCAAGAGAAATCAAGTTCCTGCCATGGGTATCGAGCATCTCACTTCAATGCTTTTTGCCTGGTCCCAACACTTTCGGGACGAGGACAAAATTCAGCTGACCCAAATGGGGATTGTCAGCCTGTTTCCTCTCCGGCGTCTGGTGCCTGATTCACACTTTTTGGATGCTTGTTTGGCGCTTTGGGATACTACCCACCACGTCTTTGCGTTCCCGCGGGGAGAAATATGCCCTCTTCCCGAGGAGATCGCAGCTATCGGGGGTTGGAGCCCTGTTGCTCGTCCCGCCATCCCTCCGTTCTACCCGGACCCGAGGAGAAGACTGAGGGACTTCCTAGGTCTGTCTCATGCTGAGACAGATCGAATGGTGCGGGGAGATACTGTCTCCCTCTTTGACTTGGCTGACAAGTTCATGAACAGCCAGGATGTAAGGGTTACGCCTTCTCACAGGCGTAGGGCTTTCGCGTTCTGCATGTTGCACCGCTACGTTTTCGAGGGGTTGATGGATGCTGACTCATGCGTGGGTCAAATTAGGCTGATTGGAGTGGTTGACCAGATGGAGACTGGTCATAGCCCTGCTTGGCTAGCCACTGGGGAACTCATCATGGGTCTGGATGCTAGGCGACTTGACCCAACCCGGCAATTGACGGGTAGCACCCTCATTCTACAGGTATACATCTTGCGATTTTTCAATTTTTCTTTTCTCCCTTTTTTTTGTTTCGCAGTTTCTTGAGGTCCGTAAGTCACTCGATCGAGTGGACCTATCACTCGATCGAGTGATGTCTGTAAAGTGTTTCTGCCGGTCTGTGAAGAGCTTACTCGATCGAGTCAGATGGTGTACTCGATCGAGTGTCACACCTGACGAGCTTCTGGTTGTCTTAGGGAGCCTTACTCGATCGAGTTAGATGGTGTACTCGATCGAGTGGGCTGTAGCGAACCATTCCGTTGCTCATAAATTCTGTGTATACTTTTTGCAGGTTTGGCTGTCGGAGCGCTTATCGATCATAGAGCCTCCTTCGAGCGTTCCCAACTAATGTAGCAGCCAAATCAGTTCTAGGGGGCGCCGGATAAGCTCGAATCACCATATAAATCGAGCTTACTGGGACGAGGAATTGGTGTTCCACGGTGGCCCCTTGATTAGGTGGACGGTTGCTTGGTGGTTCCTTTCCAAGCTGACGGGGTTGGTCAAGAGGGACCAAGCTCGTTACCTTGTGATCCTGTCCCTTGACTGGACAGTTCACATCTACCCGGACCGCATTCTGAGGCAGTTCGGCTCGTCTCAGCGCATTCCTGAGACTGAAGCCATTATTAGCGTCTCGCTTCAACTGACGGACGCTATGTGCGACACCTGGTTGCAGAGATGGTTTACTCGTCCTACATGGACTATTCCCAACCCTTGCCAATCCGCTTGGGTTTCTCGAGCCTATGAGAAATGGACTTCTGAGGAGTCCGAGGAGGCTCGCAAAGCTCTGAAGGTCGATAAGGCCTTCGAACTGGTCCGTCGGGAGACGGCAAAGGACAATAGGGGATTCTACGATGAGGGAGAGACCCCTGCTACCTCAGTCCGATTAGAGTCGGGTCTTAAGTCACATACTAAGACTCGAGCTAAAGATGCCGGTGCTAGTGGCACGCGGGGGCGGCAAAGCCCCCAGACTGACTTGGAGCGGCGACTTGGGCCAAGGCTGGCGGCCCGGGACCGATTAGGTCCGCGTGACCGGCTCCCTGAGCCTGTGAGGGCCCGACTTGGGCCTATCGAGGTGGATGAGGACTCGAGTTCCAAGAAGCGAGTCCGGGCTGAAGAGGTCCCTGTGGTGATTCGGGAACGCTCTCCTCCGCGTCGTCGTCAGTGGACGGCCAAGGAGGCCAAGGACAAGGGAAAGGGCAAGATGCCCTAAACACCGAGTCCTTAGTTTTATTATTTAAATATTATTATTATTTTGTCGTGTGTTTTTTTTTTTGTAGTTTTTTTTTTTTGGAATTCCTGCATTTGTAATTTTCTCAAGTTTATTGGGGCTCTTTTTTTGTGATAATTAATAAAAGGAAGTTTATTATTTAAACCGTTCCTGTCTTTTCTCGATTGCATTGGTTGTGCCCTTTTGAGGGGCTGCCTACGTATCCGCAATTAGCAGAATCAAACCAAACGTAGTTCAGGCTTAAGAAATTTGCAATCTCGAATTACACCAAGACTAATGGTTCAAGATGCTTTGCGACAGTAGAATAAATAATTCTAGCTCATTGACTTGCTTTTTGTAAAATAAATGATTTTGATAAAAATTGCTAATGACATTGAGAAATGGCTAAGGGTAGTAACGCTTCAGCTGGTCCAGGTTGGTTGGGTTAACGAACTCATTCCCGTCCAGGTCCGTCAGCATTACTGCTCCCCCTGATAGGATTTTCTTCACCAGATATGGCCCAGCCCAGTTGGGTTTGAATTTTCCCCTTGGGTCCACTGGTAGTAAAGCTCGAACAGACTTAAGGACTAGATCCCCTTCTTTAATGTTTCTGGGCCTGACCGCTTGTTGAAAGCCCGTTGGACCCATTTCTGGTAAATTTGGATGTTGTTGAGAGCGTGGGATCGTCGTTCGTCTAGTAGAACCAACGAATCGTACCGTGCTCGAACCCAGTCAGCTTCGGGTACTTGACTTTCTAGCAGAATTCTGAGGGACGGTACCTCTAGCTCAACTGGTTGGACTGCCTCCATCCCATAGGTTAGGTAGTATGGTGTCGCCCCGGTTGCGGTGCGAATTGATGTCCGGTACCCCCATAGGGCGAAAGGTATTTTGTCGGGCCAGTCCCGATAATTATCAGCCATCTTTTTGAGTATGGTGACAATCGTTTTATTAGCTGCCTCTACTGCTCCGTTCGTTTGGGGACGGTATGGCGAGGACGTGTGCCTTTGAATTTTGTATTTAGCCAGTAAGGTCGCGGTCTCAGCTTGGAAATGAGTTGCATGATCACTGATAAATTCATGCGGGATTCCATACCGACATATTATCTTGTTTTGGATAAATTTGGCGACATGTTTAGCATTGAGGATGCGATATGATTCAGCTTCGACCCATTTGGTGAAATAGTCGATAGCTACCAAAATGAAGCAGTGCCCGCCAGTACCGGAGGGATTCACCTTCCCGATTATGTCGATACCCCATGTTGAGAATGGCCAGGGTGACGTCATGGTATAGAGCAGAGATGGCGGCATATGTTGCACATTGCCAAAGATTTGGCAGTTATGGCAATGTTTGACATATAACTGGCAGTCGGCCTCCATGGTGTTCCAGTAATACCCGAGCCTCATGATTTTTCGGACCAGCATGTGAGCATTCATGGGTGGACCGTTTTCGCCATCATGTACTTCGGCCATTACTTTCTCGGCCTTATATTTGTCAACACAAAGGAGAAGAGCCCCCTGTGCCGTCTTTTTGTACAACTGCCCGTCATCAGTACGGATGAACTGGGTGGCTAGCCTCCGTAAGGCTTTCTTGGCTCGACCCTCGGTCCCAGGAGGATACTCTCCGCTGGTCAGGTATGTTAACACAGCCTGGTACCAAGGTTCGGGATCAGTGATCTCGATGTCTTCGATGTCATGGATGTACGCCGGCTCAGATCGTCTTTCGACACAAATTGGCATACTGGTCACGTGGTCGGGAATGTTCAGTAGAGACGCCAATTTTGAGAGTGCATCTGCAAACTGATTTTCTTCCCGAGGCAGGTATATGTACTCTACCTTTTGGAATTGTTTCTCGAGATCCCTTACTCGTGCCTGGTAGGCCACAAGATTAGCATTCCGAGTCTTCCATTTTTGAAGTGCTTGGTTAATGACCAAGGATGAGTCGCCATGTACCCGGAGATTTGTGATCCCTAGGTTGGCGGCGGCTTGTAGCCCATAAATGCATGCTTCGTACTCTGCTGCATTATTGGTAACGTCAAAGTCCAGCTTGATGGAGACGGGAGTATGCTCCCCTCTTGTTGAAATTAGGAGGATCCCGACTCCGAACCCTCGAAAATTAGATGCTCCATCGAAGTATAAATCCCATGTTTCGGCATCGGTATGGAAAATATCTTCGTCTGGGAAGGACCAAGTGTTGGTGTGTCTTTCTTCGGTTACCGGGCTGTCAGCGAGGAATTCAGCTACTATTCGCCCCTTAATAGCTTTTAACGGTACAAATTTCAGGTCGAACTCTGCCAACATTAGAGTCCATCTTGAAATCCGGCCATTGAGGATGGGTTTTTCAAAGAGGTACTTGATCGGGTCCATCTTGGATAGGACATGAACCTCATAGCTGAGCATATAGTGTCGAAGCTTCTTAGTGGCCCAGACTAGAGCTAAGCACGTCTTTTCGAGCATGGTATATTTGCACTCATACTCTAGAAACTTCTTGCTGATGTAATAGATGGCTCGTTCTTCGGAGTCAACTGTCTGAGCCAGCATAGCCCCCATGGCTGTCTCGGTCGTTGTTAGGTATAACGACAGAGGCAAACCGGGTTGAGGTGGCATCAAAACCGGCGGAGCAGACAAAATTTCTTTGATTTTGTCGAAAGCAGCTTGGCACTTGTCATCCCATAGTATCCGTTCCCCTATTTTCAGTTTCTTGAAAATTGGTTCACACACCATGGTTAACTTGGAAATGAATCGACTAATGTACTGGACTTTCCCGAGAAATCCCCTTATTTCTTTTTCGGTTTTAGGAGCTCGCATCTCGGTAATGGCTTTGATTTTAGCTGGGTCGACCTCGATACCTCGTTGGCTAACGATATGACCCAGTAATTTGCCTGACGTTACCCCAAAACTGCATTTCTGAGGGTTTAGCCTCATGTTGTATTTGCGCAATCGGGTGAAAAATTTCCTTAGGGCGGTGATGTGACCGTCCCGTTCTTTGGATTTGACGATCATGTCGTCTACATAGACCTCTACCTCTTTATGCATCATGTCATGTAGTAAGGTGGTAGCGGTCCTTTGGTATGTGGCCCCGGCATTAATGAGACCAAATGGCATGACGGTGTAACAGTAAGTCCCCCAAGGTGTAGTGAAGGTAGTCTTACTCATGTCTTCTTCCGCCATCTTGATTTGATTATATCCGGCATACCCGTCCATGAATGACAGAAGGGCATGATCGGCCGTGTTATCCACCAGTATATCGATGTGTGGTAACGGAAAATCATCCTTCGGGCTTGCTTTGTTAAGATCCCGAAAATCTACGCATACCCGCACCTTACCGTCCTTTTTAGGAACCGGCACGATGTTGGCGACCCAGTCCGGATATTCGGACACTTGTATGAAGCCGGCTTTGAACTGTTTGTCGACTTCTTCCTTTACTTTGAGAGACCACTCGGGCCTCATTCGACGAAGCTTCTGTTTGACCGGTTTGCACCCGTCTTTGATAGGTATGCGGTGCTCGGCTATTTCCCGGTCTATCCCCGGCATGTCCTTGTTGGACCACGCGAAGACGTCTTTGAACTCTTGGAGAAGGTTTATAAACTGTTGTTTCTCCTCGGGATCTAAGGATAACCCTATCTTAAGTATCTGAGGCTCTAAGGTTGTTCCCACGTTTATGGACTCGGTCTCTTCAATTACCGGATTCCGGGATTCCCTTTGCTCTAGTTGCTCGACCAGATGTGGAGGTAAGGGTACCTGTTCGTCGGATTTCTCAATGTCATAGCATAAAATATTTTTGAAAGCAGGATTTAAAAGAGACAAGTCGTAAGCAGAACGGTTGTTATTATTGATTGAAAACTTGGAAAACAGTTCAAAGAGAGCAGCCATCTGATCATTGGTCAGTGGCGGGATTGGTAAAGCACTTGGGACAGACCCCGAAGTGCCAGCAGCAGGAATGATAGAAGGGAGGGGGGTTACAGGAGTGACTCTAGCACCGACTTCTCTAGACTCGACCTCAGACTCTGACTCAGACTCCGACTCGGACTCAGACTCAGGCATGTCTCCCTCTCCGGCGACCAGCTTGTAGATCCTTCCTTGACTGTCAGTCCACTTGACAGTCTTCCTCCAGGCCCTTTTTCCCGTCTCGGAATCAACATCCGAGATCAGCTTGGTCGGGTCAAACCTGTTGCTGCGGAGAATCAGGTTGACCAGGTCTTCCTTTGGAGTCGGGGCTATGGTGTCTTCCCCGAAGAGCAGCCCTAGCGCGGGCTTGGCATCATCCGCTCCGTCGGACTGGATGAGGGCGAACACCTCATCCGGGATGTAGTTGCAATCCCGGGCCATGTGGGTCCCGAGGTGCGTAGCATTGGGTTGGTAGAGTCCAACCTGAATGGCCCCGAATACAGGTGTGACAAAGTAGTCAGACAACCGTGGGCTGTAAGGGCTCAAGTAGATACCCTTCATGATGTTGCAGGCCTTTTCGATTCCTGCTCGGACAACGTTGTCCGGAGTGAGGGCATAGCCAAGGCCGAAGTGAGAGTCTTCGTCCTTGAGAACCTCGATGATCTTCCCAGCTGGAAGGTCGGGTCGAGAGGTAGCCCCCGGAAGGTACCCTAGGTTCTGTAGCATTGTGTCAATGCTCGTGGTGAAGTAAGGCCTAAAAAGGTACTCTTCCTCGATCATCCCCACAAAGTCGAACCCCCAGAGGTCCGTGCGGCCCGCGGCGTTACAGCTAGCCGCGGTCATTGGGGTTGCCTCTAAAGTAATAACACTGTCGAGTAGAGGCATCTTGATCTTACGGTGGAGGGTGGAGGACACAACTTTCACCGCGTGAATCCACGGCCTTCCTAGGAGCAAGTTGAATGATGAGGTGACATCAATCACCTGAAATTCAAGCTCCTTTTCTATCGGGCCCGTGATGATGGTCAGTTTTATGGCCCCAGCTACCGACTTTGGACTCCCATCAAAGGCTTGGATGGTTTGAGCAGTCGGGATGTAGTCAGCCTCGGTAATGCCGAGGGCTTTGGTGGTCCTTAGAGGAAGGACATTCACGGCTGACCCGTCGTCGACTAGGGTCATCGGGAGGTACTTTCCCCGGCAAATCACCGTGATGTAAAGGGCCAGGTTGTGGGAGGTCCCGAATGGCGGCAGATCGGCTTCGGAAAATGTGGTCATTGGGCCTCCTTCTTTGGCCTTACCCTTTAGGTGGGGTAGGACCGTGGCTACCATTTCAGCGGGGGTAGCCAGAGAGTCGATCTTGACTTGATCGAGAGCCTTTGTAAGTGCTTCTCGATGTTCTTGAGAGCTAACAAGGAGTTGCCAAATAGTGAGGTCAACTCGGGTTCTCTTCAATTGCTTCGCGATGGCGGTTTTGGTGGTCGGCTCTTCAGGGGCGACTTCCATCCCGAGTGGATCGCTGATGGTTGCCGGGATAGGGGTGTCCCTAGTGCTTGTGGCTAAATATGGACGACCAAGGTTGTTGCTGGCTAGGACCCGAGTTTTGGCCTCTCGGATCTGTTCAGGGGTGATGGGAACGGTTTCCCCTTTAGCGAGGTAGATATCATCCTCGTCGTCAAACCAGATCCCGTTCACTTGCGGGATGAAGGGAGAGACAAGGTGAGAGCAGTCAATCACCTCCCCGGTAAAGATGGCATGGGAGCTGAAAGGGTTCTCCTTGTTGCTGGGCTTATCTCCGGGTAACGGGATTTTACCGCTTTCAATCCGGTCCTGAATCAAGTGCTTCAGCTTCCAACACTTTTCGGTGTCATGCCCATTGCCCCGGTGGTATTGGCAATAGGCCTGAGCATTGTAGTTCTTGGAGCGCCGCTCGACCGGAACTTCAGGAGTTGGGCCTATCGGTTGGATTAGGCCTTTGGAGGATAGCCTTTGTAAGGCATAGGTATAGGTAGTACCTATATCAGTGAAGACCCGAGGTGGGGTGTTCTTCTTGGACGGGGCATCTAGTAGATTAACCGCGTCAAAAATGCTGCGGGTTGCAGCCTGGGGCTTAGTGGTGGAGGGAGAGGCCCCTTGGTATCCTTTGCTAGCAGCCTTAGTGAGGCTTTCTAGTCTCAGGTCGTCTTCGATCCTCATACCCATTTCAGTAAGGGTGGTGAAATTGGGTATGACAGCGTACCGGAGGTGAACCCGGTAGGAGGGGAGGAGGTTCTTGACAAAAGCTTCCACCAAAGTCTTCTCATTGGGCTTATCGACCAATTTCACGCTCTCGGCTCTCCAGCGTTGAAGGTATTTAGTGAAACCTTCCTTTCGCTCTTGGGCCATGACCTCTAGAGATCGCATTGTGGTTTGGATCTCGGTGTTGTCAGCATAGTTCCGAGCGAACTCGGTAGCCACATCATCCCATGTAGGGTATTTTTTCGAGTCTAGCCTATAGTACCAGGCCCGTGGGTGCTTCTCAAGGGATGCAGCAAAGAGATTCTTGAACATGGTCGAATCCACTCCCTTGATGGCCATGAATTCCTTGAAGGCCCGCACATGTAGTAACGGGTCCTCAGTTCCCTCGAACATGGGCAAACCTGTGAGGTTCAGGTTTGCGGGCAGCTTGTCACTCAGCGGGTTGTACTCTCGACTATTCTCCCGATGAATGTTGTTGCTTCCAGCCAAATGGACTTGTTCCTCTAGCCGGCGCACCGCGCTGACTAGTTCAGCAAGAGGCTCATTGGCCTCGACATTAGGAGCCCTTTGCTCCACCGTAGCTAGGCGAGCAACAATGGCTACCTGGCCAGCCCTCATTTCGGTCAGTTGGGCTTCGATGTCGGTCTGCTTCGCGACCATGGCGTCCAAAGAGGTTTGTAGGCTGTTCAAAGTAGCCATCCTTCGAGCGTGTCTAGTTGCTGGCGGCCTGTCTGTAAGAACACCGCGTAATCAGAAACTGAACCCAGATCTTGGTAAAAAAGGAAAAGTATATCCCGAGCGACACTAGGAAAGAAGACTAGAGACTCGAGAAAGACATCTAGACGGATGACTCGATGGGTGGTATAACTTCCTTAGGATTTTGGCTTTGTGGGCCTAATCCCGTTCGAAGGAAGGTCCACGTGAGACTTTTTCCCCAGACTTTTGACTCGAGTGTATGGACGGACTTTCCTTTGTAGGGGTATGCCCTACGCGGGTCGGTCGTGACTTGACGGATAAGGCGGACTCGGGAACGGGGGGAAACTCGTGATATAGGATCAGCGGAGTTTCGACGCTATAGACCTTCGACATACTATGCAAAGACCCGACACACGGCTAGACGGTAGGTCCTATAATAAGGAAGGTTTACTAGGATAGTTGGATGTTTGAATTTTGAATATAAAGTGGATGAATTTCCGAGAGTTTGGAAATTAAAAACGGAATTTCGAAAACCAAGATTAGAATTTTGAAAACTCAGAAAATCGAGATGGTGTTGGAAATTCATGAATTAAAACGGGCAGCATGCCGACTAGAGAAAAAGGATGTTTTGAGTCAAATCGTTTGATCCTAAATTTCGGCGGCATTCCGAGCTTTGAAAATTGGATATTTTGAAAAGGCGGGTCCCGAAACGGACAACATTTCGGGTTTTTCAAAATTTGAGTGTTTTTGAAA
Source organism: Agrostemma githago (assembly GCA_958450325.1). Taxonomy (NCBI): domain Eukaryota; kingdom Viridiplantae; phylum Streptophyta; class Magnoliopsida; order Caryophyllales; family Caryophyllaceae; genus Agrostemma; species Agrostemma githago. Next base: position 49,072,253 of record OY288246.1, on the reverse strand, counting down.
AGATGCATTTTTTGAAATGACGGTTTTTTGAAAAATGACACGGAAACCAAGTAGCACGTAGTCAAACAAGCATTATAACGACGCTTATGTATGCTTTACACTAAGTCTCGGTCGGTCAGAGTAGGGTCTATACCAACAACGATAGCATTCTCACGAAACGGGACGGACTTCCTAGCCGATTTGGAACTAGGACCTGCCGTAAAACCCCGGTGAGTTCCGCCATCGAAGTCTTTAGTGCACCCATGTAGGAATGCACCGTGGTATAGTGGGACGTCGGTCACAAGTAACCGGCCCGGGCAAAATTTGGGTTATGCATGAACCATTAAACTAATGCGCGCACACTAATATTCGAACGATTTCTCTTCGAGTCTCACCCTAGGAACCCCGATGACATGTAGTACATCAGGTATCCCCAGCGGAGTCGCCAAATTGTGGACATGACGTAGGTCCACCCCGACGCGGCCACGCGCGGGTTTGGGTAGGCGAATGAATCTCGTGGTGAGATTGCTCTCGGGTTCGAAATTTAAGTCAAAATGGAGTCGCCACCGAATTTTGTGGTTATTCGGAACCATACGAGCCCACTCTATGTCGTCATGGGCTTTACACAAATTAAGCCCACTTCGATTTCAGAGTTCATGGGGCTCGTCCCTTTGCATTGCAATATCGATACCGTTTAAACCGGCTTTCGTATATAGAATGACTCTCGTGCGCCAATGGTTTCGGGCATCCGGAAACCAAGGTTCTGAGTAAGGGGTGAGGGTACGTGTTGGGAAGCCCACTAAGGACACCCAACCCCGCCCGCATATGGCGGCCTCTACTAAGACATCGTTCGTGTTCGTGTGCGCGCGCTAGTAAAACGATTAAATGATATGCAAACAGCGTTTTCGGGCTAAGCATATGAATAGTATATGAACTACGTCATTTAATGCATCTTGATTCACGTCAAAGTGATTTAGCATGCGATGTTCATTTAAAAAGCGATAAGCAAGCAAATAAATAAAACTCGGAGATAAATAACGTACAAGTTACACGGGCGGAAATACAACCCGGCCAATACAAAAATTACATAAACGATATGGAAATAGTATAACAAATAAATAAAGGTTACGGACGGACCCATATGCAAACTTGACCACGAAATGTGTAAGTGGACTAACCCCGTTTAAATGCACATTATGTTGCACATTAAACGAAGGACGGAGACATAGGGCCTAAGTGTGATGCTAGCCCGATCCTATGCCTCGATGCCTTGTCCCGACTTATCACGTCGAAAAATCGATCAAAGTCGTTGAGGTGTCGTGATGTGCATGGTTTTGAAAATAGGATAGTCACGTGATAGTCTTTACACGTGATGACTAATGTCGATAAAAGGACGAGGCTTGAAAGTGTGTCAAGGCCCTCGGTTTTCTGGGTTACAGGACCCACTCGGTCGAGTCATGGTCTGACTCGGTCGAGTCATGGTCTGACTCGGTCGAGTGCGTCTTCAAAAAAGTTTCTGCCCAGTTTTATGGACGCTACTCGATCGAGTGGCCTATGCACTCGGTCGAGTAGCCCCTCGAAGAGGGTTCTGTCCAGTCTGATGGACGCTACTCGATCGAGCGGCTATGCACTCGGTCGAGTAGCCCCTGTACGAGTGTCAACTCGTCTCGTTTTTGAGGTTGAAAACGACGGTCGGTCGAGTTAAATATAAATATCGCACGATTTGAATTTAACTCGACCTCCGGTACTATAATCGTGTACATGTACGATTATAATACCGTTGTCGGGATTTTATGAAACGTTTAAGTTAGAAAATTTGAATTAGCGACGGAATGCCTCCCTCTACGTCACGACATCGAAACTAACCCTTTCGGGTTATGTGATGTCGGTTTTCGTGTCAACGGGTTCCGCACTAATTAAAATGGGATCGAATATGTTCAACTACGATTAGTCGCGATCACGTCACGCCCGTGAACATATTGGGGCGGGGCTCCTCGAAAGGGCTCCACCTCCGTCGTTACTCGTAAAGGGATTAGACGGACTTTAGGCGACAATTATAGTCAAACGTATCCGAAACCGAATTTTCGGTATTAATATATATATATACGCGGTATGATAGTAATGTGCTAATAACGCGAAATAGAAAAGTTAGTATGCGAAAATGTAAAAGTTAGGATGTTAGAGTTAGAGTGTTAGAATTACAATACTAGTATAAGTATAATATTAACAATACAAAAAAAAAAAAAATAAAGAGGACAAAGATCGAAATGGGGTTTAGGACACCCTCAACATACATGCTTAGTAGGGACCTCGGAAATGGACTCGCGAATAGTGACGGGACTATGGAGTATCGAGGATGTATGTAAGTTATGGTGTGTGTGTGTGTGTGGATGAAAATGTCGGTTTTTCGAGGGACAAGGGACTCGGTTTTTATGTGTGCTTGCTTAGGGTTGTAGTGTGTAGAGTGTAGAAGGATTAGGGTAATGGTTTAGTGTAATTTTGCATTAGGTAAAAACTGAAATGCAAAAGGGTTGGAGGGGGTATTTATAGAGTTTACCCCACGACCTAGGGTCACTCGATCGAGTGGCCCTAGTGCACTCGGTCGAGTGCCCTAGAAAATGGGCCTGATCCGATTTTTGACGCTCCACTCGGCCGAGTGGGTCAATCCACTCGATCGAGTGGATAAGGTAAATCGAGGTAAAAGAGGAAGGTGTTGACTTGGTTGATTGTGTGATCTTTTTTGAATTTAGAAATGGGCGCCAGCTTCTAGAAGGTGTACTTGGGCTGTTTTTGTGACGGGTTCGTCTTTGACCGGGTTTTGACCCGGTCGCCAAAAGACGGGATTTATTTTTGGTGTCGGTTTTGGCCCAAATTAGTCTTATTTTGCTCGGAACGACCCACTGGGCCTGAATTTGATGTCTGTTTTGTGAGATAAAGTCCATGTCAGATATTATTGATTTCGGGTCCAAATCCGAGTATACTAAGTCACGTTTGCGTCCGATCATCATCGAGTGTTTGTCGGGAACTGCCATAGACACTAGCAGGCAAAATGCGGGTGTCTACACTTATAAATATTTTACAAGTTTTCGATATCATTTCATAAATCGTTAATAATTTAATTATTTACGACTTTTATAATATTTTGTTGGTTATCGTGACACTAGTAACTAAATAATGTCGATTTCATATTTTCGTTAATTAATAATTTTAACTCAAAATCGTATTTTTATAGTATAATCGAGATTTGTATACTTGTTTAATAAATTAATTTTTATTTTACGATTTATACTAATAAATAAGAAAATAGTCGATTTTGTTTTAAATATATTTTTAGTCGAGACTATTTTCACTAATAATTTCTTATTTGTTTACAATTGACTATTTTTAGTAAAATCAGTATTATTTATTTATAAAAGCTATTTGCTAAAAATAATTTGAAACCTTTGTAAAATCCATTTCATTTATAAAACTCGTTGACGCAATTAATTTTGTTATCGTTTTTCTTAAAACATCTCCTATCTAAAATTTATAATTTTAACTCGATTTCCTAATTATTTATAAAATACTATATATTGACTTATATATTATATTTATATTTTGAGTAACGAATTAAGAAATATATTAGAGTTACGATAACAACGATAATAATAAAATGTTAATTTCGTTATAAATGCTATTTTTAATACATTTCACATATATTAATAACTTACGTATTTTCTATAACGAAATTTCCATTTTAAGTAAGTTTCTAAAATTAGTACGTTTCTATTTATAGAAAGTTTCCCTTTTAATATAAAATATTTATCTCTTTTATCTTCATATTATTCATAATGATTATATCTCTTGTTTATATCGATAATGGCTTGTTTTGGAGTTATGGAATAGAAACAAGTGTGAGGTTTAGAGTAATATATTCTGGGGTTTACGTTTTTGCCATCAACTATAAAGCTGGTGTGTCTTTATGGGGCACATTGGTTGTTGAACCGAGCATATATGGTGTTCGGGAGTGTGTGTACATTTTGACCTTAAACTCGTGCCTCGCAGTGTAAGACGCCGTCGGGTTGAACTGAGTATTTATGGTGCTCGGGAGGGGTGTGCATATTAACTTAAACTAGGGCCACACATTTATAAGTCGCCGTCCTATTATGGTTGAGTAGCCTAGTTAGAGATCGAGGTTTGATTTGTTTGAACTAAGTTCTCGGAGCTAGTTTTAGTATTCTCCTAGTGAAAGTCTAGCCTTTATCACTAATCCTATCCATAACGCCATTTTGAATATTTTTATTATTATCGATACATTTTGGTTTGCAGGTTGGCAAATACTTCAAGTTTTCTTCTGAAAAATTGTTCTGATTTTATTGTTCTAATATTTTAGGTTTTCTTCGAAAGCTTATTTTATTATATCATTTAATGTTTTCCATTTTAACTATTTTGATATAATAATACTATTATTTTTCCATATGATATAATTTGGCTGGGAGAACGTCCGAGTTACTCCTCACTGACGTGGCTGTTATGTTTATAACATGACAGGTATTTGCTGCTGGGTTTTGGGTGTGAGCTAGCGAGTAGCGTGGATCCTACTCTTCCTTCATTCATGTTTATTTATGGATTTGTATAACCCTGTTTGGAGAATTTCCTTTTAGCCCTTTTGTAAAAAGAGGCCTTTGTATTGACTTACCATTTCTTTTAATAAGATGTAGTGTTTGTCAGTGTGTTTTAATCCCGACTCTACAGTGTTTCCGCCACTGTATCGCGTTAGAATTTCTAGGGGATTACATATGGTATCAGAGCATTGTTGCTCCCGACGCTTACACCTGATTCTAGGAAAAATACTCGTAAATGATTTGAACAATAAAAAAAAAATATTAGTGAGAGACGGGTAGAAACCAAAATAAGGACTAACTGTTAGGTTTATATGTTCTTGTAACTCAATGCTTAGCATTGAATATTTGTTGCTTTTGTCTGAAAGAAGATGATTGGGACAAGACCTGCTTAGAACTCTCAACGCCTGTCGATTCGAGTGGACCACTACTTTGTGTGCTACAACATGGTGACCTTTCTTCGCAGATTTAGTTTGCTCCAGCTACAGGATAGATGATCAAGAGTAGATTCATGTTCCATGATGTTGCAGTAGATCTAGATTGAGTGACCCAAGACTTGCGTTCTCGTTTCTCTGCAAGAAGACGAAGTAATCCTTTTGTTTCCCTCGTGAACCTTAGAGCAGGTTCAAACTTTCCCTTCTCGTTTTAGATCTTTATCATCTAGAATCATTGATTCTTTTCTTCCTGCTTATGCTCCTTCTAATTCTTCTCTTTTATATTCTCGTCTTAATTCTTGTGATAAATCTTTGTTTAATTCTCTTATTTTACCGTCTTCCCTCTTGAGATTCTTTGGTGTGACCGATTCTGTCTTAGTAAACTCCGTGAGAATTAAGTTACAGATGTTTGAGGTTAGTAAACCCTTGTTACCTGGTTTAAGGATTGTGAGTTATACCCTGTTATCTATCTTAGTAAGATTTTGAGGATCGATTTGAATAATAAATTGTCGATTAATGGAATTAGGTTGGTACGTAAGATTTTGAACCTTGGGTTATAGGTTACCTAGATTATTTTGGAGTACTTAGAGTTGAATATATTTTGAAGTTGTAGGAGTATGTCATATTTGATGGATACCTAATACCTAACAAGGAACCGAACTAAGTGTGACTAATAATATCACTTTGGGTTTCTTGCCTAATGCTTATTTGATGGATGCATTGTGATTATTTGGGATCGTTGGTTGTGGTACCATTAAAGGTTTTCATTAATGTCGTTAGAAATTTTGGTTGACATATATTACCGTGCATGTTTCTTATGGATTTGATCGTTGATCGTTGTTTAAGGTTGTAACCTATGAGCTTTGGAGTTGAGTGATCTAACTTGGATAAATTGTTGTTAACCTTGAAGAAGAGAAACATATTACACAATTAGATGTCAGATTTATCGCATTGTTTTGAGGAATACTTAATGTCAATCATCTTGATGGATCTATAGTCAGAACCCTTAGACCAACGAGACTGTGGCTTCGTTGAGTTAATATTTTGGTGATTTCGCTGATACGATATGAACTTTGGTGGAATTCTCAGAAACCTTAGTCGAAAGACGTGTTTTGAAGATGTGAGTGTTCGCGCCATTACCTTTAGGTTTGAGCGTGTTTGAGGATTCGTTGTACTTTTCCAAGTTTTGTACTTGTGGCATATTAAATATATTGATGATCATTTTTGAGGATTTCGTAACCGAGCCTTGTTAAATTGGTGGATCTTGTTTAGTGTTCCTTACTCGAGAAATTTGGAGTGTATCTCAAGTTCAAACTTTATGAGCTTTGGATTTAGGAACCTTATCGAATGCGAGTTTGGATTTTTCTGATGACCGTTAGAATTTTAATTGACGAGATTAGTTTTTAAAGCATTTGGGGATTAGTATCGTGTCGTTTGAACGATTGGATAATCACGTAAGACATTTTTGGAGTTTGTGACTGAGTAGTACAACCTAGTGCCTAATTTTGGACTTAACATTATTTGATGGAAATTAGGAACCCGTGTTGTGGGAGTCGTACCAGGAATCTCGAGATGGTTAATTTATTTTTCAATCCTTGAGAGCTCTATTTGACTCTCAAATTCGTCCTCCCCTTAGCTTCTCTTGAATTCCGCTTCTTCTTCTTCTTCAACCAATCCCTTGACTTCTTTATCGGGTTTGAAAACTTTTGTTTTAATTTATCGTTGACTTTGACTCTATTTATCCATTTATTATTGTCCCCAAACATATGTTATGAAAAGTTTGACTAATTTAAAATTTTGATTTTCATGAAATTTTAACATTTTGAGTTATAAATTTCAAAACTTTGTATTTCGTTTCTGTTTTATTTTTGGTTCCGTTTCAAAGGGTTTGAATAATTTAATTTAAAGTATTTCGAAATTGTTTAATATTTTAAATTTTGATTTTATAGTGATCGAGATTTTTGAAAACTTTCTTAATGCCAATATTTTGATTTCTATAAGGTTATTATGTAAAACGATTTAATATTTTCGAGAAAATTTTGTATGTCTAAATTTTTGTTTTATTGTCGTTAGATTTTAAATATGTTATTGAAATTGTTTGTCGACTGGTTCGTTTCTTATTTACTAACTACAAAACTTCAATTCTCAATATTTTCTTTAGTCTTAAAACAAAATATTTTCGAATTTTTAATCAAAACGTTTTACTGTTACTTTGAAAATATTTGGGTAGTCTCCCCTCGAGTTCGTTTACAAATATTTTATATCGTCATTACTTTATAAAATAATTTTTTTAACTTACGATTTTATTGATTTTAAACTTTGGGAATTGAGCCAACTCTTCTTGAAATAAATCTATTACTATGTTTTTGTTAGTTTCGAGGACGAAACTTCATTTAGTGGGGAAGATTGTAACACCCCTGAATTTTTAAATTAAATTAAATTGAAATTTTGTCCGTATTTTTATTTTTACGATTTAACGCTTTATTCTTAAAATTATTATAAAATGAATTTATCGTTTAATCGTTTCAAACTCCTAAAATTCTATTTGACTCAGAATCTCTTCTTATATTTAAAACATATTTTTATTTCTATTTCGATTCATTTCATACATTTAATTTAATTCTTATCGAAAGTCTATTTTGACGGTTTAAATTCTAAATTCTTTTTATTTATTTATATTTAAGCTCGAATTCCTATTTGCGGCCCGAACTTCATTTATTTTAAGTTTTGTCATATTTCCTTTCCTCGAGAAATCAATTTAATTCACTTTATCGAAAATTTATTATTTATCGGGAAATACTATTTGATAGTCTAATTATTTATTTCTATAAGCTTCATTTTCGTCTCAAATATTTTATTTACTCATTTTATTTGATGTTCGGATTATTTAATAATTTTATTAATTCGTTTTAACCAAATTCATTTAATTAACCCGTATACATTTGTCTCGAAATCCGTACACTTTTTGGGTGAATTGTATTTAACTTGCTTACTGTATGTTACATTCATTCCTTTTTCTATTTATCTCCCTAATACACGTACCCCCTTGTCATTCTTTTTATCTCCACCGCCTCACCTGTTCACACCCCTCACCTCTTCATTTTCTTCTTCAGTTTTCTTCTTCTTCCTCGATTATTCCTCCTCATTTTTTTTTCCGTCTTCTTCTCGATACTGCTTCTGCTGTATTGTCGTTGCTGCGCACGCTGTTGTCTCTCTCGCAGCTCCCCCTCCGTTGCCCTGTTTTTTCCCTCTGTTTTCTAGTCCTTATGCGCGTGATTATGCTGCTGCTACTACTCGTTCCGTCGTAGGTAATGAGACTTAATTCCTTTCTTCTTCTCCATCTCATGCACCTGTTACTGCTGCTGTTTTCGTATATTATGGCTGCTGTTACTGCGCCAGTTCTTCTTCTTAGTCTTCCTGTTTTCTTCTTCCTTTTCGTTCTACCTCTTTTCTTCTCCGTTTGTTGCTGCGTTTGCCGTTTGTTGTTGTCCTGTTGTTCATCTTGTTCTCGCTCTCTGAGTTGTCGATTCATGTCCTTCTTCCGTTCTTATTTATTTGATTTTCCTTGCTATTTGCTGTTGTTGTCGTCGTTGTTTTGGTCCGCTGTTCACCTCGTGTCCCAGTTACTCTCATCTTTTTCTCCTTATTTCCGTGTACTGCGCTGCTACTGCTGTTTACTGTTGCCGATTTCTGTCGCTTTTCCGTTCAGATTTCGTCCTTTGTGCAGTGTCCTTCATTGTTTCTCGTTTTCTATTTTCATCTCTGTCGGTCTACTGCTGTTTGCCTTTTTCTTCTTCTTCTTCTTCTTCTTCTTCTTCTTCTTCTTCTTCTTCTTCTTCTTCTTCTTCTTCTTCTTCTTCTTCTTCTTCTTCTTCTTCTTCTTCTGCGTTTGCTTCTCCTTCCCTACTGCTAGTATTGTTGTTGTCGTTTATTGCTGTTAGACCGTGACGTCTGCTACTGGCTACTGCTTTCGATCTTATTATTGCCGTTGCTGTTGGTTCTCGTTTTTGGTCTATTCTTGTTCTTTTCTGTTCCTCGATTCTCTTTTCTTTTTCTCTTATTTTCGATCTATCGTTCTTTTGCTGCTGTTTTCGTAACTGCCAATTTCATGACCGTTTCGTCCCGTTCTCGTTCTGTGCTGCTGCAAGTGTCGTGGGTGCTGCTGTTTGTTAATTATTGTTGCTGCTGTTTGTACGGGTTTTATTCATTAATAATCGTGCTCAATTCGATGTCGAATTGGTCAATCTTTGCTCTCTTCATGTCGATTTGATTCCTTCTTTCTCTCGGTTCTACTTGGTCTTGTTTTCCATGTTTCTTCCATCCCTTTTTCAATCTTCCGTAATTCCGACTCTTGGTTCCCTTTTCTCATCGTCCCTATCTCGTTCGTTTCCACTTTGTCAAGGCCTCGAAGTTCTATTGAAGAGCAAGGGTAGGAGCATGACTTTCTAATTCAAAGGTCAAGCTTGGACTATTGAAGGACGAGTATGCGTTCGTTTTGATTATCGACTCAAGGTAACTTTAGGACATTACTCGATTTTATATCGTATGTTTGAGTAGTAGTATGTAGTAAATATTTTAACTTCGGTTTTCTAATTTTAGCTATTTTATTATTGCTAATAATATTACCTTTAAATCGTGTACCTTATAAATATTTTACAAGTTTTCGATATCATTTCATAAATCGTTAATAATTTAATTATTTACGACCGTTATAATATTTTGTTGGTTATCGTGACACTAGTAACTAAATAATGTCGATTTCATATTTTCGTTTAATAATTTTAACTCAAAATCGTATTTTTATAGTATAATCGAGATTTGTATACTTGTTTAATAAATTAATTTTTGTTTTACGATTTATAATAATAAATAAGAAAATAGTCGATTTTGTTTTAAATATATTTTTAGTCGAGACTATTTTCACTAATAATTTCTTATTTGTTTACAATTGACTATTTTTAGTAAAATCAGTATTATTTATTTATAAAAGCTATTTGCTAAAAATAATTTGAAACTTTTGTAAAATCCATTTCATTTATAAAACTCGTTGACGCAATTAATTTTGTTATCGTTTTTCTTAAAACATCTCCTATCTAAAATTTATAATTTTAACTCGATTTCCTAATTATTTATAAAATACTATATATTGACTTATTATATTTTATTTATATTTTGAGTAACGAATTTAGAAATATATTAGAGTTACGATAACAACGATAATAATAAAATGTTAATTTCGTTATAAATGCTATTTTTAATACATTTCACATATATTAATAACTTACGTATTTTCTATAACGAAATTTCCATTTTAAGTAAGTTTCTATTTATAGAAAGTATCCATTTTAATATAAAATATTTATCTCTTTTATCTTCATATTATTCATAATGATTATATCTCTTGTTTATATCGATAATGGCTTGTTTTGGAGTTATGGAATAGAAACAAGTGTGAGGTTTAGAGTAATATATTCTGGGGTTTACGTTTTTGCCATCAACTATAAAGCTGGTGTGTCTTTATGGGGCACATTGGTTGTTGAACCGAGCATATGGTGTTCGGGAGTGTGTGTACATTTTGACCTTAAACTTGTGCCTCGCAGTGTAAGACGCCGTCGGGTTGAACTGAGTATTTATGGTGCTCGGGAGGGGTGTGCATATTAACTTAAACTAGGGCCACGCATTTATAAGTCGACGTCCTATTATGGTTGAGTAGCCTAGTTAGAGATCGAGGTTTGATTTGTTTGAACTAAGTTCTCGGAGCTAGTTTTAGTATTCTCCTAGTGAAAGTCTAGCCTTTATCACTAATCCTATCCATAACGCCATTTTGAATATTTTTATTATTATCGATACATTTTGGTTTGCAGGTTGGCAAATAATTCAAGTTTTCTTCTGAAAACTTGTTCTGATTTTATTGTTCTAATATTTTAGGTTTTCTTCGAAAGCTTATTTTATTATATCATTTAATGTTTTCCATTTTAACTATTTTGATATAATAATACTATTATTTTTCCATTTGATATAATTTGGCTGGGAGAACGTCCGAGTTACTCCTCACTGACGTGGCTGTTATGTTTATAACATGACAGGTATTTGCTGCTGGGTTTTGGGTGTGAGCTAGCGAGTAGCGTGGATCCTACTCTTCCTTCATTCATGTTTATTTATGGATTTGTATAACTCTGGAATTCCTTTTAGCCCTTTTGTAAAAAGAGGCCTTTGTATTGACTTACCATTTCTTTTAATAAGATGTAGTGTTTGTCAGTGTGTTTTAATCCCGACTCTACAGTGTTTCCGCCACTGTATCGCGTTAGATTTTCTAGGGGATTACATTTACACTTTCAACCCTCCACCTTTGAAGGTATTTGGTGAAACCTTCCTTAGGCTCTTGGGCCATAACCTCCAGAGTACGCATGGTAGTCTGGATCTCGGCGTTATCCGCATAGTTTCGCGCGAATTCCATTGCGACATCGTCCCAGGTTTTGTATTTCTTGGGATCAAGCCTGTAGTACCAGGCTTTCGGGTGCTTTTCCAGAGAGGAAGCAAAGAGATGCTTGAACATGGTCGATTTGACCCCCTTAACAGCCATAAAATTCTTGAAGGCCCGGATATGGAGTACCGGGTCTTCAGTCCCGTCAAACATTGGTAAACCCGTTAAGTTGAGGTTAGCGGGCAGTTAATCGGTCAAGGGCGAATAGGCACGGGCATTTTCCGTGAGGATAGTGTTTCTGGTGGTCGAGTGGACCTGTTCTTGTAGCTTTCGGACTGCGCCGGCTAACGCGGCCAAAGGTCCGTCATCCTCGATCGAAGCGTTGGGGGTTCCTTGTTCCACGACACTTACCCGAGTGACGATGGCAATCTGGTCCTCCCTCATTTGTCTCAATTGGTTTTGGATTTGGGTCAACGAAGCTGTCAACTCATCAATGGCTTCTTTCGTCATGGTTCGAGTGAAGGGTGGCCTGTCTGTAAGAACACCGCATAATCAGCAACTTAACCCGAATCCTAAAAAAAGTACATCCCGAGCAAGGTAAAAAGAAGAAGACTAAGATGGTAATGACTCGGAAAAGACACCTAGACGGGTGACTTGTGAAAAGGTGGGCCTTCCTTAGGATCCAGCTATGTGGGCTGGGCCCTGTTCGAAGGAAGGTTCACGTGAGACATTCCCAGACTTTGGACTTGATTGTGTAAATGGGTCAACCCTTGTAGGAGTATGTCCTACGCAGGTGGGCCTTGTCTTAGTAAAATAAGGCGGACTGGGATAGGGAGGAAACCCGTGATGTAAGATCGACGGAGTTTCGACGCTAAAGACCTTGATGACTTACGACACGATCCGACACTACTAAATACGGGAAGTCCTAAGAAAAAGGAAGGTTTTGAAATATGGATTTTTTGAAAAGCCCGAAAATCGGGGAGGAAAACCCGGCCTTTTTTCGAAAAAAACGGAAAAGGTGGGCCGGGTGCCGGTTTTGAAAGTTTTGAAAATATTTTCGAGTTTTAAATTGGGCATAATACCGGCTAGAAAAAGGGCTATTTTGAGTAAAATCGTAAGTCCTAAATTCGGTATGTGCCCGGGGTTTTGAAATTGGATATTTTGAAAAGGATGCAAATTTTGAAAATGACGTTTTTTGAAAAAGATGTGGATCAAGTAGTATGTAGTCATGGAAACAGTATAATGATACCATGTATGCTCTTAAGCTAAGTCTCGGTCAGTCTATAAGGGTCTATACCAGTGTACATAGCCTATCCGAGAATCGGGGCGGACTTCCTAAGTCGAGTTGAGCTTAGAACATGCCGTAAAACCCATACGAATCTGCTCTGAACACGTTTTGACATATCCAATTTGGACTACATCAATGGTATAGTGGGACATCGGTCATCAGTACCGGCCCGGGAAAAGATGGGGTTATGCATGAACCGTAAAACTAAAACGTGTATTGTACTAGTCAAACGATTTCTATTCGAGTCTCACCCTGACGATGCCGATGGTAAGTCACGGATCAGTTAATCCCCAGCGGAGTCGCCAAATTGTGGACATGACATAGGTCCACCCAAACGCGGCCACGCGCGGGTTTGGGGAGGCAAATGAATCTCCATATGAGAATGGATCGAATTGAAATTTAAATCGAAGTTGGAATCGCCACCGAACTTTGTGGGAGTTCGGGCCCGTTCGAATCCACTCTATGTCGTAGTGGGCCGTGTACAAAATACAGCCCATTTCCGATGTAAGAGTTTATTGGGTTCGTCCCTTTGCATTTGATACCGATACCGACGTTATCGGATATCGTGTATTGAATGACTCTCGTTGCCAATGGTTTCAGACATCCGGAAACCGAGGTTCTGAGTAAGGGGTGAGGGTACGTGTTGGGAAGCCCACGAAGGACACCCAACCCCGCCCGCACATAGCGGCCTCTACTAAGATATCGTTTGACTCTCGAATACGCGTGTTAGTTGAACGATGAAATGATATGCAAACACTGTTTTCCCTAGACATGCGAGATTTGAATGGGTTGCTAAGTCGGTTTAATGCAACTAAAGTTAACGTCAAAGTTGTATTTTAGCATGTGAGGTTCGCTTTAGTATAATAAAACAAATGATGTAAAGAAATTGCTACAAACACGAACAAACAAGTTAGTAACGGGTTATAAATCGAATAAGAGATGTAAATACAATAATATGCATGATTTTGAAAGTTTAATTCACGTGATGGATTAACACGTGTTGACCGAGGTCAATAAAGTTGAAATGAGAAAAAAACGTTGTTCTGTCTAAAAAACGATGTTCGAAAGAAATAATAAAAAAAGAAACCGTGTCGCGATGCAGCCGGCCGCGCGGCTCGCCCAGGGTGCGCGCGACTCACGCCCCGGCCTGTTTCGAAGTCGATTTTTTGGAAAATCGATGATTTTATTAAATCGCGTACAAATATCGCATAATTTGTACGCGATTCAATATTTTCAATATTCGTTATATTCGATATTCGATTATAAAATCGATATCAAATATTCGGAATAATTTTGGAAAAAGATGAAAAGAAAAGGTTTAGAGAAATCGTTTTGTAGAAAAAACGATGTTTAAGAAAAATTGAGAAAGCGACGAAAAGGGTGTGCAGATTCCAGGCTCTCGCGCGAGTCGCCTGGGAGGGGCGCGACTCGCGTGAGGGTCTGTCCCGGCTCGTTTATTTTCGAAAAATCGTTAATTTCGATAGATCGCGTAGAAATATGAATTAATTTATACTCGATTTATGCTTTCGACATTCGTCGTATTCGATATTCGATTATGAAATTGATATCGAATATTCGGAATGACTTTTAGAAAAAAATTTATGAAATTGTTTTGAACAAAAAGAATTTGATCGAAAAGAAAAAGAATGTTAGTTCTCTCCGCGTTAAAATCGTCGTATTTTATAAAAAGAAGATGTAATGATTTTTTAGCATCAACGAGATTTAATTTGGTTCTTGTTAGATACGATATTCAATTAGAGAATCGATATCGTATTTTAAGAACGTTTTGTTATATTAAAATAGTTTTAGTAATATCGATATTAGAAATAAAAAAAACGATGAACGACCCGTAAAAAAAAAACGATGACGACCCGTAAAAAAACGAGAGAGAGAAGAAAGGAGAAGTCGGGTTGGATTACACCCTCAACCTACATGCTTTTGTTAACTCGGATCGGGGCTCGTCGGAATGTGGCTAAGGAACGGGAGCGTCGGGTTAACGTCGGTGAGTTTGTGGTGGTTTTGGTTTGGTCGTGAAGGGTGACGGGTATAGGTGCCGGTTCCTTCGGTTTTTGGATATACTATCGGTTTCTCGATGCTAAGTGTAAGAGTCTCGAGGTGTATGAATAATTGGTGTATGAATCGTGTATTAATATTGTGTGTATATTGTGCATGCAAAGGGTCCTATTTATAGGAAAAGAAGGTTGAGAGAGGTATCTTGCTTGGACAACAAGAAATACCGGTTTGGATAGGAAACGTAAGAATTTGAAAGGAACGAGAATTCCGTTACTTGGTGAAGAAGAAAGGGAATCTCTGCTGAAAGAGGGAGCTCGGCTGAGTATCCTATGCTCGGTCGAGTATTTGATTCGACGTTAGGATGACATTCCTACTTGAGATCGAATTCTATCCTTAAACGGATTTGTTTAATATTTGTCGTAGCTGATTTTTTGTAGTATTCGAGCTTGAGTCGGTCACGTGGGGTGACACGGCTGACCCACAAGTCTCGAGAAAATATCTTTGACCGGGTTTGACTCGGTCGCTAAAAGACGGTTTTGCCCCTGGTGTCGGATTCGACCCAAATTAGTCTTATTTGACTCGAAACGACCTACTGGGCCTGAATTTGAGGTTGGTTTTGTGAAATTTGTACTCCGTAAAAAGCCTAAGCTAAATATCCATGATTTTGAGCCCACTTTCGAGTACGTTAAAGCACGTTTGCGTCCGATCATCATCGGGTGTTTGTCGGAAGGTACTATAGACACCTAATGTGGGTGTCTACAACTAGCCTTATAGTTGATGGCAAAAACGTAGACCCTAGAATATATTACTCTAACCTCACACTTGTGCTTATTCCATAACTCCAAAACAAAGCCATTATCGATATTCAAAAGATATATAATAAATAATATGAAGATAAAAGGAATAATCAGTATGGTCTAAAAGAGGAAACTTTTTATTTTAGGAAACTTCTATTTTTAGAAACTTTGCAAAAATAGCATTATATCAAATTATCAAAAATATTAGTTCATACTAATAAAACATTTTTAGTAAACAATATAGATTTATAAAACTAATACTTTCCGTCTTAACGATACTAGTTTCGAAAATAAGGATAAATGAGTTTATTACATTATTGAATATCACAAAAGTGTTTGTTAAATTATTAAAATATCTTAAATAAGTTATTGCTACTAATTAGGGTGTTTCCAAAATTTATAAAACTAAAATTTCCTAATTATTAATAATTTCGACAAAACAAGCATAAATAGGATTTTACGGCAAATGTCAAAACAAATCATTTAACGTCTTTTATTTCAATAAACCAATAAAAAATTTTAGAATATGATAAGGGGTGATTTAACTCATAAAGTTTCAGATTTCAATATTTTCAAAATTGCTGAAACGGAGCATTTTAACGATAAAGCGTAATTTTGTCCAAATATCAATACTATCATTTAAAGGCTTTGATAAATAGTGTAAAAATTACGTAAATTAGTCAAAACACATATTTGGACATTCTGTTCTGAAAAATAAATTTTCCAGAATCCGTAAACCCAGTTTTTAAAGGGTTTTCTCATTAATCGTCTAATCTCGAAAATAACGATTAATAAAAATAGTAATTACAAAACGATTTAAGTATTAATATCAAAAAATTATTATTAAACTTAAAAATCATCATTTTCCAGAAACTAACCATTTTTCCAGATTTCACAAATTCCATTAAAACCGTCTTTTAAAACTCGTTTCCACAATTAACAATTTTCTTAATAAAACTTGTCATTCCTAACATTTTATTAAAGTACTAAAATCATAAAAATATTTTTTTTTTCTCAAGAACCATCAGGAACACATTTTTCCAGATTTAAAACAAAAACCAGAAATCGAAAATTAAAATGACAATCACGGTTTTAATGATTAACGATGACTTAAAGTTATTAATTAATTCACTCACTTAAAATTCTGAAAAATTATAAAGAAATTCAGAAAATTCTTTTTTCATCAGAAAGATTATCCATGCCAAATTTGAGATTTAAATAAAATGTTTAAGTACTAAAACTAAAAATTGGCTTTTAATCATTTTTTTCCGTAAACGGTATTAATTCAATAATCGATATCTAAAATATCTGAAAAATACCAAAAACATCATTTATATAGAATATATTCATATATTACATGTTTAGGCCAAATATTATGATTTTACTAACTAATATGACAATTTAATCGTTAATCTCATAAAAGCGATAAAAATACCGAAACATGCAAATTTTCAACTTTGAAAATTTTTCCAGATTATATGTCATACATATATTATCAAAAATAAAATTATATTTATACACATGCAACTACGCAAATAAATCAAGCAATACCGAGTAATATCGACGTTACCTTCAATCCAAATCCGAGTCTATGATAAATCCATTGGCTTCGGGGTCGACCAAGAATCCTACATCACACGACATACATGGTACAAAAATACCATGAGAAAACTAAAAGAATGAAGGTAAATAACGATCGAAAATAACATCGATTATTACCTTAACAAAGGGAAAAGAAAGACGATAATTTAGAAGGCAAAAATAGGACGATCAAAGCTTGATTATGGACGAAAATGACTGCTGAAAATAGGCAGGAACACCAGCCAAAAAGAGGGAGAAAGAAGAGGTTTTCTTAAAATAAAATTGATGTAAAAATGAATAAGAAAAATATGAAGGGATGGAGGATGAATGAAACATTAAAATTGACAAAAACAATGTGAATGTAGTCTTAAAATTTCAGCCAAGATGAATGAGATGGTAGCATGAAAAGCTTGTCATTTAAGCATGTAAATCAATTAAAGAGAAAAATATCTTTTTACTTAAAGTTTAAACATAAAGTGTTATGTAAATAAAAGTTATAATCAAAGGTGTGACTAGATGGTGTCACGGTCCAAAAGGGTCTCTTTTTAGTTGCAGGTGATAAAAATAAGGAGCGTAAAATTATTAAAAGCATTTCAAAGCAATTCGAGTAAACTTCGGGTTAGAAAATAGTTATTTACAAAACTTCGTAATAAAATCATTAAAGGCTAAATTTTCGTAAATAAAAAACATTTCTTAGTTGGAAATATTATATAAATGTGTTTAGACATTTTAAGAAAAGAAATAACTTAAATTCGAGCTTAAAACGTTAATCGTAGAGAAATAGAATTCCTCGCGGAAAATAAATAGTTGACGATGAAAATCACATAAATAGGTTTAAAAGAATGAAAATCTTTTAAAATGAAAATAAATATTATTTGACTCGAAAATAAAAATAAAGCTTGGAAAAATGAAGAAATAGAAGGCAGAAATGTGATAGAGTTATGACGAAGTCATAACGGAAAAGATAAAAGCGCTAGGAAAATAGCGGGTGTTCCAGTAACCGTATTTAGGTGCCTTGATCCTATTGGTCGGGAATTTGGCGATAGTAACGGTATGTGCGGGAATGTTTTGAAAATGTGATCGTATGAGGTACCTCGATCCCATTGGTTGGGAGTTTGGTAATAGTAACGGTATGTCATTATTTTTTTTTGAAAATGACGGGTTTTATTTTGACCAAAGTAATGGCGCTAAAGACGGATTTTGAAAACGATAAGTGTGAACTTAGCGAGGGTGATGGCGATAAAGTGTGTTTTTGAAAACAACGAGTCTGATTTTGAACGGAGTAACGACGCTAAAAGGTGATTTTGAAAAGATGATATCCTTTTCGAAAACGGAGTTTGGGTGTAGTTGAATATGTTTTCGTGCTTGAATCCGGATTTTAATGTTTTATTCGGGTTGTCACAACACGCTACACATAACTAGGAACGAATACACTCATGCCGGATGCAGACACGGGTAGGCTAGGGTAGGCTACTGTTAGAACTTCGGGACTCGGAAGGCACCATCATGATCAAAATCTACAAGACACACAAAACCGGAGCACCCAAAAGGAAAGAATAACTTGGATATCTATGTGGAATCGTGAACGGACTCACTTTCCTTCAAGAATAATCGACTCTATAGTGTCCCGGGTTACACGATTTCCTTGTGGAATAAGACTACAAGAATCACACTCGCATTCTGACACTTAGAATTTTGAGCAATAACTTATGGAGAGTAATTGTTTTCTTTACAAAGAAAAAACAAGAGATTACTAAGATGGAGTCTCTTCTATCTCTCCTGTAACTTTGATGTCTTCCATCCAATAGCCAAATGATCAAAACCTCTTAAAACAATGCATAACCAACCGTCATACATCCCACATGTGTCATCAAAGTAAGAAACTATGACAAAATGAAGTGTACCAACGCGACACGTCAAGAAATAAGAAGCCAACCGTTGAAGAGATAAGATCAACGGAAACTTGAATACCCGTACGTAACGTAACACGTACACACCTCGGTTACACGGGGTTCCGAACCCCGATCGAGATTCCTACCCGGGTATAAACGGAAACGTACAAATACGTTCACTTGATCATTTATACACTCCGTAAGCTCAATTTAGGCTTAGACAAGCGTGCACTCCGCACTCCCGACTCGTCACATAGCTAAACCGAGTTTACCCTTCTTTATAACTAAACTCCGACTACACCAAATTAACCGGTGATTACCTCAAATCACCAATACCGTCCACGAATAGTCTTTACTTAGGTGACGACGGGTCACCGGGGTAGGTGAGCGTCGCCCCGTTCTGTAACACCCCTGTTTTTATAAATTAAATTAATTTAAAGTTATGTTCGTTTTTTTATTTCGTTTACGATTTAACTCGTAATTCTTAAAATTACTATAAAACAAATTTATCGTTTAATCATTTAAACTCCTAAAATTCTATTTGTCTCTGAAACTCTTCTTATATTTAATTCATATTTTGTTTTTTGTCTCAATTTATTTTATACATTTAATTTAATTCTTATCGAAAGTCTATTTCGACGATATAAATTCTAAATTCTTTTTATTTATTTTTATTGACGCTAGAATTTCTATTTTCAGCTCGAAGTTCATTTATTTTAAGTTTCGTCAAAACATCTATTTCCTTTCCTTGAGAAATCATATTAATTCACTTTATCGAAGATTTATTATTTATCGGGAAATACTGTTTCATTGTCTGATTATTTATTTCTATAAGCTTTGTTTTCGTCTCGAATAATTTGATTACTCATTTTATTTAACAGCCCGATTATTTATTAATTTTATTAACTCCTTTTAATTCGATTCGTGGGTCAGTCAACTTATCGTTACGAAATTCGTCTCCTACCCAATTCTTTTTATTAATCCGTATTTCTAACCCATTTCATTTTTAGCTGATTCAGCCCCTTTCCCATTACTCTCTATTCATTTAATCAAAACTTTTGTTTAATCGATACTTTTGTTTCAACTTGTTGTTTTCCCATTACTTTTCATTCAACGTATTCTCTTCATGTTCAACCCCCTTTTGTTTTCTTTTTCCTTCTCCACCGCTTCACCTGTAGACTCCCTATCAGAGGCGGCCCAGGCCCAGTTCAGGAGGAGCCTCTGAACAGGGCCTCTAAATTTTAGGCCCAAGTTTGTATTAAGTTGGAATTTAAAAAAAAAAAAAAAAAAAAAAAAAAATTTAATTCTAAAACTCTGCAACTTCTCCACGTTAATTTCTCCAACTCCCTAAACTCTCTCCATCTCATATTCTCATTAATCCTCTCACAAATTATAATCACCCAATTCTTACCTTTCATAGTTTCATAATCCCTCAATAAATTCAAATTTTCTTATGTACTCCATCTATTTGGCAATTTTTTTTTCTGAAAGGTAAATTAATATATTTGTTCTTGTTTGTTATAGTTCTTCATTTGTTGGGTATAGTTTTTGGTCGATTTTTTTGGTCGATTTTTTTGGTCGATTAATAGGGATTAAAGTTTTAATCTGTTTTCACTGATTTCTATTATTTTTGGTTGATTTTTTTGGTTCTTGTTGGGTATGATTTTTTTGGGGTAACAAGGTAAGTAGGTGATAACAGATTAACAGATTAAAACTTTAAAAGTGTTAATTTTTTTGGAATGTTGTTCTTGACTTCCTGTGAAGTACCTTTGATTAAAGATTAAAAGGTATTAATAATTAATGGGATTAATTTGTTTGATATTAATAATTTAATATGCTATTAAAGATTTAATGGGTTGAATGGTATTAATATGCTGCGAAATGTGTTGGTGATGGGAAGAAGAAGGTTTGTTGAAGAAGGTTGATTATGAAAGTTTAATTGATACATTTGCTTCACAGAAAGCTCGAAGAAGGATCCTTTTCAAGTCAACTAGAAAAGATAGGACATGATGTACGGTTATGAATAAATAGATAATATTTTTAATTACGTATTGTATTTCATGGAGGTAATGGAAAATCTACATATTATCTCAATAAAGTTTCAATTTCGTAATTTTTTGGGCCTCACTTTGTAGTGGAGCACAGGGCCTCGGTTTACTTTGGGACGCCTCTGCTCCCTATCACCTCATCATTCATCCCCTTAAGTCAGACTAGCATCCTCTTCTTCTATTATCAGTTTCCCTTCTTCACGATTCATTCTTTTTTTCTTCTTCTTGTTCTTCGACTGCTGCATCTGCTGCTGCTGCTGCGTTCGTTTGCTGGTGCTTCTGCGTCTTGTTGCATATTCTCCTCCTTCCTCTTCGTTCTTCATCTCCTTCTGCGTGGCGTTTTGATGCTTGTTGCTGCTATTTTCTCTTGCTGATGCGTGTTTCTACTCTCCCTCCTCCTCTCCTCTTTTCGTGCCTCTGCCTGGCTGTTCAGGTCGGTTTTTGTCCGTTTGTTTTCTTTCTTTATCTCTCTCCGTCTTTGTCGTCCGAATACTGTTGCTGCTACTATTCGATGCCCCCTCTTCATCATCATCTTCTTCTTCTTTTTATTTGTTTGGCTATTTGTTGATACTGTCATTGTCAATGTATTGCTATTACTGTCGTTCAATTGTTGGTTTCTGCTGCTACGTTTGTCGTCAGTTGTTCCTTCAGTTGGCGATGCTACTGTTTTGTTTAATCCCCTGTTGTTGTTCGATCTGCTCCCTCTTCGTGCCCCCTTCATTCTTCGTTCTATTGCTTCTTCTTCGGTCCTTCTTACTTTTCTGCTATTGGCATTCACTGCTCGTAGTCGGATCGGCATCACCTTGTTGTCTTTTGTTGTTTGTTGCGTTCTGTTTGTCGCTAGTGTTACTTTTGTTGTGCCCGCTGTTGTTGGCTGCTTTTGTTCGTGTCGTCGCTACCTAAGATGTTTAACATCATCGTTCCAGTTCCATACTGTTGCTGATCGTTACTAATCTGTTGCTACTGTTTCTTCTTCTTTTCGTCCTGTTGCTTCTCCTTCATCTAGTCCCGATTTCATTCGTTTGCTGCTGCGTTTTGTTGTTGTACGCTGCTGCGTGGTCGCTGTTATGCTATCGGCTTTTCCCTTTTTCCTCTGATTTCATTTTTTGTTGCTTGCTGGTGCATCTGCTTCGAGCTGTTTCATATCGTTACGCTTTGTTGACTCGATTAAGTTCGGTCCTCGCTTTTCTCTTGACGCATCAATTCCCTTTTTGTCCTCGTGTTTGTTCTGAGAATCGAGCATCTATTTTGTGACCATCTTCGTTAACTCCGACTCTTTTCTTTTTGTTTCTGTGCATTCTCGTTTACGTTGGAGTCTACGGAGTATAGAAGAATAGGTGCCTGAGAACACTTTAGACTCGGGAGTGGAGCATGGACTAAATCGATGGGCATTTGCTTTGAAGTTGTTGTCTCAAGGTAACTTTAGGACGTTACTCGATTTTATATCGTATGTTTGAGTAGTAGTATGTAGTAAATATTTTAACTTCGGTTTTCTAATTTTAGCTATTTATTATTTTCTAATAAAATTATTTTTAAATCATGTCTTATAAATATTTTAGTACTTTCGATATTGTTTTCTAAATCGTTAGTAATTTCATTATTATTGACCGCTATAATATTTTGTTGGTTATCGTAACACTAGTAGCTAAATAATAACGATTTCATATTTTCTTCCTATTTCATTAAGTTATAATTTTAACTCAAAATCGTATTTTTATATTATAATTGAGATTGGTATACTTGTTCAATAAATGACTTTCGTTTTACTACTTATATTAATAAATGAGAAAGTAGTCGATTTTGTTTTAAATATATTTTTAGTCGAGACCATTTTCCCTAATAATTTCTCATTTGTCTACGATTGATTATTTTTAGTAAAATCAGTATTATTTATTGATAAAATCTATTTGATAAAACTAATTTGAAAGCTTTATAAAATCTCATTTAATTTATAAAACTCGTTGGCTCAATTAATTTTGATATCGTTTCTATTAAAATATCTCTTTTCTAAAATTTGTAGTTTTAACTCGATTTCCTAATTATTTCTAAAATACTATATATTGACTTATTATATTTTATTTATATTTTGAGTAACGAATTTAGAAATATATTAAAGTTACGATAACGACGATAATAATAAAATGTTATTTTCGTTAGAAATGTTATTTTTATACATTTCACTTATTTTAATAACTTACGTATTTTCTATAACAAAATTTCTATTTTAAGTAAGTTTCTAAAATTAGTAAGTTTCTAATTATAGAAAATTTTCCCTTTTAATATAAAATGTTTATTCCATTTATGACTTGTTTTGAAGTTATGGAATAAGGACAAGTGTGAGGTTAGAGTAATATATTCTAGGGTTTACGTTTTTGCCATCAACTATAAGGCTAGTGTATCAGGAATATCAGCAATCGGTACATTAGTTGTTGAACCGAGTGACAGGTATCCCGGGAGTTGTGTGCATTTTGACCTTAAGCTTAGGCCTCGCAGTAAGTTGCCGTCAAAAGTTGAACTGGGTGACAGGTAATCCCAGGAGGGGTGTGCATTGTCTTAAACTAGGGCCACACATTTATAAGTTGCCGCCCTATTATGCTTGAGTAGCCTAGTTAGAGACCGAAGTTTGATTTGTTTGAACTAAGTTATCGAAGCTAGTTTTAGTATTCTCCTAGTGAAAGTCTAGCCGTCTACACTAATCTTATCCATAACGCCATTTTGAATATTTTTATTATTATCGATACATTTTGGTTTGCAGGTTGACAAATATTTGAAGTTTTCTTCTGAAAACTTGTTCTGATTTTGTTGTTCCAATATTTTAAGTTTTCTCCGAAAGCTTATTTTTATTATATCATTTAATGTTTTCCATTTTAATTATTTTGTTATAGTAATACTATTATTTTCCATATGATATAATATGGCTGGGAGAACGTCCGAGTTACTCCCCACTGACGTGATTGTTATGTTTATAACATGACAGGTATTTGCTGCTGGGTTTTGGGTGTGAGGTAGCGAGTAGCGTGGATCTTACACCTTCTTCATTCTTGAAATTTATGGATTTATATAAACCCGTTTGGAGATTTTACTTTTAGATATTTTGTAAAAAGAGGCCTTTGTATTGACTTACCATTTCTTAATAAGATATAGTTTGTTAGTGTGTTTTAATCCCAACTCTACAGTGTTTCCGCCACTGTATTGCGTTTGTAGACACCCACATTTTGACCGCCAGGTGTCTATAGTAGTTCCCGCCAAACACCCGATGATGATAGGACGTAAACGTGCTTTGACAGACTCGGATATGGGCTTGTAATCATGGACATTTGGTTTAGACATTTTAAGGAGTACAAATCTCACAAAACGGACCTCAAATCCAGGCCCAGTGGGTCGTTTCGAGTCGAATAACACTAATTTGGGTCAAAACCGTCACCAGGGGTAAAACCGTCTTTTAGCGACCGAGTCAAAACCCGGTCAAAGATATTTCCCGAGACTTGTGGACCGACCGTGATGTCTCACGCGTCCCACTTCTGCCCAAATTCCTACAAAAATCAGCCTTCACAAATATTAAACAATTCTGTTTAAGGTGGAGTTCGATCTCAAGTAGGAATTCTATCCGGAAACCGAAACGGAATACCACCCAAGCTCAGATACTCGGCTGAAACAGCCGAGATATCACCCCAAACCAGCCGAGTTTTTGGCTTTCCCACCAAGAAACGAGAAGTCAATTCCTTCACGAACTCTCGTATTTCCTATCCAAACCGGTGTTTCTTGTCACACAAGTAAGATCACCTCGGTTCCTATAAATAGGACCCTCCCTTCAACCTCAAAACAACAACAAAAAATTGACCGATAATACACGATTCATACACGAGAAAATCCTAAGTTTTCAGCAGCTAAAAAACGACATTCGAAGTCCCGACGTAATCCCGAAGTAATTCCAAAAATCCGACGAAACCGATCCCGTCCAAACCGGCCGATCCCACGCCTCATACACACTTAAAAACGCTCCAAAAAACCGACACCTTAGCTCACCCACATCATCTCGACGCTCCCGTGTCTAAGCCACCGTCCGACGAGCTCTATACCGAGAACACAAAGCATGTAGGTTGAGGGTGCAAATCAAACCCGTCTCTTCCCTTTTCTCTCCCCTTTCTCTCGTTTTTTATTATGGGTCTTGCGTCGGTCCTTCTTTTTATTTTCTAATATCGATACTATTAAAACTATTTTCTTATGTCGAATATTCTTAAAATATGATATCGGTTCTATATAATCGAATATCATATCAAAAAGAATTATATTAAGTTTTCGACGAAATCGTTACATCTTTTTACAACTTTTTCGTTCAAATTTTTTTTTTTTCTATTTTTCGTTCAAAAAACAAAGCTTTTTTCAAAACCTTTTCTAAAGTCATTCCGAATATTCGATATCGATTTCATAATCGAATATCGAATACGACGAATATCGAAAATATAAACCGAGTATAAATTAATTCATATTTGTACGCGATTTATAACGATTTTCGACAAAAAATAAAAAGCGGACAGGCTTGCGTGCGAGTCGCGCCCGGTCCAGGCGACTCGCACACGAGCCTGGGATCCGATTCTATTTTTTAAGTTTTCGTTCGTTTATTTTTATTTATTTTACGAAACGATTTCTAAATTTACATCTTTTCTAAAACTATTCTAAATATTTGATAATCAACTATCGAATATAACGAATATCGAGAATATTAAATCGGGTACGAGTTATGCGATATTCGTACGCGATTTAATCAAAATTTTACGAAAACCGTTGTCGGATTCAGGCCACCACGCGACCCGCATTGATCCCGGGCGAGTCGCGCGGCTCTCAGCCGAGACCCTTTTCTTTTTTTTATTCTTTCTCGAACATCGTTTTTTATACAAAACAACGTTTTTAACAATATTTTTCAGATTTCGATTAATTCTTATTTTCTCGATTTCAATTTCATATATTATTATTTCAATCGTTACTAACCCGTTTTCTCGTGTTTGTAGCAACTTTTCTCTCATTTTCTTTTTATCGTTTTATTAGACTAAAACGAACTCACATGCTAAATAACTTTGACGTTAGTAGATTAACATGCATTAAACGACTTAGCAACCCATTTTATTTTTCCTCACATGTCTTAGGAAAATAATCTCTGCATATCATTTCATCGTCGAACTAACGCGTGTACACAAAACCGAACGATATCTTAGTAAAGGCCGCTAAGTGCGGGCGGGGTTGGGTGTTCTCGCTGAACTTCCCAACACGTACCCTCACCCCTTACTCAGAACCATGGTTTCCGGATGTCCGAATCCATTGGCAACGAGAGTCATTCAATATACGATTAACCGCCCAGTCGGCATCGATATCGATATGCTAAGGGACGAACCCAATAAACTCTGACATCGGAAATGGGCCAGGCTTTAAGTATGGCCCACTACGACATAGAGTGGGTTCGAACGGTTCCGAATAACCATAAAATTCGGTGGCGACTCCTACTTCGATTTAAAATTCTATTCGATCCATCTCATATGGAAATTCTACGCCTCCCCAAAACCCGCGCTTCGCCGCGTCGGGGTGGACCTATGTCATGTCCACAATTTGGCGACTCCGCTGGGGATTAACTGATGTGTCACTTACCATCGGCATCCTCAGGGTGAGACTCGAAAAGAAATCGTTCGATTAGTAATGTACACGTTTTAGTTCAATGGTTCATGCATAACCCCGTTCTATCCCGGGCCGGTTACTTGTGACCGACGTCCCACTATACCACGGTGCATTCCCACTAGGGTGCACTAAAGACTTCGATGGCGGAACTCGTTTAGACTTTGCGGCATGTCCTAAGACCAACTCAGCTTAGGGAGTCCGTCCTCAGTACGAGAATGCGATCGTTGTTGGTATAGACCCTCTCAGACCGACCGAGACTTAGACTAAGAGCATACATGGCGTCGTTATACTGATTCTATGACTACATGCTACTTGATCCTTTTCGGTCTTTTCAAAACCGTCATTTTCAAAATTTTACATCTTTTCAAATCCATTCCTTTTTCAAAACCCGGAAAGCTGCCGAATTTAGGACTTATGATTTTGACTCAAAATAGCCTATTTTTAGCCGGTATGCTGTCCAAACCTTTTAAAAAAAAAAGCCCGAAATCTCGGCCCGATACCCTTTTCTCGGTTTCCAAAAAAATCGGGTCTTCCAATCCGACCTTTGCTCGGTTTTCAAATCCAAATTCCCTTTTCAAAACCCTCTTCTTCTTAGGACTTCCCGTATTTAGCAGTGTCGGGTCTTGTCATAGGTTGTAAGAGTCTATAGCGTCGAAACTCCGTCGATCTTATATCACGAGTTTCCACCCCATCCCAGTCCGCCTTACTTGTCAAGGCACGGCCCACCTTTGTAGGACTAACTCCTACAAAGGAAAGCCCGTTCACACACTCGAGTCTAAAGTTTGGGGATTTCTCACGTAGACCTTCCTTCGAACAGGACTAGGCCCACTCTGCCGAATCCTAAGGAAGGCCCACCACTCACGTGTCATCCATTTAGAAGTCAGTCTCCGGTCTTCTTTCTAGTCTAGTCTTTTTTCTTGCTCGGGATGTACTTTTGGTTCTAAGATCTGGGTCAGTTACTGATTACGCGGTGCCCTTACAGACAGGTCACCCCACACTCGAGCCATGACGCAAAAAGCCATAGACGAATTGACAGCCTCGTTGGCCCAAATCCAAGACCAACTGAGGAAGGTACGGGAAGACCAGATCGCCATCATTACTCGGGTTAGTGCCGTAGAACAGGGAACCCCCAACGCTTCGATCGACGATGACGGGCCTTTAGCCGCATTGGCCAGTGCAGTCCTCAAACTGCAAGAACAGGTCCACTTGACAACCCAAAGCTCCATCCATACGGAGAATGCTAGGATTTACACCCCATTGACCGACGAACTACCCACGAATCTCAATCTGACGGGCTTGCCGATGTTCGAGGGTACTGAAGATCCGGTCCACCATATCCGGGCTTTCAAGGAATTCATGGCCCTTAAAGGGGTTAAGTCCAACATGTTCAAGCACCTATTCGCCTCTTCTCTCGAGAAGCACCCAAGAGCCTGGTACTACCGGCTCGACCCCAAGAAGTACAAAACTTGGGATGACGTGGCAACGGAATTCGCTCGGAATTACGCCGACAATACAGAAATCCAGACCACCATGCGCACCCTGGAAGTAATGGCCCAGGAACCTAAGGAGGGATTCACAAAGTACCTTCAACGCTGGAGGGCTGAAAGCGTCAAAATGGTCGATAAGCCCAGTGAAAAGGTGCTGGTTGAAGCCTTTGTCAAGAACCTACTTCCAGCTTACCGAGTCCATCTTCGGTACGCCATCATACCTAGTTTTGCGGTCCTGACTGAAATGGGAACAAGAATCGAGGATGATCTAAGATTGGAAAGCCTCACTAAGGCCTCCACTAAGGGATACCAAAGGGCTAGTTCATCAACGAGCAAGCCCGCTACTACTGCTGCCACTCGTAGCATTTTCGACGAGGTAAACGCACTCGATACCTCATCCCAGAAGACTACTACTCCCCGGGTATTCACTGACATAGGTACTACCTATGAAAACGCCCTTCAAAGACTATCATCAAAAGGCCTGATCACTCCGATAGGCCCAACACCTGATATCCCGGTCGAACGTCGCTCTAAGGCCTACAACCTTCAGGCCTACTGTCACTATCATCGTGGTAAGGGGCACGATACCGAGAAATGTTGGAAACTCAAGCACCTTATCCAAGATCTCATTGAAAGCGGGAAAATCCCTTTACCCGGGGGTAAGCCCAACAACAAAGACAATCCGTTGGCCACTCACGCCATCTTTTCCGGAGAAGTAGTGGATTGCTCACACCTCATTTCTCCATTTATCCCACAAATAAACGGGATCTGGTGCGATGACGAAGATGATGTCTACCTCACCAAAGGGGAAGTTGTCCCCATCACTCCTGAGGAGATTCAGAAGGTTAAGTCCAAGGCTTTAGCCACCAGTCAAGCCCTTATCATTGCTGAACCACTCAAAGTAGAGTCCGCTCCGGAAGAACCAACTCCTGAAAAGGCTCTTGTGAAGCAGCTAAGCAAAACTCGAGTTGACCTCTCTATATGGCAACTCCTAGTTAGCTCCCAAGAACATCGAGAGGCACTCACTAAGGCCCTCGATCAGGTCAAAATCGACTCTATGGCTACTCCAGCCGAAATGGTAGCCACAGTCCTACCCCACCTAAAAAGCAGATCCATAGAAGAAGGCCCACTGATCACCTTCTCCAACGCTGATCTACCACCATTCGGGCCGGCCCACAACATGGCCCTCTACATCACAGTTATCTGCCGTGGAAAGTACCTACCCATGACCCTAATTGACGACGGGTCAGCAGTCAACGTCCTTCCCTTAAGGACCGCCAAAGCCCTCGGCATCACCGAGGCCGACTATATTCCAACAGCTCAAACCATTCAGGCTTTTGACGGGAGTCCAAAGTCAGTAGCCGGGGCCACGAAACTCACTATCATAACCGGCCCGATAGAGAAAGAGCTGGAATTTCAAGTGATCGACGTAACTTCTTCCTTCAACCTCCTTTTAGGAAGACCTTGGATCCATGCAACCAGGGCCGTGTCCTCCACTTTGCATCGGAAAATCAAGCTGCCTTTGCGCGACACCGTCATCACTATAGAAGCCACACCTATGACCGTGGCTAATTGCAACACCTCGGGCCGCACTGATCTATGGGGATTCGATTTCATAGGAGCCATCGAAGAAGATCATCTCTTCCGTCCTTATTTCACTGTCCCCCTAGACCGAATGTTACAGAATCTGGGCTTTCTACCAGGGGTTACCTCAAGGCCCGATCTCCCCGCAGGGAAAATTCTCGAAGTTCTGGACAATGGGAGGACTCAGACGGGCTTGGGCTACACCCTAACTCCAGAAAACATGGGCCAGACTGAAACCAGTAAGGTCACCTTCGTCACTCCAGTATTCGAGACTGCTCAGACCGGCCTATATCGGCCCACACGCCCTGGGACCCACTTGGCCCAGGACTGCAACTACATACCAGACGACATCTTCGCTCTCATCCAATCCGAAGATGCTAAGAATGCCGAGCCCGCGCTAGGGTTACTTTTCGGAGAAGAACTCGCGATTCCAACACCGAAAGAAGAGCTAGTCAGCCTCATACTCCGCAGTCGCACCTTTGATCCGTCCAAGCTAATCTCGGAGGTCGGTTCCGGAACCAGAGCTTGGAGGAAAACTGTCAAATGGACTGACAGTCGAGGAAAAACTTACAAGCTGATCACAGGGGAAGGAGAGATGCCAGAATCTGAGTCTGAGTCCGAGTCGGAGTCCGAGTCAGAGTCTAAGATTGAGTCTAGTGAGTCTGGTGCTAGGGTCAATCCTGTAACTCCCCCTCTTCCTTTAGCCATTCCTGGTGCCTCGGGGTCTGTCCCAGGCACCCTACCTATCCCGCCGCTGACTAGTGATCAGATGGCAGCTCTTTTCGAGCTCTTTTCTCAATTCATGATCAATAATAACAACCGTTCTGCTTACGACTTGTCTCATTTTCAAAATTTCAAAAATTTTATGTGCAATGACATTGAGAAGCCCGACGAACAGGTATCTTTACCCCCACATCTGATTGAGCAACTAGAGCAAAGAGAATCCCGCAATCCGGTAATCGAAGACACCGAATCCATCAACGTGGGAACAACCTTAGAGCCTCAGATGCTTAAGATAGGACTATCCTTAGATCCCGAGGAGAAACAACAATTCATAGTTCTCCTTCAAGAATTCAAAGACGTCTTCGCATGGTCCTACAAGGACATGCCGGGGATTGACCGCGAAATAGCCGAGCACCATATACCGATCAAAGAAGGGTTCAAGCCGGTGTGGACATGACGTAGGTCCACCCCGACGCGGCCACGCGCGGGTTTGGGTAGGCGAATGAATCTCGTGGTGAGATTGTTCTCGGGTTCGAAATTTAAGTCAAAATGGAGTCGCCACCGAATTTTGTGGTTATTCGGAACCATACGAGCCCACTCTATGTCGTCATGGGCTATACACAAAGTAAGCCCACTTCGATTTCAGAGTTTATTGGGCTCGTCCCTTTGCATTGCAATACCGATACCGTATAAACCGGCTTTCGTATATAGAATGACTCTCGTGCGCCAAGGGTTTCGGACATCCGGAAACCAAAGGTTCTGAGTAAGGGGTGAGGGTACGTGTTGGGAAGCCCACTAAGGACACCCAACCCCGCCCGCACATGGCGGCCTCTACTAAGACATCGTTCGTGTTCGTGTGTGCGCGCTAGTAAAACGATTAAATGATATGCAAACAGCGTTTTCGGGCTAAGCATATTAATAGTTTGTGAACTACGTCATTTAATGCATCTTATTTTTGGTCAAAGTGGTTTAGCATTCGAGGTTCGTTTATAAAGCGTAAAAGCAAGTAAATAAACAAAGCTCGAAAGTAAAATAAAAACGTACAAGTTACACGGGCGGAAATACAACCCGGAATTCACAATACAACATTACGTAGAAGTAATAAAAATAACGCGATACAAAGATATGGACGGGCCCGTATGTAAGTTAGGTCGCGAAAAGTGTAGATGGACTAACCCCGATTAAATACACATTATATCGCGTACTAAACGAAGGACGAAAATACGAGACTGTGGCATATTGCTAGCCCGATCTCATATCCCGTAGTCTTGTCCCGACTTATCACGTCAAAGGTGGTCAAAGTCGTTCTACGTGTCGTGTTGTGCATGGTTTTGAAAATAGGTTAGTCACGTGATAGTCTTTACACGTGATGACTAATGTCGATAAAAGAAAGGCGAGGCTTGAAAGGTATGTCAAGGCCCTCGGTTATGGGGCTACAGGACTCACTCGGTCGAGTCATGGCCTGACTCGGTCGAGTGCGTCCTAAAAGAAGCTTCTGCCCACGGTTTGGGGTGCTACTCGATCGAGTAGCAGGTGTACTCGGTCGAGTGGCACTTGTACGAGTTGTGACTCGTGATTTATGTGTCTTAAATTTGAAGGTTGGCCAAATTGAATCAAAATATTGACGAATTTAGATTTAATTCGGTTTGCCACGATAAACGTGAGTTTTAGAAAATGAGTTCACGTGATTGGCTTTACACGTGTCGACTAAGAGTCGTAAAAAAAGAGACGAGGCTTAAATGTTGCATCCAAGCTCTCGGTTTTCTGGGCTACAGGATCCACTCGGTCGAGTCATGACCTGACTCGGTCGAGTGTACCCTTGGGAAGTAGTCTGCCCGGTTTTGTGGACACTACTCGATCGAGTGGCCTATGCACTCGGTCGAGTAGTCCCTGTACGAGTGTTAACTCGTTTCATTTTTGGGGTTGAAAACGACGATCGGTCGAGTTAAATTCAAATATCGCTTGATTCGAATTTAACTCGACCTCCGGTGCTATAATCGTGTACATATGCGATCATAATACCGTCGTCGGGATTTTATGAAGTGTTTGTGTTAGAAAATTTGAATTAGTAACGAAATGCTTCCCTCTACGTCACGACATCGAAACTAACCCTTTCGGATTATGTGATGTCGGTTTTCGTGTCAACGGGTTCCGCACTAATTAAAATGGGATTGAATACGTTCAACTACGATTAGTCGCGATCACGTCACGCCCTTGAGTACATTGGGGCGGGGCTCCTCGAAAAGGGCTCCACCTCCGTCGTTGCTCGTAAAAGGATTAGACGGACTTTAGGCGACAATTATAGTCAAACGTATCCGAAACTGAGATTTTGATACATAGTTATATATATACACGGTATGGTTACAATGTTAGCAACGAAATATAAAAGTTAGTATGCAAAAAAAGTAAAAAAAGTTAGAGTGTTAGATGTTAGAGTGTTAGGATTACGATACTAGTAAAAGTACAAAATAAACGATACAAAAACATAAGCGTAAATAACAAAGATAGAAACGGGGTTTGGGACACCCTCAACATACATGTTTAGTAAGGACCTCGGAAATGGGCTCGCAAATAGTGACGGGACTATGGAGTATCGAGGATGTATGTAAGTTATGGTGTGTGTGTGTGTTGTCGGTTTATCGAGGGACAAGGGACTCGGTTTTTTGTGTATAGGGCTTAGGGTTGCTAAGGCTTGTAGTGTAGAGAGTATAGATAGGTTAGAGTAGAAGCTTAGGGTAATTTTGCATTAGTTGACCCCTTGAATGCAATGGGTTTGAAGGGGTATTTATAGGCTTCACCCCGTCCTAGGGTCACTCGATCGAGTGCCCTAGTGCACTCGGTCGAGTGCCTTCAGGAATGAATCTGGTCCGGTTCTTGACGCTCCACTCGACCGAGTGGCCAATCCACTCGACCGAGTGGATCAATTAGGCCGGGCTATTTTGGGCGTGATTGCCCTTGATTTATGCTTAATTGATTATGATTGATTTGGCTAATTTTGGCTGATTCGTGAGCGATTTGGATAGATTTGTGAACCTGGTGCATGTTTTGGGAACGCACCCGGTCGCTCTTTGTGTCGGGTTTGTCTTGACCGGGTTTTGACCTGGTCGCTAAAAGACGGGAATTATTTTTGGTGCCGGTTCTGGCCCAAATTAGTCTCATTTTGCTCGGAACGACCCACTGGGCCTGAATTTGATGTCTGTTTTGTGAGATTATTACTCCGCTGAAAGTCCATGTCAGATATTATTGATTTCGGGTCCAAATCCGAGTATACTAAGTCACGTTTGCGTCCGATCATCATCGGGTGTTTGTCGGGAACTGCTATAGACACTAGCAGGCAAAATGCGGGTGTCTACAGAGCCCCCACTCTGACTGAGGCTTGGACAAGGCGAAAGTCAGAGTAGCCACCAGGCCAATCGCAGATTACGACCTGGCAGCCTTCCGGTCGGGTCGTTTATAGTCCAGTAGACTTGCGTGAAGGGCTCGCCAGCCATAAGCAGAGGGTCATACCTGTCCTGCCGATGATAGCTCCGCGGGGAGTCAGACTTGTTGCATAATTCCTAGGCGTGCCTATATGTGGGCCCAACCCGTGCCATTTCGGGGAAAATGCCGTCTCGGGCGTTCTGCTGGGGAAATATGCGAGCTGTACAGGCTTGCTTTCGAAGCCTTGAGTCGTACCTGACCTGATGATGATGCTCCATGGGGAGTAAAACTTGCCTTTCGGGGCGTAGGTGTACCCGTATGCCGACACATTATGCCTTGGATGTAGCATACCGGGGGAGAGTTGACTCTGTTGGGGAATAAAACTTGTGCTTAGAGGTGTAGGAGTACCCGTATGCTGATACATCACATTTTGGATGTAGCGTTCCAGGAGAACACCGACTCACGCTGGGGAGTAAAGTAGTTGCGCGGGGACTTGCTTCTGAAGTCTTGGGGTGTACCTGCATGCTGACACATGATAAATTGCATGTAACACATAGGCAAAACACCGACTTGTGCTGGGGAAGAAAGCACCGGATTTTGAAAAAAGTTGAAATTTTCGAAGAAGGAATTTTTTAGAAAGAATTTAGGAAAGCTCAGGATAACTAGATTCCTATTCTGGGTTGAAGTCAGGCCTGCACATGTTGGGGCCCAATTTACTGAGGAGGCAGGGTTAGTCAGGTTATTGCCAGGCTTCCATATTATAAATACAGGTTTCCTGCTTCAGCTTTCTGCACCTCAAATCAAAACCCTTCTCTTCTCTAAAAAGAATCTCTCAGTCTTTTAAGAAATCAAGTTCCTGCCATGGGTATCGAGCATCTCACTTCAATGCTTTTCGCCTGGTCCCAACACTTTCGGGATGACGACCGGATTCAGCTGACCCAAATGGGGATTACCAGCCTATTTCCTCTTAGGCGTCTGGTGCCTGATGTGCATTTTCTAGATGCTTGTTTGGCGCTTTGGGACACTACCCACCACGTCTTCGCGTTCCCGCGGGGAGAGATATGCCCTCTTCCCGAGGAGATCGCAGCCATTGGCGGTTGGAGCCCTGTTGCTCGCCCTGCCATTCCTCCGTTCTACCCGGACCCGAGGAGGAGACTGAGGGATTTCTTGGGTCTGTCTCATGCTGAGACAGATCGAATGGTGCGGGGAGATACCGTCTCCCTTTTCGACTTGGCTGACAAGTTCATGAATAGCCAGGATGTAAGGGCTACGCCTTCTCACCGGCGTAGGGCCTTCGCGTTTTGCATGCTGCACCGCTACGTCTTCGAGGGGTTGATGGATGCTGACTCGTGCGTGGGCCAGATTAGACTGATCGGAGTGGTTGACCAGATGGAGACTGGTCACAGCCCTGCTTGGCTAGTCACGGGAGAACTCATCATGGGTCTGGATGCTAGGCGACTTGACCCGACCCGGCAACTGACGGGGAGTATCCTTATTCTGCAGGTAAACGTCCTTCGATTTTTCAATTTTGGTTTGCGCGATTTTTTTTTTTGTTTCGCGGTTTCTTGAAGTCCGTAAGTCACTCGATCAAGTGGACCTACCACTCGATCGAGTGGCGTCTGTGAAGTGCTTCTGTTGGCCTGTGAAGGGCTTACTCGATCGAGTCCGAGGGTGTACTCGATCGAGTGTCATACCTGATAGTCTTCTGTTTGTCTTAGCGAGTCTTACTCGATCGAGTCAGATGGTGTACTCGACCGAGTGTCATTCCTGACGAGCTTCTGGTTGTCTTAGAGAGCCTCACTCGATCGAGTCAGAGGGTGTACTCGATCGAGTGGGCTGTAGTGAACCATTCCATTACTCATGAGTTGCGTGTACACGTTTGCAGGTTTGGTTGTCGGAGCGCTTGTCGATCATAGAGCCTCCTCCGAGCGTTCCAAACTACCGTAACAACCAACTCAGTTCCAGGGGGCGCAAGATAAGTTCGAATCACCATATAAATCGAGCTTACTGGGATGAGGAATTGGTGTTCCATGGTGGCCCGTTGATTAGGTGGACGGTTGCTTGGTGGTTCCTTTCCAAGCTGACGGGATTGGCCAAGAGGGACCAAGCTCGTTATCTCGTGATCCTGTCCCTTGACTGGACAGTTCACATCTACCCGGACCGCATTCTGAGGTAGTTCGGTTCGTCTCAGCGCATTCCTGAGACTGAAGCCATCATTAGCGTCCCGCTCCAACTGACGGATGCTATGTGCGACCCTTGGTTGCAGAGGTGGTTCACCCGTCCTACATGGACTATTCCCAACCCTTGCCAATCTGCTTGGGTTTCTCGAGCCTACGAGAAATGGACTTCTGAGGAGTCCGAGGAGGCTCGCAAAGCTCTGAAGGTCGATGAGGCCTTCGAACTGGTCCGTCGGGAGACGGTAAAGGACAATAGGGGATTCTACGATGAGGGAGAGACCCCTGCTACCTTAGTCCGATTAGAGTCGGGTCTTAAGTCACATGCTAAGACTCGAGCTAAAGATGCCGGTGCTAGTGGCACGCGGGGGCGGCAAAGCCCCCAGACTGACTTGGAGCGGCGACTTGGGCCAAGGCTGGCGGCCCGGGACCGACTAGGTCCGCGTGATCGGCTCCCCGAGCCCGTAAGGGCCCGACTTGGGCCAATCGAGGTGGATGAGGACTCAAGTTCCAAGAAGCGAGTCCGAGCTAAAGAGGTTCCTGTGGTGATTCGGGAACGCTCTCCTCCGCGTCGTCGTCAGTGGACGGCCAAGGAGGCCAAGGACAAAGGGAAGGGCAAGATGCCCTGAATACCGAGTCCTTAGTTTTATTATTTAGATATTATTATTATTTTTGTCGTGTGCTTTTTTTGTAGTTTTTTTTTTGAATTCCTGCACTTGTAATTTTCCCAAGCTTTTTGGGTTTTTTTTTTTTTTGTGATAAATAAAAGGAAGTTTATTATTAAAACCGTTCCTGTCTTTTCTCGATTGCATTGGTTGTGCCCTTTTGAGGGGCTGCCTACGTATCCGCAATTAGCAGAATCAAACCAAACGTAGTTCAGGCTTAGGAAATTGCAATCTCGAATTACACCAAGACTATTGGTTCAAGATGTTTTGCGACAGTAGAATAAATAATTCTAGCTCATTGACTTGCTTTTTTGTAAAAATAAATGATTTTGATAAAAATTGCTAATGACATTGAGAAATGGCTAAGGGTAGTAACGCTTCAGCTGGTCCAGGTTGGTTGGGTTGACAAACTCATTCCCGTCCAGGTCCGTCAGCATTACTGCTCCCCCTGATAGGATTTTCTTCACCAGATATGGCCCAGCCCAGTTGGGTTTGAATTTTCCCCTTGGGTCAACTGGTAGCAAGGCTCGAACAGACTTAAGGACTAGATCCCCTTCTTTAATGTTCCTGGGCCTTACTCGCTTGTTGAAGGCTCGTTGGATCCGTTTTTGGTAAATTTGAATGTTGTTGAGAGCGCGGGACCGTCGTTCGTCAAGTAGAACTAACGAATCGTATCGTGCTCGAACCCAGTCAGCTTCGGGTACTTGACTTTCTAGCAGAATTCTGAGGGACGGTACCTCCAACTCGACGGGCTGGACAGCTTCCATCCCATAGGTTAGGAAATATGGCGTTGCCCCGGTTGCGGTGCGAATTGACGTCCGGTACCCCCATAGGGCAAAAGGTATTTTGTCGGGCCAGTCCCGATAATTATCAGCCATCTTTTTGAGTATGGTGACAATCGTTTTATTGGCTGCCTCTACTGCTCCATTGGTTTGGGGACGGTAGGGCGAGGATGTGTGCCTTTGAATTTTATATTTGGCCAGCAGGGCCGCGGTCTCAGCTTGGAAATGGGTTCCATGATCACTGATAAATTCATGCGGGATTCCATACCGGCATATTATCTCGTTTTGGATAAATTTGGCGACATGCTTAGCGTTGAGGATGCGATATGATTCAGCTTCGACCCACTTGGTGAAATAGTCGATAGCCACCAGAATGAAGCAATGTCCACCAGTACCGGAGGGATTTACTTTCCCGATCATGTCGATACCCCATGTCGAGAACGGCCAAGGTGACGTCATGGTATAGAGCAGAGATGGCGGCATATGTTGCACATTGCCAAAGATTTGACAGTTATGGCAGTGTTTGACATATACCTGGCAGTCGGCCTCCATGGTGTTCCAGTAATACCCGAGCCTCATGATTTTTCGGACCAGCATGTGAGCATTCATGTGTGGACCGTTTTCGCCATCATGTACTTCGGCCATTACTTTCTCGGCCTTATATTTGTCAACACAAAGGAGAAGAGCCCCCTGTGCCGTCTTTTTGTACAGTTGCCCGTCATCAGTACGGATGAACTGGCTGGCTAGCCTCCGTAAGGCTTTCTTGGCTCGGTTTTCCGTCCCGGGGGGATACTCTCCGTTGGTCAGGTATGTTAACACGGCTTGGTACCATGGTTCGGGATCGGTTATCTCGATGTCTTCGATGTCATAGACGTACGCCGGCTCGGACCGTCTTTCGACGCAAATTGGCATACTGGTCACATGGTCGGGAATGTTCAGTAAAGATGCTAATTTTGAGAGTGCATCTGCAAACTAATTTTCTTCCCGAGGCAGGTATATGTATTCTACCTTTTGGAATTGTTTCTCGAGATCCCTTACTCGTGCCTGGTAGGCCACGAGATTGGCATTCCGAGTCTTCCATTTTTGAAGTGCTTGGTTAATGACCAAGGATGAGTCGCCATGTACCCGGAGATTTGTGATCCCTAGGTTGGCGGCGGCTTGTAGCCCATGAATGCATGCTTCGTATTCTGCGGCATTGTTAGTGACGTCAAAGTCCAGTTTGATGGAGACGGGAGTATGCTCCCCTCTTGGTGATATTAGGAGGATCCCGACTCCGAACCCTCGAAAATTAGATGCTCCGTCGAAGTATAAATCCCATGTTTCGGCATCGGTATGGAAAATATCTTCGTCTGGGAAGGACCAGGTATCGGTGTGTCCTTCCTCGGTTACCGGGCTGTCGGCGAGGAATTCAGCTACTATTCGCCCCTTAATAGCTTTTAAAGGTACAAATTTTAGGTCGAACTCTGCCAACATTAGAGTCCATCTTGAAATCCGGCCGTTGAGGATGTGCTTTTCGAAGAGGTACTTGATCGGGTCCATCTTGGATAGCACATGGACCTCATAGCTGAGCATATAATGTCGGAGCTTCTTAGTGGCCCAGACTAGAGCCAAACACGTCTTTTCGAGCATGGTATATTTGCACTCATACTCTAAAAACTTCTTACTGATGTAGTAGATGGCTCGCTCTTCGGAGTCAACTGTCTGAGCCAGCATAGCCCCCATGGCTGTCTCGGTCGTTGTTAGGTATAACGACAGAGGCAAACCGGGTTGAGGTGGCATCAAAACTGGCGGAGCAGACAGAATTTCCTTGATTTTGTCGAAAGCAGCTTGGCATTTGTCATCCCATAGTACTTGTTCCCCTATTTTCAGTTTCTTGAAAATTGGTTCACACACCATGGTTAGCTTGGAAATGAATCGACTAATGTACTGGACTTTCCCAAGAAATCCCCTTATTTCCTTTTCGGTTTTAGGAGCTTGCATCTCGGTAATGGCTTTGATTTTAGCTGGGTCGACTTCGATACCTCGTTGGCTAACGATATGACCCAGTAATTTGCCTGACGTTACCCCAAAACTGCATTTCTGAGGGTTTAGCCTCATGTTGTATTTGCGCAGTCGGGTGAAGAATTTTCTTAGGGCGGTGATGTGACCGTCCCGTTCTTTGGATTTGACGATCATGTCGTCTACATAGACCTCTACCTCTTTATGCATCATGTCGTGTAGTAAAGTGGTAGCGGTCCTTTGGTATGTGGCCCCGGCATTAATGAGACCAAATGGCATGACGGTGTAGCAGTAAGTACCCCAAGGTGTAGTGAAGGTAGTCTTATTCATATCTTCTTCCGCCATCTTGATTTGATTATACCCGGCATACCCGTCCATGAATGACAGAAGGGCATGATCGGCCGTGTTATCCACCAGTATGTCGATGTGTGGTAACGGAAAATCATCCTTCGGGCTTGCTTTGTTAAGATCCCGAAAGTCTACGCATACCCGCACCTTACCGTCCTTTTTAGGAACTGGCACGATGTTTGCAACCCAGTCCGGATATTCGGACACTTGTATGAAGCCGGCTTTGAATTGTTTGTCGACTTCTTCTTTTACTTTGAGAGACCACTCGGGCCTCATTCGACGAAGCTTCTGTTTGACCGGTTTGCACCCATCTTTGATAGGTATGTGGTGCTCGGCTATTTCCCGGTCTATCCCCGGCATGTCCTTGTAGGACCACGCGAAGACATCTTTGAACTCTTGGAGGAGGTTTATGAACTGTTGTTTCTCCTCGGGATCTAAGGATAACCCTATCTTAAGTATCTGAGGCTCTAAGGTTGTTCCCACGTTTATGGATTCGGTCTCTTCAATTACCGGATTCCGGGATTCCCTTTGCTCGAGTTGCTCGATCAGATGTGGAGGTAAGGGTACCTGTTCGTCGGATTTCTCAATGTCATAGCATAAATCATTTTTGAAAACAGGATTTAAAAGAGACAAGTCGTAAGCAGAACGGTTGTTATTATTAATTGAAAATTTGGAAAACAGCTCAAAGAGAGCAGCCATCTGATCATTGGTCAGAGGCGGAATTGGTAAAGCACTCGGGACAGACCCCGAGGTGCTAGCAACAGGAATGATAGAAGGGAGGGGGGTTACAGGAGTGACCCTAGCACCGACTTCTCTAGACTCGACCTCAAACTCTGACTCAGACTCCGACTCAGACTCGGACTCAGACTCAGGCATGTCTCCCTCTCCGGCGACCAGCTTGTAGATCCTTCCTTGACTGTCAGTCCACTTGACAGTCTTCCTCCAGGCCCTTTTTCCCGTCTCGGAGCCAACATCCGAGATCAGCTTGGTCGGGTCAAACCTGTTGCTGCGGAGAATCAGGTTGACCAGGTCTTCCTTTGGAGTCGGGGCAACGGTGTCTTCCCCGAAGAGTAGCCCTAGCACGGGCTCGTTATCGTCCGCTCCGTCGGACTGGGTGAGGGTGAACACCTCATCTGGGATGTAGTTGCAATCCCGGGCCAAGTGGGTCCCGAGGTGCGTTGCATTGGGTTGGTATAGTCCAACCTGGACAGCCCCGAATACGGGTGTGACAAAGTAGTCAGACAACCGTGGGCTATAAGGGCTCAAGTAGGTACCCTTCATAATGTTGCAGGCTTTTTCAATTCCTGCTCGGACAACGTTGTCCGGCGTGAGGGCATAGCCAAGGCCGAAGTGAGAGTCTTCGTCCTTAAGGACCTCGATGATCTTCCCAGCTGGAAGGTCGGGTCGAGAGGTATCCCCCGGAAGGTACCCTAGGTTCTGGAGCATCGTGTCAATGCTCGTGGTGAAGTAAGGCCTGAAAAGGTACTCTTCCTCAATCATCCCCACGAAGTCGAACCCCCAGAGGTCCGTCCGGCCCGTGGCGTTACAGCTAGCCACGGTCATTGGGGTTGCCTCTAGAGTAATAATACCGTCGAGTAGAGGCATCTTGATCTTGCGGTGGAGGGTGGAGGATACAGCTTTCACCGCGTGAATCCATGGCCTTCCTAGGAGCAGGTTGAATGAGGAGGTGACATCAATTACCTGGAATTCAAGCTCCTTTTCTATTGGGCCCGTGACGATGGTAAGTTTTATGGCCCCAGCTACCGACTTTGGGCTCCCATCAAAGGCTTGGATGGTTTGAGCAGTCGGGATATAGTCAGCCTCGGTAATGCCGAGGGCTTTGGCGGTCCTTAGAGGAAGGACATTCACGGCCGACCCGTCATCAACTAGGGTCATCGGGAGGTACTTCCCCCGGCAAATCACCGTGATGTAAAGGGCTAGGTTGTGGGAGGTCCCGAATGGCGGTAGATCGGCTTCGGAAAATGTGATCATTGGGCCTCCTACTTTGGTCTTACCCTTTAGGTGGGGTAGAACCGTGGCTACCATTTCAGCGGGGGTAGCCAGAGAGTCGATCTTGACTTGATCGAGAGCCTTTGTAAGTGCCTCTCGATGTTCTTGAGAGCTAACAAGGAGTTGCCATATAGTGAGGTCAACTCGGGTTCTCTTCAATTGCTTCACGACGGCTGTTTCGGCGGTCGGCTCTTCAGGGGCGACTTCCATCCCGAGTGGATCGGTGATGGTTGTCGGGATAGGGGTGTCCCTAGTGCTTGTGGCTAAGTAGGGACGACCAAGGCTGTTGCTGGCTAGGACTCGAGTTTTGACCTCCCGAATCTGTTCAAGGGTGATGGGAACGGCTTCCCCTTTAGCGAGGTAGATATCATCTTCGTCGTCAAACCAGATCCCGTTCACTTGCGGGACGTGGGGGGAGATAAGGTGAGAGCAGTCGATCACCTCCCCGGCAAAAATGGCATGGGAGCTGAAAGGGTTCTCCTTGTTGCTGGGCTTATCTCCGGGTAGCGGGATTTTTCCGCTTTCAATTAAGTCCTGGATCAAGTGTTTTAGCTTCCAGCATTTCTCGGTATCGTGCCCATTGCCCCGGTGGTATTGGCAATAGGCCTGGGCATTGTAGTTCTTGGAGCGTCGCTCGACCGGAACTTCAGGAGTTGGGCCTATCGGTTGGATTAGGCCTTTGGAGGACAGCCTTTGTAAGGCATAAGTATAGGTAGTACCTATATCAGTGAAGACCCGAGGTGGGGTGCTCTTCTTGGACGGGGCATCTAGTAGATTGACCGCGTCAAAAATGCTGCGGGTTGCAGCCTGGGGCTTTGTGGTGGATGAAGAGGCCCCTTGGTATCCTTTGCTAGTAGCCTTGGTGAGGCTTTCTAGTCTCAGGTCATCTTCGATCCTCATACCCATTTCAGTAAGGGTGGTGAAATTGGGTATGACTGCGTACCGGAGGTGAACCCGGTAGGAAGGGAGGAGGTTCTTGACAAAAGCCTCCACTAGGGTCTTCTCGTTGGGCTTATCGACCAACTTCACGCTCTCGGCCCTCCAGCGTTGAAGGTATTTAGTGAAACCTTCTTTTGGCTCTTGGGCCATGACCTCCAGAGATCGCATTGTGGTTTGGATCTCGGTGTTGTCAGCATAGTTCCGAGCGAACTCGGTAGCCACATCATCCCATGTAGGGTATTTTTTCGGGTCTAGCCTATAGTACCAGGCCCGTGGGTGTTTCTCAAGGGATGCAGCAAAAAGGTTTTTGAACATGGATGAGTCCACTCCCTTGATGGCCATGAATTCCTTGAAGGCCCGTACATGTAGTAACGGGTCCTCAGTTCCCTCGAACATGGGCAAACCCGTGAGGTTCAGGTTTGCGGGCAGCTTGTCACTCACCGTGGAGTACTCTCGGCTATTCTCCCGGTGGATATTGTTACTCCCAGTCAAATGGACTTGTTCTTCTAGCCGGCGCACTGCGCTGACCAGTTCAGTTATGGGCCCAGTAGTTCCGACATTAGGGGTCCCTTGCTCCACCGTAGCTAGGCGAGCAACAATGGCCACTTGGCCAGCCCTCATTTCGGTTAGTTGGGCCTCGATGTCGGTTTGCTTCGCGACCATGGCGTCTAAAGCAGTTTGCAGACTATTCAAAGTAGCCATCCTTCGAGCGTGTCTGGTTGCCGGTGGCCTGTCTGTAAGAACACCGCGTAATCAGAAACTGAACCCAGATCTCGGAAAAGGAAAGGAAAAGTACATCCCGAGCAACACTAGGAAAGAAGACTAGAGACTCGAGAAAGACATCTAGACGGATGACTCGATGGGTGGTATAACTCCCTTAGGATTTCGGCTTTGTGGGCCTAGTCCCGTTCGAAGGAAGGTCCACGTGAGACTTTTCCCCAGACTTTTGACTCGAGTGTATGGACAGACTTTCCTTTGTAGGGGTATGCCCTACGTGGGTTGGTCGTGCCTTGACTGATAAGGCGAACTCGGGAAAGGGGGGAAACTCGTGATATAGGATCAGCGGAGTTCCGACGCTATAGACCTTCGACATACTATGCAAAGACCCGACACACGACTAGACGGTAGGTCCTATAATAAGGAAGGTTTACTAGGATAGTTGGATGTTTGAAATTT